>OX381721.1:13729015-14329015 GCA_947462335.1 Harmothoe impar | reverse complement strand
ACTATTAACAGACCATTAGATATGAGCACAATAAACTTCACGATAGCAGATCTTAGACTAAACTGCACTGATCATGGTTCAAATACTCAAATACATTCACTGCAAGGAAAATCATGTGATATTCATAAATGCTGTGCCAAAAGCTACAATCTAAACATTACAAAGAGCACAGTCAGGCCTTGATGATTTGTTCATTGGTAGTCCAATATGTACATGATTTCCTTACATTTATAAGCATGTAAGTATTCTTCAATAGGCAGATTTTAGATCTGATTTGAGATCTGATTTGAGATCTGATTTGAGATCTGATTGAGTATAACTGGTGGTATAGTCCATAAGTATTATCACTGAATAGTTCTCATCTTAAAAACAATTATTCTCCTCATGTGAGAGAAGTACTCATGATATGACTCTTACAAGTGCTTCTGTAACTTAAAATAACTGCTATAAAGCATTCCTCAGGGGATGAGGTAAACCCCTTAGGAGAACATGAAACGTTATAGACATGGACATTTACTAGTTCCTGTGGGTAAATACAGCCACCTGTTGGTGTGGCACTAATTACTTGGTGCCCATAATTTGAGATGTATGAGACTACAGGAGCCAACAGGTGCTGCTTATTGCCCATATAACCTCTCACTACTACAATGGGAGTTGGATATTTCTGACATCATCACATGATGCTGTATCAGTTTTTGTCACGTTTTTTTCAATGTTTTTTTTTATTACATTTACCGAGTCAATTGAATCTGTTTACATACGTTGATGTTCTATTTTCTTTTGATTGGGCCAAAAAAAGGTGTGTTTCAGGTTATGTAGTCTGAACATCTAGCAAAGGTAAGTCGGATTCTTTATGTTTTTTAAATATTTTTTTAAAACTTTGACCTGAAAAGTAGCCCAAAATCTACTCGCAAACTTCAGCACCCACTCCCTGACAACAGCATTGACTTGTGGGCTATCAAATCAACTCTGAAATAGCAGTCCTTGGCACAGAGATGTACTCATTGCAATTACTTTAAGGTGTCTGGCTGACATTGCAAACACATGTCTGCACATATGCAGTGATGCCTATGTGTCTAATGACTCTGTAGACTATGTTGGCTGAGCCTCGAACCCCGACCACTTGGCAGATCGACCACAGACTCAGACAGTATAATTTATTATTATGCCCTTGGTCATGTGGCAGGAATATTGTAAAATCGTAGATACTTTAACTATAATTATATACCTTAAAAACACTAAGCTTGCAGGTCAGTGATCAGTATACCTAGGCTTTATCTTTCCATTCTAAGAGTTATAAGGCGGGAATAACTTCAACAGACCAAAAATTCTTCATCAATCTTTTATAAACCAAGGGATGGGCTATACAAGGTCCTGATACGTGACAATGATTTGCTAGGCAAAAGAGAAATGCGAACTTTTCAATTTTAACCTGTCTGGTGAGGAAGTATGATCTCTCAAATTACATAAGATACTAAATTAAAACAGGCTTACTCTACCACTTGTAAACACAACTGCTAGAGCTGAGGGAATTAGTACGTGTCGGGTTCGCTATGCTGTGATAAAATACTAACTGTCCAGCTGAAAAGAAAACAGTTTATTTTCATGTATCTGAAGGTATCTTATATCACTGACACTATTACATTGCAAAGTTCTAATTCTCTCATCTAACCTTGTTCTCACAGATAGAACTTCTTTTTACACTTAATTCATAAGAGGATTAGCCATCTAATGTCCTAGCTGACATAGACAGAGGTCCACGATAATCTGTCTGAGCAACAGGTTTCTCCATGAGTGGTACCTTGGGTTGTGTCACACGAGGTACAGCCGAGTTCAGATTGATTTGAATGGATCTCGGTGTTTATTTCATGTGAATGTTGATCAATTGCATTTTAAAACAACATTTAAAGATTGGTTTCACAACTATACTGTGGAGAATGGAGCCATGAAGAATGAGATTCAGATTCTCCACGGGGGTGTGGAGAACAGCTCTTCCCATACAAAACAATGGTAAAGTTGTTTTTCCAGATGAAATAACATGTGTTACCAGTAGGAATGTCATCGATACCTCCAGAATCGATACACCGACATTTCTTAAATCCCAATTACCACATCGACAAAAGCATTAAATCGATACACTTTTTATGTCACAAATGGCCCCAGTAATTTACCATTCTAAAACTGTTAAAATTGTGTAAATATCCCATCAGAACTTGCGTTTTAATCAATTTGAAAATCGTGTCCTTTGTAGGAATATGATATTGAGAAAAAGTGACTTGAGATTGTGCTTAAAGCTATATACCAAGTGTTTATCTTTATGGGCTCAAGTATGTGGAAGGAAGGATATAGATGAAGATGTCCTTAATTCAGGCGGATATTAACTGGCTTTCTTATATCAAAATGAATCTAGACCAATCTAGTGATAATCGAAATCGAGATAAACGGGATGTCAATGACATCCCGAGTTACCAGGTCACCAGGTCATAGGTTAGGATGAATCAATGATGTCTCAAGGACAACTGTGCTTTATGTGCCATCTATTTATATAAACAACTCTTGTTGTTCCTGAAATGCTTTATTCTTAACCAATGACAGGCCTCCGATATATCCTTTGTTTTAAGATGTGGTCTCACTGCAATCTAAGGTGGCACAAAGTAATTAATTACTGTCTATATACTCACTATAGCTAGCAGAGAATGTAGGACAATCGAGATCTAATAATTCATATGTCTGAGACTACGAATGGAGAATATGCCTGTTCATATACAAAGGGCAATCGGAAATTGATTACAAACGGCCAATCAGTAAATTTACACCTAACTGATTTAATTAAGATTCATTTGCATTTCATTGATTGAAATGATGCCTTCATTAACCTCTGTTCCAATACAATTTTACACGATTGTTTCCGTCCTCTATCATTGTTAAATACTTGACAGAAGTTTAAGGTTACATCAGTGTGTTGCTATAGCACTTGCCTGCAGACTATGCATTCGTAGTGATATGGGTTGCTGCTGGACTGTCCGTTGTTAGTGAGATGTGCCTGGGACTCGATTCGGTGACAGGTGGAAGCAATTGTCTAGCGGTTACTGTGGGTGCCAGGTTTGCGTGCACACATGCAATCCAGCCACCCATATATATATATTAGCGTTGCAGATAAGCTGAGAGATTGTTCATTTTGTGATAAAATCATGGGATTGCTACGGCTGAATCTACATATCCAAGGGAGTATTTTAAGAGATAGAAGCACCTTGATCCCTTCTGAATCCAAGATGGCCACCATCTGAACTTTAAGGACCTGGGACAAAACAATTACACACTTCTTATTGGACTTCCAAGTGTGATACATTAGTGTATAGGTTTTAGAGGGTGGGAAACTGAATATGAGGTTCAAAAAATAAAGTTGGGTAAATATTAGGTTTGAGTCCCGGTGTTTCCACAAACATCATTTTCAGAGAAACTGCGTCTCTCATACCAGCGTCTCACTGAGCACACTCAGGGTAGTGTTGCTGAGATGGCAGAGGAAAAAAGATTTCAGCAAAGATCTATCAATAAAATAGTTCCAATAACCCTCAGCACACCTACCAAACATATTTAAAACCAAGTAATTAGCCATTCCTATTGCATTGTTTTGTGAAACCCTATCATATCTTTGTTTCAGTTATGTGATGTTACCACGGCTGTAGCTCAGTGGTAAAGCAATCACTTGGCAGGCAAAAGGCCCCTGGATCGAGTTCCGGTGTCTCCAAAAACATCATTTTCTGATAATCGTTGTCCCTCACATTGTAATTTATGCAAAATGAAAATTTTTGTTCCCACTTTGTATTATAGATAATTAGCCACACTCATTCACAATGCCAGACTAATTTGTACCTGTCAATCTGTTAATGCCCGCTTAAAATGTTCATCCAGCTGCCTTTGTTGGTGTGATGTTTTCTGATGACCAGGAGTTCTGGATAAACAGGGACTTCCTAGCTTCATTGACAGCATCTAAGTCACCTATTTTAAAGCAACACAGTATACCTTTCTAATATTGCAATACATGAATCGTTGATTTCAGCTGCCGTATGAGATAGCTCTTGAAAAGCAACATTCACTTCTGGGAAATACTTTAATGTTTCCCTCTTCCAGTAATTGGTGATACAGTATTGCACCCAGTTAATGCATGGCTCATAGGAAGCCCTTCACAATGTTCAGGTTTAATGCAGGTCCCGACTTCATGGATGGGGATATTCTGGTAACTGGGATCAGTGTCTACATATATGTAAAGTTCTTCTAGGCATATTGTTTTGCAAATAAAAAAGTGCCTGCACCACAACATCTGTGTCAACAGTCAATATTTTTATATTCTATTGACACTTTTGATGTGCATCACTGTCATGCTTAAAGAGAAGCATATCAGGTTCTTCTTGGCATTCCGAAGAGATAAAAGAAAGGTCTACCTGGACAAATAAGCACATGACAGCCTCTCCATCAGTTCCATGTAATTACACTGTGTTTGCAAGTGTGGCCCTGAGTGGGCTAACCGATGGGCGCCCATTGGTTTAGGGCACTGGGCTTTGGTGTGGCCCCAAGCGGGCTGCCCGACTTGTGCTCAGATTGGGTTTTGGACGGGCTGCCCCATTTTGGCTCAGATCGGGTTTTGGACGGGCTGCCCCATTTGGGCTCAGATCGAGTTTCGGACGGGCTGCCCACTTTGGGCTCAGATCATTTTTTGGACAGGCTGGCCAATTTGGTGCCACAGCACCACCTGATAATTATGGGTTTTTAGAATCTATTCAATCATTCCCCAACATTTTCTTGTATTTATTGAATGAAATGAAAGGTCCTGCTAATTAACCCTAAGGCATAATCATACTCCTTTTATCCAATCCTGGAAGTACCAAGCAGGCTTATTATCATCAGGTTTAATCCACATGCAGCATAGACAAGTGTCTATGGTGTACGTTTGCCTTCAAATCCATAGTATGGATATAGTTCATATCAACATGGAGCATATGGGTATGGTGTTAAGTAAATTGTAATGCCACAGATATTGTCTACACTGGATAGCTGCTTAGAGAACCTCCTTTTCACCATTCAAATATATAGTCTATCTTATTTCCAAACTGTGAGAATATCTATTTTTTGTTTCCTATTCTACATCACTTTAACCTTTTCATATATCATTGTATAATGTCAATTTCATCTGGCTTTGTTGGAAAACTCTGTATATTGTATAGTAGTGACATCTGGTGTCACTGATCAGAACTACTAGACCAGTTGCCTTTTCCAAACCCCACCTCAGCCCACATGAAGAAGCCCGCTTTGAAACTGATCTGAGCCCAAAACAAGACGCCCGATTGGGGCCACACTTCCGCCCAGCCATCTGCCCAACATGAACCCAAAATGGGCAGCCCACTTTGAAACTGATCTGAGCCCAACTCGGGCATCCCTCTTTATAAGCAATCCAGACCCAAAACGGGCAGCCCACATTGAAACCGATCTAAGCCCAAATCGGGCTGCCTGGTCAGGGTCACACTTCAGCCCAGACATTCTCAAATCCCATGGAGTTATGTCAATTATATATATAGTCAACATCCGGCCCCTTATGATGTAGTGAATAGTCTACATTTGGCCTAGCATGGATGTAGACTATAGTCTACATCCGTCCTCAATGGGTTAAATGAGTCAATTTGAACAACCAAGAGTCACCTAGGTCTTCCTTGGTCAGGAGCATTCGAAATGGGTGCCTCTACCCTAGGTACATCTTTTGTTTTTTCTTCAATGGAGGTGTTCTAAACAATGGCAGCTTGTTTTTCGTGATTGTTTCCATTTTGTGTAGATTTCCTAGCCTGTCCTTGACTACAAACTGCTTGTACTGTTCTTCACCAATACCATTGATGCTCCAAACTGTGTTGTCATCATCCATAATATATCTAAAATCGAAAATGAGCAGGTTTTTGCTTTCTTCCATGAAAGGATTACCTATATCTTGAATTACCTTTGGTAATATATTAACATCCCTGTGCAATACAATTTGAGGAGATGATCATGATGTGCACGAGCTTCACCTCTTGGCAGGCTAGATTGCAGGACTAGATGTCAGTCCGACTGCACCAAAGACACTCTTTTTGAGATCATTATTCTGTTCATGACGATGATCCACTGCCATTGAGTTTGAAGAGAATCTGCTATGTGTCTTGTTGACAACATACATGCCAGACTAAAAGTCGGCCTCATTATCAGGGTGCTTCTCATGAAGAGCAAAGAAAGAACCAAAGGTCTGATAAACTCTTAGGGTAAGTCCCTGGTATCATAGTACACTTGGATGTTAAAAAATCAATTAACTCTTTCCTGCCCGCTTTATGATAGTTTAAACTGACCAGAATACATCACATTGAGGCCCTAGACCCAGCAGTATAAATATAAATATACATGTACAAGGGTTGTATTAAGGTTGCTATGAGAATAGGCATTTGTGATATATGATTTCAATTGACTGATTTGCAATCTGTATGTTATTTCCCTTCATATATATGTAATATTTATTGAGGGCTCTCAGAATAATACTATTTGATACCAAAAATTCGCTCCTCATAGTGCATTAATGCACTAGCCGTTTTTACCAGGTAGTGCATTAATGCACTAGCCGGCTGGAAAGAGTTAATCAATTGATCAATCATGAAGCAAAGCAAATGGACATCCAAGGAGCAATTTGCACTAGTGGCTCTTTGTGCAGATCAAACATAGCATTTGAAACATTATTTTACCTTGCATATTACAGTCTGCTTGCCATGAAAACACTCTACATATATACGTTCAGAGACATAAATGATCCGCAACATAATTATTGACTTTCCCTTAGTTATACTGCAGCTGGTGGAACAGATATTGTGCATAGAATCTAAATTGTTGATTGGTTTCTATGAATAGTATGTTTTTGGAGACACCGGGACTCAAACCTGGCTTTTCGTCTGCCAAGTGATTGCTCTACCATTGAGATATGATTTTCACAAAAAATGCATAGTGTGAAAGATGTGTTTCACAAAACGATCTGGAGATCTGAGTGTGCTCAGTGTCTCCGCTAGTGTGAGAGACACAGTTTCTCTGAAAAAGATGTTTTTGGAAACACCAGGACTCAAACCAGATGTTTATCTAAATCTTTTTTGAGCCTCTTATTCAGTTTCCCACCCTCTAAAACCTATACCATATTCAATGTAATAAGCGCACACACCCTAATAAGCAGGGACATGGTAATACATTGGCCAATAAACCTTCTTTTAGGTGCAAATCAAATGTATCAAATCATTTTATATTCACTAAGCAGTTTCATACGATTCAGGCAGATAATAGACATAATAGTCATTGCGCACCTATAACTGTAATATATATCTCTGATACTATATGTATTATATATGTTATTGATTATGGATAATCATATTACATTGCAATTTGTGATGTTGTTATTGGGAAAAATAGTTTGTTTCATTTTTTTCTTACTGTCGCATTTCTCTTTGATAAAACTGCTGGTTAACTGAGCAGCATACCATTAGCCAAGTGAGTGAGTGTTGCTTTCATATTCTCTTTGTGTCTGGTGCTACAAGAGTCGATGTATATATCTACCATAAGCCTAGACACATTGGCCACTTACTACACCCTCCACGTGCCACAGTCACCCCATCTCTACAACTTTTACCAGAGGATGGAGATCAGGATATATCGACATTGATGCTGAAACAGCAAGAATGTTGCATCAGTGGACAGGGGAGATTTATTTTGCTAGCACATTTTCATGTCTATAAGGGTATCTTAAATAGTGGATATAATGAATGTTGAGTTGAAAAGAGATTGCCTCTCACACTATATTGTATAAAAAGAAAAAAAAATGCTGATGATTCATTCTTTATGTAGAGATAATGTTAACAGAGAGTTTAAGATTTGGAAAAATGTACGGCTGTGGGAACGGTAAGGTCCAGAAGTACAGGTTGCAGCACACGTACAAGTAATGTGGTTAAGAAAATAGCCCTGCATGGTACCTGTCCAGGCTGCAGTATGTGAGGATTACTCAGTGCAACTCAGAGTGTATTGGGTGGGTAATTACAGTGTGACATACTTAGCCCAACACATATTAACACCTACCACAGCTGCATATAGACCCGTCAAGTGTTTGGATATAATCAGACATTTTACATATACATTGTATATAGTCAGCATTTACCTAGACGTACGTGTAGATAGCTTCCTACACGTCCAAAACACCTAGCCCACAAGTTGTATACTTCTAGATGGGAATACCCCCACGCGACCTGTGACATTACACATTGCTGTTCCCGTACAAGTCGTCATCTTAAACTGCCTAGTATATAATGTCTCTATCACACTAATGCTTACAGCAGCTTTTAGGCACTTGTTCATATTAAAATCTTTTTTAAACTTTATTTTAAAACTGCCTCATAAAGGGTCATATTACATCTAACTATGGTACAGGAAGTAAAACAAAACCATTTCAGACCATATCATTATTACAACATTTCTGTACCAAAAAGAGCGTTTGTGCCTATTCTAAGAATTAAGCTCCACAGCTTAGAAAGGGTATTTGCTGCAATCTAAGTTTGCACAATAATAATAATAAACTATTTGTGGACAGTCGAGGGAAAAGGGTCCTCCAAAGGTTAAACTCAATTATAAAATTGAGGTCATCAGCTTTCCAGTGATATATTTTATTAGCAGGTACCACTTCTAGTTTTTGAGAACTTGCTCCTTGAATATGTGTGGGCACTGTGTAATCTCATATGCCAATAAGCTCTATCTTACTTTGTTTTCGAGATATCTCTATCTAATTAGCATATTCATGACAATTCCCAAATTTCCAAACTTTTTCAAACATTAAATTTTGGTCACAGGTTTTAATCTTAATATGGGATTTACATTCCGTTTTCAGCATGGAAATCTTTGTGGGGCCTGTAATCATTAATTTCTTGAAAAATTCAATTTAGAATGAAAATTATGTTTCCATGGCAACCAAACAAGTGCAAAAACACAAATTTAGGCCCAAAAACGTTCTTTCTACATTCCAAATATGGAAGGTTTTCACAAAAATTGGAATTTTCTAAAGTGGCTTATTGTACTCTCCATCAAAAAGTAGTGTAGAACAATTTTTATGATATTTTTAACATTGTTGGCTATATGGAGCCCCCTGGTGGCCAACGTTGGTACTAAAAATCCCCCGCGGAGGTACCTTTTCCCTTGTTGATCCACATTTGTTTAGCCTTGAAAGAGAAAGAAAAACACCATGGACAGCAGAGAATGTCTAAGGGAGTGGATATTTCATAAATCAGTGGACCAAGTGCTCTCGTAGAGAGAAGTTTGATTAACGATCATGATAGGTTTTCTTTGTGTGTTGCAGAGCAGTCCGAGTGAGTGCGAAGACATGAATACATCAGATCGTCATTGATGCATCTGTTAAGTCTACCATGGTAAGCAAAAAAGGATAGCAGCCAAGTAAGCTTACTTTAACAAGAGGTCAACATCAAAAGAGAAAAGTATGGTTATTTTCTATGATGGCTAGACCGCAAGAAGGTGAGTGACAATCTTACTGAGACAACATAGTCAAGTATTTGACTATATATTGTTGTCACCAAGATAGTACAACTACACCCAGCATATGTTGATTGCCTGGTCGTGAGCTTGGGTCTAAAAGGCCAATTATAACACCTTACACCAGAGCAAATCTTGAAGAGACTGTGGGTCCCCTTCATCAACAGTACTAACTGTGGGAGAAGCAATTGGTATATGCCTCCAGCTCTTTCTGCTGGGGAAGTCTACTCAGAGCTGTCTGTGCACAGATTAGGTGCTTACCTGAGCTGCTCACAGAGTTGCTCAAATACTAAAGGCTCTGCGTAGAGTCCGCACACAGTAAGCTTTACATGGTTGTTGCTGCACACGGTAACTGCCCCCCAGGTGGGTCTCATAGCAATTGCTATTGAGGCCTTAACCATTTAAGGACAGCATAATGCCTTAATGCATCCTAGCTTTTGTCGTCTTGATACATGAATGCATCCCTACCAAGTAACTCGCCAGTGCTGCATTTAAGTATGCCGACCCAACGGGGATGAGAAACTCCCAAAGAGTCGGCATTGTGATGCACTGGCGAGTTACTTGCCAGGGCTGTATTTATGCATCATGACGGCAAATGTCATCTGTTCGTAACATGCGTCCTTAAATGGTTTAATGTATGTGCAGAACTTGCCTTATCCCCCCCCCCGCAGTAATATGCTAATAATATATCATATATAATATAAAGCCAATAGATGCTCATCTAGGTTATCTTTAATGCTCCCTACATTTATACTTTCATTTTCCTGGTCAATGTTATTCTGTATATGATACAGCTAGCCAACATATAAGATTTCTTGGATGAAACTGCTTTACAACTTCTTCTTGCTATCTTATTACAGCTGCATGTTTTGCATGGCATACTCTCCGAGATTATACTTAAAATAATCAAAAGAAAAAAGAAAATAATACAAATAACCCCAGTGGAAATATAAGTACAGTGAATGATGAAGGTGCATTTTTGTGTACTAGCAGCTTATGTTCTACATTCACATTCCTGTATACCAAGACATGATGTCTAACAGTTGAAATACATTAACTGATTTGATTTATGAACCTTCTGAGTGAAGTGATTCCAAAGGGAATTATATCATTTCCATCAAGTTGCTTGTTGCCCTGAGTGAAGAGTTTTGAGCCCCCATTAATATATAGCCTGTGTCAATGGGACACCTGTTAATAGATGGATGTGAAGGCTAGAGCAGCTCCTATTGTGATATGGTTCTGGCATTTCCTATGATTATTTTCATTTGATTATTCTATTCATAATTCGAATAGATAATTAATCATAATCATGAAGCTATACTCAGGACATTTGCTTTTTGAAACCATTTAAAAGGCTATATTTAGCCAGAAATCTATCACTACCTGTATCTTTTTGTCAGAACTGCTTTATGGATGGTAGATTTCGATTCAACTTTTAAGGATTAAAGTCTAACTTTCCACCTGACTAGAATGGGCTGTCAGACCTGTCTCTGTGTCACACCCCACCCCTGGGTTGCAGCACCATATGATGGCTAATGAATGGAGATGTCGGGCATCAAATCCTTCATGTAAAGGTCCTCATGCCGGCTAAACTGGGAAACCTTAGGGCTTTTAGTAGTATTGTATGTATCGGAACGGGACTATGGTTAACTACTGTTTATTACTCAATCGACATGCAGCCAATCAGAGGCCTCCATTTGGTCACGTGACCGGAAGTGACCTACTTAGGGGATTAGTGGTGACGTCACGTGACCTAGTTAGCCAATCAGAGGCTGCCATTTGGTCACGTGACCGGAAGTGACGTCATATGACCTACTTATGGACCGGAAGTGACGTCATATGACCTACTTAGGGGACCTGAAGTGACGTCATATGACCTAATTTAGGATCACGTGACCGGAAGTGACCTGAAGAAGAAGAAGAAGAAGTGACGTCACGCGACTTAATGAAGAGATGAGCGTCTTTAAGGGGTCACACGCTTTAAAATGTGATTTTTTTTTTTTTTGGAGGAGGAGGAGGAGGAGGAGGAGGAGGAGGAGGAGGAGGATAAGGAGAGGAGGAGGAGGAGGAGGAGGAGGAGAAGGAGGAGGAGGCGAGTCTCTTATTTTTTTTGGTAAACCAATAAAAAACACCACGATATAAGTTTGTTTTTTTCATTTTTATTGTTTTACGAGCGACTGGAAGTGACTTATTGAACTAGGTAGAAGCGTTCTTTAGAGTGTATAAGGGGGGAGGGGAGGGGAGGGGAGGGGAGGGGAGGGGAGGGGGGAGGGGGGCCCCTTTAAGATGCATGGGGAGGGGGGCGCTTTTAGGATGCATGGGGCGGGTGGGGGGGAGGGGGGGAGGGGGGAGGGGGGCACTCTAGGGGGGTGGGGGGGCACTCTAAGGGGCGTTTGTCTCTTTTAAGAAAAAAAGAAAAGAAAAGATTTTAATCGAGAGACACGCTTCTTCCTCTCGAGAGGAAGAAGCGTGTCTCTTCATTTTTTTTTTGTTTAGGAAGTGAGGGTCTTTAGGATCACGTGACTGGAAGCGACTTGATGAAGCATGTGACTAGAAGTGACGACGTCACATGCTTTAATGAGGCGATCAGCTGTGACTGGCAGCGGCGGCGGTGGCGGCAACGGTGGTGCTGGTGGTGGTGGTAGTAGACGTTACTGTGGTCAGAGGTGATATGGTTTTTTTCCAACAGAAATCAGAGCTTTTATACAGAGGGAGTTTAATCCTATTTCCAACAGCACCCCAGCTGTCTAGCAGCCGCTCCGCTCCTTAAGAGCTTCTTAAGAGCTTAGATGACGAGGGGTATGTCATCGCCATCTGTGGAGGCCAGCTGAAAATGGTGTTTTTTCCTTATCCATAGCCTTACCTCCTACCCCCTACCTGAGGACGACTCTCTCCCCCTTTGGCATTCATTGTAACAAACGTCAGAGGTCAGGTGAAAATCCGATTTTCATGCACAGCCTTAGTCAGCTGTCACCCCTATTGAACTAGCCGGCCGCCGCCGGCCGGTCTACTCACCACGGCAGGAGGCGGTGATTTTTTTTGTTTTACACTTAAGTCGCTCACCACATGCACACGACTCTACTCACAGACAGACACACCCGTCTTAGGGGGTCCTGCTTCACACCACACGCCTCCTGTAGTTTTTTGTATACACACTCTAAGCTCATGACTGCTTAATCCTTTATACAGCTAATGCGCGTTGAATTAGCACAGTCGGTACACCGCCCGCTCATGGCAGTCGATCTCTCAAAAAAGGGGGGAAAGAGATCCAGCTGAAAACGTCATGACTTATGTCTTTTGTTTCTCTTTGTGAATGTCCGCCGGTCAGCCGGCGGCAGCAACTGCTTAATCCTTTATACAGCTAACGCACGTTGAATTGCTGAACAAAGCAGTAAGTAGCTTAGCTCATGTCAGTCGATCTCTCAAAGGGGAGGGGGAAAGGGATCCAGCTGAAAACGTCATGCCTTATGTCTTTTTGTTTCTCTTTGTGAATGGCCGCCGGTCAGCCGGCGGCAGCTGAACAGAGCCGTAAGTAGCTTAGCTCTAGAAGCGAGAAGGAGTATATAAGGGGGCTGGAAACACCCATTCACTCACTCAGTCTTTTGCTGCTCTCTACAGTCACCACCATGAGCAAAACACAACAACTAGTGTCGTCCAAGGATCTAATCGAGTTCAAGAACAAGAAGAGTACGCAGAACGGTGATCGTTTAGCGTCAGCGTCTCCTCTTGCTACTGAAATTGAGACTACTGCCGCAACCGCTTGGTCTTATCACCCTCCCGCTGTAGCGAGCGCACACAGCAGTAGTAGTGGTAGTAGTAGTCGTCGTGGTAGCGACGTTGTTACACTCGCGACGGTTGTTGCTGCTAAGCACGCTGCTGCTGCTACTGCTGCCCCTGCTGCGGCTGCTGGTGATCCTCGTGCCGCTAGTGCTGCTGCTGCTGCTGCTGCTGCTGCTGCGCCTGCTACTGCTGCGCCTGCTACTGCTGCGCCTGCTGAGGCTGCTGCGCCTGCTGAGGCTGCTGCGCCTGCTGCTGCTGTGCCTGCTACTGCTGCGCCTGCTACTGCTGCACCTGCTAGCGCTGCGCCTGCTGCTGCTGCTGCTGCTGCTACACCTCCTGCTGTGACTGCCGCTACTAGTACTGACACGCAGCACGTTGCACAGAACCTCTCCACCGCTACATCAACCGACGCCATCAACGCCGCTCGCGCTGAGACTTACAGCTATTTGGACACTCAGCCCCAGCAGCGCGTAGTAGACATACATGCCCTAAAGCAACAGGGTGAGACAGAGAACGACGCTGACGACGAGGCGTACGAGGAACCCGAAGGGCTACGGGCGCACAGACCGTTTTTCGACCTCATTTCCACTGGTAGCGCGTCCGGTCCGTGGCGACTGCCCTCACCACCACCTTACGAAGTCGTGCGGTTGCCCTGTTCCGACAACGAGTCATCGGATACCAGCGCAGACGCTGCTCCTGTTATTGGTTCTGCTGCAGTAGTACCTGTATCATCATACTTCAAAGCAGATACTTGTCAGACGCTATGCTACTGAAAATAAGTAGTAAGTTGCCGACATCAGATTACATACGGTTAGGTTCATACCTTGAAGTGAACTTGAAGGATATGGGATATCTCAGTTGTGAGACAAGTGTCATAACTCAAGCTAGAGAAATGTTCACTACTTGGTACCAGAAAAGTTGTACTACTAGGTGGAAGGACCTAGCCGCCGCCTTGGAAGAATCTTACCGTATGGACCTCATCAAATTCTCACGTGAGTACATGGACAAGCATGACATGTGGGATGGCTTAGAGAGTGGAGACATGGAGTGGAAAGTGCAGAAATATTTCTCTCTTTTAGCTGAGCTCTGCCCTAGAGACTGGAAGACCATAGGGATCTACTTAGGGTTGACTTCTCATGAAGTAGCTTTCATCTCTCAACCTGTGCCTTCTGACAGGACTGTGAAGAACCCTGTCTATGAAGTGCTGAGAGCTTGGAAGTACAACGAGACGTCTGAGCCTATGGCTCTGATGAAAGTGTTGCAAGACGACATGGGTCGCAGCGACGTCGCAATGTATGTTCAAGGGTTGTATGCAGCTGTACCCAAAGACATAAAAGTGAGCTGTGACACTCCAGTGTTGACCACTCTCGTCTGATCCCTGCAGTAAGATGGACATCTGCTGTTGAATTCGATCCTAGACTACAGTCACCTTTCACTATGCTAATAGTATCGTGTGGTAAGAGGCGTCTAGTATTCGAAGTGATAAATAACGTTTATTTTTTTTTAATAATTGGTAAATAAGTGAAAAAACAAAAAAAGAAAAACATGACGCAGGACGTTTGCGAAAAGTGTTTCAAAATTTTTAAAAGACCGTACAATCACGAGTGACCCGTAGAAAAATGAAGAACAATACCTAAGTTTTGCCCTCTATGCGGCGATGTCGATTGCTGAAAAGATCACCTGTCGACGCGAATCTCTGGACGAGGTGACTATCCCTCCACGTACATGCGCTGTACCGAACGGTGAGGAAACGTTCACGGCGAATCGTCCTGCAATACGAACGAGTGTCAGGATGCACGGGACTCGCGTGAGTGTAGCAAACGTCAAACTACCAACCGGCGAGTTGAGTGACGCTGTAGATACTATGCGTCGCAATCCGCTTCACACAATGATAAAAAGTGGGTTTCTCGGTAGGCTTACTCTTACAACACAGAGAAGACAAGAGCATACTGCGCTACTTTCACGTCTCCCAGAACAACGCAACTCTCATTACAACCGCTCCCTACTATAACTAATTCAGAAACTTTGGAAGAGCTCTTTCAAAGATGGAAAACACCGTCGCTTGCGAGGAAGTACGGAAACTTTGCGACGCTGACACCAAGCGGTGCGCTCTTTTTCCTACTAATTTTGAACATTTGCGTTTACATGGGACCGGGGGGTTTTCCCATAGGCGGTAGGAACAGTCAGGACGGTCGAGTTGGAAAGAGAAGCTGTGTGTTAGATTTTCCCAACAAGGACAACCTCTGCGTCTTCCGCCACATTTCCTTTCACTTATACAACACCAGCAAGCGCGCTTCAAATTTGTTACGTCAGTTCTGTCCCGCTGCCACACGTGAAACTTTTCCTCCCGACAGACATTCCAGAATCTACCCTTACAACATTACCTTCGATTTCGAGGCTTTCTTCAGACCGTGCAGAGAACTGTCGACTGAACACGTGTCCCTGCTGTGGGATCACGTCCCTTTGTCGGCTAGCGTCGCATCCGACTTTCCGGGGTGGGAGGGGTCGGCGTACGTCAGAGAATCCGACGCAGATTCCGACCCCTTGTTAGACCGAGTTTAAAATCACATAAACGAGAACGCCAAAGTCATCGAGAAAGCTGTGCTAGAACTTTACCAACCAACGTTAGCGAAGTTACATGTGGCGATAGGTGAAGCTCTCCTGCTGGAGGAAGCGACATTCACCCCTTCTCCAGGCGGCTTCGCTGCAGCTCACACCAGACAACCGTTAGTTCAACTGAAGAAGCGGCTTCTGAGATACATCTGTCAAGCTCCAGTCGTGGGCTTCAACACGGAGCGTTACGACTTGAACCTGATCAAAAATACGCCTTCACTCGTTCTTTGCCTCCGGAGACCGAAGAAACCAACAATTCAGCGTCATAAAGAGAAGCAATCAATACTTGACGGTTTACACACAGTTTTCTTGGACGTAGTAGTCAACTATTTGGCACTTGGTTACAGCTACGTGAATTATTTGCGAGCTTTCACCAGAAACGAAGAGAAAGGTCGCTTTCCTTACGAATGGATGACGTATACCAAGAAACTGGTAAACAGAACCCTGCCACCGAGATCGGCTTTTGACAGCGAACTGACGGGCGTCAAAATGACCGAAATCCGACTACGCCACATGTCAGAAAGTTTAGTACGACAAGAAGATGCAAACTATGAGAGATTACTTGATCCACTACAACAACGAAGACGTCAAACCTTTCATAGAAGCTTTTGAAAAAATCACGCTAATTTTTTCCAAGATCGCAGCATTGTCATGTTGAAAGACAAGATCTCTCTCGCCAGTTTGACTTTACAGGTCCTCTTCCAAAACCTATAAGCTGTGTTCACAACGTTTCCTCCGTTCGACGCCGTCCTCCACGCTCTGATCAAAGAAAATCTAGTCGGTGGTCCCTCCATCATCTTCCATAGATTTCACGAGAAGGAGTGTATAGGTGTCTTATAAGTCGGCAGAGGGTGAATACTAGTGAAAAGGGAAGGCAGGTGTGCAAGTAGCTTTTCTAACAGACACGTGTGTGAACTAAGCTGCTTAAGTCTAAACCCACCTGCGGTAGAAGCTCTGTACTGAGAGAGTCTTTTCAGCCGTTTAAGAGGCTTATCTAGGACAGGGTACATAAGGAGTGAAACGCCACTCTCACCCGTCACACTTTCTCCACCCGCCCTTCATCTTCGTAGCATCGTCCACTCTACGCTCGCTCAGCACGTTACGATGATTAGTTCTGCTATTTTCTTTATTTATGAAAGTGTTGACGCTACAGAGCATCGAAACCCTCTCGAAATGAGTCCAAGAAAGAAAAAGCAACTCCCACTTGAAGCAAGAAGAGAAACAGTGCCCTATGATGCATGTGAGGTAAAGAAACATTGGAAGGACGTCACCAAGGAGCAATGGATAGAAGCATGCTTCAACTTCATCGGAACAGTAGTTTCATTTGGACAGAGGGAGAAGATTTTGTTAGAGCTATTTTTCTTAGCTCCGTATACTTGGCCTGACTGTGGTGAAATTCCTTCAAGTTTGTCAGTCTTCGCCATACAAGTTATCAACTCCTTGAAGGAGCTTCGATATATGCAAGGCACTCAGGAGGAGATTGTCAAGAAAATGACGGAATTCGAAACAGGCGAAGACACAATATGGTGCGAGGAGACGACATATGCGGACGATGATCTGGAGTCCATCATTTGTAGCCCGTTGGAACATTATGTTAAAGACTTTGAGGACATGCTAGACAGCACTGAGATGAACCCGAAAGAGAGATCCCTTACTGCACAGAAAGAGGCCAAAGCTGTGTTGGAAAAGCACAAGTTTGGTCAAGGATTCACTCTTCAAAGCAGCTGTGTGAGTGTGATAAAAAGTCTTGTGTTGAAACATTCAGACATGAAGTTTTCGCGTGCTGTCGACACACTTCCTTTGCCTGAACTGATGATGAACATGATCGACCCCATCGTACCAACACGTTTCGACTCTGCCAATTGTCCCATGTATAAAATGGTTTCAAGTTTTGCCCGTGGCCGATGGCTAAACGATCCACTGAAGTCAGAAAACCTCCTTGATTTAATCAACTGACTAAATGTATTTTCTCATACTAGTATTAGTAGCATTAGTAATAGCGGCTACTCAGTCTCGTGCAGCACAAGCAGCCACATCTGTCAACAGTATCCGTGACATCGTCAGCAGCTGCAGCAGCTGCACGAGCAGCGCAAGCAGCACAAGCAGTAGCATCTGTCAGCGGAATCCGTGACAACGTCAGCAGCAGCAGCAGCTGCACGAGCGGCACAAGCAGCAGCATCTGTCAACAGCATCCGTGACAGCGTCAGCAACTACAGCAGCTGCAGCTGTCAGTAGCTGCAGCAGCTGCACGAGCTGCACAAGCAGCAGCAGCAGCAGCAGCGGTAGTGTAGACCGCTAAATTCGAGATGACGTCATGTCTGTTTCTTAGCATCGACATTCGACATGAGACCTAGTGACATTTGACATGAAGCTTGAAAAACATAGTGACAGGTGACATGAGCAATTCTTAAAATCGCCATGAGATATGAGCATAATTAAGCGACATCGACATGTGCCATGGCTATTTTTTTTAAAGACAAACGCCGTAGTCTCCTCATCCAGACCTCCGCTAGTAGCGCTCTATAAGCGCAAGCTGTGGCTGTGAACCCCCTCCTCCCACCGTACACACGGGTAAATATCAGAGTCGGCCAATGTCGCCAATACTACTCTCATACAAGGGTCAGGCGCTGCTGGACTATAATAGATGGGTCAAGGACTATTCTACTGAGGGTCAGGCTACGCCGGACATTCAATAACAAGCTGGACTTTGGCAAATTTGCTTGAAAGTCTGGCCAGCAAGAGTCCAGCATACTCTCCCAAGAGTTCAGCATTGCCAGACTATGGCATGAGGATCCCGCATGGTCAGACTTTCAAGCAAGTTTGCCAAAGTCCAGCTTGTTATTGAATGTCCGGCGTAGCCTGACCCTCACTAGAATAGCCCTTGACCCATCTATTATAGTCCAGCAGTGCCTGACCCTTGTCTGAGAGTAGAATTAGTGCTATTGGGTGCCTCTGATATTTGCCTCTGTGTAGTCAAACCTCGCCTGAGAGAGACATACTTCAGAAAGAAACGAAAGCGGATTCCGACATCTGTGTGTGACGATCACTTAGAGCTTTTCGTGAAGATAAAAACGGAAAAAAGTGCGAAAATGGTGTCCGCCGCCCGGCAGATGTTGTGAGAGACGTTACCTTCACGATCTGAGAACTTCAGGGCTTATGAAAGCGGCGTGGGAAGGTCTCAACCCTAAGACTTACATTTGCTACGATCGAGTCAGCGGCACCGGTGAAAGAAAATCCCCAAAAAAAAAAGATGGCGTGCAAAAAGTGTACAGAAGTAACAAAACCCTAAAGAACCAGTCGTCTTCTTAGATGTTTTCGCAAACGAAAAACTCTCCTTGCGGTAAATAGAAATTTCAAAGTGGTACGAACCAAAAATGGACACTTACACCATAGAGAAAGATGACGTGCGCTACTTGTATTATAAGCGTCGCGTGCATTCTAACGGTGTGACAACGAGTCCTTTAAAAATATGAAAAAAAGTGTGTTATTGATTGATTGAGCGCATCTTTTCAAAAATAGCGTGTTTATTAGAATTGAAAAAAAGAAAATAAAAAAATAAATAAAATTATTGTTGTGTTTTATTTTCAAACGTCTTCTTTTATTAGTAAGTAAAAAAAAAATTATAACAATTAACTAGCATGTCCTCTTAAAGTGACACTTCCTCCGGTCGCTGCTGATTGCCTAATTAAGGCATGTGTCGTCGTCACTTCTAGTCACGTGACTCATCAGGTCACTTCCGGTCACGTGATCCTAAAGTCGATCACTTCCTAAACAAAAAAAATTAAGAGACACATTTCTTCATGACCCAACCAATCAGGGGTCTCCATTTGACCGGAAGTAGTCCCCTCATTTGCATAATGGGTCACTTCCGGTGTACCAGCCAATCAGAAGCCTCTAACTAAGTCAAGGTCACGTGACGTCACTTCCGGTATGCCCTTATATGGACATGTGAAGGTCACATGACGTCACTTCCGGTATGCCCTTATATGGGCGTGTGACGTCACTTCCGGTCAAATGGAAGCCTCTGATTGGCTGCGTCATGACCTTGACCTCTAACTAGGTCAAGGTCACGTGACGTCACTTCCGGTATGCCCTTATATGGGCATGTGACGTCACTTCCGGTCAAATGGAGGCTTCTGATTGGCTGCAGGTCGATTGAGTAATAAACAGTAGTTAAGCATAGTCCCGTTCCGATACATACTATACTACTGCTTTTAGACAATTAAATTCAGGGCCATAGATTTTGTAGGGGTAAGATGAATAAGATGATGTAGGTGTTTGGATGATAAAATGTAAAGGGAAATACTAGTTCCTATACTAAAGTCAATTGGTGCCAAAGGCTTAACCTCCTGAAAATTTTCATTAAATTAATTCTTTTTTTCATTTTAACTTCTAAAGTGAATATATCATATATCATATTCACTATTTTACACACCTCTGACAAGGTACTGACTTATGAACATGACTTCCTTAGGCAGGCTGACCTCTTCTCTCCCATCAGTACACTAATTTGGCCTCTAGTGATGATTGCACATCATGAGTTACATGACCTGTCAATAAGAGACTGACAGAGATTTCTAAGGTATATTACATAAGTTATTAACGATATAATAATACCCCCACAATTAGCACTTAGCCTCATATGGGTTCCCATTAGATGATCATTAAGCATCTATTGTAATTCGGCAGTTGGCAGGTACTAAACCCCCATACAGACAGGTGTATGAAGACAGCATCTACCGAATTACCTCCATACTTACAGGTGAATTCAGACTCTTGTCAATTTCTCCTAATTGGTCTGATCGTGCACAGTGTGTGTCAATCTCCCCTCTCTCTCACACCGTGCCACACCCAGTCCCTGAGTTTGTCTGTTCTTTCTCATTCCCATCAACACATTTTAACCCTGTAATGCCTATTGGCTGGTTACTATGGTAACTCCCCATGAGGGCATACAGTAGATTGTAGTGGGGAGAAGGTCTGCTTTGAAGTGAAAGCATATAGGGAGGACATCCCGGGGTGTATTGTCGGCACTATGGTAATGTGTCCTGTCATAGATGACGTAAATCCTGACTATCACTTCTATCCAAGGCATTAGTACTGTCTATGGCATAATACAATGTATTATTTCTTCAACAAAACGATAAATAAAGTAGATACATTATTTAAATAGCAGATATCTTAATGATGGAAATAAACGTTTGATGTCACTTGATAAATAATTATAACTATACAGTTCATAACAAGTGCTGTGACACCATATATA
The DNA here is from genome assembly GCA_947462335.1 of Harmothoe impar. Classification (NCBI taxonomy): domain Eukaryota; kingdom Metazoa; phylum Annelida; class Polychaeta; order Phyllodocida; family Polynoidae; genus Harmothoe; species Harmothoe impar. Next base: position 14,307,780 of record OX381721.1, on the reverse strand, counting down.
TGGACCTAGAAGGGCTGTGGTGTGTGTGGAGCTTCTCTCAGTTTGGAATTCCTACTTCAGGACTGGCTGTGTCAACTAGGCTGTATTTCTTGAACCAACATTCCTAAATTACCCTCTCAAGTGGCAGTACCTTATTGCGATCGGTGCTGTGTACATGATGTCCAACTATATTAGAGATGGGCTTCGGTAAGGCATCCCATGACGGATACATCACTGGAGGCTGCATGGGAGACATCTAGGATTACAATGTGTGTGTCGTGCTCATAAATAACTATTTACAGTCTCATGATTATTAAAAACACAGCAGAGTAAGATAGAGGTTTATGATGATGGTATATACATAATAAACTGATAGTTGAACGTTTTCGCCTTCATATGCTGATGCATCAACTAAAGTGAAATTATACCTGCAGAGATGTTGTGTTGCCATATTGCCTTACGCATGTATTTTATGTTCTGTGTCTGGTGAGCCACCTTTTTTGAGGTACTGTTGCCATAGGGTAACATGGCCTTTGAGGCCTGTTATAGATGCCGCCCTTGGGGATGTTTTCAATAGAATTAAAAGCCAAGCAATACACTATGCTTAAAGAGTGTTTCACAGAGAGTGGGGCCTGATGCTCATCTACGTTATTATATTGTACTTAAGTACTGGGATCTCTGTCAAGCAGCAATAACCTTATGCTCAACCTCTATGCAGAAGAGTGCACAATGAGTTATTCCTTTATATGTTTCTAAATAACCTCGGCCAGATAGGGTGGGGTAGTCACACATGTATACTAATCGCTGCTACCCTTGATGTGAATCTTCTATTATTCCTTTATCAACCTAATCGATATCCATCCATTTCAGTGTAGATACAACCAATGCATCCAAAGATTTGTTTGTCTATGTATATGAACCTCCATGATGAAAATGATAGAAATAATTATACTAGGAGTTTTCATTATTCAGGCTGGATGGGCATTACATGCCCTGTACCCATAAACACATTGCACCAGGACCTGCCATGCACTCACACCTATTTGATGTATTACCCATCACATATTCAGGCATGACCCCAGGCATCATTCAACCCCTCTACTAGGGAGGAGGCTATACAGTCCACAGTCGGAGCTACTCAGCCTGCACCATATAAATGTCGCATCTGTCCCCTTCAGTTTGCCATGTTTTATTTTTTTTAGGGGACATGTTACGTAATGAACTCACCATTAGTTACTTTTTTGTGTGTTTTTGCAGGCATGAATTGTCCGTCTCACATAAAAGGTGGTGTGTAAGGTTTAGTCTCATAACAGCAACAGGACCAGTCTTGGGCCCTGACTGTACGTTACAGCCTGACGGTTGCAATGGGCATGGAGAGCTCGAGGCTGCAACAGGACTGGCTTGTATCGATAGTCTGCGTGTCAATTAACAAGATTCTGACATTCTAAGTGCATCATGTGCTATGATTAGGGAGAACAGCAGGCTTATATCCTGCTGCTAAGTTTGTACAATCGGTTTAAGAAAGGTGCTCATTGATTGGTCTCATATTTTGATAAGCTAAGAAACATAATTATAAGGACTTTTCTAATCCAATACTAGATAAATATAAAATAAGACAAACCAAGGCTGGGAATTATGTGGGAGAGTAGGAACAGGAAATTGAAAGTCAACCTGGGAAAGCTCAAGAGATTGTTGCAGTGGTTGTTGGAAGTCTGCGGGGACAGACATATAATGATGCTGGTAGTTGATGACTTCATTGGCAGCTGGACTAGAGGAGGAGGCGGCAGAGAGGTAAATTATGTCAGGCTGCACGTGGCAGCTGTTGGTGTATTAACATCCAGCCAGTCTCGTGTCTTATGAAAATCGCAGTTAGAACCATGACTTGGAATGAGTAAAAAACCTTACTAGCTTACAATTCTTACAATCTGCTTCCTCGACCACTGTGGCAGACATGAGTGCAGCTTTGAATACTATCTGTACCCTGTAGCCTCAAATCCCAGTCCATCTGCCTCACATCTCATGGCTGCAGATAAAAAGTGAAATTATGAATTAAAACCATTTTAGAAGACAGCAGTTTGATCAAGTGCTATGGGGATCCCAAATGACCATTGAGCCTGAACCCCTGCGGTACTACTGCACAGGTCAAAAGTTTGAATTTTTATCAAATTCAGATTCATTTAGTTCTGTTCTCGGCATGTGGCGGTCAGCTAGGTTACACCTAGAGTTTGTGAAATTCATGCTTTTCAATGGGGTAGTTGGTTGACCACTCAAATGTCACCCCCTACACCTGTTATGCCTGTGCTGTAGCTTGAATATTCGCAGGGCCTTCTCAATTGTGTCCCACAGCTTCAGTAATATTGAATGCTAATTAGATGAATTGTGGCTAATCAGCCCCCTCTCCCCACGGATACCCTGAGGTTTCTTGTGACCTGCATCTATTTAGCAGCTAAGGTTCCTCTTAAGTCTATGGAATCATGCCCTTGGTCTGGAATAACAATTGGTGGACTATTGATTAATAAAGGCTTAGTCATGGGCTTATATAATAGACTGCATGATAGCAAATTTATACTGAAATACACTGATGATGAGTCATATGCTAAAATCCTCACTGCAAGTCAAATCAGGTAATATTAGTGATGTGGCAAATGCTGAAGATCCAAATGATGTAGTTACAGATCACATGTAAGAGAGGAAATGATGGCATTTGCTTGACTATAGCGGTCTATAGCAGCCACAATGATTCACAGGTGCAAGTATACATACATATGATATATATATATATAGCATCCTTGGGTATTATCTGTGATGGTTGCTTTGATACTAAATTACTCAGATATGCACAGAAAATAAGAAAGTGAGTTACAATCTATAGAGATGATACATTTAGGGATTCAGTCGCAAGCTGTAGTCACCAAGATAGTACAACTACAGCCAGCCTGTATTGATTGCCAGGTCATGAGGTTGGGTCTACAGGGCCACTTACAACACTTTAACCAGGTAGCTTACTAGCTGTAGGAGAAGCAATTGGTTCATGACCCCAGCTCTTTCTGCAGGGTAAGGCCTACTCAGTTCTGTCTGTGCACAGCTTAGCTGCTTACCCTGAGCTGATCACAGAGCTACTGAAATAGGCCCATGGTAGAGTCTGCATCCAGTTTAAAGTGGGCATTGCTCCAAGTTCAGACACCAACGTATATTGTAATCTTAAATAAATGTGCATCACTTGCTTTATCTTAATAATATCCTTTTCTTTTTTCTCAGAAGACAATAGACGCTCATATGTTACTTTCAATTCTTTCTTCCTTTTAATTTTCCCTCTCCCCTGTATCAATAGGGAAAATTATTGTTTCAGGGGCTGATGACAGATTGCGGTACCTGTCGTGGCTCTGGGGTAAGGACGGAGGTGGCTGTAGGTGTCCAGTCTGCGCATGTGTGTGCGGACTGGTTGACTACATGGGCCGGTGCTTGTTAGGGGGGGGGGGGAGACTCATCAGTTTGCTTCAAAGCGGCTCCATAGGGTACGATGTGTTAATCCCACTAACCTATCCTGATCAAAACCGAGAACAAGGCTTTCTGGAGTGAACTTGAACCAGATTGTAAATAAGTTAAATAAACTTTTGCAACCTGTACACTGAATCCAAACTGTCATTGACTCTTTCCTTCGCTTATAATATTTCATACCATTAATGCAGTTAGGGTCCGTTACAATGTTATGACAGACATGACACAGCATACACATCCATCATTACAATTTCTGGGTTGAAACTGTTTACAACTTCTTGTCAAAAGTAGTTTAGGTGACTTAATCACCTTGTAATCTTATCATAGATACATGTTATGTGCGGCACATTCAATTAGCAGATACTTTTAATATAAACGAGCAGAAATATAACTACAGTGAATAATAATAGTGCAAATTACATGCATTTATACCTGAAGTTTCCATTCTATATTCACATCTCTGTATGCCAGGACCTGATGTATTATATTTAGATTCAGTTTTGAATTATGCATCCCCTGACTGAAGTGATTCCCAAAGGGGATTATATTTCAATTACCTTGCTTGTCACTGTGAGTGAAGAGACTTGCCTTACTCAGATGAGCCCCATTAAAATGGCCTTTATCATAGCGAGACTTGCACACAAGTGGATGTAAAGCCTATAGCAGTCCTCGATTCTGATATGGCTTTGGGATTTCTTAAGATTATTTTTATTGGATTGTTCACAGTTCAACTCAATTAACATGGATAATCATAGGGCTATTCTCCAGGAATCTTGGGATATTTCCCATTCAACGTATTTAAAAAGCTATATCTATGCAGCAATCTGTCACTGCCTGTATCCCTTTGTCAGAACACTTTCATGGATGGTAGATCATCATTCAACTTCTAACGATAAATGTCTAATCTGTTCAGCTTACTAGAGTGGGCTGTCAGACCTCTCCCTGTGGTCCCCTATGCTATGAGTGGAGTTGTCTGGCATACAAGGTTCACTCTCACCAAATCAGTGCAACTGAAAAAGTGGCCGTACATGATCGGTGGCCATACATGATCGGTGGCCGTACATGATCGGCAGACTACAAAATCCACCTATTACCCCCTGCACTGCAATATTTAACTCTCCTAACCATACCTACAGGCTGTAATGTATCTTTGGGGAGTTTATTAGAAAAAAGCAAATCCCAAAATATTTATAGGGGCCAAAGGGGGGGCTCAATGGGTAACCGATCATGTATGTCACATGACGTACATGATCGGTTTGGAATGTCATGTAAAATTTCCTCATTACCCACTGCTTCACATGTCTATGATTACACATATTTAGACCTACATCATATGTACACCTTGCTATGATTGAATTATGTTTTAAATATGGTTAGAAAGGGTAGTCAGGGCAGTCAATAAATAATGGCCGATCATGTACGTCACATGACGTACATGATCGGTATTTTAAATGTCATGTAAAATACTCTTACTAGACTCATCTACACATCCAAACCATTTTAAATACATGTACCAAGACAGACATTATATGTACACGATGGTAAGGTTTATCTATGTTTTATCATGGTCAGAAATGGTAGAGCAGTCAATATTCACCGATCATGTACGTCACCGATCATGTACGTCACATGACGTACATGATCGGTATTGAAATGTCAATAAAAATTATCTTAATAATTGCATCTAGATATTTCTAACATATTACATGTCAAGACACACATCATATGTACATCTTGGTAAGATTTATTTATGTTTTAACATGGTCAGAAAGGGTGGAGCAGTCAATAAGTCCCGATCATGTACGTCACCGATCATGTACGTCACCGATCATGTATGTCACCGATCATGTAAGTCGCCAATCATGTACGGCCGTCGATCATGTACGGCCGCCAATCATGTACGGCCGCAGATCATGTACGGCCAAATAATAGTTGCATCGATTTGGTGAGAGTGAGCCACAAACAAACACGTAAAAGTCCTCATAGCTGCACAAAGCTGCAGTGTTATGATAAAAACGAGTTTAATATTAGACAATTGAATTCCTGCCCATAGTTTCTGTAGGGGTAAGATGAATAAGATTATCTATGTGTCTGGATGGTAATTACTTGAGGGGAAACCTGGTTCCTGTGCAGAAGTAAATTGACGATAAATCGTAACCCTCCTGTGAAATATGTCAGCTAAATTTTTTGCCCTACATTCACTACTATAGCTCATTATTCTTTCTTACCTGGTATGACTCATCTATATCCATCACATTTATTAGCTGCAAACATAATAAGCTCTGGTCCAGCGGCTCACATTCTGTCAGACGAGGACACTAATAGGCCCTGAACCAAGATGAGTTACATAGCATACCAAGAAGAGGTTGCCATAATGGTTCTAAGGTGCACTATTAAGACCCCCCTCTTCCCTTCCCCACTTAACTCTTAGCCTCATATATGGGTTCCTATTATATGAGCATGAATCAGATGTTGTAGTCAGCATCTAATATTGACCTTAGTCCTATGAAGACGGCAGGTTCTAAACCCCCATACTGATAGGTGTCCGATATTTGGGGCAGTCAAGTCACCTCATTGCTTCCTTATCTCCAGCCAGTGAAGATGCATTGCTGTTCACCTGGAGCAGTATGCCATTCTTAAAGGTTACTGTACTGAGGTAATACCTATATCATGACTTTCCAATAAACCTGATGCTGAGTTTATCAGAACAGATTATCCCATCATGATAGCCATTCTGCTACAGCATGTGTCCGGCGAGCTATCTATTATTAGTACCTAAGTAGGTGCCGACACAGGCAGCACACACTTACCAATTCTCACTTATTCATAAAAAAGCGCTACTTATCAATATGCAGCCTTACAGAAACGTTATGTTATGTGGAATGAAACCATAGCTTTCAATTGGAATGTAATATTATATCATTGGGTTTATTGAAGTTAGTTGGTCTGAACAGTGAAGATGGACCGCTTGAATGTCTGTTCGAATGTACTGGGATATATGACATGAAGCTATGAACCTCATCCCTAACCTACTATGTTCAGGAGCGCACAATAATTTCTTCATTTAATCGTTTGTAGACAACCTCACCCAATTAGGGTGGAATACTCAAACATCTGAACTGATGACTGGGACCCTTGATGTGAATTTACTGTGCTTCTATGGAGCCATCCATTCCATTGGAGATGACTATTTGAACAATGCTAGAAACATTCAGTTCATTCAACGTTTTGTTCATCTAATCATATGAACCTGCATGACAGAAATAATGTCCTATCCTTTAAGTTCTACTTATTCAGGCTGGGTGGGCATTTCTTGCCCTGTGTCCATAATACGTTGCATCAGCACCTATTTGATGTATTACCTATCCGGCATGGCACTAGATGTCACTCAACCTCTTCAGATACTAGGGGTCAGTACAGCCCACCGTGGGAGCTACTCACCCAAACTGTCCAATGTCTCATATGGCTCTTTCAACATTTCCTGTTTTTTTTTATGTCATAGCGAGTAAAGATAACAGCAATAATTGGTCATTTCCTGACTTATTGAGAATAAATTGCCAGTTTCACATTTTGCTTTGTTTCTGTGATACATGTGTAAGTTCTACACCACCAGAGAACCAACATCACAGGTCACAAGGTCACAGAAGTATCGAATCATTGCTGATTGCATCGATGTGTCATTTGTGAGTGTCATCTTTTTATTACAATTGCATAGGTTCTAGTGCCACAAGATCTTTTGATTGGATATGAGAAACTGAGATTATCCTGGACACTAGGTGTAGAAGATGACCTTGTTGACCAGAGCAGAGTCTTCCTTCTACTAGCTTCTGTAAAACCGGTTTTACTGAATGTATCCTGACATGAAGCCGTGGAAGGGTGGATGAGGGAGACTGGTGCACCTGACTTAGCATTCTCCTTATTAGTTCCCATTTTCCCAGGAACTCCAAGTAAATAGAATGAAAGGATTAACCTTAATCTTCCTAAATGAAACAATGAATGCAAATGAATGTTTGCCTATCTTTGCTCAAAGAAAAAGATTACAACTACTTCGATATGACTTAGATAGGATAAAGGATAAAATAGAAATGTTGCATGTGTATAGACATAAGGCTAGTCATGATCAGTGCCTCACTGGAGCAATGGATGCCGGAGGGTTACTTATATGTATGACAGGTGGCAGGGGGTAGATGTTTAAAATGTTGGATTCCCAAGGTGGGTGCTCATCAGAGCTGAATATCTCCATGCATGAACTTCCTATAGACAGCTGCCTACTGCTGGTGCTAAAACGTTTAAAAACCATTTGCTTTGGTATTTCAAAAGAAGAAAGGTGGCAAACAACAATGGGGGAAATGTCAGTCATGCTAGCTGCAGAGATGCTTGTCAGAGTGTTAACAGTGGGGACTTCAGAGTGAACCAGCTCAGGCCTCCTGGGACACATAGAAGTCTCTGCCAGAAAGGAGACCCCCTCCCCTGTGAGATTGGAGGATATTTATATTGAGGCATTTACTCTCTGAGGGCTTAATTGGATTCTGGGACTCTCTTGCCTGGGATGCACAAATATATCAATAAAAGGTGGGTATATACAATGGTCACACAAGTGAGGGCCTCACTGAAGCTAAATGTAGAAGTAAACCTCTCCTCTTTACACTGGGGACCCTTCATCAGTGTGGGTTGGAGATGAGCTCAGGGACTGTTTGTAAGTCTGTGGTGGTGCCATCTGGTGTGAAGTGACCATTATACTGCCCCTGCTAGCCTCATCAGTCTCTAAGGCCCCCTGGTGGCCTGTTGGTATACCATGGGCTGCATGACTAAATGGGAATTTGTACAGGCAAGTGGGTACTGCAGTTGATCAGGATGTGGTGATGATGTACATAAAAGATTGACACAACTCTTGATAATTGATGTGTTGGTCCTCAACCTGCCGTGACAAGACAAAAAGAAACACAGCACCAACTCAAAAATCTGCTCCTATCTTTGAGGAACTGGTAAACTCCATAAGTAAGTCATTATAAACTGATACTATTATATAGAAGTACATTTGTTGCCTTGGAGACATCGTTTTCAATCCAAATAGAACAAACAATGAATATATTGATCGATTGGTTGGTATTGTTTATTCATACAGGAAAAATACATGGGATGGTGTTTGTTTGTTGGGTACTTGCACAAGGACCCAAGGTGATCTCATCGATGATGTTATAAGATTGAATATGGGAGATAAATAAACATTACAATACATCAACTACATTTTATTGTGATGCCATAACAAATCTGTGTCATTAATAAAAAGCTGATTTTCTGGCTTAAACCAAACTGTCCTGGTTGTCTTAGTTACTATAGGGCAATGTCTCAAGCACATGGGATATTTAGTGGTGCTTTTGTTTATGGCCATGGGCTGCTTGTCTGATTGGAGATTTATGGTTGTCATTGTGTGTTGGAGCATGCACACTAAGGTGCCATGTATTACCTTGTCCTGTGACCGCCCCAATTGTGCTGTCCTGCTGCACCAATCTACATCCTGCCAAATTTCAAGATTGAAGCAGATCAAACGCAACATATCTGTTATTACGTATCTACAGCAGTGTAACTGTTCTTTGCTATTGTTACATTGTACCATTTTCAATGTAATGTGGTACAAGTCTGTATTGATTGCATGTGTTGGACAATTCATACTTTCATTGATAAATTGCATTCGGCCACACACAGAGAGTCAGTTATAACTCTTAAAGTACAGTCTGTTTGTGACTGGGAAATACTCTGCAATATTAATGTGCTATCTGTTTGATTGTCAGATGTGTGGGTGGGGATAGAACAGATTATATTGACATCGGTAGATATTCAGCCTGCTTGTTACATGACAGTCTGGAAGTTGGATGATGGGAGAGTGTGATAGTGTGACACTAGATGCTTGTAGTGCGGTGATTGCCCACTGACCTATATCGTGCCTGTCATCTGTCTCCCATTGTACCTGCCCACTAATGCCAAATATGACTGCCCACTGACCCCCATTGTGGTTGCCTACTAACGCCCACTCTGCCTGTCCACTGACCCCCGTTGTGGTTGCCCACTAACGCCCATCATTATGACTGCCCACTGACCCTCATTGTGGTTGCCCAATAATGCCCATTGTGCCTGGCCACTGACCCCCATTGCGGTTGCCCACTAACGCCCATCATTATGACTGCCCACTGACCCCATTGTGGTTTCCCACTGACGCCCATTATGACTGCCCACCGACCCCCATTGTGGCTGCCCACTAATGCCCATCATTATGACTGCCCATTGACCCCCATTGTGGTTGCCCATTAACACCCATTATGACTGCTCACTAACCCCTATTGTGACTGCCCACTAACCTAATTTGTAACTGCCCACCCACACCCAGTACCACTTTCTGCTACAGGTAAGCTTACCGTTGATACCATGGTAACAAATATTGGGAAAACTCTTCACAGCTTTAGGCAGCTACAATGTGTTGAACTTGTAGGTCGATATATATATATATATGGTTTATATGTAAAGGACTTTTCTTGGTAAAACCATTGGGTCCACAAATATAACATTAGATAAAAGCGGGTTTATGGAACATACTTCAAATCTAAATTTGCTGTGAAATTAGAGCATTCTGTGAAGCAAGGCAATTTCCGATCATATGTGCGAGTGATAATAGAAGCAGTTTTCATCCCTCCTGGGCCTGTGACATGATACACCTCCTGAAGGTGTCCAATCAGAAGCCCAGCCCCATTGTACTATGTTGAGGCCATTAGGCAGCGCACAGATAATCTAAATGCTCCACCCTTAATCTGTATAAAATAGTGGCTATCCCAGGTTAGTCATAGGGACATTGGTCAGACATGATCAAGTGTCATTCAAAAAGCCTTGCACAAGGTAAAACAACATAATGACTAATCCTGTACTCAAAAGCCTAATATTCATTGAAATAGAGTAGACTAGGTGAGTTGGTCAGTACTGACCACCAGATGGTATTAGCTAACTTAGGTTGGTTGATAGGGAGCTAGAAAGTGACAAACTAGGTTAAGTACTCTTGACTGATTTGTTAGCCAGTACTGAATAAGTTCTGAAGCCTAAAGATTATCAGTGAGGATGGTGAAATGGGGAGTGAAATGGGAACCATTTATGCTGGTCCTATGAAGACGATTGGTCCATATATGGCAGCCACTAGTAGGGTCCAAATTGGGTGTTTGTGTGTTCACTTTGGCCAAAGTTATCATTATTATTAATGAGCTATGAACTTAAGTGTGTGTGATGATAAGATCCCATTGCACTTGTGAACAGATCTGCCAACTTGATGAAAAAAAAAGCTTTCCACCAGTATTTTTCATCTGCCGGCTTACGCGAACTAATTTGTGACAGCTATCCATTAGCAGTAGCAATATGGAGTTATGTACCCATGTATAAGGGAGACGGGTATTCGGGCAGGCAGGCAGGCACAAAGGTAGGCAGGCAGACTTAACACCCGATTTAGATCTCCATCAGTTCATATCGCCAGTACAACGATTATCCCTAGGCCTACTACAAAAGGTGTGCATTTGTAAGGCTCATTTTCCATCAGCCTATTTGGACGTCCTATCGGCTGATACATCCACATGAAGGTTGTCTCTAGCTTCCCTGCCAATGAGTCTAGTAATGGTTACTGCTAATCCAGTACTTGGGCACAACAAGAAACACGGTGTCCTGCTGGCCCACTGATGACCTGCCGACAGGTCCACCTTCCAATGGACGCAGTGGATGTACCTATCCTGATAGAATGTCCAAATCAGCTGGTGGAAAATGGCCCTAAGGCCGTGATATGATATGGACGGGAAGGGAGCACAGGGCTGCGGCCACTGACAGATTGAGGCCTAAGTCCGGGTATTATCTCAGGGCTAAGCATTGAACCTAGGATGGCTGTTTATCTGAGTAACTAGAATGGGTACATTGGGCCAACGTTGACATCAAAAGGCACCATCGTAAGCAATATTCTAACATTATTCCATGGTTGGAGTATCAACATCTTAGCAATGTTGGAAAACAATATTTTACTAACATTGGCATTGTTACTACCGTTTAAACGTTGGTAGAACATTGGATATTTTTATGTTGTCTCATCTTTGGTCAAACAATGTTCCCAGTGGGCACAAAAATCAGATAAATATTCAATCAACGTTAAATCAACATCTGTTTAAGGAGCCCTTACCAATTTTAACGGCCCGTTGGCACTCAGACAATTTTCTCGGACTAGTTAACCCTTTCGTGCCCAGAACTCCAAAAGTGCGCGCTTTTACACCTATGTATGTTCAGGAGAGCACCCTGATTGCCCTAGGGATCAGATTGGGATAATTTTAGGACTGAATTAATCACAATTACATAGGCTTTCTATCGCTACCATATATCATATAGTAGGATGTGTGTGTATGTTGATGGGATCCTGGACTAGAGGATATTAAGAGTTTAAAATTGCCTTAAAAGCACTAAAAGTGCGCGCTCTAGCAATGGTAGGGCAGATTAATTACAGAAATATTGATAAAATAGTCAAAATATTGATTAAAAAAATTATTAGAAATATTTTTTAATGTTTTCTCTAAAGATTCCAATTACAATGTGTATATCCTTCTATTTCTAATAGATATGCCTTCATTTGGACCCCCAAAAGAACGTTTTCTAAGCCAATGTAGGATATTGCCATATAAAAGAGTAAAATCTGGCCTTTAGATGGCAATATTGCTTGATATCAGCAAAAGGAATGTTTCTGGTTGTCATGGCAACCCAAGGTAGAGTACTATTATGTTGTGTTAGATAGTATTGAAAGGGGCACTTCAATAGCTTTCAAAAAATATAATATTAAGCATATGTCAGAGCAAGATATTTATTGGTTACCTAATCTACCAATGATGATGTAAAAAAAACTAACTTTCAACAATAGTTCTGGGCACGAAAGGGTTAAAGGTTGTCATCCTGTTCCAGGGTTGATGATTAAACTGGTCCACACCATCACCCCTGCTGATTCATGGAATATCATTAGATATCAGAAAAATGTGAGCTTTGCTGTTTCCTTTCAGCAGTAAGTGCTTTTAGTGACAGTGACACTTACATTTCTCTTTGTGTACTTTTTAAGGAAGATACTATTATACCTTCCTTTCCCAAATGTAACAATGTTTGATCCGATTATTTTCAGGTGTTTTTTTTTCACCTTTTTGTTTCCCATCTTCAGTCTATCTTATCTTAAATTCCACTTTGTTTTGACAGATTCTGACCTTCTAAAGCAGAGGGATCTGCTCTACAGGTTACCTTGTCCCCTCCCCTTCTCAATAGTCAAGTGCTTGGTAACATGGCATTGTGTGTCTGGGGCAAACAGGATGTTGCTGGTGGTGGGTGGCATTGGTTTATGGATCTTATTAGTAGCTGTTTATTTGGTCTGTGAGTGTCTGCAGTCTGATTATCAAATTAAATTTTAGTCACATAAGAATAGGTGGTGGGAATGGTGATGTTGTTATTGGATTTTATACAGCCTATTTCTTGTAGTAACAAATCTGACATTAGAGGCAATGATATTTCATGTATAACAAAAGACATTTTATTAGATAGATGAAAAGAAGTATGATAACAAGGAATGGGACAGGCTTTTCTTGCGGGCCCACGTCAGGGTGGGGTTCAGGGACAGCAACTCAGGCAGTAGCAGCTCAAGTGAAGGAGTAATACTCCAATTAGAGCACAGCTCAGGGGCAGCTGCAGGTAAGGATACAGGACCTGTATAATATTGAGTTGTTATATTAAGTTAGGAATGAGTGGGAGAGTAGGAGCAGGAAAGTGAAAATTAACCTGGGGAAGCTCAAGAAATTGTTGCAGTGGTTGTTGAAAGTCTGTGGGGACAGAAATATAATGATGCTAGTAGTTGATGACTTCAGTGGCAGCTGGAGTAGAGGAGGAGGAGGCACAGAGGTAAATGATGTCAGGCTGCACATGGCAGCTGTTGGTGTATTAACATCCAGCCAGTCTCGTTTCATCCAATCACAGTGAGAACCGTGACTTGGAATAATTAAAGAATCTTACAAGCTCACAAATCGTACAATCTGCCTCCTTGTCCACTGCAGAGGACATGTCATTGAGTGCAGCTCTGAATATTATCTGCACCCTCCCTACATGCACTTACCTACCCACTACCCTCCACTCCCAGACCATCTGCCTCACATCTTGTGGTTGGTGATAAAAAATGAAATTATAAATTCAAAACCTTTTGGAAGACAGCAGTTTCAAGAGCCCAAATGACCATTGAGCCTGAATCCTGCTGTTCTGCTCTACAGATCACAACTTTAAATTTATGTAAAATTCAAATTCATTTAGTTCTCTTCTCTGTGCGTGGGGGTCAGCTAGGTGCTTTTCAATGGGGTAGTGGGTTGACCACTGGAATGTCACCCCCTAAATTAGTTATGCCTGTGCTGTAAGCTTCAATACTTGTAGGGTATCGTTAATTGTGTACCACAGCCTCAGTAATATTGAATGATAAGTTGATGAAATGTGGCTAATCAGCCCACTCTCACCACAGATACATTGAAGCTTCTTGTGACCTGCATCTATATAGCAGCTAAGGTTCCTATTAAGTCTATGGGATCAAGCCCTCTGTCGGGAATAACAATTGATAGACTATTGATTAATAAAGGCTTAGGTATGGGCGTAATGGACTGCATGATAGCAGATATATACTGAAATACACTGATGATGAGTCAAATGCTAAAATATTCATTGCAAGTCAAATCAGCTAATATGATGTGGCAAATGCTGAAGATACAAATGCTGTAGTAAGTTTCATAACTATATGACTCAGACTTGCAAAGAAAATAAGAAAGCAAGGTACAATTTAAAGAGATGACACATTTAGGTATTCAGTTGCAAACTGTGGTCACCAAGATAGTACAACCACAGCCAGCCTGTATTGATTGCCAGTTCATGAGGTTGGGTCTACAGGGCCACTTACAACACCTTGCACTAGGTAGCTTACTAGCTGTAGGAGAAGCAATTGGTTCATGCCTCCAGCTCTTTCTGCAGGGTGAGGCCTACTCAGTGCTGCATGTGCACATATATGTGGCCAGGTGAGGGAAAATGTGCCTCCAGGGTTGAAATGGCTTTTCAAAGTTTATGTTACAGGCTTTAAAATGAGATATCTTGAGCTAAAATATCCCAAGTAGTTTTGCTGTAACTATAAATTGATGATTTTTCATGAAAAATGACTAAAATCCCCTATTTTTCCCTATTTTTGCCTGTTTTCAACAATTTCCAACAATTTTCGAGTGACTATGCTACTTTGAACAGCTCTGTAGAGCTTAATAATTGAGATAAAGCTAAAAGAAAGAAAAGTGCCCCAGGGAATGACACCTAGATGACTCCCCAATAATCAGAGCTGATAAAAATGTTCTTTTTCCATCCCATAATGCAGTTCTAAGAAAAAAGAACGTTTTTGTTCCATTTGCACTCCAGGGCTTCTTAAACCTTCCAAAATGGAACTAATTTAAAAGAAAAATTAAATATGATTAATTTGGTGTACAATATGTATAGTCTCAACATATCTGTGTCAGATAATGCATGCATATGTGTTAATTTGAACCAACCTATTATGACCCCTTAAATAAATGTGCTCATCTGTTAATTACCTTCAATGCTTTCTTCTTTTTTTACTTTCCCTCTCCCCTGAATCAATAAGGAATCAATAGGGCAGAAATAGAACTACAGCGAAAGATGATAGTGCAAATTATATGCATTTATACCTGCAGTTTATATTCTTTATTCACACCTCTGTATGCCAAAAGCTGATGTATTATATTCAGATTCAATTTTGAATTATGCATCCCCTGACTGAAGTGATTCCCAAAGGGAATTATATTTCAATTAAGTTGCTTGTCACTGTGAGTGAAGGGGCTTGCCTCACTCACATGAGCCCTATTAAGACGGTAGGTATTATAGCGAAACTTGTGCACAGATGGATGTGAAGCCTATAGCAGTCCTCTATTCTGATATGGCTTTGGAATTTTTTAAGATTCTACTCAATTAATGTGGAAAATCATAGAGCTGTTCTCCAGGCGTCTAGGGATATTTCCCATTCAAACGTATTTAAAAAGCTATATCTATGCAGCAATCTGTCACTGCCTGTATCACTTTTTCAGAACACTTTCATGAATAGTAGATCATTATTAAATGTCTAAGGCTAAATGTCTAATCTTGTCAGCTTACTAGAGTGGGCTGTCAGACCTCTCCCTGTGTCACCCCCACCTCCCCCCCCCCCCACAACCCCATTGCAGCACATGCAGTTCATATGATATATAATGAGTGGAGTTGTCTGGCATAAAAATCAATATGTAAAAGGCCTTATGGCTGCAGCGTTATAATTAAAACAAGTTCAATATAAGAAATTGAATTCCTGCCCATAGTTTCTGTAGGGGTAAGATGAATGAGATTATTTGGGGAAATGCTGGTTCCTGTGCAGAAGTCAATTGATGATGAATAGTAACCCTCCTGTGAAATATGTCAGCTAAATCTTTCTTCCTACATTCCTACTATAGTGCATCAATCTTTCTTACCTGGTATGCTTCATCTATATCCATCACATTTATTAGCTGCCTGGACAGGACAGATGGGATCTGTTTTTCTTTGTGCAAACAAAATAAGCTCTGGCCCAGGGGCTGACATTCTGTCAGATCAGAACACCAATACGCCCTCAACCAAGATGAGTTACATGCTATATGGCATGCCAATAAGAGGTTGTCAAAAGAGGTCTAAGGTCCACTTCCCCCCCTTCCCCACTTATGACTTAGCCTCACGTAGGTTCCCATTACATGCACTGCATAACAATTTGAATTTAAACCCCTTTTCTCAGTGCTTAAAGCTGCAGTCGAGGTGCTTAAAGTAGGAGCCGCAGCTTGTCAACACCTTTAACCTACTTTAATCTACTTTAAGCAGAACCTACTTTCCTGCAACTTTAATTCTTAGTTTAAGGACCCGGAAAGCTGTCTAAAGCTGCTTAAAGAAGGACCACTAGCTTGTCAGTAGCTTTAACCTACTTTAAGTAGTACCTGCCTTCCTACAACTTTCATCTCGGTCTATATTTTAAATCTATTTAAGTTAAATTGTTAATAAAGAAGTAATATCAGCAATGATGGCAGGGTGTGGCGGCGATTGTGACACTATAGTTCCGCCAGAAGGGAGCATGTGGCCCTTTTCCCGCGCCCTTGGGGAGCAGGTAGCTCTGGGGGAGGTGTGGTGGCATTTGTGACAATATGTGACCATGCATGCCACTACAGGGCTTAGGGGTCTGAAAATTGATTTTTTTTTTTGGTCTATTCTCAAAGAGGACTGTTTTGGCTTTCCAAAACTGGTTTAATCTTAAGACTTTGGCTATTATTTGCTGATATATGAGACAAATTATAACCATAAGGTGTTCTGTTCTGCTGCCACAAAACACTTTTGGACACTTGTTGACTTTTGATTCCAGATAAACTCAAACATTTTCTCTCATTGGGCCAGACAAAATGGCACACATGCACAAGGCATTGTCATTTAACCAGGAAGGCAACTATGAAACCATTTGAAAAGAGACATTCTTAGGATTGCCACTCTTCACAAATTGATCAACAGACCAGGCCATTAGCCCTTGTGACTAGCTTTCATTTGCACCCGCTCCCATGTCTCTAACCCTAACGGTTCACGAGCTAGAATTTATCGTATTCTAGGCCAATCAGGTTAGCGAAGAAAATTCACTGCCTCCCGAAAATCTTTCAAATGCAATAGCTCTGCAACCGCTGGTCCGATTAACTTGATTCCTGAAGCTTTGGAAAGCTGATGTCAGCCTCCTGATGACTAGCTACATGTAGAAGAGCATTTCCAAATGGGGGAGGGGGGGTGTTGCAGTGGGGGGGGGGGGGGGTAGGGTAAGATCAAAAATGGGGGGAAAAGAAATGATACTTTTCTAAGCCTTTATGCACACACCCATAAGCCCCAAATTCACTGGTTGGATCACACTTGTCTTAGATCATCAGCAAATGGGAGAATTCAGAAAGGGAGAGAGGCTATTTGCTGCTCATGCCTCATGTAGCAGATGACCCTGGCTTTCCAGAACTGGTTTAATTATGAGAATTGGTTGAATATTTACTGATTTATGAGGCTAAACGTGAACTTTAGGCACATATTTTTGCCCCATGCAATTTAAACAGCCTTTTCTGGACCTTTAGGCATACTGAAGATGAAGCCATCAATTGGCTCGACGGGTCACATATATAGGTCCGCCAGGAGGCAGTGTATGACCCCTTCTCAGCGCCCTAGGAGAGGAGGTAGCTCTGGGGGAGGTTTGGCGGCGTTTGTGACACTATAGGTCCGCCAGGAGGCAGTATATGACCCCTTCTCATAAATAGCTAGTCAGTGCCTCACATTAACTGGAACAAAGGATCACTGCACGAACTTTGACCTTTACATTGAATTTACATTTGGTGTAAAGGCCGATTTTACAGATCATTACAGACCTTTACATACATTTACAATAAAATTTACCTTAAATGTAAAGCTGATCAAAATCGATCTTTGCATGGCTTTACTACCCAGATCAAAGCTCGTAATGGCTGTATTTACACATTGCACAAAACCCTGTAAATGTGAGTAATTTTGATCTTTACACCTTGCACAAAACCATGTAAATGTGAGTAATTTCGATCATTACACCTTGCACAAAACCCTGTAAATGTGAGTAATTTCGATCATTATACCTTGTACAAAACCCTGTAAATGTGAGTAATTTCGATCATTACACCTTGCACAAAACCCTGTAAATGTGAGTAATTTCGATCATTACACCTTGCACAAAACCCTGTAAATGTGAGTAATTTCGATCTTTACACCTTGCACAAAATCCTGTAAATGTGAGTAATTTTGATCTTTACACATTGCAGAAAACCCTGTAAATGTAAGTAATTCCGAGCACTACACACTGTGTAAAGCCCAGGTAAATTCAATAGTAATCATCGTAAACCCCTGGGAAACCCTACCAGGGGATACATCACTATTTAGGACATGGAAATATAACCATGAATGGAGCATTTTATTAATTGTCATCAATTGGAACATCATTTGGATATGTTTATGGGCATCCAGGGCCCTGGGTCAGCCCTTAGGGTCCACCTCCAGAGGCCTGGGTCCGCCTCCAGAGCCCTGGGTCCGCCTCCAGAGCCCTAGGTCCGCCTCCAGGCTGGGGAGAGGCTCATGGAGGCCGGGGAGAGCCTCATGGAGGCCGGGGAGAGGCTCATGGAGGCCGGGGAGAGCCTCATGGAGGCCGGGGAGAGCCTCATGGAGGCCGGGGAGAGCCTCATGGAGGCCGGGGAGAGCCTCATGGAGGCCGGGGAGAGCCTCATGGAGGCCGGGGAAAGGCTCATGGAGGCCGGGGAGAGCCTCATGGAGGCCGGGGAGAGCCTCATGGAGGCCGGGGAGAGCCTCATGGAGGCCGGGGAGAGCCTCATGGAGGCCGGGGCGAGGCTCATGGTGACTGGGTTGCTTCTGTAACAAGTAAAAAAGTGCATTACATAAATTATTGTTAATAGCATCCATACATAATTTACTGGTACATCATCCATGGCATAAATGGCACCGTTGTTCTGTAGTCTTAAGGATACAAACAAGCATGAATTATTCAAACTATAGATGATTATTTCCAAATAAATACCAAGAATGTATAAGATATATAGTTTATGTATATACTTTTTAACTATGAGGATATTGTGACACATAATTATAACTGCTAGATACCCCTTAAAGGGTGTAAGCTTTATCCTATTAAAGTATGCATGTTAAACAAACTGACAATATAATACCTATAGCTACCTGAGCCTTGTACATGTATGTAAGTGATCACACATACATGTGGTCTCTCTGCTGCCTGGTGGTGTACTGGTCACACTGTATGTGTGTAACTGATCATTCCCGATGTGGAGGGGTTGGGCCGTGGGATCACTGCCCGAGGCCGTAGGCCGAGGGCAGTGATCCTAGGCCCAAACCCGACACTGAGGGGGTGATCAGGGTTCTACCAAGGCAATTTTATGATAATTTATACCATAATAATTTGGAAATAACCTTATATTGACACAAAATTCTGTCCCACCCAAACAAAAAAAGTCACTGGGCAGTGATCTGTCAGATCACCTGCCCAGTGCCTCGTTTTGGTTAACATAGGCGTCAATGGGATCACCCTGCCCAGCTGCCCACCGCTGTGGTAGAACTGCTGACCACTACCTGCACGGAATTTAGTTATGTAGGTCATGCCACAGGCTGCACTGAGCCTCACCCAGGTAGGGGTGCATTGTTCTACCCGCAGTGCGGCGGTCAGTCAGCAGTGGTTGGCATGGTGACCAGTGGCCAGTGGCCAGAGACACGTTTATATACACGTGGCTAGGTTGACCCCTTTAGCCAGGGGAGCTATGGGACCCTCACCCCGTTATTATACATTATTTTAAGGCCCTCTGGAGGGGTACAACCGGTGATACTAACCAGGGTAGCTATGGGACCCTCAACCCATTATTATACATTATTTTAGGGCCCTCAGAAGGGGTACAACCCGTGATACTAACCAGGGGTGCTATGGGACCCTCACCCCGTTATTATACATTATTCTAAGGCCCTCTGGAGGGGTACAACCCGTGATACTAACCAGGGGAGCTATGGGACCCTCAACCCATTATTATACATTATTTTAGGGCCCTCAGAAGGGGTACAACCCGTGATACTAACCAGGGGAGCTATGGGACCCTCAACCCGTTATTATACATCATTTTAAGGCCCTCTGGAGGGGTACAACCCGTGATACTAACCAGGGGAGCTATGGGACCCTCACCCCGTTATTATACATCATTTTAAGGCCCTCTGGAGGGGTACAACCCGTGATACTAACCAGGGGAGCTATGGGACCCTCAACCCGTTATTATACATCATTTTAAGGCCCTCTGAAGGGGTACAACCCGTGATACTAACTAGGTGTGCTATGGAACCTCACCCCATTATTGTACATTTCTTAATGCCTCTGGTCTGAAGAAAAATCATGTAGCTCTTCTCATAGTGCACCCCCACCCCCTTATGGGGTCAGGGTTGTCTGGGTAGAGTCTTAACCTAGCCTGTATGGCGCCTATTGTGATAAGGGGCCCAGGTAGAAAAATATCATGATAAATATCATGATTTATCATGTTGAACCATGATCTACCATGATCTATCATGATATATCATAATTAAGCATGTTTTCTTCTTCCATGATTAATCACGATAAATCATACTTTATTATGATATACTCTCTTGAGAGGGGGAATCATGATTAATCACATTTTCTCCCACCATGATTAGATACGATGAATCATGCTATATCATAATCTTACCTCCTCAGGGGCGAAATCATGATAAATCATGTTTTCTTCTATCATGATAAATCATACTTTATTGTGATATTACCTCTTGGGAGGGGAAATGATGATCTATCATGTTTTCTCTTACCTTGATTTATCATAATTAATCGTACTACATTATGATCTTACCTCCTGGGAGGCGAGATCATGATAAATTGTGTTTTCTTTTTTCATGATATGTCATTATAAACCACACTTTATCATGATCCAACCTCTTGATAGGGGAAACATGATTTATCATGATTTTACCTAATCATATTCAATCATAATCTATTATGATTTAGCATGATTTTATCCATTGTGAGAGAAAACATAATTTATCATGATTCTATCTGACCATGATTAATCATAATGTATTATGATTGGTCATGATCTCACCCATTGAGAGGGAAAACATGATTTACCATGATTTTACCTTACCATAATTAATCATAATATTTCATGATTTATCATGATTTTGCACATTCAGAGAGAAAACATGATTTATCATGATTTTATTTAACCATAATTAATCATGATATATCATGATTTACTATCATATCTCCCATTGAGAGGAAAAACATGATTTATCATGATGTTACCTGATCATGATTTATCGTAATCTCACCCAATAAGAGGGAAACTTGTTTTATCATGATTTTTCCTTACCAAAATTAATCATAATATATCATGATCAATCAGGATTTTACACATAGAGAGAGAAAACATGATTTACCATTATATTATTTGATGATAATTAATCATGATATATTGTGATTCAATGTGATCTTTCCCATTGACAGGAAAAACATAAGTCATCATGATTTTACCTAATCATGATCAATCATGGTGTATTATAATTCATCATAATCTCACCCTATGAGAAGAAAACATGAAATATCATGATTTTACCTTATCATAATTTATAATAATATTATCATGATTTATTGTGATTTTACACATCGAGATGAAGCATGATTTATCATGATTTTATTTGACAATGATTAATCATAATGTATCATGATTTATTATGATATCTCCCATTGATGGGAATAACATCCATATATCTTACCATGAATAATCATGATATTTCATAATATGTCATAATTTATCATGATATCAGACTTTGAGCTCTGGGCTACTGTTATTACACATTATTTCAAGGCTGGAGGTTTGCAACCCGTGATACTAAAGAGGGGAGCTATGGGGAGACTCATCCCGTTATTATACATTATTTCAAGGCTTTTGGAGGGGCACAACCCGTAATACTAACCAGGAGAACTATGGAGAGACTCATCCCGCTATTATACATTACCTCAAGGCTTCTGGAGGGGCACAACCCGTGATACTAACCAGGAGAGCTATGGGGAGACTCATCCCGATATTATACATTATTTTAAGGCTTCTGGAGGGGTACAACCCGTGATACTAACCAGGAGAGCTATGGGGAGACTCATCCCGATATTATACATTATTTTAAGGCTTCTGGAGGGGTACAACCCGTGATACTAACCAGGAGAGCTATGAGGAGACTCATCCCGATATTATACATTATTTTAAGGCTTCTGAGGGGTACCTTCTAGTCCTTTCATACAGGCTTTAAGAGAAGCCGTGATAATATGAGGGATAACCTTCCCTCCCCCAGCCCTATAACCCCCCCCCCCCCCTTACTCCGGGCATTATAACACCCCCTTTCCTCACTGTATCCATTATGTTCATCTCATGGCCCTATAACACCCTCTTGCCTTTCCATAAAAGAATAAGCATTATTATAATGGTTCAGCATGACACTAGAACCAGATATGGTGGAAGGTACTGTACTTTTCTATGGTATATACCCCCTATCTCTAGCATGATACAATTGCTAGTCATTATCACAGGAAGAAATAAAAAATATGTCCACAATGCTAACAATGTATAGAAGTAGAAAATGTTATCAATAATGTCGAATTTATTATATCAATGAAATGTATTTTTCAGTTGGTTATCTACCACCCCCCCCCCCTGCCCCCCCCCCCCCCAGGTATGTCTAGCCTAGCCGTGGTCACCATGCCAACCGCCGCCTGACTGCCGCACGGCGGGGAGAACAATGCACCCCTACCTGGGTGAGGCTCAGTGCGGCCCCCTGCTTGACCTACATAGCTAAGTTTACCCCTGTCACAGACATGGGCTGACCACTGGTAGGGTAGGACGTGCTTACAGGAGCATAGCATATAGGTATATATATATATATATAGATATAGATATACCGGGTATAGATATAGATATAGATAGATATAGATATAGATATAGATATAGAATAATAGATATAGGTATAGATATAGATATATATACCTGCTTGCAATTTGCAAGATACTAACCAAGAAGCTATGGGGAGACTCATCTCGTTATTACACATTAATTCGAGACTTTTGGAGGGGTACAATCCGTGATACTAACCAGGAGAGCTATGGGGAGACTCATCCCGTTATTACACATTATTTCAAGGTCTCTGGAGAGGTACAACCTGGGCCTACTTTCAGGAATATGTACTACAACATGCTAAATTTGCTTATTGTCACAGAGAAAGAATTAAAATATGTCCATAATGCTAACAATGTATAGAATCAGATATTAATATCCTTAACAATTAATTCTTAATCGTAAGGAAATGTATTATTTTAGTTGGTTATACCACTACCACCACCACTCCTTGTGGTAACTGTCTGGGGCTAGCTGTGAAAAGGCCACCATGATGCCCATTGTGATAGGGGGGAAGGTGTGACCATAGAACAATAGGCCCCTGCAACAATAGCCATGCTCCCATGTGGCCAGCCTCACTGAGAAGTGTGAGATATGAGTTATTTTTGAACAGGGTGACCAGTACACAACACTACAGCAGAGAGGCCACATGTGCATGCATGCACATGTATCATATATGTATATGCATGTTGTTAGGTAGGTACACTACCATTTGATAATTTATACCTATACAATATGATATTACATTTATAGATTAGTTAATTTTGTAAGCACATTCCAATACTATTTAGCTCATGCATGTGCTTTCAGGTCGGTACAATACCATTTAATAAGTTAGATATATCTATTTAGTAAACCTTCTCTCTCAGTGTTTGTATGGTTTACACATATTTTTCTATTTCCCACAGGAAAGGAGCCGACACTGCCTTCCAGGCCGGCCCTGGGCCTCCAGGAGCCGGCCCTGGCCCTCCAGAAGCCGGCCCTGGCCCTCCAGGACTCGGCCCTGGCCCTCCAGGAGCCGGTCTCAGCCTTTAGGACTGACTGTCCACTATCAAATGATGAAATTGATGAATGAATGCATTGACCCTACACCCCCCGCACAATAAAAATATTGTCTAACTACATTAAATGAATGAATCGTGATTTTTAAACATGATTCATCATGATACTTATCATAAAGCATATGTATCATGATACAGCAAAGTAAATCTGATATATATCATGATTTTTAGACCATGATATATCAAAATAATTATCATGATATATATCATGACGAATTATAATAAATCACATTGAATAGATAATAGTTATTTCGCGGACATCATGATTTTCATACCATGATGTATCATGATAATTATCATAATATATATATATCATGTTGACAAAGTATAATAAATCATGATAAATATCAGGTTAAATTAATCATAGTATTTTCACGGAAATCATGATTTTTTAGACCATGATATATCATGATGATATTCTGATAAACCATGATTATATCATAATATATATCATCATAAAGCATAATAAATCATGATATATATTGGCAAATTTACTCTGGTGAACCATGATATCATTGTTTATCGTGATAATAATCATGATACATCATACTAATCATCATGATAAATCATGTTTTACAAATCATGATTTCCGTGAAAAACGCATGATTTTTTCAACACGATAAAATCATGATATTTATCATGATATTTTTCTACCTGGGGGTACACATTACAAAAGGGGTAAATGCATGTAAATATGAATTGATGTAAATGCCAGGTAAATTAGTGTAAATCTTAAGCTTTATCTTTGCACAGATTTACAATGATATTTGAACATGTTTACATCAAATTTTACTTGGAAATTACAAAGGGGTAAATCCATGTAAATATCAATGGCTGTAAATACCAAGTAAATTGGTGTAAATTTTTAGGCCCATCTGCACATCTATTTACAGTGAAAATTACAAAGATTTACATGATTTTTACATGGATATTACCGAAGTGGAAAATTCATGTAAATATCAAGTGATGTAAATGCCAGGTAAATTAGTGTAAATCTCAATCACCATCTTTGCACAGAATCTCAAAGAGATTTACACCTATTTACTTGAACTTTACAGGTTGTAAAACCCAAAACTCGTGCAGTGGATGCCAGAGGGTTATGTCCACTGTATCACAGGTGGCAGGGGGTAGATGTTAAGCATGTTGGGTTCCCAAGGTGGGTGCACATCAGAGCCGATTATGTCCATGCATGCACTTCCTATAGACAGCCAACTACTGCTGGTGCTAAAAAGTTTTAGATCATCTACATGGTATTAAAAAGAAGAAAGGGGGGAAGAGAACAATGGGAAAATGTCAGCCATGCTAGCTGCAGAGGTGTTTGTCATGGTGTTAACAGTGGGGACCTCAGAGTGGACCGGCTCAGGCCTCCTGTGACACATAGAAGTCTCTGTCAGGAAGGAGACCCCATCCCATGTGTACACCTTTACTGTGGTAGGTGACAATAGTAAGCACCCAGCTGAACCTCCGCTGGTTGAGATTGGAAGATATTTATATTGAGACATTTACTGAATTATATTCTAGGACTCTCTTGCATGGAATGCACAAATATACCCACAATAAGGTAGGCTTACAATGGTCACACAAGTGAGGGCCTCACTGACGCTAAAGTTAGAAGTAAACCTTTCCTCTTTACCCTACGGGCCCTACATCAATGTGGCTTGGAGATGAGCTCAGGGACTGTTTGTAAGTCTGTGGTGGTGCCACCTGGTGTGAAGTGACCATTATACTGCCCTGCCAGCCTCATCAGTCTCTAAGGCCCCCTGGTGGCCTGTTGATATACCATGGGCCACATCACAAAATGGAAATTTGTACAGGCAAGTGGGTGCTGCTGTTGATTAGGATGTGGTGATGATGTACATACATGATTGACACAACTCTTGATAATTGATGTGTTGGTCCTCAACCTGCAGTGACAAGACAACAAAGATACACAGCACCAACTCAAAAAGCTGCTCCTATGTTTGAGGAACTGGTAAACTACATAAGTAAGTCATTATAAGCTGATACTATATATATATATACAAGTATATTTGTTGCCTTGGAAACATTGTTTTCATTCCAAGTAGAAGAAACAAGGAATCTTATTGATCGGTTGGTTGGTATTGTTTATTCATAGGAAAATACATGGGATGGTGTTTGTTTGTTGGGTACTTGCACGAGTATCCTAGGTGATCTCATCGATGGTGTTATAGGATTATGAGTTTGGGTAGGAGGAATCAAAGAGAGCAGTATTATGCCAGTGGCGGAAGGGAGATACATGAACATTATAATACATCAATTACATTTTATTGTGTTGCCATAACAAATCTGTGTCATTGATAAAAAGCTGATTTTCTGGCTTAAATTAAACTGTCCTGGTTGTCTTGGTTACAATAGGGCAATATCTCAAGCACATGGAATATTTACTGGTGCTTTTGTTTATGGCCATGGGCTGCTTGTCTGATTGGGGATTTATGGTTGTCATTGTGTGTTGGAGCATGCACACTAAGGTGCCATGTATTACCTTGTCCTGTGACCTCTCAAATCATGCTGTCCTGCTGCACCAATCTGCACCCTGCCATATTCGAACATTGAAATAGATCAAACTCAACACAATTGTGACAAAAACGCCTCGTCATTTTTTCCCCAACGCTGAAATATGCATTTTTGTGGATTTTGATACGGTACCTTATTTTTCCAAATTTATTTTTATGATCACATGCCCTTTTCTTTTTTCAATTGTAAAGCACAGAAAACATTGAAATTTGCCCGGGTCCATGTGTTTAAAACACATTTGCTGGATAGATAATATTATAAACAACATTGTAATAGAGTATCTGACAAATGTAGTTACTTTTTACAGCTGTTTTGTAAGTATATGTGAGAAAATACTATATGATCCTACCATATGCCACGTAAACTTCGCAGTAAAATATCTCAGAATCTAGCTCAGGACCCTCCATTTTTCTTGGTATTTTTGGAAACTATATGCCCTCAGGGTTATATGGGAGAAATCTTGTTAAATTGTAGTTATCTAAGGCTATCCCCACCGGCCACCTTAAGTTGTATCATGCTCAAGGCAATGGGGTGGTACAAGACTGTATTGATTGCATGTGTTGGGACAATTCATACTATTATTGATGAATTGCTTTAATGCAAGCTAAGGGGAGCCTCACCTGTCATCAAGTATAAGGGCAGGGTGATGGAGTTGTAATAGGCTAAATATAATGTCAGTCTGCAAGCAGTCTCAAAAGTGTGCTGTGGTCAAATATATCATATGTAAGTAAGTCAACACGACATGCTGATCATTGAGGTTTTACTGTAAATGGTTGTTTGCTGCAGCCCAATCACTGTTACATTAGTGTGTCAGCACTGTTTCAGAATATCCTGACTAATTTAGCTGTAACAATAAAGCGCCAACCCAACATCCGGCCACACACAGAGAGTCAGTTACAACACTTAAAGTACAGTCTGTTTGTGACTGGGAAATATTCTGCAATATTAATGTGCTATCTGTTTGATTGTCAGATGTGTGGGTGGGGATAAAACAAATTATATTGACATGGGTAGATATTCGGCCTGCTAGGTACATGACAGTCTGGAAGTTGGGTGATGGGAGAGTGTGATAGTGTAACACTAGATGCTTGTAGTGCGGTGATTGCCCACTGACCTATATCGTGCCTGTCATCTGTACCTGTCCACTAACACCCATTGTGCCTGCCCACTGACCCCCATTGTGGTTACCCACTAACGCCTGTTGTGCCTGCCCACTGACCCCCATTGTGGTTGCCCACTTACGCCCATTGTGACTGCTCACTGACCCCCATTGTGGTTGCCCACTAACCCCCATTGTGGTTACCCACTAACGTCCATTGTGACTGCCCACTGACCCCCATTGTGGTTACCCACTAACGCCTGTTATACCTGCCCACTGACCCTCATTGTGGTTGCCCAATAACGCCCATTGTGACTGCTCACTGACCCCCATTGTGGTTGCCCGCTAACGTCCATTGTGACTGCCCACTAACCCCCATTGTGGTTACCCACTAACGCCCACTGTGACTGCCCACTGATCCCCATTGTGGTTGCCCACTAACGCCCATTGTGCCTGCCCACTGACCCCCATTGTGGTTGCCCACCAACACCCATTATGACTGCTCACTGACCCCTATTGTGACTGCCCACTGACCTTCCTTGTGACTGCCCACTCACCCCCAGTACCACTTTCTGCTGCAGGTTAGCTAACCGTGGATGCCGTGGTAACAAATGCTGGGCAACTCTTCACAGCTTTGGCAGATAGAATGTGTTGAACGTGTACACCGATATATATCTAATATGTGACCCGTTTTAATGAAATGGGTCGGAAGTCGCACCTTTAAGAGCCTAGATATGGGCATTTAAAGTAGCATAGTGTGGAAAAAATATTATTTTTGAAAAATGAGTTTTGGGCATTTTTCTAACATATGAATAGTTATCTTCTGACAAACTAAGTTAAAAAACAATTTTCTAACCCCATTTTCCCCAAAAATAATGGCCATGTGATTTACAATTTAATGTATGATATAGTTAATATCTAATTTAAATGTTAATTATCTCATTTTAATCAATTTCCATTTAAATCAACAAAAAAGTATCAAAAATATTGCCTAACAGTGAATATTGGGCAGTATACCACTTGTCATATATCAACTGAAAGCTCTTGATGAGCTGTACACGAATCCAGCAATATCAGAACATTTTATATCTGCGACTTCCGACCCATTTCGTTAAAACGGGTCACATATATGTGTAAAAGTATTTTCTTGATAAAACTCTTGTGTCAACAAATATAACATTAGATAAAGGCAAGTTCATGGAACGTACTTAAAATCTAAATTTACTGTGAAATTAGAGCATTCTGTGAAGCAAGGCAATTTCGGGTCATATGTGTGAGTGATAATAGAAGCAGTTTTCATCCCTCCTGGGCCTTTGACATGATACAGCTCCTGAAGGTGTCCAATCAGAAGCACAGCCCCATTGTAGTATGTTGAGGCCGTGAAGCAGTGCACATATAATCTAAATGCTCCGCCCTTAGTGTGTATATAGTGGCTATCCCAGGTTAGTCATATGCACGTTGGTCAGACATGACCAAGTGCCATTCAAAAAGCCTTGCACAAGGTAACACCATAATGACTAATGTCCTACTCAAAAGCCTAATATTCATTGTAATAGAGAAGACTACGTTGAGTTGGTCAGTACTGACCACCCTGATGGTATTAGCTAACCTAGGTTGGTCGTATAGGGAGCTAGAAAGTGACAAACTAGTTTAGGTATGCAACGGTGGAAGGACATTCAGGTAGGCAGGAAGGTAGGCAGGCAGACGGGCATATGGCATACAGAGATGAAAATACATTTATGCAGACAGGTAAGCAGCCACAGAGACGTACTAACATTATGCCAATGAATAAGGACTTAACACCCAATTTAGATCTCCATCAGTTCATATCTCCAGTACAATAGTATCCCTACTACAGAAGGTGCGCATCTGTAAGGTTGCTTTTCCATCAGCCAATTTGGATGTCCTATCGACTGATACATCCACATGAAGGTTGTCTCTAGCTTCCCTCACTGCAGGTGAGTCTAGCAATCGTTACTGCTAATCCAGTACTTGGGCAGAACTCGAAACGTCATGTCCCACTGGCCCACTGATGACCTGCCGACAGGTCCACCTTCCAATCGGTGGGTGCAGTGGATGTACCTATCCTGATAGAACGTCCAAATCAGCTGGTGGAAAATGGCCCTTATCATATGGATGGGCAGGGAGCACAGGGGATCGGCCACTGACAAATTGAGACCCAAGACCGGGTATTATCTCAGGGCTGAGCATTAAACCCAGGATGGCTGTTTATCTCATCGCCTAGAATGGGTACAGCTGCGTCCCAGCTAGCAAGAATACATTGACCAACCTTTGTATCGAAAGGCACCATCATAAGCAATATTCTAACACTGTTCCATCGTTAAAGTGCAAACTTCTTAGCAATGTTGCAAAACACTGTTTTACTAACATTGGCATTGTTAGTACTGTTAACCGTCGGTAGAACATTCACAGCTTTGTAACAATATTGTAAATTATGCCAACGTTCCCTCTACGGTCTGCTTTTGTCTCTCTTTCTCTCTCCCTGTCTCTATTTGTATTTGCCTATCTGTTTGTCTGTTTTTCTCTCCCTTTCTCTCTCCCTCTCATTCTTCTGCCTTTTTCTTTACTCTGTCAGTTTGTGCAGAAAACAACCACATGAGCACGACCATTGCTTCCATGTCTGAGTCAGCTAGATCTCACGTGGTTAGGTAAGGATTTGCTCTGACCAGGAACCACTGTAAGGAGCTATCTCAGGCCTCTTACCCCGGCTCACCACAAAAGATGAAGGACACCACACGTGACACTTGATCAATGACTCCCACTTACAACGAGATTTCGGTCGGCCGCTGTTTGATCATGAGGAGGACGCCATCTTGGACGTCAGCACAAGTGGCATGAGGCAAATGTAAACAGCTGTAACCAAGGTGTTAGCCTCTGTTTATGTTCACTGGTGTAACTAAGGTGTTAAACTAGTGTGTTTAGCCTTTATATGTGATAACAGCTGTAAGCATGGTGGTAAGCCTGTGTGTGTATTCACAGCTGTACTAACAAAAAGATATGACAATGTTCATGTTAAATTAAACGGATTAAATATGTATGTCAGACCTTGATAAGATGAAAGAGCTTGTTGATGAAACTTCAATGTGATTTCAGGCTAGCTTCCTTCGTAAATGAATTCCAATATGTTTGGATTTTGAAGGAAAAACTGAATCCAAGCCAACAGCAATCAACAATCTGTTGAAAGAGCACTTGCTAATTTTAACGATCTGTTGGAGCTCACACAATTTGCCCGGACTAGTGAAAAGTTGTCCACCTGTTCTAGGGTTAATGATTAAATCATTATTACCGGTACACACCACCACCCCTGCTGATTCATGGAATACCATTAGATGTTACAAAATTGTGTGCTTCGCTGTCTCCAAACATGCCTGACTTTCAGCAGTAAGTGCTTTTGGTGACAGTGACACTCACATTTCTCTTTCCAAGTGCACTGTTTAAGGAAAAGAATATTACGTCTTTCTTTCAAAAACATAAGCATGTTTGTTCCGATCTTTTTCTTTTTTTTCTGTATAGATTCACCTTTTTATTTCCCATCGCCAGTCTTTCTTATATTAGATTCTACGTGTTTTGACAAATTCTTACTCTCTTACTGTCCCCTCCTCTTCTCAATATTCAAGTGCTAAAGCTAACATGCTTGGTAAAATGTGTTTTGCTTTACATGAATGATGCGCCATATGGGACCGCACTACCGTATTTTATGGAATGGTATGTTCTTACAATGAAACAAGTTTTAAAAAAGAAATTTCTGAGTGATTTGGTGGACCAGTGACCTTCACAAAAGATTAAATCAATGTACCAAGGTGGTTGACTCAAGGTACCACAGTGATTGACTCAAGGTACTGATGCACTAAAATCAAATACCTCAGGCACTGGATGCCCATTTAGCTCCAAATACTTGGATTGGAAATTTGGGACCTTATTGGCTGGATTGCCTAGCACTTCAGAAAAGCATCCATATCCATTGATGAATGGGCCAGTTTGCCTAGCACACCACAAAATAGCTCCCAGAACAGCTCATAGGGGAAAAACAGGCCCAGGTGGTCGACTCATGGGCACTTTACCCTAGGTATAATAAGTATATCAACCTACAATGTAAAGACAATGTTACAGTTCATATTCCTATGGAATTAGACAACAATATAATATAGGTAGTCTCGTTAACATGGATCATGGTTAAATTGGCTTATGGGAACAAGTTAATATTGCACCAATTGTGAGGCTTTGCACCTTGGACTGTGTGTGTTGGGGACTAACAGGATGTTAGTGGTGGTGGGTGGCATTGGTTTATGGGTCTTATTAGCAGCTATTTATTTGCTGTGTGTGTGTCTGCACTCTGATTGTCATCACATTTAGTCACAGAAGAAAAGGTGGTGGGAGTGGTGGTGTTATAATTGGATCTAATACAGCCTAACAAAACTGACATCAAAAGCAATGATGATCATTCATGTAGAATAAAACACATTTTATCAAATCAATGAAAAGAATTATGATAATAACAAGGAATGGGACAGGCTTCTCTCGCAGGCCCATGTTAGGTCGGGGTCAGGGACAGCAACTCAGGCAGTAGCAGCTCAGCTGAGGGATTAATACCCCAATTGGAGCAGCAGCTCAGGGTCAGGAGAAGCTCAGGGTGCAGCAGCAGCTCAGGGTCAGGGGCAATTCAGGGTCAGCAGCAGCTTAGGATACAGCAGCTGTATATTGGGTAGTTGTATAGAGCCCCCTTGTGGAAAAATTATTTCCTCAAAATGATTATCGCAATGATCACCTTAGGTGGTGAACTAAGCATGATCATATCCAACTCATCAGTAGCGAGCACCTTCCTATAGGCCTCGATTTTCAGTGTAGTTACTGATGTACTTCCTAAATGTAGATGGTTTTGTCTCCAATCAAATTTATTTCAAAATACAATTAGGTCAAAACATCAGGCTGTCAACGAGAACTACAACAGATTGTGTATCCATTACCTATTTGAACCTAAACTGTATTATATGCCGTGCAATTAAATGCTTTATAAATTCAAGAAAGTGAGATGACAAAATTGAATTATGTAAAATGTTTTTGTTTATACTGAACCATTGATGCATGTCCCATACAACTGCAGTCGTACATGATTCCACATATCATAAACATGAGTATAGCCAGGGTGAGCAGCCCAGCCGACCTCTAGCTTTTGCTGTTTATACAGGACATTCTGTCTAGAAGCTTTTTAATTTTAAAGGAATAGCTCTGTTTTTTTCAGACCTGGATGCCAACAAATGCTTTCTACAGCAAGAAAATAACCATAAAATTCGTTCCCTCGAAATCATGTACACTCTTCCTGACGGACCAGCAGACTCTGTACCAGCAATAGCAATCAGATGTCTGACAGGGCTCCATATTGACTGAAGTGAACCACTATGCAGTATATATTGGCGATAGGCCAAAAATGATAGGCACTTTGATTTGTCTTTATTTCACATCGGTCAACTACATCTCACATACAGCATGGTTCTTGTTTAAAGTCGTCAATTCCCCTGAATCATATGCTTGTAA
Source organism: Harmothoe impar (assembly GCA_947462335.1). Classification (NCBI taxonomy): domain Eukaryota; kingdom Metazoa; phylum Annelida; class Polychaeta; order Phyllodocida; family Polynoidae; genus Harmothoe; species Harmothoe impar. The sequence goes on along the minus strand of OX381721.1, from coordinate 14,274,418 downwards.
TACTACTGTGTGTGTCCATAACTGGTGGAAATGAGCGAAAATTAGTTTTTTGTTTGTTGGTTTTATAATTGAGTGGGTGTGGTGACGTGGTTTTACTCAAATTAATTGGGTTCATTTATTTCCTAACGATGAACAGAAAAAAAAAGTGTTCTGCCTTTGGCATAAGGGCTCTTTTTTTTTCATGAAAACCGCCATGCAAGAAATGAGTATCTATCTGAATATCAATCAGATGGTTGTGTTTCTCTCGCTTTTTGATTCGCAATTGTGTGGATGATTTGATAAAGCTGAAATTAGAGACTTTGGTGTATCCTATGTGATTTATTGTAGCTCATAAAGACCTATTTAACAGGCACAGTGTCTTAATTCTGACCATTACCACCACCAACCCCCCCCCCCCTGCATCCCTCAGTCCCATGAACAGCCAGTCTGTGGTCAACTCTGTAAACCTGGCTTTAGAATATGCCCTGTTCACAAAGGTATCGACATGGGCACATCTGTAGACAGTCCCAGAGATGTTCCCATGGCCATTTCTAGCCCTGGTCCCCCTCATCAGTCCACCACTGGCCATTAAAACACAATTTAGAGCCTTAAATTGTTGATTTCTCATAAATTGATTCTAAGAACCCTTAACATACCTTCGGAGAAAATACTTAAAACTTTTACATGGGAAATTTGTGTGTCCCAAATACATGGGTTTAAATACTTATTTCATAACTTTGAAGCTTTTTCTACTAGCTAAGTTAGTTTAATACTTAACAAATAAATAGTCCTCATTTAATCAATGACATTAAATCATAAAAACAAGGGAACATTATAAGAACTTCAGTTGAAATGAGTTTTTAAAGGCATCATTAGCACTTTCAACAGTTCCTTCAAAAGGTTTTACCTAGGGTTAGAAATGGTCACAGTCCGACCACTAGGACAAGGGTCAGAATCAGCGTGGTACTGGACCACACACGTGCACTATGCCAGTAGCACGGCACTAGCAGGGCCTGGTGATCCCATCACTGCCTCCTAAATCGACATTTACTACCAATAGGCTCAGCACACTCCCATCAGTATAGACACATGCTGCAATAAAGGCTTTCAGAAAACACACTAAAGAAGATTTTTGTATTAACCCTATACATGTTTGCTCCCGATACTGAAATTGTGAAATCAAATCGCTGATGCCCAATTACATTACTGTAAGGACAAGCATCCTGATAATCCTCTGATCTCAAATTGTGTCCCCTATAAACAAATACCATCAAAGCACTCAACTGATACATCCGTACTAAACCCCGTTTTTGCATGAAAGTCGCTATGGCTCACAGCCTGGGCCTGCAGTGTGCAGACCATTATGGGGATTTGATACTGACCTTACACGACCGTTTAAGTAGGGTGTTACATCGAAAATGAACTATGATCATCAGAGTATATTTATATACTGGTCCCCAAAGAAAAGAGGTAGATAAGGGCAATGCAAAAAAACAACAGAATAAAGATATCTGTTATATTAAATGTTTGGGAATGCTGTAAAGTTGAAAAAGTCCTTATATTTGCAGTCTATACAAAAACGTGCCGGACACCGGCTATAGCCGGCTCAAAGCCTGCTGGACCAGCAGAAAGTATGTTTCTGCCGGTCCCAATGACTGGCTGTGATCCTGGGCCACATGCCAGTTTTTACGGCATGTAAATCGGACCATTAAGGTTTCTAGAGAGTTAACTAGACAGCCTGAATATTATGTAAAAAAAAAAAAAAGTTTACAAATTATGATTATCAAAATGATTTAGATATACCAGTAACCTCCATTCTTGCTTTTTACTACATTTCTAGATACAAACATTTCCCCATGGGTATCTGGGTCTGCAAACATTAAGCCGGTCCTGCAGATTTACAAATCTGCAGGACCGCATGTCCTGCAATGTGAAAAACTTTTCATATAGACTGTATTTGTACCCCTGCTGCTCTATACAATATTATAACCTATCAGGCTCATGGCACTCCCACTGAGGGCACTCAGTGGTCACTGCAGGGTGGTGAGGGCTGAGTAGCCACCCTGCAGGCAGCCACAGGCACTAGGAGTAGAATGTCCATTCAGTTTAGAATATAATAACTCAAAAGGTATATCAAATAGACTATTGATTATTTCACCATTATTATATATGAATCTGTATCTCTTATTATTTATGCATGAGGTATTATCTGTGTAAAGATTTATCGTCTTAAAATTTCTACAATCTTACTTGCAGCGCTCCTCATAACACTTCAAGCACCACATAGTCCATTTTTGCAGTATGCGTCCCTTAAATGGTTGACATTGCATGGTCACAGGGCTAAACTATATAAAAGGTTAGAACCAATTTTGTATTCTTCAAAATCTGGTATAGCTACAATAAACACAAGCTAATGATATTGTCCTTAGGCATAGAGCCATATATGGCCGTAGATCCATGATTATATTACTGTGTATTCTAGGCGGTAACCTGATGATAATGTGATTAGATGAAACATACATGCTAATGGGATATATTATATAAATGCTATGGGTTCCCATCGGGCTTCCCATCCTCGTCAGTCAGTGAAGTGGCCGACTTTGGTTACACTTACATAAGTTTTGTATGAAGACCCGAGGTTATAATTATACCTGCTGTAGTTCTATAAACTGACCCCAAACCGACCTGTTATTTTGCATCTGGAAACTGACTTCTTCTTTAATGAAAGACTACACAAATCTGTACAATATGTAGCTTATCTAACTTTGTGTCTTTTATTAAGGTGACCGCTGACATTACAGAACTTCTGGCCTGGTCTTATAATCTCAATGGCATTGCATGCGTAGCTACACTTTAAAAGATAGATGTACTTTTTACGGGTTTACCCTCCAAAACTCAATTGTGATTCACCGATATTTGGAATACAATGAAGCATCGTAAATATCAGCCACTTGATAGTGAATACCTTTTGTATCCCAACCTGATTTGGAATAGGATGATTCACCGTAAATGTATCTTCTTATGTCCAATCCCAGAGGGAGCCACATATTATGTCCTGCCATACATAGGTGGCCTGATTTGTAAGAAGATTTTTCTTGAAAGTGTGAGCCATTAAAGTGGCGTATACATGTTGAAATAATGGAAATTTTCAATCAATCTACAGTCAATCCTCACAGTATCGAACATTTACTTCCTCGGATCCCTCACTTCTTCAGATAGGTGCCTGGCAACCTCCCCTATATATTCCATCATATTTAGACTTAACTCCTCGGATAATTTGCTTCCTCAGACATTTTTCCTTGCATTTTTCAAATTCGAGGAATTGAGGGCCGACTGTTTGACTGTTTGACACTTTAACAATTCAAACTTACAACAGGTTTGGCAAAATGACCTGGTCACTTGATAACGTTGAGAAGAAAGGAGGTGTATGGATATAGACACCTTTTTGTGGTTATAATATTATACATGTATCCCCACTCCTGCAAATTCTACCTTGTAACGATCCTATAGAGTGCTGTAAAACCTGGTTTATAGGCCATGGCTAGTATGCTAGTCAGATCGCTTGCGCGGCCTAGAGGACCAGGACATAGTCAGGGTGTAGCTTGTATTTAAGTTTTTGATGTATACCACAGTACTTAAGTCAGCATATTCAGATCTGTGAGGCTTCTAGGATATTAGCCCTGGCAAAAACGCTGACTCTCTGTATATTTGGAACAGTGATCCCTGTAGGGTGAATTTACGTAAAATTAATGGTGATTCAATGTGAAATTAACAATGACCGTCACTGTTAGAAAACACGGTGAACGTCATGTTGCAAAAGTTGTCAGTGAATCATTGTTATATTGACAACATTTTTTTACAGTGTAGTGGATAGACCAGGTTAGTAATACTCAGACAGAGATAAGTTATGTTAGGTGCAGCTGTTAACACACACACACACACAGGTTAAAACTTTGGTTACTGTCATTAACGAACACAGAAGGTAAAAACTTTGGTTACAGCTGTTGACACACACACAGGCTTAACACCTTGGTTACAGCTGTTGACACACACACAGGCTAAACACCTTGGTTACAGCTGTTGACACACACACAGGCTAAACACCTTGGTTACAGCTGTTGACACACACACAGGCTAAACACCTTGGTTACAGCTGTTGACACACATACACAGGCTAAACACCTTGGTTACAGCTGTTGACACACATACACAGGCTAAACACCTTGGTTACAGCTGTTGACACACACACAGGCTAAACACCTTGGTTACAGCTGTTGACACACACACAGGCTAAACACCTTGGTTACAGCTGTTGACACACACACAGGCTAAACACCTTGGTTACAGCTGTTGACACACACATCATTTTAAACACCATGCTACACCATTTACTTTCAACACACTAGCCACTTTGAAGATGCTAATGTTTAAGTCAAATTTTACAAAAGTGAATGTTGTCATGAACGAGTCTGTAAAATCAGATCATTGTTAATAATAACAAAATTGACAATGCGCAAAATCTTAGATTAAGGAAATTAAAGTATGCAAGTAAGAGCTTGTTGATAGAATCAACTTCAACACTGTTCAATATGATTTCAGACTAGCTGCCAGGATAAATGGATTCCAATACATCTGAATTCTGAAGGAAAAACACAAGGCAAGCCAATAGCGGATCTGTTAAAGCAGTCCTTACTAATTGTAACGATCTGTTGGTGCTCACACCGTTTGTCATGCCGCCCAGACTAATCAAAATTTGTTCCTGTTCTAGTTTAATGATTTTATTACACACCACCCACGTCGGTTCATGGGATCATATATGGAGTACTGTTAAAGAGAAACACATTTACAGCTTTCTCTCAGAAATAAAACCATCTTTGATGCAATGAAACTTTATGATGATTTATTGTATAGATAGACAGTGATGACGGTTGTGCTGTACTTGCCCACTTTCCTCATTTTGAAATCCACTTTGAATTGACGTAGTCTTACTTTATACGGTAGAGGTATCTGCTCTACAGATGGATGTGTCAAATGATAAAATTATGCATGGTGAGATGTGCTTTGTTTTACGTGAATGACGCGCCATATGGGGCCACATTTGACATGTAGGAAAGTTGTCCTACTCCACAATCATTTATACACAACATAATGCCTCATGGTCCATGTCCATTAGTCATGATTCACCAAACCAGGGCTGGTGAGTCACACTGATGTTGCCACTCACTGTATCAGTCATTCAATCTATCAGTCACTCAGTTTACCAGCCACCTCGGTGTATCGGTCACTCAGTGTATCAGTCACTCAGTGTATCTGTCACTCAGTGTATCAGTCACTCAGTGTATCAGTCACTCAGTTTACCAGCCACCTCGGTGTATCGGTCACTCAGTGTATCAGTCACTCAGTGTATCCGTCACTCAGTGTATCAGTCACTCAGTGTATCGGTCACTCAGTGCATCAGTCACTTAGTGTATCAGTCACTCAGTGTAAAGGCCACAATCATTTATACACAGCATAATGCCTCATGGTTCATGTCCATTAGTCATGATTCACCAAACCAGGGCTGGCATCAGTCACTCAGTGTATCCGTCACTCAGTGTATCAGTCACTCAGTGTATCAGTCACTCAGTGTATCGGTCACTCAGTGCATCAGTCACTTAGTGTATCAGTCACTCAGTGTAAAGGCCACTCAGTGTATCAGTCACCCAGTGTATCAATCACCCAGTGTATCAGTCACCCAGTGTATCAGTCACCCAGTGTATCAGTCACCCAGTGTATCAGTCACTCAGTGTAAACAACCAGACAATGGAGAGTGTATTCACACATCAAAGAGTGTGAATTTGGTTCTATGTCCAAGTTAATGTATAATTCAATGGATTACATGAATAGAGTCATCTATGACACTGGGTACACTATACCTGTTTACATACACGCTAACCTACAGTGCAAAAGTTACATAACAGTGCATGTTCATACTGTAGTTGACAAAACATCTATCAAGTTGATATTGCATGAGTTATGAGGTTCTGGATTTTGGACAGCGTGGTAGATAATTACCTCTATGTTTGTGTGCTTGTCAGTTGCTGGGTGGGGGCAAACAGGATGTTTGTGGAGGCAGATGACATTGTTTTATATCTCATTAGCAGCTATGTATTCGCACTCTGAGTGGCCACACCCATGGGCATTTAGTCACATAAGCTAAGGTGGTTAGAGTGGTGGTGTGTTCATTGATTATAATCAAAATATAATAATTCTGCCCCATGCCTCAAAGGGAATGATGATGATGAAATCAATTGGTAGGAGTATGAATACAAAGACTGGGATGGGCTTTTCTGGCGGCTGCTCAGGGGCAGGGGCAGGTCTGTGGTAGCAGTAGCACAGAGTAGCAGCAGCTCAGGGGTAGAAGCAGTTCAGGGGCAGCAGACTTACCCATTAACACAATATCACATTAGTTTGTACAACCCCGGCCCTATGCTATGAGTTGGTAGGATCAGCTGTCAGATTTACTTATACCATTTACAAAAACGTTTTTTTAGACATACAGGTCATCAATTCCGTTGAATCATGTAATACTACTGTGGCTATACCTGGAGAAAATGAGCAAAAATCAGTGTTTCGTTTGTTGGTTTTATTGTTGAGTGGAAGTGATGACATAGTTTTACTTAAATTAATTTGGTCCATTTATTTCCTTACCATTCATGAATAGAAAATGAGTGTTTTGTCTTTGGCAATGTGACTCGATATGAATATCAATCAAATAGTTGCACATGTGTATCTGGCTTTTTAATAGACATTCTGGTAAATGATCAGAAAGCTGCAACAAGAGACCTTTCTCATATAATTTGTTATTTATTGTATCTCAGAAAGACCTATCTACTAGACATGGTGTCTCAGCCCCATTGATACACAGCGGCCCCCCGCAGTCCCATTGACACACATACCCTCCAGTCCCATCGACACACAGCCCCCGTGTCAGTCCCATGGATGCACAATCGCCCCTCAGTCCCATGGACACACAGCCCCCCATCAGTCCCATGGACACACAGCCCCCCCCCCCATCATCCCCATGGACATACATCCCTCCCCCTCAAATCCATGGGCACACAGCCGCCTCAGCCCCACAAGTACACACACACTCATTAGTGTCATGGAGACACAGTTCCCCTTATCCCCATGGACACACAACCCCCGTCAGCCATATGGACACACAGCCCATGTCAGCCCTATGGACACACAGCCCCTGTCAGCCATATGGACACACAGCCCATGTCAGCCATATGGACACACAGCCCATGTCAGCCATATGGACACACAGCCCATGTCAGCCATATGGACACACAGCCCATGTCAGCCATATCGACACACAGCCCCTGTCAGCCCTATGGACACATAGCCGCTGTCAGCCCTATGGACACACAGCCCCTCCCTTGGCTCCATAGACACACAGAATGACCCAGACAAGTGCACTTTATGACCTACTATTAACAGGTGCTGATGCTACCATTAACACATCCTTAATCGACATTTACTGCCAATAGGCTCAGGACATCCCATCAGTAAAGACAGGTGCTGTAAGATAGGGTTTCAGAAAATACACTAAAGCGACACGTACATTTGATCGAACATTTTGGTCCTTAGAAATTGTTGCACTTATCCGATGTGTTAGCTCGTGGTATTTAAATGGGGACAATGAATCCCTGATATTTGTTTAATCTTTGGAATTTATTTGATAGTTGATCTCATACAGAAGCCCTTTTGCCAGAAAGTCCCCCTGTCTCACTGCGTGGGGTTGCCGTTTGCAGACGGAACACCATTTATGGTGATGTGGATGAGGCACTGTCTTTATAGAGCCGTATGGAGATGACATGGCCCTATGCTGACCACCACTGTAAATGCCTCCTATGGATTTTATTTCTTATCGATTCTACCTAGAGTGATAAGGTTAAGCTAGTGGGTAAAGCAATTGTAAAACTAGCACCAAGTGACCTTTGAATCCATCAATCTAAAGTATGCGTTCTCTACCATATTGGCAATATTTAAAAGAAAAGAACAATACAATTAATAGTTAAGATGAATTATACAGGCCAGGATTGGCATAAAGAAGTTTCATTGCAAACAATTCACTACATCTTTTGCACATACGTTTTCGATCCCTTCAGATGCTAGAAATCCCTACAACATTGCTTGTATTAACATAAGGTCTGTATAATTTACTAATGCGGCATGCGGACCTTAAACTTACGTTCAATGACTAACGTGTTGCTTGTATTAGCCCGTCATAGTCCGCATGGTGCACTGATGCAGTACGCGGACCTTAAAGAGCTCCCCTAATATCAAACAGTGCTGCCTGTGGCTTCCCCTGGTATCCACTCTGGTATCCACATTAAACACTCCTCACCCTCACAGTGTGCCTCAGCAGCATCCCATACTATCACTATGCTGCGCCACTCAACAGTTTCTGATCTGGGGTTTCAGTTTGTAACTAAGGTAGCTGTACATGTAATACGGAGTGCTGATATCATGTGTCTATAATATTATACTCTGGTGTAGCTTAACTTTAGTTCAATAAAAGCAACAACCCTAGTTTGCACACCAAACACCAGGCGGCAGGTTGGCACTGCTGCCCTTTAGGATAGAGAATTAGAATCTGTGTGGGTTCAAATCCCGATGAGTGGGAGGTATTTAGCCAAAAGTACTCTTTAGTTTTCCATGTAGCTAGACATTGCCTCAGATTGATACAAGATGCAGCCGATGTGAGAGGAATTTCCATCATAAAGTAGTTCTCACAATTCGGCCAGGGGGGCAGGTCAGTGAATAATGACTTTAGGGAGTGGTCATTTTTTAACAACATGTGGGGTGGATTTGGGGGGGGACCAAAAAATATTGGACCCCTTGAAGGGGGGGGACCAAAAAAATTACACCCCTTTTTAGCAAAAGAGCCCCCACGTTACTATAGCTCAAAGGGGTCGGCCGCGCTCAATTTTAACTTGCCTGATGGGGGGGAGCCAAAAAAAAGTTGACCCCTCCTGTGGGGGGGGGGGGGACCAAAAACATTTCGACCCGCTCGCTCGAAAATCCACCAACCCCCCATGTTGTTAAAAAATGACCACTCCCTTAATTTCAAGAGATCTTTATCACGCCAGTATCCGCGTTATTCTCTTGCTAGCTTGCAGGAAGGAGGTGACCGATGTTGCTATGGTTGATTTCTTTTTGCAGCCTATTTTAGAAGTTGGGATAGGTTTTGGCCTTTTTAGCAGAAATGTTGTACCAGTCTGTAGTTCTTTGTCCCACCCTGATAAACCTGGTATATGGCAAGTGATATCATTGTAGCCTGGTATGGTATGGTAGTGTCCCAACTTTGTGGCTAATGTGGGTAAAAGCATGTTTTTAGTTCTCTGCTCAACAGCTGCAGTCACGAGGACTAGCGTAGTTACATCTCTATAATCAAGAGTAGTTCCACTACTAACACTAGGTGGCAGCATCAGATACGAGCTGCTCACCTGTAGACCCGTTGACACGGGTAGGTGGCAGGAGTGGCTTACTAGGCAACGTTTGGCTCACAAACTGTGTTAGGTGTACGGGAGTGGTCATCATCAACAGGGACTGGTGGATGGTAGGGGGAGGGGGTAATGGCCTACAGTCTACCATCTAAAGAAGAGTACATACATTACATAATTAGAAATTGGCGAGAGATGACAATGGGTGTGGACCACCAAATTCGACATGGCGACATGGGCATTTCTTAAAATCGACATTTGACATGGCTGTTTCTTAAAATCGACATGTCACATAGCAACCTAAGCGACATATGACATGGACAAACCTTAAAATCGACATGTGACATGATGCCTAGTGACATGACATCAAGCTTAGTGACAAGGAAAAAAGTAGGATAACTAAAATTGAAGTGCGTTTAGGTGTCTCTATCTATATAAAATACCCAATAATTCAATTGGATTATTGACATAAGTGACACAGGTTTTTGCTTAGTGACATGGGACATGGGCATTTCTTATAATCGACAGGGGACATGGGACCCCCCCATCCAGAGCCCCATGACAGCCCTATGATGTTGAGATCGTATGGATGGACTGCAATACCCTACTCATTGCGGGAAGTCTTGGGAAAATAATCTTGGGATCATACCTAAGCATCCTCTTACCCTTATTTTAAGATATTTGTCTCTCTTTTGGAAATGGCGTTTGAGTAATTTTCCATCCGAACCCTTCATGTATATTGATGGCCACACCCTCACACCTTCACACCCTCTCAACACCCTCATGCCCTAACAACCCCACTCCCCACACCCCCACACCTTCACATCCTCTCCCACCTACATGTATACTAGCAGCCACTGTACTACACCTTCACATCCTGGGCCTCACTGGACAGCTTTATATAGATTGGTTGGTATTAGGAGAACAGTCATTATCTGGCTGCTGCTCGGAAAACACACATTGTGATGTCACATTGATGTCACATTGTGATGCCACACCAGGATTTCACATCATGATGTCACTTGGATGTCACATCGTCACATCACATCGTCATGTCACATCGTCATGTCACAATGTCACTTTGTGATGCCATATCGTGATGTCACATCATGATATCACACCTGGATGCCAAACTTGGATGTCACATCGGGATGTCACATTGCAATGTGACAATGTGATATCACATCTGGAAGTCATATCCCAATGTCACATCCCGATGTCACACCTGGATGTCACACTTAGGGCCCCAGACTGGTAAAATCGACAAGGCGACAAGGCCCTGTTTTAACCCTTATGGACAAGGGACAAGTGAATGCTGGAGGTTGGTGACAAGGGACAACCCCACTTCTTTAAAATGACATGGGACAAGACCCATTTCTTAGGATCGACAAGGGACATTACCATTTCTTAGGATCGACAAGTGACACAGATAGCCCCCCTCCCTACCCCCCGTCTGGGGCCCTACACTTGGATGTCACATTGCGATGTGACATCATGATGTCACACCATCACGAGCTGACATCAACTGTAGACATTAGTAATGGAATGCAATTGTTCCCTCCACCAATAAAGCATTCAAAGTCTTCGGAAAATAACCTTGGGATCATACCTTACGGTTATTTTTTCAGATCAATAAAGGCCACTCAAAAATATTTCTCATCAACAACTGGCAGTGAGAAATATAATTTCACTGGGGCTAAAATGATATAGGAAACTTAAGACTTTTTGTGAAAAAAATTTCATGAAAGAACCTAAAAATAGTTTTCCCCCTTTTTTTTAGAGTGGCCTAAAGGTCTCTGGTGTGGCCAATCAACGAAGTAGAGAGGTTAGTAGGTTGCATGTCCATGTTCCAATAATGGTCGCGTGTAATTATAAAGCAATTTACAAATATAGGAAAAGAATTTAATCAATCGATAGAGGTTCCGCTACTGAACGCTAGGTGGCAGCAGGATACATGAGCTGCTCATATTTAGACATGTTGGCAGAAGGGGCTCAGAAGTAGTACCTTTAAATTTATAGTTGGTGGCTCTAATGTAGCCATTTTTGTTTCATGAACTGTTTTAAATGTAAAATCATGCTTTTCATTTATGCATGTTGTAGTTGAATGCTCTTATATTGGTAATTAAATGTCTTACTTGTATGGGGGATCACGAGAGGATAGTTAAACCAGTACATAAACTACGGATAGAGCCGTTGTCATATTGTATCATTATGTCCAACCTAACCTGCGTTTCCCTTACAACCTTTTTCAATGTTTTATAAAACGTTAATTTACGTTTTTATATGTTTTTATATGTAGTGTCAAATTTGTAACAATCTTATGCTCATGTTTATTCGGCCAATGGTATTGACACGGACATTGATAACTGTGGATTGGCTACTACAGTCAGATGTCTGATGATTGGTAACCATAGTCACATGTCTGGTGATTGGTAACTATATTTAGATGTCTGGTCGGTGATGGGTGATGAATGTTCGATGATTAGTAAATATAGTCTAATGTCTGGTAATTGGTAACTATACAGTCAGATTTGTTGTGGGTGATGGAGTCAGATCTTCTGGTGGGCGATTGGTGGCAGATATCTGGTGATTGGCAACTATAGGCAGTTGTCTGGTGATCGGTAACTACAGTCAGATGTCTGGTTATTGGTAACTACAGGCAGTTGTCTGGTGATTGGTAACTATAGCCAGATGTCTGGTGATTGGTAACTATAGCCAGATTTCTGGTGGGTATTTGGTGTCAGATATCTAATAATACATGTACCAATGTGTATACATGTGCACATCAATAGCGCCTTCGTGTTTATTACTATGGAAAAAGCGTAAAATTATGTGGTACTTCTAGGTGTCACTATGATGTTACTTGACGTCAGCAGTTTCACGTTAAATAATGTTTATCACCCATCTTTCCCAAACAGCTTTCACACATTTCTTTTAACATTAAATAATGTGTCTTTGTTGCGGTGTCAGTGACTTTACAATTAGTATCATGAGAAACATTTCACGCGCCAAGGAAGTGGTCAGTATTGACCAATAGGAGTTTTGACTGATTTTGTAGGGGTGTGCCGAAATTTCTTGATCTATAGTAACACATGGGTTTATTCGATGAAAAGAAGTTACATACCCCGTTGTTAAATAATAACTGGCCCCTAATCAGAATGATTTTTCCGTCATGATTTATCCTTGTTGATTGTTTTTGTCACATATTTATCTGCAACATTCACTGAAAGTGTAATACAATAATGTAAACAAAATGACTCGGTGTACCTTGCATCACATGGAATACGTGTATTTCTTTTACAAACAATTAGTCTTTATTTCAATAAGGATATTCGCAGAAACGATAGTGAGTGGGATAGTCCTGTACGAGGCGGCACCACGAGTGGTATGGTGTCCCAAGGTCTGGATACTGCACTGATCCACAATGTGTGGTCTTCTAGAAGGCATCATTGTCTACCGTCTGTAAACCCTACAATGATAACCGTCTTGTAAGGGGCCCCTTACCAGTGTTCATGGAGTCGCTATACTATATACACTTTTATGCTTTTGAGTGATCATGAATTCTGTGCTAAATAAGATATGTTTATTGTTGGTCACAGAATAGTGCGTAGTCTTTTATGTACATTGATTGCTTCAAGCCAACAACGCTACTTGTAGAATAATGGAAAGATATTCACAAAAGTGTGAACTCTTTCTATTTTTAAATGTCCCTTGATTTATGGTTCTTTGCATTATGTAGTTCACATAGTTGTCCACAAATGTATGATGTTAATAAAGAAGACATTTGCCTTTCATATCACACACGGGAGAAGAGCTGGATATAAAAGTCAGAGGTAAAACTTGTAAGCAGATAAATGACAAATAAACTGTAAATCGATGATACTGTGCACAGCAAACTAATTGTAATAAAATTCTTAATAACCTGATTTACGTCGTGTTGGAATCATCTTACATTTTAAAGGTTACTAAATGGTATATTTTATTTGTCTCCAAATCCTCGTTTATCAAAGAAGACACCTTGTTTTGCAGCCCGGAATTGTCTTTTGCTGCTTGGCCTCTCTAGGATGGAACGCAGGTAACGACTATGGCTTAGAGCCTTGAGAATGTCAGAGCCAGACATACTGCGCTTATCACCAAATCCCCGCTTATCACCAAATCCCCGCTTGTCACCAAATCCCCGCTTATCGCCAAATCCACGCTTGTCACCAAATCCACGCTTATCGCCAAATCCACGCTTGTCACCAAATCCACGCTTATCACCAAATCCACGCTTGTCACCAAATCCTCGTTTGTCTCCGAAACCTCTTTTGCTAAGTTCATCAAATTCATTCTCATCAAGGATTGGTTGGTCAGCTTCCGTCATCTCAGACAGCAGGCTTCTTTTGTCACCAAACCCTCTTTTGTCACCAAAACCTCTCTTGTCACCAAAACCTCTCTTGTCACCAAACCCTCTCTTATCACCAAACCCTCTTTTGTCACCAAACCCACGCTTATCACCAAATCCTCTTTTGTCCATGTGTTCATCATGGTTATTAGTGAGTGAGTCCTCGTAGAAGTCTTCATCCTCTGGTTCATCAATTATTGCACGCTTGTCACCAAAACCTCGTTTGTCTCCAAACCCCCGTTTGTCCCCAAATCCACGCTTATCACCAAAGCCTCGCTTATCACCAAAACCACGTTTTGATAGAATATCCTCCAGTATGTCATTGCTGGTTTCATCTTCATAAACCTTAGTGTCATCTGTCTTGTCACCAAACCAACGCTTATCACCAAACCCACGCTTGTCTCCAAATCCACGCTTGTCTCCAAATCCCCTCTTGTCACCAAAGCCTCTTTTCTCTGCCAGTTCCCCTGTGTAGGCTTGTAGCTGGTTGCTGGACACCGTGTCCTTGTCAAGGTCATCCTCATAGGCTGCTGACGTCACCGTGATGACCAGCAGCGTCAGCAGGATGACACGTGTGACGTCATGAAGTGGGTGTCCCATGGTGCGTGGTGCCGGACACGCCCCGTCCTCCTCGGTCCTTTGCCTGCCACAGGCGGGAGTCTGTAAAGTACAAGGTAACGGTCTGATAACAGTCAGAATAACCACAGGGGGTCTGTAAGTACAAGGTAAAGGTCTGATAACTACAGGGGGCGTCTGTAAAGTAAAAGGTAAAGGTCTGATATCGAGGTAAATGTCTGAGGTAAATGTCTGATATCATTCATGATACATATAGGGGGTCTGTAAGCTACAAGGTAAAGGTCTAATATCAGTCAGGATAACTACAGGGAGTCTCTGAAGTACAATGTAAAGGTTTGATAACAGTCAGAATAACCACAGGGGGTCTGTAAGGTACATGGTAAGTGATTAATATCAGTCAGCATACTGTAACTACAGGGGGCTGTAAATTACGAGGTAAGTGTCTAATATCAGTCAGGATAACTACAGGGGGTCTGTAAGGTACATGGTAAGTGATTAATATAATCAGCATACTGTAACTGCAGGGGGCTGTAAATTACGAGGTAAGTGTCTAATTATATCAGTTAGGATAACTACAGGGGGTCTGCAAGGTACATGGTAAGTGTATAATATCAGTCAGGACTTGCCCCAGCCCCACCCATCGTATCCACCATGAAATGATATACAAGGAACATCCTTTTCTTATTTTGTTTGAATTGAGCCCGTCAACATGGTAACTATGAACAAGTTACCATGGAAGAAACAGGTAGAAAGGGTACCTTTAGAATTGGCCACGTGTATAATATACGGTGCATCAGTGCTTTTGGTGAACATAGCTGAATTTCAACTCTTAACAATGGGCTAGGACCTAATTCTGGTACAAATTCATTGTGTAACTGAAAAATATAAATCTTTACCAACGGATAGACAACATTGCCGTTTAGAAGAATGGTGAATTACCACAAAGGCAATACTAGGAATATTCTCCAGTTATTACCCATGTGGGCTCTAAAAATTGTGATTAAAAGGTTAGCTACAAGAACATTAACAGCCGAGTGCTAAAAGGTTAAGTCGGGTTGATCCTAGACTCTGAGCGTAATTATATTTCGTCAATATCTTAGCAGGGCTAAAACCATACCCTCAATAGAGCAGGGGTAGAGCATTATCAGATTACAGTGAATTTGCAAAAGAATTGCTCGAGAGGTCCATCACCTATGTTTTCATATGATCTATCAAACGATGGAGTGGATCTGAATGTTTTCAAGAGCCAATTTAAAGGATCGTGAAAGCTCGCTTAAGATCTTGATGCGGCAACACTTGACTCTTTATTAAAAAGCTCTTGATCCCGCAACACTTAACACTGTATCAACCAGCACTTGATGCTGCAACACTTAACACTTTATCCACAAACCATTGATGCTACAACACTTAACTCTTCATCAACCATCTATAGCTGCAGCATTTCGCCTTTCATTTACCGGCTGTTTATTTCAGATCTTCCCTCTGGTTGGTTCCACCAAGGTGTAGATACCAATCCTGCTGACTGTCCCAGGGTTTAGCGCTAAGCCTTTGTGCATAGGTCAGTCAACTTATTACCATGCCTTCTGGGAATAAACTGACAGGCATAGACCTAAATATACCTTATGTCAGACTAGCTGGCGAGGCCCCTAACTGTGAAGTCAATATGCCCCCCCCCTCTAATTCTGATATCAATTAAAAGTTAAATGTAAGCTTCAGCTTCTAATATACTTTTCTCCCTATCAGTTACAACATTAACAACCTCTAGTGTCAAAGGGTATTATCCTGCTGTGAACTCATTAAGAAACCCCTCTCCAGATAGTCTGACGTAAAGGTATACATCTGAAGGTGAAATTCATGAAACACATCAGTAAGTAGGGTTGATGCCAATATTCACATGAATTTGCGCTTACAGCATATTCTCCGCTTCCTTGAGTACCAATTTGTGATATGACCCAGTGGGCACAGAACATTGAATCAACATTGATAAATGGTTGTCAATGTTGATTCAATGTTGGTTCAACATTGATTCAACATTGAACCAAATTTTGTGCCCATTGGGGAAGACTTCTCTGTCTTTTTAGGTAAGGTTAATCTCTTATTGGTATCTTGGGCATTAATTGAACTAGGTCAATTCAACGTTTTAACAACAATGTATAGAAACATTGGAGGTTAATAACATGTTCTTTTTTACCTGGAACCATTTTAAAAGGGGAACTGCTCTAGTATAGCTATGTACGCTGTAGGCATTGAAAGTTAGTCAGCAAGTCACGACCAAGCACTCCACATTATAGTACAAGCTAGCTAGTTTTTGACCCCTCCCCCTATAACATGACTGTCTCAGTGGATCTGAGGGTCCGCCTACAATAGTCATGAATATTGATAAACAGAACTGAGGTATGTGTTCTATCTTTCAAGCGATTTGTTTCTCTTGTTATAAACTCATGTCTACCAACCTGTGAAAAGCCACGCAGGAAGGATGCTCCATGCGCAGCATTATAGGTCATCCTTTCTGTGTGGCTGCTCACACAAGTATGTCTAACAACTAGTGACATAATCACAAACTAATGTGGGAAGATCTTGTCTTCTCATTCCAACCACAAAATTTAATGTCCTCAGGAAAACATCTTACCTATGGACGTTTTAGCAGCGTCCTGCAGATGTAATACAACTGTGCAAGATGCAGGATCATGTATAGACACATGCCTGAGCTAAAGGCAGTTTAGTGTATTTATGCAATTTTGTCAACATGGTAACCCAATGGGGTGCTGAGGTGATGCATCATGCCGACAAATGAACAACAAGCTTGAAGCATCATGCAATCGTTGAGGAGTTGAACTCTAGAGTATTATAATCGGCAAGGAATGTCATCTAGATTTGTTTTTAAATAGGGCAGCAGACCAGCCTTACTAGGCGATAGGGCGGCTTGCACCGACTAGTCTATCTACCAATTTGTCAGACCACTCAGTTGATAGTGCCCTATTCGATTCGTCCGTAATTTATGAGGGTAATTAAAGGTATGCAGAACCTGTCACCTAATTCTGAGCCCCGACTCACTTCTTTAAACTCAATTCGAGCGTTAAGTGTGTAGATGTTGGGTGGCTAATAAAATAGTTAAACCCGCAGATCTTGCTGCACGTCCAGTAACAGTCAGAGTGCAGTCGGGACAGGTACTCAGCCCTATATATAGGGGCGCTGGGGGTTTACGTAATGATAAATGACGCTGGCTTCTTTTGCATTCAATCACTTTAAGGTATAGAGGACAGGGTGATACATCCCAGTTCTGGAAACATGAGGCTGGCATACCTCAGGACACACCGTTACATTGAGAACCTCCAACACTGTATGTGTCAGCAAAAACACATCCCTATTAGCGGCATTAACAGCATTATTAGCGAGTTTCTCATGGTAATGGAAATATCAATACTGTACAAATTAACATGGGTGCATATTGGAGAACGTCTTATTTATGATGAGTGAGCTATGCACAGTGCCTGACTTTCAGGTGAGAGTGGTTTTAGCGACAATGACGCTGACTTTTCTGAGTATGCATATCATTTGTAGAGGACAAAGTTCCTCGACATTGCACGGCTTAGATTGCGGGCATTACGTCATACACCATTGTGGAACATCTCTACATCTTTGAACTAACCAACTTTTCCATCTGTCTAAGCCCAAAGTTCCATTTGTAGAATGTCATCAAAGTAACGGGCACTGTATAGCTGTGTGTGTGGCTTACTATCTATAGGCTGGTGACCGCCTGCTACAAGGACCCTGGAGGAGGGGAGGGGTATGGCATCTGCTCCCACACAGTTCTAAAAGACTTACTTAGCACCAAAACAGGTGAACATCATTCTATAGAAAAGCATGGGTTAATAGCCCTCGTCAGATGTGAACCTATTTGTATGGGGCACCCTCCAGGCACTGTAAACTATAGTAATGGGAGTTATTTTTATCGCATTTGTCAGTCTCTAACTGGTCCAAGACAAATTCAGCTATTGTCTCAGTGTGTCCCAACGCTCGGCTTATTATTAGACTGACTTGTGCTAAATAATCAATGTCAAATCCGTAATAAAAGTTTTTCTAAAGAAACAAGGTAATGGAAGTTTATCCTGTCTGATCCATAAACATCTTGGATCTAGACCCACCTAAGAGGACGCGCAAGTGTCATCATAGGTTCTATGTATTTAGACTTTATCCTTATAACATTCCTTAAGGACACTGAATGTATATCTATTATGATAAACAAGATGAGTTCCCTAGTGATGAAAAATCTTAACCCAACTAAGAGTGACGTAGGCAGGCACATAGCACCGTTAATAGGCTTTGCCAAAAGGTTAAAACAAACATGTTTATGTAACTTGGGAACTTGGGAGGGCTTCAGATGGAATTGGAGTGATGTAAGGGACTAAAGAAAGGAGGAGACGGAGAAGAAGTAAGATTATTGGTGTAGAATTTATCCCTAGTGTACCACAGAGTGTCTTACCTTAGTGTTGGTGTGGAGGGGCTGCTGGAGGGGTGGGGTGGTTGTACATCCAGCGGGCTGCGAATGTCGTCTGCTGGTAGCGTCTCACAACTGCTGACGGACGCCGCTTGGCGGGCTGTTATATCATTGGCTGCCCACCTCCCTGCTCATTTACATATTCATAATGAGGGATGCGCGCGCACACCAGTGTATGTGACGTATTCTGAGGTTGTGCACACCCACGCAGAGCTAAAGGATTTAGAGGGATTGATAAACGTGAGTGGAAGTTGAATAACTTGATACAAACAATGCCTCTATATTACGGCGTGCAAAAAGAAGAAGAAATCGTGACCATGTGCGAAAGAAAAAGATCTTTCACAGAGTAAGGCCCTTGTCTTATTTATTCTATGGACTGGCCTTCAAAAGGGAACTAATTAAGAGCGGGTTAATGGTGAATACATATTAATAATAGATGTACATGCATTAATCCAAATTAATTACATATGGTGTCCCGCAAGGGTCTGTCATGGGTCCTGTGCTCTTGTCTATATATATTAACACTTTACCCAAAAATATATGACTACAACATTACACTTTACACTGATGACGCGGTCATCTCTTTAAGTGACCCTGTTAATGCAAAGAGCACTGCTTAATATATCTCAATGGTGCATACACAACAGTCTCACTGTTAATGAAAAGAAAACTAAGTGGATGCTTTTTAATAATTTACACAATGCGAATCCTGTTTTTACCCTAAATGGGGTTATTCTAGAAAGAGTTTACACTTTCCCATATTTGAGTTTGAGCCTTGATCCTGAACTGAAATTTATTCAGCACAGGATTAATACTGTCGAATGCAGGTACTTGAAAGAAAGAAGGGATATCCATTTATTATTGTATGCCTTTACCCTGAAAAGTCAGGACAAGTTAATAGAAAAGAGAAGCCTTCCAACAAGAAGAAATCAAGGTATCAGGCTCCTTCTTCCAAGAACCTTAAAGCCAATTGTGCTTAGAAGTGTGTTCTATAGGGCAATTGCCCGATGGAACATGCTTAAAGCACCCTATACTGAAATTGATAACCTTAAGTCTTTTAAAATGTCCATAAAGAAAGATTACAAGAAATGTTTCATTTGAAAATGTGCTTTTATTCAACATGGGCATTAGTCCCTATTATCTACATGCAATCCTTCCTCTCATCTCATCTCATCAAACAACTCATCTATTCGCTTTTAATATGTGAAAAACTGGATAATTTTATCAAGATATGTCTGTTATAATTGTGATATTCAAACAACTATGTACGTCATAACCTGTAACTGTATGAATGATCAGATAATTGAAGCATGATAGGGGCCCTATTTGTTATCTTTTACCCGAATAAAACACTTTAAAAAAAAATCATAAGTGAGTTTGATGCCAACATTGTTATCTATTGGTATGTTTCACTTGTTTTTGGCAGCGCTATCGATGATGTCTTTCCAGTGCTGTACGAATTCTTTTTAAACTAACCTGACAGATCACCAGGCAGATAAGCTCTTCGATAAGCTAAGGCTCAATGGATCGATCTGTTAGATTTATTTGAATTACATTGGTATTTATATACTTTCAGTATGAAGTTATGCCATGTATTTGCTGGTTCCGCCTTTTACCATCAGGGTGTACAGTGTTTTATTTCATGTGTAGAAACAAAGTTACTATGCTTAAGTACTGGAATGACCGTTCCCCACACCCCCGTGGAGAAACTGAGACTCATTCTCCATGGGTTGTTTCTCCATGATGATTTCACTAAAATAGCTATGGAACCAATCTTTAAATCTCATTTTAAAATTTATCAATAATTACATGAAATAAACACAGAGATCCACTCAGTCTGAATTCCTGGTTTCTCCACTTGTGGTACCTTGGATCATATCACACAAGGCGTAGCCGAGTTACCACTCGTGGAGAAACCTGTCATGCAAACAGATCATCGTGAACCTGATGAAGGTGTAGAAGTAGTAACAAATTTAGTCTAGTATAATACAGGTTTTATACTTCAGAAGCGTCAATTGGTTTTATCATTGTGACTAGGCACGTGAAAATGGGTATAAAATGATATATCATATGCTAAAGGATTCCAGGTGGTTTTGTGGAAATCTTGTCTCAGTCGTTATGTGGAATTATGAATAAGCTCTAAATGCACTGCATCCCATAAACATACTAAAAACAATCAAAAATGCTTCCGAATGTGATGCGACCCAAGGTCTCACGAGCGGAGAAACCAGGAGTTCAGACTGATTTGAGTGGATCTCTGTGTGGATTTTATGTGAATGTTGATCAATTCTATTTTAAAACAACATTTAAAGATTGGTTTCACAACTATACCGTAGAGTATGGAGCTGTGGAGAATGAGATTCAGTTTCTCCACGGGGGTGTGGAGAACGGCCCTTCACATACAAAACAATGGTGAAGTTGTTTCTCCACATGTAATAATACTCTATTCTTCATCAAAAGAGGTGCATGGTGGGCATCCTATGTGAACGTATTGTTGCAGTATAGGGATGACCCTAGTTGATTTATTGGTACTTAACGAAGGACAACCGCTCCCCCATAGAGGGGTTATACCCTATATTATATACATAACAATATGACTTTAAATGTGACCCGTTTTAACTAAATGGGTCGGAAGTTGCATATCAAAAATGTTGTTTACAGCTCATCAATAGCTTTCATTTGGTATGTGATATGTAACATATTGTCCAGTTTTTACCCTTAATCAATTTGATTGTACTTTTTTGTTGAATTAAATGGAATTAATTAAAATGAAATAATTAACATTTAAATTAGATACAAGCTATATTATTCTCTGTAATAATGAATCCTGTGGGCATTATTTTGGGAATAATGGGAGTTGAAATCTGTTTTGTGCTTTAGTATTCCAGAAGATAACTATTTATTTGTTAGAAAAATTAAGTGTCAAAAACTCATTTTTCAAAAAGTATATTTTCCCCACCCTATACTACTTAAAGAGCCCATATCTAGGATCTTTAAAGTGCGACTTCCGACCCATTTCGTTAAAACGAGTCATAAATGGTCTCTTTGTCTCTTCCACATGAAGTTATTTGGGCGATCTTTGGACTCCTGTACAGCGGGGGTCACAGGGGATCAAAAATATTGATTTTGTGATTTCCGGCTTTTGGGACTCAAAGGCATACTTTGTCCCAAAAGAAAATGTATCCCCCACCCCCACCCAGTTGCGTCAGGAGGCCCACAAATCGGGACTCCCATTATTATAAGGAGACTGCATGAGCGTGTTACTTATCCACTGAAGTGAAGCTAAATATCACTCCTGTGCCAAAATTACAAAACAAGATTCTATAAAGTATCTTTTCAACATTTCTCTTTCTAACAGTACTTTGAAGGATGCATTCTATCATATGATATAATTTATGAAAGGGCTTTGTTGAGGTGAAATAAGGTCTGGACATCCTGGATGAAGCTTTAATTCATAATATGCCCAAGCAAGCTAATTCGAAGCGTCTATACACAAACACTCATACCATTTGCAGAACTCAGTTTGGTTTGTCATAGCTTTGATGAAACTGCCTTATTATTTGTTGCTGTCCGAAGCTAGAGTGACAGTTGGTAACTCAACCCCCGTGGATCCAGATTTACACCACTCCGTACACCATTATTAACAACTCTGATTGCTTTTATACACACACCCAACTTATCGCTCCTGTACGCATGCGCACAAGGTAAGCAACGTCCGACAAGTCTCGTGTGAGTCCGGCAAGTCGCGGGATTTGGGCGGTAATTGAGTTGGTACCTTTCAGGGCTGCTTTCCATGCAGGGGGCGCGGCGAGCGGTAAGCCCTATTCAGGCCGCCCCCTGCCGGCACCAGCGTCCGCTGTAAGTACCCGTATTAGCCGTCCGACGCAGGCCCTCTACCGGCAGCGGCCGCAACTACAGCTTCATCTGCTGCCGAGTGCTACAAGTGTGGCCGCACCGCTGTGTGCTTGTCAATGCGGCCAAATCACTGCCGTCTGATACCTCCGCCATCAACAAACAGAAAGTAGTTCCACCCCAGCTCTTTTTACACTTTTGGAAGAATGCAACGGAGGCCGCGCTTTGATTCTGCAGCGTGAATAAGCGGATCCGGAAATATGCATATGTGTACAGTGTAGGCGTCCTAGTACAGGTCACATTGTGTATTTTTGATCTAGGTAGGAGTGGTCTATCTTACTTCATGGTGAATATGATAGTTCTATTGACTTAACCAAGGAAGGCCGTATTTCACACACCCTTTCAAATAACCCTTTCCCTATTTCACGGCATTTTAAATCATTAAAATTTATGTTTTGATCACTATAAAATAGCTCATTCAAATCAATAATGATCATATATATGGACAGTAATCTTTTAAGGAGAGAGTAAAAGGTATTATGTAGAAATGGAAATAGAGTATTGTGGTAAAAGTATGTAGTAAATGGAAAGATCTGTGGAAATGTGGAGTAGGTAGTATTACGAAGTCGCATATTGTACACGGGCAATGATTTCTCTGGGTGTAGTTTAAAAAATAATATAGCGTGGGTAGTATATGAATCTGGCAGTGAGTAGTAAATGAATCTGGCAGTGAGTAGTATAATTATGAATCTGGCAGTGAGTAGTATATGACTTTGGCAGTGAGTAGTATATTAATCTGGCAGTGAGTGGCACATGAATCTGACAATAGGTAGGATATGAATTTGGCAGTGAGTAGTATATGAATCTGGCAGTGAGTAGTATATGAATCTGGCAGTAAGTAGTATATGAATCTGGTAGTGAGCAGTATATGAATCTGGTAGTGAGCAGTATATGGATCTGGCAGTGAGTAGTATATGAATCTGGCAGTGAGTAGTATATGACTCTGGCAGTGAGTAGTATATGAATCTGGCAGTGAGTAGTATATGAATCTGGCAGTGAGTAGTATATGAATCTGGCAGTGAGTAGTGTATGAATCTGGTAGTGAGTAGTATATGAATCTGGCAGTGAGCAGTATACGAATCTGGTAGTGAGCAGTATATGAATCTGGTAGTGAGCAGTATATGAATCTGGTAGTGAGTAGTATATGACTCTGGCAGTGAGTAGTATATGAATCTGGCAGTGAGTAGTATATGAATCTGGCAGTGAGTAGTATATGAATCTGGCAGTGAGTAGTGTATGAATCTGGTAGTGAGTAGTATATGAATCTGGCAGTGAGCAGTATACGAATCTGGTAGTGAGCAGTATATGAATCTGGTAGTGAGCAGTATATGAATCTGGTAGTGAGTAGTATATGAATCTGGTAGTGAGTAGTATATGAATTTGGCAGTGAGTAGTATATGAGTCTGGCAATGAGTAGTATTGGAATCTGGCAATATAGTGTATATAGAAGGGGATTGGATAGTTTAACATCTACATGAACATTTTTTGTGACAGTCAGAGTGTGTACATGATATGAATAGCACAGAGCCCCCGGAGCCACCATGGACGCAAGGTATGCTACAACTGCCAAATGTATGTGATTATATAGTTTAACCTCAATTATCCTGTTCTGTAGCACTCCCAGATAAGAGGCCAACTTGCTAAAAGCACCCAACGCCAGCCGGAGGGAGACAGCAGGGAGGCATCTGGAGGAAGCTGTACCGAAAGGCCTCACACAACTTGATGTGGGGCCTAAAAGAGCTAATTGGGCCCAATAGAGCCTCATATTATAGGGTAGCTCGTATTGTGTGCGCCTGATCGGCGACATGATCACAGGTGTGGCGGTTAGCGGGCCGGGTACGCGGTAAGTGTATCACGGTGCGGCAGAACGGTGGTTATTACGTACACCCTGTGTACGCACCTTGTGCTGCTGTATGTACGCACCGAGATCACACTCCATAACAGCACAGGCAATGCCATAGAGCTACAGGCGATGCTTATAGGGAAAGTCCTGCATAGATCTTATATAGGAAATGTATGGGTTTAATCGGCTAAAGTTTCCCAATAGACGATGGCCAATAGCAAACATTGCCTTGACATATTGATAATATGTTACACGTTGGATATCCCTAAGACATCTACCTATAGCGATTCAAGGAAAGTAAAGCATACCCTCTTCCCTTGACATTCTTCACAAGTTTTTGTAACCCTGTTTAAAATATGCTGTATACATGACATCCGACCTGTAGTATAGATAGGCAACGAGGCCTGTCCAGGGTAGGAGACTGCCGTCCGCCTAGGCACCTTTAAAGGCCACATTAAGGGGTGTTCATCTCGCTATATTGCTCCTGTAAAGCGTCACCTACCGGTTATGTGTACTCAATCACTTCTCATACAAAAAGAAAACACTATAACCAAATCAATTTTTGGGTAAGTCTGTTACTTTTGATATACAGCTATATCGATGTAATATTGATTAGAAAACTATTTAAAACAGTATGTTTGCAGTTATTTATTCTGGTTTTATAACCTTGTTCAAAAGCTCCCACATGGATTTTAAGTTTATCTACACACGCGTTTCTCTCTCCATTTGGCGGAACATGTCGCTTACATGTCCATCTGCAGAACAATGACCGACCAGTTTGTAACAAAACAAACCTGTAACAGAGGCAAATTTATTATAGATGGCGGACTCACTAGCCGGGCTCAATAGGTATGTGTCTAGGCCCAGTAGAATCCAGTCTATGGCTTTAAGGAGTGACGCAATACCAGCTGAATGTACACAATTATGATGGATGAAATGTCAGCTTGTAACATTCAATGGATTGGAAATGGTGGGTTACGACTTGTATACGAAGGGGAGAATGCTTACATCAGGGTCATAGTGCATGTACTTTCTTTTTTTGCCGGCAGGTGTCGTATGTGCATACCATGGTAAATCCCTTTGAAGGGATCCTTAAGCCCGACCTCAAGATATATCGGTTCGATGTCACCACGGGACCTTCAAGTCTCGGGCATTCTCACCTCTGGTGAGAGGCTCGGTAAACCTCGCGCGGGACGAGAGTCTCGTCCCCCAGTGGAAGGCATATTGATGACGTCATCACCACGTGACCACTTTCTGGTCACGCAGCTACCAAGCACCTCTCCGCCACTTCTTCCGGGGGTCAAGCCCGAACTAAGATGGCTGTACATCCGGTTCCGGTCGGAGTTGCGCATGGGTAGGCGTGTCATGTAGACAAATGACAGTCATGCGCACGCAGTATAATAAGGGGATGCCGGGACTGACAAGGTTTAGTCTTTAGGACAGCCCCACGCATGCGCATTAAGGTAGATCTAGTAATTATTCCCTGACTGCGCGGTGAGATCTACACAATAACTAAGGCCGTGTTACGTATGTTTACAGTTGTGATAGCGGGGAGAGGCATTCTATTAAGTAAGTACAAGCGGGACCCCTACAATAGGGTAATTAAAAGGAGACCCATGGTTGGGGAGAGATGTACCTGGTAATGTGTTGTAGATAGCCTTGCATATAGCTGACGCAGCGGTTATGTGCCCTATGCGACTAATGTGGTGATACTAGTGCTGCCCATAATTAGGCAAAGGAGCCAGGATTACCTTTAAATACCACGAACGCACCTTATTGACTTCAGAATAGGAGGCAGAAAGGAAGGAAGCGCGAGTTGACAGAAGGACACAAGGAACATGTACATAGTTAATTGCGTCATAAGAACATAATATTAACATTTAATAAAATACATGCTACAATTGACACTCTATAAAAAAGTAATTATCAAAAGATGAAATTATTTTAAAAAATATCTGTATTGACTTGTCCAATATCCGGGGATATGGTTTTATTATTATCATCATCATCATCATCATCATCATCATCATCATCATCATCATCATCATCATCACCATTCCGTCTCCACTTCTACCCTCGTCAAAACCACAATATATTCTTTCTCTGTTAGATACAATTACTGGTAGGTATCCAATTGGTATACTGCCTAGTCGGGACTGGAGCTGGTTGCGGCGGCCCGCACTGATAAGAGCTGATAGGCTGGGTACAAGAATATCCCTGGAAGTGATTGTTACCCAGGGACAAGGTACCAGTCAGGGTGTGTCTTATCAGTGATGATAACCGCACTCAGTGAAATCTTAAATGATGGACCCAGAGCTGATAGGCTGGGTACAAGTATATCCCTGGAAGTGATTGTTACCCAGGGACAAGGTACCAGTCAGGGTGTGTCTTATCAGTGATGATAACCGCACCCAGTGAAATCTTAAATGATGGACCCACTGGCCATGGGTAAGAGTCTACAGCCCTATATAACTGATGTGTAAACTTGAGATTGTTAGGGAGCGTTCATTATTTATGCCAGGGGGGGGGGTGTGCATATCAGGGGGGGGGTCATTTTTTTTAGGGGTATTCGGAGGGGGGGGGTCTTTTTTTTTCAACCTATTCTTAGGGGGGGGTCTTTTTTTTCCAACCTATTCTGAGGGGGGGGGGTCTTTTTTTTTTAGGGGTATTTATTTGGGAGGGGGTATTTTTTGACAACATGACGCGAATTTCACGACACATGTCGCGAATTGGGGTCATAAAGACAGCAGAACTTTTCTAAATTTCTTGCTCACCAATTGACACTTTAAATGATTCACTACTTTTCTTTTCCTAAAACAACAATAGCTGGAGAAAGAACATTAATTCAACACAAGAATAGGAGTACAGAATGTAGGGGGTCTAAACAGCAAAGCTATCAGTGTGCAGCTAGATTAATGCTATTGTGGCGCCGAAATATGACAGTACGGTACCCGGGTGTCTGAAATAGTTTGGGTTAATTGGATTTTAGCCTTGCCCTATCACGTTTTGGCGTCCATATGCAAGGGTGAACTTGCCTATAAATGTCTAGACCCTGCCTTTCTTCCCAATAGAGCAGCACATGCACGGTATGCGAGATGCAGATCTACCTCATATATTGATACATTGTAGCTTAGGTCCACTCCACCAATTAAAGGCGTGATTACACCAGTCATGATACACACTTTTCCTTGGTGCCTTGTACCAGACCCTGCTAAATGGTCCACAGCGTTCTGATGGCAGAGCTCTCAACTTTTTTAGAATAACTTCACCATCTCCCTAATAGCTGCCTGCTTCTCACAGATTCTAGGGCTTATAAAATCAGTAGACTCATAGAGTAAACATCATCCCACTATAAATTGGTGTACCGAATGCCTTGAAATGTAGCAAATAGCCACAAGATCCACAGAATTTTCTGCTGCGGATCATCAATTTCTAAATCTCCCTCTCAGTTCATCTTTGGCTTCAACATAAATCAGGTACTGAATTATCATTGCTACTCGTTGCTCCTTGGCCTCATCAGAATTTTTACAGCTCTATATTTGGTACTGGTCAAGTTGTGCAGACGTTCTGTTATCAGTGAGTAATTCATCAAGTTGGGGATCCAGCTTAAATGCATCCTATAATCCTCCTTTTTCTGATAAGTCAACACTTGACATGGTCTTCTACCACAAAGAAAGGCAAGCACTACTGCCCACACAGAGGGGAGGGTCCTTACCCTAGAACTTTGAAGGCAGGTGCCTTATGGCATTTCCTCAAATGAAAGTTATCAACTATGGTGCACGTAACATCCATGCATACCATTGATGGCTTCAGCGATTGTAATTGATCTGTGCTATTATATACTAAAGACACATTCCCCTGTGACTCTTTGTTCAACTTCAAATTCTCACCCTCAGCTCCCTATTTCTTACTGATCTTAGCCTTTGGAAAACCAAACTACGTTTAAATAGTGATCTAGTTCATTTAGCTGCAAGTTATAATACTAGGATACATTAAAATAGGCCGATTGACCTCTAGATTTTCAAAATTTTCCTCAGGTTTGTCACTATTATAACATACATCCCTTCATCAAACATCAATCTTTGTTTTAAGCTGCAGTGGCAGTGGAACAGGGGGGCCTGGGGGCCTAGTAAAGTTGGGGAGCCAACTTTCTTGGTAAATATGAACATTCTAGTACCCAAGAATACACCAATCTCAAGGTAAAATTCCTAAAATTTTCTTGAATGACAAGCTCAAAGTCCCACAGAACACATCAATTTCAATGTAAAATTACAAAATTTTCCATGGATCATATAGTAGACTTCAGACCACTCGGAATAGACTAATTTAAATGTCAAATTCCTAAATTTTCCTGGGGCCTGTGGCCCCAAAGCAACCATCTGTTCCTCCCTCCAACCAACACTCATCAGCTAGCCTTGGGAGCTGGGCCCTCCCCCAAACTTTATCCACCTTCCGCCACCCCTGAGCTGAGCCATTTCATTGTACTTCTACCAAACAGTATTAGCTAGACTTGTTGGTGGGAACCAGTAAAATGTGCGCTCTCCACATGTGGGAGATGCAAAAATATTTACCAAATTGTGATGCCCTATAACTACTCCCTCAAATAATGGTTAAGCACATGCTATAATAGGTTATAGAATAGGACTATGTAGACTTTGTATGTCGTTGATGCCATTATTAATTATGTATAAATGTCTATGGTGAGGGGGGGGGTCTTTTTTTTTCAACCTATTCGGAGGGGGGGGGGTCTTTTTTTTTGACCCATTCGGAGGGGGGGGTCTTTTTTTTTTGACCCATTCGGAAGGGGGGGTCTTTTTTTTTTGACGTATTCGTTTTACCAAACGCCCGCCCCCCCCCCTGCCATAAATAATGAACTCTCCCTTAGAACAAACGAACCTCAGTAAACCGTGTACCATGACAGATTAGGCGTATCTGTAGGCTTTATCAATTGGGTAGTGAACCTTTTCTGACATATGGAAACTATAGCTGAGGTCCCAAGATGCCGCGCATAATATATCTCCCATGATCTTAGAATTGCATACCCTCCATATGATAATCTCAATATTTTCCCACCCTCCCATCCCTTTTTATATCACCGATTATATCAGTGACACTACTAGCAAGAAGTCTATATAGAATCCTTGCTGCTATCTCCCCGCTATAATAATAGGTTATTCTAACGTATATCATAGGGGGCTCTGCCCCCATATATACACCCTCTTTTTTCATCCCTTTTCCTGTTGAGATTACGGGGCATGTGGATTCTTGAGGGGATGGGAGATAATTACGCAGCATTTCGGTCTAGGTTAGTACCTTCTTGTAGCCTAGATCTAAAAAGTTGATGACAGCGCGCCAGATACAACATATTGGAAAAACTTCATATATATCTGAACTTGTATAATATCTCCAGATTCAAGGAATGTGTAGAGCTTATGTCAACTTCTGTCTGATCGACCTGACCTTGATATTAGGTTACGGCAGTCCTTTCTAGTACAAGCATCCCTTCATGTGTCTTCACTGTGATCTGCCGGTCCAATTGAATTAGAGAACCATTGTAGTAAGACAAACCAGATACTGACCCGACAAGCTGCTTTTATAACCCAGAGGTCTCTAGTTAAATCCAATTATGGCTTTGGTAATCGTGAATGATATTGGTGAAGTTGGCCCACGTCCTACACGTGATTGTTGTTGTTTTACTGCGAACATGTACTATATTGTATGGGCATACTTGCAGTGCTTGAAAAAGGAGCGGTTTCCTAACACTGGCAAATTTACTCAATCTGGGTAGCTAACCGCTAGGGGTTAATGATATGCAAAGAACCTTGGCAAATACCATAACAATCAACTTGCTTTCCAATCCCCAACCAGGAATATAGAGAGACCATAGAAGCTTCTTGCTCCAACCCTCAATCTCCAATACCGATGGTAGGGCCATCCACCTGCACTACTCACACAACAACTTGGGCAGTCCTATTATACAAAACACAAAGCTACTGAACTATTATCTGGAAGTGGCTGCTAATAGGATTGTTTGAACGGCAAGTATGTTGGCCTTCATTATGTATACTCTATTAGAGGAATTGCAAATTTTGCAGTTTTGGAACACAATCACTGAATCACTGCAATCCGTAGTCTAATCTAGATAGATAGATAGATAGATAGATAGATAGATAGATAGATAGATAGATAGATAGATAGATAGATAGATAGATAGATAGATAGATAGACAGCCAAAAATAATTTTCTCATTTTCAGAAAATATTTCTTGTTTTAAGTAAAATAATCTTAAAACAAGTTTGTCCGTAGGATAACAAAATTTTACTTGAAAGCATGGTTGAGTTTAATATACTTAGAGTAAGAAAAACAAACAAGAAAAACAAACAAGAAAGAAATACTTAAATCAAGTATTTTATACTGGAATCAAGATGATATTTCCTGACATATTTCTCAAAATAAGAAAATCTTTCTTACGGAATGGACCTTTTTTCTAGAAAACCTTTTTCTTAAGTAAGTTTTAATTTCTTATTCGAGTAAATAAACAAGATTGATGTTCTAGCCTGGGAAAGGGGTATAATTATATCTAATTTTAGTCTTAGAGAGAAAGGATTGATGCCAGAGCATCAGAAAGAGGTTCATCAGATTAAATGCAGCTTTTTGTAGCTACAATAGAAGTTTAAGCAAATAGACCTTTATTCAAAGTCATTTCACTTCATGTAATGGGAGAGGTAATCCTTCCCTTTATTTCAATGATATTACCAAGCAAATGGTGTCTCTTATCATTTGTCCCTATAGTCAATATAATTCATTCACTGGAACAAGGGTTCTTGCATCAAAGTAATCCCTAACAAATTTCCCCTTTTCCCACATATTTTTACCCTCTTCTGTTTCTTTGGGACATAATTTGAGGCAGAAATGTATACCCTGTTTGATAAGAAAGTTGCTGTATTGCATAGTGATGGCCTCTTGTGGCACAACATGTAACTAATTTTCTTATTTTAAGAAAATAATTCTTATTTTGTAGTCTGTATACTTGATCCCTATGGAACCTAACTGAACTCACATTCCACACCTATAAAATTCCCAAATATTGGAAGGAATTTGGTGAAGGCATTAAGCAGGGTCATAACCATAACATGATAGAGTATACTTGCTTTTTTTTTTGCCCTAATAGACACTTTGGACACATGGTTTCAGGTTAATTCTTAATTAAGCAGATTTTCAAGACATAGCAATCTTAAATCTAGAAATACAACTTTCTTATTTCAGGAATATAAGATATAATCTTGTTGGGTGCACAAATGACCAGTTTTAAGAAAATTCCTAAAGAAAAATAATCTTGAATACTCGTTTCTAGAAGAAAACTAGAAAAATATAAGATATTTTTTTTAGTTTCCCCTTTCTGAAAACAAGATAAACGTAAAAACTCAGAATGAGTTTATATCTTGAATCGAGAAAATTTAATCTTGATTCTAGTATTTTCTTGGGGTAAGAAAATTATTTTTGGCTGTGTAGATAAATAGATGTATAACGTTGTACACACACATACGTTCTCTCAGGAAATCAAAGTAATTACTTATTTCAACGGTGGAGTGCATACTCCTTAATTAACAATAATTTTGATCTCTCATAGAGGGGCATTAATAACGACAAGCCCTTCACAACAACTCATAATTCTTGATAATATGTAATGAAAGACATGACATTGTAGTTATGAAAGCCCTTCTATGAAAAATCAAATGTATAATCCTTTGTTATGAAATACTGTGCACCGCACTGTTGATTGCCCTACTTGGATGGCCTACTCACAGTCTACCTGGGTGGTTTCACTGGCTATACTAGACTGTACACGGTAGATTGGGGCTCAAAAAGGTATTGAATTCCAACCTTCAAATTAATCTTGCCACTTATAGAGATAAGATATGTCTCCTGGATTGTTGCAATGGATTTCTAAGAATCTCCTTTAAAAGATTGCCTGATTAGATCATGTATTTCTTTGTAATACATATTTCCCGAACGTCCCTAAATTACCAGCTACATATAATGTACCGTAAAACCTCGTGTATATGCCTCTATTGCGTACTAGCTGCACCCATAACTTTGGCAAATCCTCAGCCTCAGAGAGGATCTGAAAATTGCTACTGCAAGGGCAGCAAGCGTTTCGCCTTTAAGACACCATGCTTAGACTGTTACTGGCAGGACACCAACATGTGAGGGGTTAACACTCCCGTTAACCCATGGATATTGGCTCTAAGATGGGGTGAAGCTCAGGGAGAGGGTCAAGACATGGGAGATTGGTACTTGTGTTGCTGACCTGAAACCTGGACCATGAGCACTTGAAATACCAGGAATTAAAAGATTGAGACTGCATACGTTGCGCTTGCTTAGGGGAGGGGGGAGGGGGCATGCGCTAGGGGAAAAGTGCCAGCATCTCCTGAAATACAGGGACTCATTTCAAACTCTGAACCATTCATGGGAAAGCAATTTGCTTGCATCTGTTGAAAACACACCTGGGGATCACTGTGACCAGTGCTGATAACATGCCGTCACCCACCACCCCCTCCGCTTTCCCATAAGCATAATGGCAGAATAGTGGCATGATTTCATAAAAAGCTGCACTAGCGAGCTACTCCCCAAGGCCGCAATCATCTGTGGTGATGACAATAGGGCACAGTGTATTAACGCACTACACTTTCCTCAAAGGGTTGATGTACCATTCGTCTACTTATGTAAAATATTGGGTATGGGACCAGTCGTTCGTGCAATCCTGGAAGGGAGGAGTATGATGTATAGGTAGGGACCCAAAAATCCGCTAGGTGCGCCCCTGTGCACAGTGCACACAGCAGATGGCACATTCTCGCTTAAGTCTATCTTTTGGGGGTGTCAAAAAGTGAAAATTAGATCCTAATAGTTTATCTAAATCTATGCCAATTATTGTTTTCCATGTTATAGAGAGTATGTACACAAATTTTCAGCACTTGGGCATTCTTATTTCATTACTTAAGAAGCTTTGAAGTCTAGGTGACGGAATTCCCATGTGGATTATTGTCCTTTCCAAACGTTTAATTACCAGTGCACTAAAGTTGTAATGTATTAATAGATCTCTTGGATGTCACCTTGATATTAGCTATTTATGATACTAGAGGGCCCATTCTATTATTTTCATTGTTTTTTGTGGAATCAGTATGCATTATTGTGAATACAACAGATAGTTGAAGTATTTAGGTATAAATGAATCTCTGGGCCCTTGTCTACCTGAACTCCTGGCTATAAGTTTAGAAAATCACAATTAGTATTGTTTATTCTATTTGGCCATAAAACTACATTATTTGCACTAAGTATTCACTTAAGTACCTGTGCATGCAGCTGCCTATACCAGAATATGTATAAATTAGCTGCAGCTTATATCATAGATAACAGTGATTAAATGTTTGGAAAGGACAATTGGTAATTGTCCTTTCCAAACGTTTAATTATCAGTGCACTAAAGTTGCAATATATTAATAAATATCATGAATGTAGCCTTTAAATTAGCCATTTATGATACTAGAGGACCCATTCTATTATTTTCATTGTTTTGTTGTACAATCATAATGCATTGTTGTGGATACAACAGATAGTTGAAGTTCTCAGGAATAAATGGATTTCTGGGCGCTTGTCTGAACTACCGGATCCACTTTTAGAAAATCATAATTAGTATTGTTTATTCCATTTTGCCATAAACTACATTATGTGCACAGAATAGTCTGTTAAGTACCTATGCATGCAGCTCCACAAAATGTGTATATTAGATGCAGCTTATATAATAGATAATAGTCATTAACCGTTTCAAAAGGACAATTGGTAGTTGTCCTTTCCAAACGTTTAATTACCAATGCACTAAAGTTGTAATATATTAATAGATACCATACAAAACACCAACAATAATTGTTATTTCAGTTAATTTAATCATTTTCATGGTATTTTGAAGAATCAACATGTAATTTAACGGTTTCTATGGGGAGTAAAAGTTGGCACTTGAAATGGGCCATCTGAACTGATATCAAAAGAAATTTGGAAAATTATGATTATTATTCTTACTTCTTTTAAACTTAAAAACTTATGCTTAAAAAAATATGCACAAAGTCAGCATTGTTTTCTGGGTCTAAAGGTGGGCCACTAGGTGGGACCAATGTCACTTAGTCCATATGGGGCCCACCACATGTTTGTCCTGGGCTATGTTCTGGGACCAAGATGAGCTAGCCCATATTTGATGGTATTTTGAAGAATCAACATGTAATTTAACAGTATCTATGGGGAGTAAAAGTTGGCACTTGAAATGGGCCATCTGAACTGATATCAAAAGAAATTTGGAAAATTATGATTATTATTCTTACTTCTTTTAAACTTAAAAACTTATGCTTAAAAAAATATGCACCCAATACCAAGTCTGCATTGTTTTCTGGGTCTAAAGGTGGGCCATTAGGTGGGACCAATGTCACTTAGTCCATATGGGGCCCACCACATGTTTGTCCTGGGCTATGTTCTGGGACCAAGATGAGCTAGCCCATATTTGAAGCGAGGGTATCCACATGGGCGTAGGGTGGCACCCACATGGGCTTGGGGGGGTGATATAGGGTTGTGAAACTCTACTGTAGTTGTTTGCCATTATTTGATATCCCAATGTTATGGCCCGTGTCCCAACTAAGTTGGTTCCTCCATATAGGTAGGAATCTATTCCTCTACCATTCAGAGGGAGGACAAATGCATCCTTTATCTGACGTACATTTGGGCTGGACACATTTCTTAACTTGTTTGATACAGTCAGCAAGTGAGCAGTCTGTGTGTGATAAGTCAGTTAGTGGCAGGATTAAATGTAGTTATGACATTCAGGCAACAGCTGTTTGTATCAGGGTGCTGCTTGTTTCTACATTCATATGTAGAATGGGGTTATAAAACATGGCATTTCAAGAACCTAGTATGAAATCTATTATATTCCTAGCCATTCTGGAATTATTGAGAATCATAAACTTTTGTAATCTAGATATAAAAAGCTCTGTTAAACATTAATGTGGTATTAACTTCGACAAGGACATCTGGTGGTTTGTTTAAAAACTTCCCAGTCAACTTTGCTTTATGCCCAGTGGGCACAGAACATTGTATCAACATTGATAACTGGTTGTCAATATTGATTCAATGTTGATTCAACATTGATTCAATGTTGATCTAAATGCTGTGCCCACTGGGTGGGGCCCATAATTATGTGTTTTTACTAGGGCAAGCTGATTTACGCACCCTGGGTTTTGGTCCATTTTGTCCAGGGCTACCAGTGTGAGCCCAGATGGGTCAGCCCAGATTCAATAAGCGGTAATTTCTGGAGGGAAATCAGATGTCAGTATGTTTCGAAATATATAAAATGTATTTATGGAAAAAGGTTTTTGTGGGCTGGACCATCTGGACTCCCACTGGTAGCCCTGGACAAAAATGACCATAACCCAGATATGCGCAAGCCCAACTGGCCCAAGTAAAACGCATATGGGCCCCAGGGACCGGCATGACTTGCCCACTTGACCTAGAGACATCCCATATGAATCCCATCCATGAGAGGGAATGGGATTTGAAAAGTAGCCATGAAAGTTAAGTTGATGGCCTGAGCCCAGAAAGCTAAGTGATGGGCTAACCCAAATGGGACCCACCTCACAGTACATTCATAGCCCATGTAAAGCCCACTTTGCCCAAATCCATCCCAAGTGAAAACCATCTTCACCTAACAGCTTAGCAGCTTTATTCAAAAGGTTAATTACATAGAATCACTGCTAATGGACACACATTAAAGTATTTCAAATGCAGTAAAATGTTTATATTTAAAGTTTAGTCTGTGGTCTGAGCCCAGCGGAGGTCCACCTAGTCGCCCAGGTTTATTCCCATAGGAATCCCAAGGAGGTTTTAGCCCACACTGACTAGATCCAGCCCAGGCAAAATCTGCTTTGACACAAAACCATAAAAATGGTGCTTTAAATTATAATTTCTAAGAGCAACCAAAGTTGAGTATGTTTCAAAGTATTTACAACATATTTTAGAAAAAATTGTTGGTGAGCTTAGCCCATCTCGAATCTACTGGTTGCCCTGAACAAAAAAGACCAAAACCCATATACGGGGGAAAGCCCAGCTGGCCCAAGTAACATTG
Source organism: Harmothoe impar (assembly GCA_947462335.1). Classification (NCBI taxonomy): domain Eukaryota; kingdom Metazoa; phylum Annelida; class Polychaeta; order Phyllodocida; family Polynoidae; genus Harmothoe; species Harmothoe impar. Next base: position 14,237,570 of record OX381721.1, on the reverse strand, counting down.
ATTGATTGATTGATTGATTTGTTTAACGTCCAGATGAACATCAAATACCTCACGGGACATCTCAAGTTGGCAAGGAGTCATCCACAAATAGTGGTAGTCTGCCTTGCAGTAGTAGGACAAATATTTATATGCTGCTTGCCCAATACAGCAGTGACCGCATCTATAGATGATCGAATCTATTAAATGAATGACCGCATCTAGATGAGGTGAGGGAGAAAACCGCTTCCGGGGCACGTCCCCTACTCTTTTCGAAGGATAGCAAGTGTTCTTTTATTTGCCTGTTCCTACCCACCTGGGCTAGTACCATAGTAGGCAGGGCCAGACAAACCACAGCCTTTGATATCTCAGACGTGGTTCACTGAGGAGGAATCCCATGCCAGACCACCAGCAAGAAGGCCCGGGCCCGTGCATATGGGCAGCGGTTGCCAAACAGCTTACGTGACTGATCACAGCAGTAAGGCACGAGACCCCTCAAGTTTTGTCGCCTTTTACGAATCCGGTATGCCCATTGGTATTATGGAAGGCTCCCGATGAAGTTATTCTACTCCTTCATGCCCCCATCATGAAGGTCCCCACTAACACAGGGGGAGCCCAAGTAAAAAACATATGGAACCCAGGGACCAATGTTATCTGGGTATTCACTATAACTACTTTCACATTTAGGTGCCCATACCATGAAACGCTAATATTAGTTGCAATGTGCCATAGATATGTGTAATTAAACGATTGGAAAGTACAATCATTGTTTGTTCCAAACTCTTAGAATATACAATAGGGAGGATCCAGGATAGAAGGCAAAACATGCAATTTACAACAGATATGGGTGTGACATGTATTTGTGTGATTATTTAATTTGACACTCAGTAGCACCAGCACAAGTTTGTATGTGTTGCTGAGAAAAGCTCTTGACAATTGTTTTGAGGGTGGTTTTGTCAGAAATAGGAAAGGAGACATGGCTGAAAGTCAATGATTAGTCAGCAGGATAATTTCATATTATAGCATAGGTGGTGGCCACCTAGTGGCTGTTTATGACACTAATTCCCACAAAAAAACATGTTTTGCCCTGTTGTGTCACATATCAGTAGAGAATTAAAATCCTCCAGCAGATTTTGGCCATTACTGTGTTTCCCTATAATATTTCCGTTTATAAGCTGGGCCCCATGTATCACAATCAAACATAATATACTCTGAATAGCACTCCATACATCTAGTATTAATTAAAGTACCTATATATGCAGTTTTTCATACCATAATATCTACATGGTAACTATGGAAGATATCACAGATAGCTGTTATTAAAGGTTTGCAAAGGATTTTTAACCATTGTCCTTTCCAAATGTTTAATTACTACCTGTTAAGATTTGAGATTAATCAATAGATATCCTAGATATGACCCACAAATGAACCCATTTGATATCACAGGGCTTGGCTTGAGTTTCTACTGTTTCTTTTAGAAAAAAATGCCATTTTCTAGGATGTTTGACATACATCATCTCCAACCACTGAATCTCATTTTCTAAAATCTTCACAATGTGAGTTATCCTGAGACTCAATCACATGGACTCACACAATTTAGGCAATGACTCAATGAGCCAATTCATGCTTGAAAGTGATCAGCAGACCTCTAGGATTATCTTACCCACAACTCAATATGCTGTTATGCTGACAGGAATATTCTGTGACAGATCTTATCAACTATATCCCTGACCAGCTACCAAGCCCCAAAACAATTAAACGTTTGGAAAGGACATTTCCATCTGGAAACTGAAAAGAATCATTTTAAAGTTATCATACTATCTCCAAATTTTTTTTCCTGGTTCATATTACAAAGTTCTAAATATCATACGATTTTTGCATTCATAACTCTAGTACAAGTACCTGTAATTAACCGTTTGGAAAGGACATCCTTAAAAAATCTCAATTTTTTCACAACTTTCAGATCCCATATTGTGCATTCAAATATCTTTGATGTCATATACTGTTGTATCTAGAGTTAAAACCTATTGAGATCTTATATTCTGACCAGAAACATTCAGCTATGGGTGAATAGGTTTAGCTGTAGATCGATTTTTAATTAATCGTTTGGAAAGGACAGATATTCGGGGACATTATATAAAAAATCATATTAAATAGATATACACACATAAAGCTGAAATGCACTTTCTATACACAAGAAGACATACTAATGAAAAGATCCATATCAACTTTTTAAGTGTTACTCTGGAAAATCATTTTAAAATGATAGTGTGAAAAAGGAAATTTTGGTTGAGGACAGCCATTTTTGACCACTTTCCACTAACCAGATACTTTAATCGTATAGATAATGTACATATAGACACATTAACCTTTTATGATATAATTGCAAGGATGTCTGGCTTCTATTGATGCACAATAATATTGAGCAATGAGCATTATATGCATTCCTTAGAACCAAAACGATTCTGAGGACATGGAAAGATATACTTAAGCGAAAATGTGCCTTATGGGTATTTTTGTGCAGCTGTGGATCCATGTGCCTCACAGGCACTGTTATGAAACCCCCTTCCTAGGGAGTTATAATTTAACTATTACTCCCAGAAATGCAGTCAAGGGGAACGGTTATCCAGCCATACCTATCATAAGTGACTGCAGATAAGAGAAGTTTCAGCATATTGATCATGATTGTGTGAGAGACATTGATTCTCCGACCATGACATTTTGTCAGAGACACCAGGACTCAAACCTGGGGCCTCCCACTCCAAAGCTGGTGCTCTACCACTGAGCTACATCCCTGTGACATCAGATAGACCGTGTTTCATGTTACTGGATCGGTATGGTACAGAGGGGAGCATGATTACCCGAGTGATTACCCTTTTGCGGGTTTATCACCAAGGCGCAAATAATAAGAGCCCCTACAATTCGGTCATTAAGGCATTTCGTTTAGTCTATACTCACACCCACTGCACTGAAAATTTATATGAAACTAATCACTGCTGATGCATGATTAGTAAGGGTAATCATGCTGATTAGTTAGGGTAAAGTCATCACGGTGATGATCGAAAGTCATAATCTTGATTAGAATATTTGCCACTAGAGGGCCCCACTAGACAATAATGGAATATGCAGGACCTACTCTAGGTGATCTATGGATTTATATCTATATCAACTCTAATTATAACTTATGAACTTATAAAATCAAACATTTGAAGAATATTATCACATTAGAAAATCAAGTAACTCACAAGTAAGTTTTGAGCAAAATTCTCAAGAGTAGACATATGACATTGTGTACATGTGGACACCTTTTGTTTGCCGTAAAACCACATTTACTAAAGTAAGGATAGGCTGTTGGTTACTATAGGCCTACACATATAAATAAAGTTTGTTGGCTAGCTATGGGGGCTAGAAGTGCTCTAAAACAAGGTATGATGACAGGTGAAGGGGGTAATTATTGATAATTAGGGATTGATATCTTGTTGTACAGAGAAATAATTTATATGAAATTAGTCATAGATGACTTCAAAAAAGTAATCACAGTGATGACATCAGGTCATCACATATGATTACTTTAGTGATTACCAAGTAAACACAGGTGTCGTCATCACGGTGATGACAAATGTAATCACTCTTGATTACTTTTTCCCCCGTAGAGTTTTCAGTGTGAGGTGCTTTGGAGTATATCGGGTGATCATGTTCAGAGGGTCTGTCAGTCATGGCCCAGGCTGGACAGTACACTAGCTGCCCTCCAACCCCCTTACATCTTCCATTATATAGACAATTTACTGGGGAAACTTGATGGATTTTGTTATCTGATGATTGCCCGGTATTATGATAGATAGAAAGAAAATTCCAAAAGATATTTCTAATGTTCTACATAATAGAAGAAAAATTTGACTATTTTGATAATACTCAATTTATTCTGGAGTCCTACCACTTCCTCACACCGCCACATGGCCATTGCGTGTTATGTTGTCACTGACAATTCATTTACGCCGCTGCCCTTGTAGATTTGTAAGAAACAAACTATAAATCTATAATTTTCATTGTATGGTAATCCCAAGCTGCGATCATGGTGGGCGTCTCCCCCCCCCCCCCCTGTTACATACCTGCCCCGGAGTAGAGGGAGGTGTCCGCCAACTACATTGGTGTGGTGGGGACGACTAGAAATGATATTAGATAAGACTCATGTATCAAACATGTGTCCATGAAGGTCATACCACAGTGCCACTTATATTACATGTATTAAGATGTTACAATTGTTCACAATGAATGGTAATTGATTCACTTGTTGTAGGTTATTACTTTGAAATATGTAATCAAGGTCTTAAGGTAGTTTACTCCTGAAATGTCATGTAATCTAGAGTGACCTTGGCAGGGTCTGACGATATACAGATAGGAGAATGTCAAGTAGGGGACGCACGGTACAAAAAGGTATTACAAAGGTTCATGTGCATAGTCTGAATTATGTGTTAGAATAAAGTTGTCCCCAGGTACCAAGAATAAGTGAGAATTAATTAACAATGGTGACAATTAGTTAACAGTGACAATGAGAGAAATATTTGGTGATTTCCAATGGTTATATATTATCAATGATGTATAGTATGATGATGAGAGTATTTGATCATTTGTAATCCCCGTAGTGTAGGGACGACATGCGTTACCAACACGTGATGATTGGAGTGTCCCACTTGTGAGGATCACGCCCCCTATGGTATATATACCTGAGCAAGACCAATAAAAATCAATCAAGTTTCCAGTATCATGTCGTCGTGTTGCTTGCATTCTTCCTAAATTTACACCCTTCAAACGAAAGTTGATATTATGGCGGGACAGACCCACTTGATTTGATAAAAATAGTATTTTGCACACAATTACTGATGTGAATACATTGGGGGCGTCTATACCTTATTTGACTTTATCGTGTTTTTGTAAAATCACTAAGTGAATAAAAATACGTTATGAACTCAAAAATTCCATGCATCATGAGTAGACAGCTGAAAGTAGTCCCGTGAATTGGTATAAATTCGCCCGTGGGTAAACAAGCCATGAACTTATGCTTTAGACTTTAGGGAGTGATCATGGGTGGTGGGTTTGGGGGGGGGGGCAAAAGAATTTGGACCTCTTGACCGGGGGGGCAAAAAAATTTGGACCCCTCTTGGGGGGGGGCAAAATAATTTAACCTGTTTTGAGCCAAAAAGCCAGCACGTTACTATGCTTCAAAGGGCCCACGCGCAAGACGATTTTCGGCCCTAAGGCGGGGGGGTAAAAAATGTTGACCCCTCAACCGGGGATGTAAAAAATGTTGCGCGCTCCGCACGGAAACCCACCACCCCACCCTCCCCGTTGTTAAAAAATTAATACTCCCTTAGAGTGTATACAAGTTGATTCCAGTTGTATCTAATATGGGATTTGATGTGAGATTGCTCTATTAGGGCGAAAATAAATTATGGAAATTCTGCAGAACTGAGGAAATTGGGTATGGTCACGCCAAAAGACCTGTACAAAAAATGTAAGTCACTATGTCCCATGGAGAGCAGTGGCTAACCCTAAAGGACAGCAGGGGCATTTTATTTTTCACGTATGCTATATAGGCCAAGAGTGCAAAATCATTTGGTGTAGTGCAACCTGTAGGGAGGCGCTGCAGGACGGGGTGAGGTGATACCCCCTCGTGTGGTTCATGGAGACAACTCTTTGAACATCATTGCTACTCAATGAATAACCATACATGTCATGTTCACTGTATTATAAGATAAGTAGAGCGCACCAGCACTGCTATCACCAAATATAGGCACATTCCATTGCATCATATGGCTAGTAGGGTAGACGTACCATGAGATGTCCACCTTAATTATGTAGTTATTTGTGTATGGTATTGTCTTTATGTGACCTTTGATGTAAAGAGTATCGCTTAAAGTGTACTGTGAGACAAAAACATGGCTTATCATGCATGAATCACAACAAAATTAAGGTGGACATCTCATGGTACGTGGTTACCTTTAGGTCAGTCTACCCTACAGTGCACCAGCACTGCTACTCCAGCTAACCAACCATCCATTCTCGGAAGGCACTGCCCTAAAGGAAGAGCTCCTGTCACGGTGTCAAACATAAACCGGCATATGTCAAGTAGAGTGCATCAACACTGCCCCATATACATTCCATATTGATATAAGATAGTATTTCCTATAATCATATATGTATATAGACGCTGTATATATTGCACCAGCAATGCACTCTTATAAAACGAAATTAGATATCTACTCCTAATTCTATTTCAATCAAGCATATAATGAAACACCGCTATCCGGGACTAACTTCTGTGGAGAACTCTCATGGATTCGTTTACTCAACTACATGTAATAACACAACTTTTGCTGCTGTACATTATCGCTCCATCCCGTTCAGCAGTTGGAATGAAAATCGTACAATCTTAGTTTCTTACTGCAAGGATTCTATATTGGCCCTATATGCTTCTTGCTTACTGTGCAGGACAGGTGAAGCGGCGCCCCCTCGTGTGTCTCCGGAGCAACACTAAGTGGAGGGGCGGGTGAGGTGGCGCCCCCTCATGTGTCCCAGTGACACCACAGGGTGGCAGGACAGGTGAGGTAATGCCCTCTTGTGTGTCTCAGGGACACCACAGGGTTGGCAGGAGGGCTGAGGTGGTGCCCCCATGTGTGTATCAGGGGCACCACAGGGTTGGCAGGAGGGCTGAGGTGGTGCCCCCTCGTGTGTCTCAGGGACACCACAGGGTGGCAGGACAGGTGAGGTGGTTCCCCCATGTGTGTATCCGGGGCACCACAGGGGTGGCAGGACAGGTGAGGCGGTGCCCCCTTGTGTGTATCAGGGGCACCACAGGGGTGGCGGGACAGGTGAGGTGGTGCCCCCTTGTGTGTATCAGGGGCACCACAGGGGTGGCGGGACAGGTGAGGTAGTTCCCCCATGTGTGTATCAGGGGCACCACAGGGGTGGCAGGACAGGTGAGGTGGTGCCCCATGTGTGTATCAGGGGCACCACAGGGGTGGCAGGACAGGTGAGGTGGTTCCCCCATGTGTGTATCAGGGGCACCACAGGGGTGGCAGGACAGGTGAGGTGGTTCCCCCATGTGTGTATCAGGGGCACCACAGGGGTGGCAGGACAGGTGAGGTGGTGCCCCCTTGTGTGTCTCAGGGACACCACGGGGTGGCAGGACGCGTGAGGTGGTGCCCCCTTGTGTGTCCCAGTGACACAGCTGGGGTAGCAGGACGGCGAGGTGGTGCCCCTTCGTGTGTCCCAGTTACACAACTGGGGTAGCAGGATGGGTGAGGTGGTGCCCCTTCGTGTGTCCCAGTGACACAACTGGGGTAGCAGGATGGGTGAGGTGGTGCCCCCTTGTGTGTCCCAGGGGCACCACGGGGTGGTAGGATGGGTGAGGTGGTGCCCCCTTGTGTGTCCCACTGACACAACAGGGTGCCAGGACAGGGAGGTGGTGCCCCCGTGTGTGTCCCGGTGACACAACTGGGGTAGCAGGATGGGTGAGGTGGTGCCCCCTAGTGTGTCTCAGTGACACAGCTGGGGTGGCAGGACGGGGAGGTGGTGCCCCCGTGTGTGTCTCAGTGACACCACAGGGGTGGCAGGATGGGTGAGGTGGTGCCCCCGTGTGTGTCTCAGTGATACAGATGGGGTGGCAGGACGGGGAGGTGGTGCCCCCGTGTGTGTCTCAGTGATACAGATGGGGTGGCAGGACGGGGAGGTGGTGCCCCCGTGTGTGTCCCACTGACACAACAGGGTGCCAGGACAGGGAGGTGGTGCCCCCGTGTGTGTCCCGGTGACACCACAGGGGTGGCAGGATGGGTGAGAGGGCGCTGCCATAGGCTACAGCAGTCGGACCTGCTCACAGCGGCAGGAGAGCAGCTCAGGAGCAGTTCCTACAGAAGTAGCTGCTCAGCGAACCTGCTGTGTACAGTAAGACACCTACACCCACACCACACATACCTCCACACACCTCACCGTGCGGCACGGTCTACATCCGAGGTCTACATCAGGACGCGGGGAGCAGGTAACAGCAGCACGGAGCAGCTCACGGGACGCGCGGGGGACGCTGAGGAGACGCGCGGGAGACGCAGCACGAGCAGCTCAGGGAGCACACGGGGTGAGTCGGCTCTTGTAGCTCACTGTGTAACCGCCCACCCCTGTCCTGTCCACAATCCTGATTATCTGAATGAAGCCGGCGTTTCACCTTAGGTTAATTGTTTATGTTTTTTCATATGATTTTACAGGCTTGCAGGGGATTCTGCTTATGAATGCATTCACAAAACAGAAAAGGACATCGCAGATACTGTCGTTGTCGCAGACATACGCAGATATTTTATACAGCCCCTTCACTCCCCGCCCAAAATGCGTTCTATTAACCCGTGCATAAAACGCTTAGTCAGTATGTTGTGTCAATGTGTATGTTGTCAAATTGTCGTGTTAGATGTGTGTAGTATAGAGGTGTGTCATGACGTATGTGAGGAGCGGCCACCTGCCACCTGCCACCTGCCACCTGCCACCTGCCACCTGCCACCTGCCACCTGCCACCTGCCCCTACCTCTTCCCCCCCCCCCCAGCCCTCCCCCTGCAATCACTGGATCAACATTGCCGCGGTTTAATCAACGTTGATGAAACTGGTGCCAGTGTTCATTTAGCGTTAAACAGACCTATAAGGGCCGCATAGTCCCCTAATCATGTAATGTGCTATGTGTTGGTTGTCATGATGCATGAATGCATCCCTGTAGGATCGGCATGATACTTGAAGACAGCGCTGGCGAAAACCTCACATGGGCTGCATCTATGCATCATGACGAGCAGGGTCATCGTGCATCAAAACACAATATGCGGCCCTTACAAGATTAACATTGTAGACATTGCCATATTGACCAAACCAAGACCAAGAGCTGAGGATTGAGAAAAGAAAGTAGGATTAGGTGGCAAAGTTCAAATACTGTTCTTACATGGTCAACGAACTACATTTTACCCTTTGTTCCACAAGGGCCTCAAATCTGTATGGGAGCGTTTCTATAATGATATATAAATCCGACCTTTATCTAGTTGCAAAATCGGGGTTTTATTTGTTCTGACTTCCCAGACAGATACAGAAATTGAGGCGTAAAACTATCAGAGAAACCCACTGGGTACAGAAATAAGTAAAACGTTGCATCAACAAGCTGTCAACGTTGGTTCAATGTTGAACCGATTTTTGTGCACGCGGGGAAATATTCAATTAGTTGTATCAAGCGCCGTGCTGTGTAAGTTCCTTATTGACGACTGGAATTGATGGTAGTGATAAGACCAACGTGTGCGTGGGGTTTATTTCATGTTGGTTAATCCCTGTACATGTATAACACTATATCGGCGGGTGTCCGGTGGACACAGCATTGAGTTTAACGTTATAAATACAGTTGGGTGATAGGGTAGATTCACCATGAGTCAGACACAAACCATGACACGGACACTAGAATTTCTAGTTATCTATGTACGAGAAAACTTCTACTGGTTCTTTATTGGAAGAAATGTGACCTAAATTTAACAATCATTCACGGATTAAGAGATTAGAATGCTTGAATATACAGAAATTGACTTATTTGTCCGACTCAAGGTGAATCTATCCTATAACTGATGCTGATCCTGCACCACTCAGGGTGTAGCGGGCGCCGCCGGGGTGTAAGAGCCTGCTGGCTGTAGGTGCTTATTGCTGGGACACAAAACACTTAAAGATCAAACCAGCTGCATTGCTGCCTCATCCCGAGGTGGAGCCTGTTGATGGTGTGAGATGAGCCTGCAGGCGGGTTAAGCTACCCACCTCACCCAACCACTCAAAGCCTGCCACACACACCTACCGATTACACCTCCTCCTGCCTGAGGAAGGGGTCTCTGTGAGACACACAGCAGGGGTATACATGGGGGGGGGGGTGGAGGGGGGCACAGGGGGTGTATAGATGTGGGATGGGGGGGGGGGGGAGGTGTACAGATGTGGGATGGGGGGATGTGTACGGATGTGGGATGGGGGGATGTGTACGGATGTGGGATAAGGGACACAGGAGGTGCACGGATGAGGGATAGGGGGCACAGGAGGTGCACGGATGAGGGATGGGGGGCATTGGGAGTGTACAGGTGTGGGATTGGGGTGTTATTTCGTTTTATGTACTTTATATACCTCTAAACATATCATCCATACACTATCTAAATATTGTTAAGGAGATATTGGTTTTTTCTTCCTGCACTAGGTGTCACTAACCTGAAATCAGAAAAGTTCTAAAAGCAGGTGTCAGGATATCAAACATTCTAATTGACTCTATTTTGTTACAACACCTATAATTGGTTGATATTATAGACATAGGTCCACGATGATCCGTCTGAAAGACAGGTTTCTCCATGAGGGGTACCTTGGATCATATCATATGATCCAAGGTACTACAAGTGGAGAAACCAGGAATTGAGACTGATTAGAGTAGATCTTTAGAGGTTGGTTACACAGATATTTTAGTGACGTCATCATGGCGGAATTGTCCATGGAGAATGAGCATCACTTTCTCTGCGGGGGTGTGGAGAACGGTCATTCTAGTACTTAAGCATAGTAACTTTGTTTCCCCACATGAAATAATAATCTTCACACATCTCACACTTTCTGGAATTATCATGCAACAATTTGATGCAATTATCTATATGGACAGATAACAACATCTTCTTTAGTTTTGCAGACTAAAATTTAGAAATTCGATGGTTTTGTGGTGGCTATCTGATAAATGTGGCCAGGTGAGGGAAAACATGCCTCCAGGGGGGAAATGGCTTTTCAAAGTTTATGTTACAGGCTTTAAAATGAGATATCTTGAGCTAAAATATCCCAAGTAGTTTTGCTAGCTGTAACTGCTTGTCAAACTGGGGTTGGTGCGTACAACTGAAAATGGCAAATAAGCTCTAAATCCACTGTATCCTATTATGAATACTAATAATGTAAAAAATACAGTTTTGTTGATAAATAACCAAAGACATAGATGGATCTGATATTTTTATCATAAAATTGGTTCCAGAGGGAATTTCTGAGGTCTGTTTTCGATTCTGAGTTCCTTGTGAAATTTTCAAAAACATTTGTGGCAAAAAATTCCCATTTGGAATAATGGAGTATTTCCATGGCAACCAGAAATTGTCATATATGCCAATTTTCCATGTTTCCATGGCAACAAATGTTCCTATTGTATTCCAAAAATGGAACGTTTTCAGTGGAGATGGAATAATTCTAAAAACGTCACTGGATTCCCCATAAAAAATTGGTCTCAAGCATTTTTTAGTATATTTTTCAGTGTTTTACTAATAAACTGCCTCCTGGTGGCCAAAACCAGTACTAAAAATCCCCCCGGAGGCAGGTTTTCCCTCACCTGGCCACAAATATAAACGTGTCAAAAACTAATTCTTGACGCTTGAGAAATGGGTAGATATCGCTATTCTGTGAACATAGCCTGTTTCCAAAAGAGAGAAAATCCAACTCGAAAAAAAGCAAAGGTTACCAACCTTTCTACGAAAGAATACATTGTCACCAAAACACAATATGCTCTAGGGTACTTTCATGTGCTGTATTACAATATTATCACAGCTATTTTACTAAGGAGCATTCATGCATCATGCCAACCATTCAGGGATATATCAACCCATAAGGCTAGCTTATAAGTATGTTTATACATGTATGTAAACTCGTTTATGTATACTATCAACTTTGAACAGTGGATTGCAAACCTATGCTATTCGCTATCCAAGTGTGTCATGTTTGTGTTAGATAGACTACACCTGTACCTTGGTATTAGATGGAAACATCTGCACGCACGTCGTGCAGATGGTGAGAACACAAGTCTGATCTGTAGAGAATGAACTTCCAGCCTGTGTTCTGAACAATGCAGCAGGTCCTCAGACCCTAGTGAGGGCTCACATGGTTCCTGGGTATCTTAACTGTACAACTGACCTGTTTTTGGAAATTGTCCCTTTCATTTAATATTCCTATCAGAGGTATTTGTAAATTGGCTTCTCTGAATCTGAATCAATGATCTCCATTTTGTAAATATTGACTGCCCCTCTCTCTGGTGGGTAGGTTCTGAACTGCAAATTGGCTCTTATATTCAACACTAGAGGGCCCCACTTTCAGTGTCATGTGTCCCTGAGAGGCAAGTTTGAATCTATGTTGTGAGGATTAGCACCTGCAGTCAACAATAAAGCCACATAGGCTAATATAAGCTAATAATAGTAATCAGGTGTAAAGTGAAGGACAGGTAGTGCCTGTGTGGTCCCTATTGCCATTTAAAAGCCAGAGTTCTTTTATTACAAGAGGGGGATTTAAATCCTGAGGCAAGAATGTTGGAAAAGGCCCTCTAGAGGGTTCTACTGAAACTATGTATGATATGAGCACTGTGAGACTAGAGACTGGTGGGCAAAATATACAACATGGATCCCATTTGAGATGTTTGGCAAGGTGTGCACAGATTCAGTCTGAATACTAAATATATGACCAACTTGGAGTGTGTAAAGTAAGTGACAATGACACATAAACCATAACTGAACCCAGGTAATATCATTATACATCCACAATTACTATGTACTGCCTGTAACATAGGTCCAAACTTCACTCTCTTGGTATTTGGCCTATCCTATCACCGAGTGCATGCCTGGCGTCATGCCATGATCATGCACGAGGTCCTGAGTACCTTGGTATGCCTCATACCAACTGCCCCACAAGGTCAAGACGAGGTGTTATACACCGAGTCGATGACCAGTGGGCAGTGGGTATAAGGCATACCAAGGTACAGCTGTTGTCTATCTGACTTAAGGTGGGTCAATATGATGCATTTTTCGTCCACTGCGCCGTTTTCTGCGCAGGTACATTCTCTATGTCTAGTTTGACCATAGAACACCAGGGCACCCTTGTTTCAAATTGGCCTAAGTAATATCAAATGGTCATAAAATAGTTCATGGATTTTCCCTGACTGGGGCAAGAACCACCAACCTTTGAATATAAAGGCATCCATTCTACCACTGCGCTATGCAGTCTGTAGTGGTTGTCCTCATTGGAAGTCATACATAGGTAGCCCTCAGTATATTTCTATTTCTTTTCAACTTTTTTTTTTCGATGGGCCTAAACCTTAGAAATATGTGCGGGACCATGTGTTGAAAATATATTCTCCAGATAGAAAACATCAAAGCCTATACTCTGGGAGAGTTATATAGAAATTTAGCTACTTTTCAATACAATTTCATGTAGATATGTGGCAAAACACTGTATAATCCATCACATAAGACATTAACTTAAGGCTTAAATATCTCAGAAAATAGCCCGGGACACCCCTATTTTCTCAGTTTCTTTGGAAAGTGTATGCTATTATGGTCTTATGGTGAAAACCTGACGAAAATCTAGCTACTTTTACATCAAGGCATTGACCCACCTTAACCCTCGGGTATGCGAAATAACCAATGTGCGAATCCTTTGTCTTAGGTGTAACCCGTGGGTTAAAGCACATTATTCAGTTGCCTTTTGTCTCATAAAGTGATAATACATTAGAAAGATAACGCTGAAATTTAAAAAATATGTAATTGGCTTAAGGCCATGTATAATAGTTGACGTCAACTACGATGTGGTTCGCATGGTGGAGATGTTTCCATACAGTTGGCTGATGGCATGTGCAGTTGGAATGGCGGAATACTATTTGAAGTTACTTGCCAGTGCAGCGTTCTCGCATCAGCCAAGCAATAAGACGGCCAGACAGATATAACTGTTGTCAAAAGATCTAAAAAATAACAATAAGGTCTCAAAACAAGGCTTGACGGCTAGGATTCTGTCTCTTCGTCATCATTCTGTTAAAGTGGCATTCTCACCGAGCGTTTCCCACTCACAATTCCAGTACTGTTCTAGTCTGCTATGTGGTAAGTGCGAGTGGTGAGAATGCCCCTTTAACAAAATTATAGTTTTTTTAGACCACTTACCAACTGAATGTCGCCCGTAGAGCATTACTGGATTTGGCCTTTAAAGAAAATCAAATACCAAACAGTTCTGCTGTGTATTATCCCCTCCCAAAACAGAAGATGGTTAACATCTTGATTAAAGCCAAGTAAATAACCATTTACCAGATTAATTTTGCCGTCTAAAAAGCCCATCCTGACAGAAAAGGAAGTGCTGCAACATGTTGCATTTAATCACATTATTTTGTTGATAAAAAGATATGATAACGTAATTGGTCAAGAAATCCCAAAACGGTGCTTGACCCTAAGGGATTATTCAATTCTATCCTGTTATTATCAATGGTCCCAATAAAGTGAGGTTTGAAAGTGCCTGTAGATATACATCAGCAACTCATGTGCACTTCAGCAGATCTGACTGCTCTTACACTGTCGGGAGTTAGTGCAGCTGCACAATATAAAATTTTCCTTCCATATTTCTTTCACCCATTCGACATGCATGTTCACCTATATAGATGTTGATAGAGAAATGTTAGCTGCGGAATATTTGAGTATGTAAATTTTTATAACTTCGACTATCCTTCGGGGGGAAATGTCAATGTAGAAGTTGTTCCAAAGGTTGAGAAGGGAAAGCATTTGCGCCACCATAAATTCCTGGTCTTGTAAATATCCTCTCCTCCTCCATCGGCCACTTCTGTCTTCTCCGATAGAGCTATGTCTTTAGGTGAGGCTCCACTAACCGATATTATGCACAAATCGGGGCTATTCTCACGAATCTGACTCAGTTTTAATACCATAACAAATACATTCTTAAGCAGGGACCTTGCCATAGCTTTATGTTTATAAATGATGTTTATGTTTATAAACAAGTGGAAAATAGAATTGCCAAGGCTATGTAAGACGATTTATGTCCAGATTTATGTCCCGATTTTGCAACCCAGGCTGATTTTGCCTCCCAATTCCATATCTAACAGGTTTGATTTTCATTGGTCTGATCTGCAGGACTCTAATCGGCCGATTTATACACAATTTATACAGAAAATGGATGGCTTGATCGGCCAGATAGGTTTCTGAAGGCCTTTGTTTATACCCTAGCAAACTGTATAGACCTGTATGATCGGATCGTGAGAATTGCCCAAAAGATCGGCTAGTGGAGTCCCAGCTATAACCATAGGGACTCTCTATCAGCCATAAAAAGCTTTAATTGAGATCGGAGATTGAAGTTGTTGTATTTTTAATCGGTGGCTTAGCCGATTTGATTATCATTTCCACTAAATCGGCAAGCACAGACTTCTATCCAAAGTCTACCCAATTAGGAGCAATTTGCATACCCCTCTGCCCGCCTATTGAGACCATAATAGTTTCTCTCCAATCTATTATAAATCAGCCTAATTTAGGCTCCGTACATGGTCAGCTTAATGTATCTATTTCATAATGAATTGAATAACATCAATCAATAACATATTTCTAAATCTGAAAAAACTATCTATATTCTGTTTACCGGTAGTTACCAACCTTACACAGGTCATTATATAGGGTAGGGGGTTATTTGATAGGAGGGGGTGAGACGCGGGTGAGATCCGGTGCTTATTGGTTAAATCGATGGTACAACTGTATTCGATGAAATAACGACTAGTTGTGCCTCACCTGCTTTTATTTCCTTCACCCCTTTTAATTTCACCTTCTCCAGAAGACATTATCATTAGCTATTCATTTTACTGGTATATAAAATGAGTATATCAATGTAAAACCCGAGCTAGATTGCGGCACACAGAGGTGAAATCCTAATTGTATCCCACGATGAATAACAACTGATTTTAAAATCTTGATAGATGAAGAATGTATATATATATACACACATTTAAATACATAGGCATATTGTACTGAAAATGCAGTTTTCTGCCAATGAATTTCATTCATTGTCACTGGAAGAGGCTCTCATATTGCCTTTATAATGATAATAACTATGATAAGAAAACTGCAGTGATAATTGGTGAGCTGTGGTGATGTGCTGAGATGGTCCGGTGTAGGATGTCTGCCCGGCTGGTGTGGGGTTGGCTGGTTAGGGTTACATAACAGTTTGTTTGGCGGCTGGTATTGGTGTGTGGCAGGGGATGGTAGGGGGTGGCATGGGGTGGGAGCTGGTAGGGTAGTGTGACAGTGTCGTTGTAGGCGGCCGCAGTCTGTGCAAACACAACACTGATGATCAAATATTGAAAATTCCCTCTTCTCATGACGAAATAACCAGGGCTGCTTCAGTAGCTGGCCCATCACCGGTAACTGTTATTACACCCGGCACTGCTCAATCAACCCCTGCCTTGGCGACACCTAATTTCAGACAAAAAGACAGGCCTGGGTTTCCCTCTGAGATTGGGAGGATCATCCCTGTGTTTGTGTGTGGATGGTCGTCTCTCCAGTGTTGAGTGTTACATTCATTTTTCACCATGAACATGTAAGCATTGGGCATTGAGGAATACGCCATCAGGAAATGCAGCTTCGTATAAAGGAAGCTCTGTATGGCTTTCTGATTATATGGAAATGTTGGCTGGTAGTAGTATATGGAAATGTTGAGCAGTAGTAATTATCCACCATATATGGGAACAAGAACTTTAAGTTTTCCCTGTTTGTTTTGAAGAGTCATTGATAATTTTGCAGCCCCTGAACCTACATTGTGCAACAGAACAACAGTGATCCAGGTAGCAAGTTAAATCTAAGATAACGGGGTATCTGAATGTGTCACTCCCATGTTTTAAAAATTATGTGACCAAGACCATGGAAACCATGACAAAAGTTCTCTGAAATCTTTGATTTTTCTCTACCTTTTATCACTCTGACAGCCGTTACAGGGACAATATTTACAGTGTGGACATATCAAGTCCACAGAAGGGTTAATACAAAATTCCGCTCCTTCCGAGCCTATTTCGATAACACTAGACATTTAACTTTGGAAAATACGAGCCTATAACAGACTATCAGAAGGCAAATATGCTTTCTGCCAATGATTTGACAGAATGTTAAACTCTCTCTTAAACAGTTACACTCAGAGACCCGGAGTAGATGCAAATCAAAGCTAGTAGGGCTACAATCCAGATGGGAGGGGGACCAGTTGGGAGGTAAGGGGCATGTATTGGGAGCCAAAATAAAGTTCTGGCAGAATCTAGTCATCCCATTGTGTTCAACTACAGGGTATCTGACCATTAGGTCTAGCAAATAGGGTCGCCTACTTGCAAAAAATATTAAAAGAGGGATAACTTATTGTCATATTTTGTCTCATAACTCAAGCTGTATTTGCCCTTTACCTCAATTGAAGACAAGTTTGGAAATCCCGGACAGGCTGCTTCCCAAGTAATCAAAATTGCAAACTCTGTATTTGATGCTAATGGTCCTAATATTCTGTCTTAGACAGAAATGGTGCTTCAGAAAGTTGAATATCTGGCAGGATATAGGCCTATTTAGGTCAAAATACCCGCTATTTTAGGTTGTTCCTATCACCCATTTAAATCAGAAATTGTCCATATTTTCCATTGGGCATGGTTAGAAATAATGGGCAGGGTTTCTACTTTATATGATGAAAAAAGAACCCATTCAAAGTTATACCTTTCTTTGATGAAAACACATAGTAGGTGAGTTCCATCCCATATAATTAGGCCAGGCCAGGAAAAAGACCCATTTGGTAGGGAATTAGGGAGGGAATTAGTAATAAAAGCTTATCAACCATAGGCCCAAGTAAGCTTTCTAGCTATCCTTTGAAGTTATACTCTAAATGCATAAGGAAATAGTTTCTCTATTCCTTATTAAAAGCTGACACCCTTTGGCCTGGGGTGAGCCATATCCAGCCCATGCCTGATAACCCCTTGGTTCAGCCAGGTCTGTTCCCAGAGGCTGCGTGTTTACCAGGTGCCACCAGCATCCTGTATACCCGCGGACTGCATACATGAGATGTATTGTACTCAAATTTATTCAAACAATGTGTTACATAAGTACAATGGTCTCCTATCCACACAACCAAAGCCCTCGGCATTATCCTTGAATAAACGCTCTTCCATCCTAGCCTCTCTTTTCTATGAATTTACCGATTGAGGGTCCGCATAGATGATCCCCCCATTTAAAGGGGCATACCTCTGAGTGTAGATCCAAACCCCCTCTGGCAGGCTTTTAAAGTTTATATAACACTTATAACAGTTATATTTAGAATTGCCCCAGCACAATCTCTCAGATCCAGGCAAATAGCTGGCCCTGTGGGACTGTATTACCTAGCAAGGTGCCCCATAAATAAAGGATCAGGTAACCAAAAAATAAGATGCTAGTTGTTCACTTCCAGCAGTTCTCTGGTCTACATAAGTTGTACTGGAGTGACCAGCAGTTAGACTGTGCCAGTGGTAGTATAGAGTAATGTGGATACCCACCAGTATACTGACTGTTTAGACTACCACCAGTGTGGCCACATAAAATGGTATACTCCCCCTTAGATAGGCCACACATTATAGATTTGAGTAAAATACAACACCTAAATACATAATGTCCCCATTCTGCACTGTGCATTCCTAGATACCAATGTTGATTCATCTATTTTAGGAGGTTACTATAGTTTTAATATGATTTTATAGAATGTTTAAATCCAAGCCAAGCCTGATTCATGGTCCCCCTACCAACTTAACCTGACTAGGCCAGCAGGGCCAACTGGTTAAAATAATTATAACCACAAGGGTGGCTCCATATAGACCTACTACTACTGGATTTTACAGGGAATGACCAGTTGGGGGCTGAGGGGTAAAATTTCAACCCTAGCTGAGGGAGAGGGGTATTTAAAGGATGCTGACCCTTCTCGAAGAGGGGTTTTAAAAAAAAGGCCCTTCTAGCAAAAAAGAAAAAAAGCCCTCACATCACTAGAGTTCAAAAAGAGAGAGGCAAAAATGTTGGCACCTTCGATGAGGGCAGTGGTGCAAAACATTCTGCATACTCTGCACACCTCTGTGGACTATTACACCCCTCCCCCTCCCCCCTGATTGAATCAATTAATTACCACTCCCCTAGATGGTAGATGGCCTTCTGTTGACAGTTCTTGCAGTACCAAGGCCATTGAGATTTGGGGCTCAAGGGCACCTGGGTCACTTCCCTCTGAACTTTCTGCCCTCTGGTGCAGTATTTTTGAATCACAAATCTACAATCTGGGATCTGGGACACTTCCGGTGGCACAGTTATGAACTAGAGGTGCTGCACTCTTACATACCGTACCCTTTTAGGAGGGCCGCACAATGCACAATGCTATTCATCTTCATGATGCAGGTATGGCGATTAACCTCTCCAGGGCTGCATTCATTCATCATGACAAATGTAGCACATTAAAATAGGATGTGGCCCTGAAAGGGCTAAGAAAGAAGGAACATTCCACCTCTACTCTACCTGTGTTGACCCCACCGTCCTGGAGCCACACTGCACAAGAAAATGGGGTGGCCGGCTTCATCTCCGCCTCCTCGATAGCCAAGGAATCCTTGTATAACTAAGCCTATACAAAACCTATATAGCCCCCCCCCCCCCAACTGGGTAACTGGAGACTGTGCTTTCCAATGGATCTGCAATGCTACAGATTGCATAGTTTTGACTTCTAGAAATGTAATATCACTCTCATGAGTTGCCAGATTGACTTTTTGCATGTTTGGCATACCATCGCGTATTCCACCGGGAACTGGGTACTTGCAGTGTGTGGACAGTTTTTGAAGTGTGTGAATATGAGAAATGGTGGATATTTGATTGAAATGTGGAAATTTTCTATATCACAAAGGTATTCCCTACCCAAAAAGGCGACAAAAAGCCTATGAGGCCACCAGCCAGTCTGTCGTAGTTATTCTGACATACACTCAATTACTCGTAGTGTATCTACTACATACCCACCACCACATATTGCACAATTTACCCAGGCGGAAACAGTAATGTGGTAAGCTTGCATGCAGCAGGATGTCCAGTCCGCCCAGCACTGTACCACTAATACACCACAAGGTACCCTCCTTGTTACCCTGAAAGGCAGCAAGTCAGCCGGATAAGGGACAGAGACAGCATGGGATTACAGCCGAATCAAGTCTGGATGAGAGCACAGTGTTCTAGGACAGAGAACTGCCGGGGAGGATAGTCTCACTGACAGAAAGACGGATAGAGAGGGGGCCTGGGAGCGGCCAACACAAAGCAGAATGTGGGAAACGTGGAAGGGCAGAGATCGGTGAAAACAGGATAATTATGTAGAGTAGAAATGGTGAACTTTCTGTACTTTCTGCTTCCCAGCCATGAAATTCACTAGCTACATCATACCTAAACATGTGTAGTGTACTTATAGGCCTAGATTATGTGGACCATTTTTCAAACCTGTGCCTTGTTTAATATTTTACAAAGAAGAAATGACAGCTATTTTTCAAGACATCGGGAAATGATTGTCTTCTCGAGAGATAATAATGGGATATATGATACTGCCAATGAACTGCTTACTGTGGACTTCTTGATGAGCAACTCATATCCCTGCTTCGATTACAATGGTGAATCATCACCCCTCTATCTAGGAATATGCAACAGACAACGTTTTTTCAGTTGTCCATTGAGCACTGGGCTGAGTAACTCGAGTGAAGCAGTCACTCATATTTATCAATCAAAATGTCGTGGATATCTGCAGTGCTTTTTTAATCGGCTGCATATCTAAAACTGTCGAGTTGTATGCTTTTGTGTAGTTGCTGGGGCACATGGGGGCAATGTGAAGAATCAGATGGGTGGCATGTGAACCATGGGGAGGGGGGCAGTCTGAAGAAGCAGATGGGTGGCATGTGAACAGTCTGTAGAAGCGGATGGGTGGCATGTGAACCATGGGGAGGGGGGCAGTCTGAAGAATCAGATGGGTGGCATGTGAACCATGGGGAGGGGGGCAGTCTGAAGAATCAGATGGGTGGCATGTGAACCATGGGGAGGGGGGCAGTCTGAAGAAGCAGATGGGTGGCATGTGAACCATGGGGAGGGGGGCAGTCTGAAGAATCAGATGGGTGGCATGTGAACCATGGGGAGGGGGGCAGTCTGAAGAATCAGATGGGTGGCATGTGAACCATGGGGAGGGGGGCAGTCTGAAGAATCAGATGGGTGGCATGTGAACCATGGGGAGGGGGGCAGTCTGAAGAATCAGATGGGTGGCATGTGAACCATGGGGAGGGGGGCAGTCTGAAGAAGCAGATGGGTGGCATGTGAACCATGGGGAGGGGGGCAGTCTGAAGAAGCAGATGGGTGGCATGTGAACAGTCTGTAGAAGCGGATGGGTGGCATGTGAACCATGGGGAGGGGGGCAGTCTGAAGAAGCAGATGGGTGGCATGTGAACAGTCTGTAGAAGCAGATGGGTGGCATGTGAACCATGGGGGCAATGTGAAGCAGCAGATGGGGGGAGAAAACGGGAAAATGCAGCTGTAGATGTGGTCAGTGGTCAGTGGTCCTTACAGCACCTGGTAACGTTACTGTAAGTGGTTCTGGTTACAAAGACGGGTCTGTCACTAGGGAGGATTACTATGTCCATCTAACATGGATCCCTGCTACATATGTAAGTGCGGCCTCTATAAAGACCTCGATAATATGAGATGGCTAGGGGACAGTACACGTGTTGGTTCTTAACACCAAGAGGGTACCTCTTATTTTTAATCATTTTATTTATACTTGCAAATGCACAAAGTCGGTCCTAAGGTTCCCCTTTCTCCTGGCTCCAGTTGTGGGCTTGTGAGTTTGTGCTTTATAAGATGTGAAATGGCAGTTGCACTTTATGGCGTTGATGTTCTCGGGTTGATTGTAGCAAATGTAATATGATTAACAGTTGCAATCACATGAATATAATGATATAAATGGCGGTAACTAGGGCACTAGTTGAATAGATTTTGGACCTTATTAGAGTATAAACTGGTACCCACTGCAATAGCTGTTATGTTAGTGCCCATCTCGCCAGTACCAGATAAAGTAATGGCCGCGCCCACAGGACAGTGCCAAGGTAGACGTGTACAGTGTGTGACCGTCCTAGCCCTACCTAAGTGAACTTCTGATACTTAGCTCTGGAACGTTTGAATGGCCATATACCCCTAAACTCGGCACATCTTGTATTCGACATGCGACGTGGAGTTTAATGACATGAGTAAAAGAATAAGTGACATGACATGACATATAGGTTACTTCTTAAATTAGACATCGAGCATGATAGGTTCTTAGAGGCGACATGTGACATGTAGATTTAAGTGGCAGTGGCATGTTAAATCTCAAATTTGACATGCGACATGGGTACCCGACATCTGGGGCCCCTACGGAGCGTTTGGCAGCACTCGCTGCATATTGTATTATTAGATTCCATCGGCCTGAATACTGACTCAGTGGGAATGCACCAGTGGCAATAGGAATGGGGAAGTAATGCAGGCCTCATTGTTAATGCAGAGCCGAGTGCGGGAACCATGATGATGCTGCCTGTGTAGCTACTCAGCTTGTCTTTTTCCATGTCCAGTTAGTCTCCCTATGCTGGGCTGCATTTGTTGAGCTACTTGCTAGTCTTGTCTCCGCCTCCCTCATTGGGCCCTACCTCCCCGCCACTCCCGCCTTTCTCTGCGCACTACTTTGCCCCGGGGCAGGTTATCAATTAGGGCAGGGTGTGATGAGGCGTTCCGGCCTCATCACCGGGGTCAGGGCCGTCTACATCCGCCTGCCCCTGAGGGCGGCTTCAGCAACCACGTCAAAACAATAACCTGCAGCAGGGAGCAGAACGGCCATGACTCCCGACACGCCATTCATCTTTTACAGCACCCTGGGCGGCCTCATGGTCTGACTTACTCACATGTACCCTGAACTATATGGTATTCAAAACACAGCCCCACTAGCTCAATATCAGCCCACTGGCTTAATATCCAACGCACATCCCCACTAGCTCAATGTAAGCCCCGCTAGCTCAATATCCAATACACAGACCGACTAGGTCAAAATCCAACACACAACCCCACTAGTTTAATACCCAAGATAAGTCCCACTAGCTCAATATCCAACATACCGCCCGATATTATACTGCCCCATCACCCACTATTCTACTGGGATATCGACCAAACCTCCGGGGGATGTTAGGGGATCTATAGAACAATCTTAGAGGCAAATCGGAGGTCCTTCTTTAAATGAAGAAGTTATGAATTTACTGATTTCTTTTCTGAACTATAAGATCCCGTTACACCCAGTCCAGTGAGCACAGAACATTGGATCAACATCGATGACTGGTAGTCAATGTTGACTCAATATTGATGCAACGTTGATTCAATGCTAAAATGCATATTAGGCCCACTGGGAGATAGCACATAAAATATGAGGTTTAGAAAGACCAGTAACTGTAAAATTGATATTTTAGCTGGATAGCTAAAAGGTCTGGGAACCTTCATTTCTTGCCTAGTGGCTTATGCGTACACCCTCAGAAAAGTGAGAGTCATTGTCGCTAAAACTACCCTCACCTGCGAGTCAGGCAGTGCCTGACCCTCAGGTGAGGGTAGTTTTAGCGACAATGACTCTCACTTTTCTAAGTGTGTAGGGACCCGCGATTCCCTTTAACGTCTCTTATGGTAATTGTTAGGGAGAGGGTAGGGATAGTGGTTGTGGAGTGGCGTTTGAACCCATCAGGTAAATACTCTGTAAATGCAAAAAAAACAACTCCCTTGGCTTTCTATGGTGATAGCTATTATGTTTTAACAGCATAGTCAAACTCAGCATCAACATTGGAGTAAAACTTGATTGCGGGATACTCTGACACTACATGAATTAGCATTTTATAAATTTGCGTCATTGATAAGTGGAAATATATTGAGGGTTTATCTCCTCAATAAGATAATCGTGACATATGTGTGGGTTCTCTGGTAAAAAAATGATAGCAATACCTGTAACAGAGATGCAGTGAGCTGGGCCCCATTGCCTAGAACTATGTACATGGTACTTTGTACAAGTGGCCTATGTATCGTCCCCTTATTAAAGGCTAAGACTTCTTAGACCAAATCGTAAAATCCTCTGGCAGGGTTGTTGAGTTTATATAACATCTCAGTTAAATTTAGAATTGCCCAAGCACAATCCCTGAGAGCCAGGCATGTCCTAGCCCTGTAGGATCGTATTCCCTAGCAAAGTGCCCCAAAAATAATGGCTCAGGCAACCAAGAAATAGGATGCTGGTTGTTCCCTTCCAGCAATTCACTGCTCTACATAAGTTGCACTGGTGTGACCAGCAGTTAGACTATGCCAGTGGTAGTATACAATACTATTGATACCCACCAGTGTACTAACTGTCTAGACTACCACTTGTGTGTCCACAGAAAACGGTATACTACCCCTTGAATAGACCACATCCCATGGATTTGGTTAAAAATAAACACTTAAATACACAAGGATTCCTTTCTGCATTGTGTATCCCTAGAAGCCTTGTTCAATGATTAATTTAAGGAGGTCATGATAGCTTTATCCTCGTTTTATAGAATGTTTCATACCAAGCCAAGCCTGATTCATGGTCCCCCTACCAATTTCACCTGACCAGGCTGGGTCAACTGGTTCAAGGTAATTATAACCACAGGGGTGGCTAGTGATCCGTGCAGACCACTACTACTACATGAACTACATGATCCACTCTCCTTCACTCTCAGAGATCGGCCCCTTTAACATGAAGCTGAATACTGAGACATAACGCTGAACCACACGCTAACCAATATGGATGTTAACTGCTTACTTCTACATGGGCTGCTTCTAGTGGCTCTGTAGATGTGCAGTGTTGACCAGACCTGGTAGCTCATCCCCCATGATACAGCCACTCAGGGCGTTTTTTTGCTGTTCTGGCAGCACCTATATGACGGATGGTATTAGCACCTCTCTGTTTAACCAACAGCTGATTTCCTCGGGGAGCCCCCCCTGATTACAAGTATGTGAGATCCCGGCACCTGATAAAGCTAGCGGTGTTTAATTCCTACATCAGGGAAGATGCATCATCCCATGATATCTACATCAGGGAAGACGGCAGCCTCCCAGGTGGTCGGAGAGCAGGGTTGGTGTGGGTCGTTTGTACTATAGCCCACATAGAGCTGCCTGGTGCACATGCTGTCTTTACACCACAGTTGGCTGAGAGAACAAAGCAAATGACCTGTCTGTATATTACATGTTTATGACTGTATGTGGTAGATTTGATACAAGTGATTTGCTGTATAAGTGTTATAACAAGGAAAGGGTAATTATCCAAGGCACCAGCCGCGGATTATTACCATTGTCCAAGATAATAACACTTATGCAGCTGGTCGCGTGTATCATTTCTGACTTAAACTCACAGTAGGAGAGTGTGTTAAGTGGACAGCATCTACATGTAGCCATGCATGTAAAATACAGTCAGGCCATTTCTTTTGTTCTCTCATCCAACTTTGGTGTAAGTTGATATGTGTATTATCTTTGAACAATATTAATTATCCGCGGCTTGGACAATTAGACTGTCCTTGGCTTACAGTACTTATACAGCAACTCACCTGTACCATATTTATCACATACCATAGCACTTTTAACAATGTAAAAATACAGTGCTCTGTGGGTCTCCGCCTGCAGCAGGTACTGACTTACACAGTGAGTCTGTCTAAGTGACAGAGGCAGTACCTACAATGCACAGATACACATGTACACATGGACATAGATGGAGTTGTGGGGACCGTGTGAAGTTAGCCCCCCACACACCTCCCACCCCTACACTGACACCTACAGGTGGCTGAAGCACACTGTAGCCACTTATACACATCTCCTATATTCCCTCCCCTGATGTTTTTTCTCTCACCCCGTCCACACACATGTCACCTCTCGTGCCAGGTCTCATGGTGCCCGTGACAAGACGTGAGTTGGTGGGTTGTTAATTGGAAGGGTGTGAATGTGGTGCCATGTGGTGGGCAAAGTGCCGTCCTTACTGGGAGCAGGGAGCACGGCACGCGAGGTCTCCTTCTCAGCATGGTCGTTACAAAGTCAGTGAGCACGCTCCGTCCCCGGGCCTCACGGCCCCCTGCCTCCCTGCTCACAAGCCACACCAGGCTAACTCTAAGGAACTGACACAAGATGGTGGGGCAGATGAAACAGTGTCAATATCTTCATATCTTTGTGCTACAAAGGTTGTAGTAGACCTATAACTCTTAGCCCTTACCGCTAGACACAACTCAGCCTTCATCTCCCTGCATCTGCTTGACCGACCTCATTGCCATGCATGCAGTCACTGCTTAACACAAGATATCGTCACCCTCCGAACATTCTAAGATACACCTGCATGACTTTAAACAACTGGAAAACATCCCAGAGTTTGAGCTGAAAAGGAAAAACTTTGCATATTAGGCCTGAAAGGTTTTTTAACCAAAATATGGTCACAGACTACTATAGATAAACACCCAGTAGCTGTCGGGTATGTAGAGGACATAGAAGAATTACCTGTGTTAGTTACATAGTCTAGGGAATGGTAAGCAATACATGTGAGAGAAAGCCTTTATTTCCCCCAGTTTGTAAACAGTCCAGACAAAAAAATGTTGCTCGAATCCAATGCAATAAAATAATGATGATATTCTCAGTTATCTTTTAGACGTCAAATTAGCACTTAGACAGATGATATACAGATGGTATAAATGATAATAAAGTACTAAGTTATCAAATGGATAACCCACGAGTAACCGAGTCTCTGTAAAAGATAACTTCGACAGACTGGCTGGTTATAATATTCAACCTAATCGTCGGTTATTAGATATAATAAAGCGTGTGAAATGCTTTGTCTCAACCCTCCACCGTGGATTAAATATATAAGATACAATACATTGTACAAAAGAAGAGAACATCTTGACAATGTCATATTTTTGTCACAGAGAAGATAAGAAGAGTTTCGAAATGAACACAGCACATATACAACCTAACTAGATAAACTAACATTTTATTTGAGATTCATGTAACTGCTGCCATTTATAGTCAGTGTAAGTTTAGCCCAATGGGGAGTAATTTAAGTATAGTTCAAGCACAGAAATGGACTTTTGACTAATCTTCTTGCATTTTTCCTAAGTGCCATAGGAATATGATAATATTAACATTGAATTAATAAGATATTTTCGAACTCTATATCTATATGTACAATGATGTACAGATATAGGAAGCTCCACCAAGCAGAGAGTTATGTTCAATAATATCATACATAACTTTATCCCTTTTCACCATTCTTAAATCATTTTATTTGGGACATCTATTTGTTGAACTACTAACTCTATTTGATAAGAGTAGTACCGGTAGTTCAACAGGTCATAGCTCCCTACTTTAAATTAGCAAATGTTACCACATCCTAAACAACAGTGCATAGCAGCAGGACACAGTATTCACAATCAATTTGTCAATCAGTACTCACTGTCTCCCCATGCCGCCCTCATCAGCCCCCCCCCCCCACATCCACATGCCCTCCCACCCCGTCCACCTACCCTCACACACCCATACGCCCACTGTTTGATCTGGTCCTCCTCTCCCATTGGTTGGCCACACGCCCAGAACGCAGGTGCGGGCAGCATGGCAGGCAGATCAAGTCGAGCTGTGATTGGTCGATAATGTTGAGAATCAGAGACGGGGATGCCAAGTGTGCTCAGGGGGCGCGGGTGTGGTTGTGCTATTGATACGTGGAGGAGCTGGCTCAGGGCGCCAGTGTGTGCACAGCGGGCCTGCTGCACAGGGTTACTGGGTCCACATACAGGCACAGCATACTAAGTAGCACCCTCTCCTAATAACTGCAGCCATGACACCTTTCTATGACAACAGTAACAGTAGTATAAGGACACATGCCTTTCTGTGACAACAGTAACAGTAGTATAAGGACACATGCTTTTTGTGACTACAGTAACAGTAGTATAGGGACACATGCCTTTTTGTGACAAGAGCAGTAGTAGCATAGTGAAACAGATCTTTCTGTTACAACAATAGTAGCAGTAT
The DNA here is from genome assembly GCA_947462335.1 of Harmothoe impar. NCBI lineage: Eukaryota > Metazoa > Annelida > Polychaeta > Phyllodocida > Polynoidae > Harmothoe > Harmothoe impar. Next base: position 14,209,670 of record OX381721.1, on the reverse strand, counting down.
AGGGAAACAGACCTTTCTGTTACAACAGCAGTACTAGTATAGGGAAACAGACCTTTCTGTTACAGCATTGGTAGTAGTATAGGGAAACAGACCTTTCTGTTACAGCATTGGTAGTAGTATAGGGAAACATACCTTTCTGTTACAACAGCAGTAGTAGCATAGTGAAACAGATCTTTCTGTTACAACAGCAGTAGCAGTATAGGGAAACAGACCTTTCTGTTACAACAACAGTAGTATAGGGAAACAGACCTTTCTGTTATAACAAAACTAGTATAGGGGAACTAGAATTAGTTTCGTCTGACATCAGAGGATCGGGAGGCTTAGTAGGGGTACGAAAGTGTCTATAGGGAAACATGCCTTATTGTGTTACAAAAGCATTAATATAGAGAAGCGAATCTTTATGTTAAAACAAAACTAGTAAAGGAAAACAGACCGTTTTATTCGACTTATTTTCACCCTTAGCTCATGTAGTTCCTTCTGCTATTATAATATGCCATCACATAGACATATATATCTACAGCACAATGTTTCTAATGGTGTTTTCCTCCAGGGAAATAGTCCAGGGTCACTCTACTGGCCTGTGCTGTTGGGGGTACCAACACAACAACCACGTGGAGGGCACACTGAAATCTGTTCGAGGGGGGGGGCACTCCTTATCCTAATCAGATGTGTGATTGTCAACCCCACATTTAGGACCTTTATCATGGAATGCAATTAACGGAATTACACCCTACAAGAATGTATCTTTGTGTTCAGAAAAGCTGGGTTAAGGTGTGCATGTAATCTCTCAACCTTGTCTAGGGCCCAGAAATATACCTCTCCCTTGGAAAACATGTAAAGTAACCATTGGTGAGGGATTATCTCCGCACGGGAGAATGTGCAAGCAGGGTGTAAGTAGTGTAAGTGGGTTGTATCTGGACATTCCTGATGTCACCCGTTAATGATGTGGTGACCGGTTGTGGCTTGGCAAGGATTTGAGCTCTTGGTGTACTGGACCATGACGACACTGCTCCAACCACTACCCTATCTTGGACAGGCCTCATGAAGATTGTCCAGGTACAACCCAGTCACAAAACATGCACCCCGTTTGTAACCTAATCATAAAATCTCTCATGACATAAGCTGGTAGCTGGAGGTTAGAGGGTACTACAGACACTTGTAATAGTTAGACTATGGTTACGAAAGGGTAAATAGAATTAATCGCAGCTTTATAAGCTGTGGTTAATCCTACCTACCCTTTCATAACCATTGTCTAACTATTTTAAACCACAGCTAGAAGGTTATGTGAGTCTAAGTGGAAATAACCAAGGTGTGAATTCCTTTGTCTTGGCCCTCCGCTGTGGTTTAAGTGCCAATAAACATGGCGCTGTACACAGGTCATCTTGCAAATGTGGAATAGTGAAACACACCAGGGTGCCATAAGAAAGTAAACTAGTGTCCTCGCACAATAACCTGAAAACGTGGGAATGATCAACATGTACATATTCTGTTATATTTTGTATTACAACAGATACACAGGGACATAGTGCTTTAATTTCTGCTTAGAATATATAGTGAGGCAGTCAAAGTGGGATTTGAGTACAGATTGAATGGGTCTCATTCCAAGCACGTACATGCACTAATTGCTAAGATGACTAACACGGTCAGGCTGCCTAGAAAGCTTTCCCTTGCGACATTAGATTTAATTATATTCAATATTTTATGGGTTCCTATGCAATATGCTGCAATTGCTGAAGACAAATGTAAGACTATATGTGACAGGATCTGTCTCTTCGACCAGGCGCCTATAGCATTGCCATGCAGTGCATGCAGGCATAGGGATAGGCGAATATACAATTAATTAGATCAGTTGTAGTCCGGACAGGGATTACCTAAATATTCAGTCGGTAAAGCCACCTATGTGGAGCTACAAGTGGCAGTGTATCATTGCTTCCCATCTGCAGCCATGGCACACATTTCTGTTGCTGTTTTGTGAATGTGAGATGTGAGATGTGAGTGAAGGGATGCTGCTATCTGATTACTCTAGACGTCAGTAGGAGGAGGCACATCATGTCTGTGTCTGTACCACCTATACCCCACCCCACACACACACACATACACACCCTCACATACGCACACACACATCTCCAGGGTGTCTGTCTCCGCTCTACGGTCCCTCTCCTACACCTGCTCCAGCCTTTGAGAACATTATAGCTGTGAGGTAATTTCCCTGTTTTCATCATGTTTTCATTATGAACTAATTTGGAATTTGTTCCACCAAGGGTTAGAATTTAGAATTTGTTCCATCAATGGTTTCTTACTTTAGGCCTGTGCCTTCTTTATCCAGGTGGAGACTCAATGCCGTAATGAGCATAATGGTATGGTGTAAGCCACCGTTTGTGTGTATTTGAATGCTGAGATTACATTGAGGTACTCGGATTATCTCTGACATATATGTTGGTGCATGTACTTCTGTTTTGCTACGTACCTAAATGACGAAATGATTTGAAAGGGCTTCAGTATGGGGAGAATGTATTCATATGAATTATATCCAAATTATAAGTATGCTCCCTCTGGTCATGATTATATTGCTTAACTATCTCTCCGGGAGGAGAGTAAAACACTGCTGGACTGCTACAGCAGAGGTAAGGCAGTACCTGACCTTCTAGAGTCCCGCATTGCCTGACTTTCATGTCAGTGAGCCATGCATTGTTGGACTCAAATTGGCATGAAAGTCAAGCAATGCTGGACCCTCTTTACAGTCAAAGTCAGCCTCACCAAGGAATGAGTAACAGTACAACACAGATAGTCTCGACATAAGGAAGAACGTTATCTAATCTCTAGCTACATGTCATACAACTACATCCTCCACTCTATAACTACCTCTGCTATAATTATGTACATTTAGTACTGTCGACGACTCTCATAATAAGACTTGCATAGAAACCGGTATTTTGTATTAAGTAATGTGGATCCTAGTGCTTTTTCTTAGATTGTGGCTCTCCTAATCGGACCCTATGGTACATTAAATTGGTCTTTTATAGGGGGCCATCAGTCTCTCATTTAGTTTAACTGAGATATAGTCGAAGTATTTCTCTAATGTATCTGTAAGAAGTTTCACTTTTAAGAAGTATGCCAGGTTTCGTGTATCCGGGGATAAACCTCACCAAGGAAATGCGCAACAGTCCAACACAGTCAGACGCATTGCTCCATGAGATAAGTCTCGACATTATCTAATCTCTAGTTACATTTATACAACTACAGATTCCCCTCTCAAACTACATCTACCCACTCTATAACTACATCTGCCCCTGCTTTAGCTACATCTACCCCTGCTGTAACTACGTATGACCCTGATGTAACTACATCTTACCCGGCTTTAACTACATTTGCCCCTTCTATAACTACATCTGCCCTCTCTATAACTACATTGGCCCCTTCTATAACTACATATGTCCCTGTTTATAACTACATCAACCTTTCGGTCACTCAAAATAAAACCATGGGCGCTATGGGCTAGCCCATATCTGGGTATTAACTGGTAATTGTCTGGGCTTCCAGAAGGGGCCCATCTGGGCTCAGCCCAGAATATCAACATGTCATGTTCGCACTGCAAATCCATCAATTCATACTCTTTTATGAAAAAAAGTCAATTAATTTACATTTTAAATTGACAATATATGCGTTTTTGTAAAAGTGGGTTTCATCTGGGTTGGAAATGGGCAAACTTGGCAAGGGTATCCCTGGGTTTCCCATGGACTCAGCATGGGCAGCCAGATAGGGCCCAGGTGGGCTGAGCCGATGTACTGAACTTAGTTTTAATGGATTCCTTGCATTGCAGATATTTTAATTTATCCTCACTTGTCCCTTTTTTCTTGAAAATGTAAGTTCAAATTATTTTTCTCATGCTATGTTGGCCAACCCACCAACTTCACTTACTGGGCTAATTCTACCAACACAACTTTCATGAGTACGTTTCAAAGACCTTTCCCCAAAAGAGTGGGGGTCACCGGGGCTAGGCCTGGGCTAAGTGGGCAAGTATTGTTCCTGAGCTTACCACTAGATGTCATCATTGAGAGTACATAGGATTTGATATCCTATAGACATTTGTGGACAGTCGAGGGAAAAGGGTCCTCCAAGGTAAAAACTCAATAATAAAATTGATGTCATCAGCTTTCCAGTGATATCTTTTATTAGCATGTACCACCTCTAGTTTTGGAGTACTGGCTCTCTGAATATGTGTGGTCACTGTTCAATCTGAAATGCCAATAAGCTCTATCTTACTTTGTTTTGGAGATATTCCTACCTAATTAGAATAATTATGCTAATTACCAAATATCCAAACTTTTTCAAACATTTGGTCACATCTTTTGATCTAAAATGGTATTTACATTCTGTTTTCAGCATAGAAATATTTTTGGGGCCTTCTATCGATCAATTTAAAAAATAATTTGATTTAGAATGAAAATCATGTTTCCATGGCAACCAACATGTGCAAAAACACCAATTCAGGCCCAAAAATGTTCTTTTCCATTCCAAATATGGAATGTTTTCACCAAAAATGGAATCTTCTAACGTGGCCTATCATATTCTACATAAAAAAGTAGTATAGATATGTTTTTTCTATATTTTGGTCCTCTTTGGCTATATGGAGCCCCCTGGTGGCCAAAGTTGGTACTAAAAATCCCTCACGGAGGTCCCTTTTCCCTTGTTGATCCACATTTTCTTGTCTTTATTACAATGAGCCATAAATTCACAATTCCTTTAAAATCATTGAAATGATACAGTTTTCACATTACGTTCATATTATATGAAATTGTCTGCAACAGTTTGCATACGAATAGAGAAACGAGGAGCATTCTGATACTGACACCTTTCCCCGGGATAATGTTCACAATCCCAGGGCTCCCTCAAGTATCGCCATCAGACTCACAGGAACTCTGACTGTGTCACCCAATGTGGTCAAAGTTGTAGTTAGTCAAAGGATGCATTTTGCTTCTCCTCCTTGAATAAAGGGATGACACTAAATGCAGATGAATTAATTGACCCACTTGAATACTTGTTGGTAACTACTCTTAACATGTATGGTCATCAACAACTAAGCTTATAGCTAAAGAAAATGTTATGTCTCTTCCCTCAGCCCCAAGCCCCCACCCCACCCCGCCCCCAATTACGTGTTCCCCAAATAAAGGAGCCCACCTGGGTCCCACTTAGATCTGAACAGGGCGAGCCCACTTCAAACCTGGGTAAGCCCTTCTGGGCCCCACCTGTTAGCCCTGGTCAAAACGAAGCGGGCCCCAGATGGGCAGCCCATATGGGCCCCATAAGGCAGCCCATCTGTGACCCATCTAGGGCCCACTAGGGTGTGTTGGCTGGGTAAGTTGTATGTTAAACCCCCAGGGCCTATATATATAGGGCTGAGTACCTGTCCCGACTGCACTCTGACTGTTACTGGACGTGCAGTAAGATCTGCGGGTTTAAGGCCAGACGTCTACCTGAAGGCTGGTTAATGTCCTGGTAGTGTAACCACCAAGTACTTCTGTAACTACCAGGTACAGACCACCGTGTCCGGTCTGTGACAATTGTGTCCACTGTGACGTCATGTCATTATGTCATACATCATTGTGACCAGTTAGTGACTTCACCTTAAGTAGTGCTCCACTACCAACGGACCTCACTATGTCGATTCATGAAATGCTGGGAATCCTGTTTTCTCATGGTAATTCACAGGTCATACCAACTGGGCTAAGGTATCAGCTGTGAACGATATTTCCCGGTGTGAGGCATTAATGTAACCAGTGATGGTAGCAGAAAAAACGGTAGGCTACCAACAGATACATAATCTGAAGTTGGGGAAAAAATCTGGTGTCTGACGGGAGGGGGTTTAGGTGGGCACCCAATATGATTGTAGCTATTTATAGGTGTGGGGACCCGATATAGTTGTAGCTAGTTATAGGAGGTGGGGACCCAATATAGCAGAGGTTAGAGTTTCCTCTGCTACTACGTCACAGGGCCTGGACTGGGGGGCAAACACAGGCCGCCACGTGGTTGGGTAGTTTCACCATGATAGTACCATTACCACTTACTCTATTTTAATATATTCTAATTGGGCCCTTATAATTTCTAGTCTTTGCTATAATGATAATTAGTAGGTGTTGTATGACAGTTTGCATCTCATTTGCAGCGATATGTATATTTTTATAATAATTCCTATCAGTGTATCAATTTAAAGGTGTGAGATGTGGTTCATATACCCTACAGAGCATCACTCACGTGGCTTTTGTTTGCCCCCCACTGTTCTATAATTGGGTGCAATCTACAACTCTAACCTCTGCTATAGCTGGCTGGTGTGGCTGGGGGCTAGTGTAGCGGGCCTGGTGGCGGCTGACAGTGTTCCTGGTGGCCGTGTGACCAGCCTGTGCTGCCCGGTGTAGGGGGGTGTAACATCCACGTGGTGAGGTGGGAGCATCCAGATGCACCATGCGGCACTCATGTAGAAGGTATGTCAGCTGCAGGACTGGTACCGCCGCCCCACAGGACTGAGGACGCTACAGCAACTCACAAGGATTCACAGGCACATAGGTAGGACTCCATCAGGGTCAGTTCTAACGATATTAGCATTTTTCTGGGTAAATAATACCAGATTATTCTCCTATAGTTGCCCTTTAAGACTCTAATATATGACCCTGGCACAGCAGCCCAGTGTAGCAGTGAAGTACAGGTTCTCTTACTTCAGAAGTACATATTGTGATGATCAGGTATAGCCAATCGGTTCAGTATGGGAACCAATACCTCTGGAACACTTGAGCCAGTACATAATTCCATGGATATAAACAGGTATTCTTATGACTGCATTTGTGTCAAATGTCTGAAAGGGTTAGACCTCTAGGAGTAGAGCATGTAGTTCATAACTCTGCTACTAAACTGTGCTACTCAAATTCCAGATCGATTTTTACTTCACAAGTTTTACACCAGAGGGCAAAAGTATGTGACCCAGGTGATTTTACCCCAATCCAAGTGACCCTTCAGATGTGGCTGTAAACAAGTCCCCATGCACACCAAAGGCCTGCTAGTAGACTGAGTGTGCTAACAGCCCTCAGACATACACTGTAAAACGTGTTTCTACTTTAAACACATAAATTTATCCAAACACATTAAAGTTCAACACTTTCACTGAATCTCAGCATCTAAACACTTTCTTCTGTCAGCAGGTACAGGGATATGGCCACTGGTGATGGATGGGCCTACAAAAGTGAAACAACAGTGGGCAAGGCCAGTTTGGCTGGCTCACTGGAATATTCTGGACAGCACTATCTACGCATTATTCTGGACATTATCTAAATTACCATGGATGTTAAACAACATTATAGGTACTGTATTTGACTGAGAAGAGCCTGTATATGGGCGAGAGCCTGTAGAAGGGGTAGGAGAATAATACCAGTGGGCTAGCCAAACTGCCATCACACACCATTTTCCACTGGTGCAGCTCACCCATCACTGGCGGCCATATTCCTGCACATGTATGTTTACACAAAAAAGATTAGATTTTGCCATAAATATGTTTGGGTGAAAGTGTTTAAAGTGCATACACATTGTTTACAGTGTATGGGTGAAGGGTGCAGTGAGCAGTGGGACCAGGTGATCATGCTGTCCTGGCCAGGTGACTTCAGTAAGGGGACCATGTATCAGGCTTTGCTTGGAATTAAATAGTCTATAAAATAATAATAAAACTATAGCACCCTCTTAGATTTGATGATTACATATTGGCTTCTAGGTATACAAGTTGTGCAATGATATCATTGTGTATAGATGTTCTTTTTTTACCCAAAATAATAGCATGTGGCCTATTCAAGGGGGAGTATACCGTTTTCTGTGGTCACACTGGTGGCAGTCAGTACACTGGTGGGTATCACTAGTACTCAATTCTATACCACTGGCAGAGTGCAACTGCTGGTCACACCAGTGCAACTTGTCTAGGCCAGAGGACTGCTGGAAAGGAGCAACAAGCAAACTATTTGTTGGTTGCCTGAGCCTTTATACATGGGGTACTGGTGCTGGTGAATACAGGCTCACAGGGCTAGGATATACCTGCATGTGGTGGATTCTGTTTGGGGGATTCTAAATATAACTGGAGTGTTATATAAACTCAACAACCCTGCAGAGAATTTTACGATTTAGGTTGAGTTTGCTGGCCCTTGAATGGTACATGGAGTGGGAGTATGGCTTAGGTGTCCCACTTTACCTGAATCAACCCTAGTATAGGAAGGTGCCTCTGTAGCAGGCTATAGTACAAAGTAGAGAGTAGAGAAAGGTGCGTCTGTTACTGGCTACAATATCAATATCATAGAGACAATCTTACTCACTACATATTTGTATATGGACTGTTTATAATGTATATTGCTGTAGATAGATGTAGCCTTGCAGTTTTATCCCCATACAAGAGTGGAATGAGAACAGTCTTCGGGCCAGTATACGGATCAGATGAATTCATAAGCTATCCCTTAGGGCAATGGATAGACCTCTCAGGCAGTGGATAGTCCTGCTGGGTGCAATCTGTTCAGCAGTATTAACCTCGCCCAGACACCTCACATATTGATGCCCAATGCATCGTAACATTTTAATAAGGATGCCTGCCCTAACTCCAAGAACCCTAGGTGTGAACACATAGCAGGTACTAGGTCTAAGCAACGGCCGGGAAGATAGTACATCTTGGTTTGAATGGTCCGTCCTCATTCCCGGGGTCTGTTACACCCCCCTCCCCCATTAAGCCCTATGCCTCCCCCTCCCGGACAACACTCACCTGTCCGCCTAGCCGAGAGAGTGGGAGTGGGCCCGAGTAGCAGCCTATTAGCAGCCGGCAATGCCGATGTACACATGCACTAATTGCTGGGGGGGGGGGCACTTCCCCAAATTTGAATACCATTTGTGAACACGATGCCAAAGGAAAGGGTCAGTTCTTTGGTCCTACTAGGCACGGACCCGCGAGGTTCCTTGATAATGGGTGCTTTTTAGGCATTACATGTATTGGAGGGAAAGGGGTAAAGATCACTTCAGAGTTTGTAATGGATATTCTCCCCCTTTTACCTATCATATTTGATGACAACCCATAATTTATTATATTATCTTTATGGTCACCCGTGGTAAGGGTATATTTTTCACAATCCTCAATTTACTCTAAAAAGTGTATCATTTTTGCTGCTTTTTCCCGTGATAAAGGTACCACATTTGGGGTCATGTTCACACATGTTGCCTTAGGGAGTGTTCATTTATTAATTACAGGGGGGGTGGTGAGATTTCACGCGGAGGGGCGAACATTTTTTACGCCCCCCCCTCGAGAGCGCATGTAATGTTTTGCGCCCCCCTCGCCGGAGGCAGCGAAAATTTTTCGCCCCCCCCCCTTTGAACTATAGTAACGCACAGGCTTTTTGGCTAAAAAGGGGCTTAAATTTTTACGCCCCCCCTCAAGAGGGGTCAGAATTTTTTACGCCCCCCCCCGCTCAGAAGGGGTCGGAAATTTGTACGCCCCCCCCCAAACCCCCCCCCCTGTAAATAATAAATGAACACTCCCTTAGTATGTGAAAGATACCCCACACTGGTCATACCCAGCTCAGTGTACATCATAATATCATATAACTCATTATATCTCAGTTGCTCCAGTAGAGAAACCTTAGATCTTCTGGATTCACCTAGAGGAGATATGTATCTAGCAATTCATGGAAGTCGATTCTTTCTAAAAGTTACAAAAAAAATCATAATTGAGTTAAAGTTTTACTTGTATCAATTTTCTATGGATCTACTCAAACATAGTGATATTCTTTCCATTTATGCTGGTTAAAAGCCTTTAAAATTGTACGTGTATACACATTGACTAATGGGCTTTACATCTGATGCTTTTGTGAAAATCATAAATGGTAATAGATTAGTAAAAGTGCATGTATAAATTACAAGTACTGTATGGCTGCCATTCATGAGGACGCTGCTATGACACAGGTCCATGGGTCCTAAGTGATGAGGGCGCCCATGGAGGTAACCATGTCCCACGAGGCCAGCTTTGCCGGGTCCATGGTGTTCTTACACTAGCACCTTTTCGTGTACCCAAGGGCACCTCACCACATGGATCAGATATATTACAATTAACTGAATTTGTGATGTTAAAATCATGCATTATTATTAGCTAGATCCTACAATATTATGCATATTGAAAAGATTTAGGATAGCATGTAGACACAAATCTGGTAATCCTAAGTATGAATACGTAATACTGTCACTTTTAAGGGCCTGGTTTAGGATAAGCACATGTCTTGAGCGCCAGAGGTATGCAGGGGGTATGCAGGTCTTTAAACTTCTCCAGGGCGCTTATTCACAAAGGTACAGTGAGCTAAAAGTATAGCTCATCTGAAAGCAGTGACATTCCTGGTAATAATAGAGAAGATCATCTACATGTTAAAGATGGTGTTTCAACTAGTACACTTACCAAATTTTTTCCTTAAAAGGAATGCCATGGGTTCTAATATAATCTTAGCTGATAAACATTACCCAATATTTGCAAGATATTTGTCTATAAATATATGATTTGAGATATTTAACAATAAAGCCTATTCACCTCACTGACTCAGTCACTCCCCCAGGTGAGTAGAGGGGAAACTAGCCTGGTAGAGAAAGCACTGAGCCATGCAGTACCACAACAAGGGGAGTTTTAGTGTCGACCTACAGTAAAAATGATTGCACTGCATGTGCTCATCTTATAGACTAAGACACTGCCAATACTTTTAAAAGTTAGGGAAGATGTATGGGATAGGATATACAATAGGAATATGATAAGACTAAAAAATCACCAAACATTTAGCTGACACACCATCTTTAACTGAGGGAACGTTCTATTTATTATGCATCACATTATGAGATTAGAATTCAATCATTGCACTCAGTCAGCATTGCAGGTTTAGGGCTTCAACATCTTTGATGGGCTCACCAGGTGGGCACCTGCAGACCATTTCTTGTCAGAGAGTTTTTTTCTTGTGGGAATTTTACCGGACTGGGGCCATTATAAAACCTGAGTCATGGATCCAAGTTGACGGAAGAACAGAAATGGGTCAAAGGCAACAAGTAGGATAGGATGTGAATGAGTAGGCAAGGCCGTGGCTGTGTGTGTAGGAGGGGTGTGTAAGGTTTTGGCTGTGGCTGTGTGTGTAGGAGGGGTGTGTAAGGTTGTGGCTGTAGCTGTGTGTGTGGGAGGGGTGTGTAAGGTTGTGGCTGTGTGTGGGAGGGGTGTGTAAGGTTGTGGCTGTGGCTGTGTGTGTGGGAGGGTTGTGTAAGGTTGTGGTTGTGTGTGTAGGAGGGGTGTGTAAGGTTGTGGCTATGTGTGTGTGGAAGAAGTGGACAATGTTGTGGCTGTGTGTGTGGGAGGAATGTGTAAGGTTGTGGTTGTGTGTGTAGTAGGGGTGTGTACGGTTGTGGCTGTGTGTGTAGGAGGGGTGTGTAAGGTTGTAGCTGTGTGTGTGGGAGGGGGGTGTAAGGTTGTGGCTGTGTGTGTGGGAGGGGTGTGTAAGGTTGTGGATGTGTGTGTGTGTGGGAGGGGTGTGTACGGTTGTGGCTGTGTGTGTAGGAGGGGTGTGTAAGGTTGTGGCTGTGTGTGGGGGAGGGGTGTGTAAGGTTGTGGATGTGTGTGTGTGGGAGGGGTGTGCAAGGTTGTGTCTGTGTGTGTAGGAGGGGTGTGTAAGGTTGTGGCTGTGTGTGTGGGAGGGGTGTGTAAGGTTGTGGCTATGTGTGTGTCTTTGCCCATAACTGGGGACTCAAGTTAGAAAAATGACCTTGGAACTGGGGACCTGAAACTTAACCGGGGACTTGACCGAGTCCCCACTTAATTGAGACCTGTTTTGGGTAGGAAATAGCTTTGTGATACCTAAAAATCCGCTTCCGCAAAAGTCCCCAGTTGCAATGAAAATTCCACCACTTTTTATACTCACACACTGCCACACACCAAAGGCTGCTGAGTACCCAGTTCAGGTGGAATTCTGATTGGAAAATAACCTTGGAACAGGCGACTTTAACTTTAACTTGGGACTTGGGTCCCCACTTAATTGAGACCTCACACACTGCCACACACCAAAGGGTGCTGAGTACCAAGTTCCAAGTGGAATTCCCAATGATATGCCATGCAGATATACAAATAACCAATATGGCCACTCATGCGAGTGATATTATGTTTTTAGAAGTCAAGACAATGCAATCAGTAGTGTTGCAGAGCTCCTAAACCCATCCCAAGGCATGGTCCCCAGTTGCCAGCACAGATCCCGGGAGTTCCCGGCATAAACATGTAATAGTGTGTGTACCGGGTGTGTGATGGCAAAACGGTTTGCTAGTTCAAGCCCCGTCCCCGCCAAAATTCAGGCTGTTAGCCCTCGAAACTAGCTTCGATTTGCACCCACTCCCATGTCTCTAAGAGTCACGGTTCAGGAGATAAAATTTAAAATGTTCTAAGTGAATCAGATCCGGGAAGAACTTTTGCCTCTTCCCGAAAATGCTGCCTCTGACATCAAGAAACTCCATGTCCTAGTCATGTCAACAGAGCCTGCCCTTGGGAATTTCATGGTCAAAGAGGCCAATAGCCATATGGAAATTTCAACTTTACCTAGCACAGCTAAATTGCATTCCCTCTGTTCAACCCTCCCCCCCCCCATACTATAGTCTGGAGCTCCTTTGAGAATATGTGAAAGGTTAAAGCATTTTTGAGTAGAATAGTATTCTGAGTTGGAATAGGGCGTGCTGAATTCAAATCTGCCATATGTCAAGACGTCAGTCCTTGATATATGCCCCGAATCCAAGATGGCCGCCACCTGGGCATAATTCTTGATTGAAATGCCAGAATTTCATCTGGCATAATGCGCTTTTGGTGGCCATCTTGGATTTGGGACGTATGGCAAAGACTGACGTCTTGACATATGGCAGATTTGAATTTGGCACGCCCAAATTACCCTTTACCAACTACAAAATGCCTAGCACCTTTTTATAAGGTGTGTTTCGGAGATTTGGCCCCTGACTACCTATATAGAGGACATATGTGACCAGGTGAGGGAAAACATGCCTAAAGGGTGGAAATGGCTTTTCAAAGTTTATGTTACAGGCTTTAAAATGAGATATCTTGAGCTAAAATATCCCAAGTAGTTTTGCTGTAACCGCTTGTCAAACCGGGGTTGGTGTGTACAACTGAAAATGGCAAATAAGCTCTAAGTCCATTATATCCTATTATGAATACTAATAATGTAAAAGATACAGTTTTGTTGAAAAATGACCAAAGATATCTGATGTTGTTACCTTGTGAAATTTTCTTGTGAAATTTTCTAAATCATTTGTGGCAAAAAATTCCCATTTGGAATAATGGATTGTTTCCATGGCAACCAGAAATTGCCATATATGCTGATTTTCCATGTTTCCATGGCAAGAAATGTTCCTTTTGCATTCCAAAAATGGAACGTTTTCAGTGGAGATGGAATAATTCTAAGCATATCACTGGATTCCCCATGAAAAATTGGTCTCAAGCATTTTTTTAGTATACTTTTCAGTATTTTACCCATATACTGCTCCCTGGTGGCCAAAACCAGTATTAAAAATCCACCCTGGAGGCACGTTTTCCCTCACCTGGCCACATATTTGCAATTATATTCCATACTTGAAACATTGAATAAATGCAGGTCCCCACTTAACTGAGGTCATCTATGTGTGTGTGTGTATGCATTTGCCTGTGATAGTGTGTGTGGGGGGGGAGGGGTTGTTAAGGTTGTGTCTGTGTCTGTGGGTGCGTTATATTAGGTAAAGTCTGTCTGTTTGTTTCGCAGCTGCTGTAAATTGCTGTGAAGACATGCTGTATACCTGTTTCCTTTCTGTTACCCTGTGCAGTACACAAAACGAGACTGCATAATTTGTATTATCATCTTCTGAGTAAAGTTTGTTAAATCTGCTGTATTTTGAGATTGGCTCATTTATGATATTCTGTAAAGAATCAACCTTTTTTCAAAGAAGAGATCAATAGGAGAGTACATATTTGAAACAGACATAATGTTCCAGTTTTGTGTGTTCTGCTCAGGAATTGCCTTTTATTGTTTAAAATAATGTACCTATGTTTTCCTTTCAGAAAAGCGATCTTGATACCCAACCAATACCTCTTCGTGAAAGTGCAGATATCCGCCTACTGATGTTAATAAAGAGTCTCAGAGTCATGGCCACGTCATTTCACAATCCAGCAATACAATATGGGATCACAGGAAACAAAAGGGATATAACAAATCTCTGTTAAAAGCCAACCAACGAATAATTAAACATGAGGAGTATCTAACACACTGGGTGAACGCTTTCTGAACTAAACCGAATGAGCCGGTACCATCATGCTGTAATTGAACACACCCCGCATAGTGTAATCGAACACACAATCACACTGTAATCGAACATACAAGTACACTGTAATCGAACACATACAATACACTGTAATCAAACACACCAGCACACAGTAATCGAACACATCCAGCACATTGTAACTGAACACACCCAGTGCACTGTAATTGAACACACTCAGTTCACTGTAATCTGACACACCCAGTACACAGTTCTGTAATCACACTATAAAATATAGGTCTACTGATCCAAGTGCGTACCGAGAAAAGTAATCCCACATACAAAGTCCGAACAATGTTTGATATGGCACATTCATACGTGAGTATCAGCTATGTGGTAAAGTGGTCCCATTAGAACTACGAAAGGACATCTTTATAAGCCACCAAGATGGCAGCTCTTGGCACTGTGCTGCGAGTGCTTAACAACCTAAAGGACGAGTTGCCCAAGGACACCATTCTGACCCATGTGCAATCCAAATTTGCAACCGGTGGGGCGGGAGATGACTTCTCCCACATATACCGCCGCAAGTCGCGGCTACAGATGTGTCTGATCAGTGCGTGTGTGTGCGGCATAGAATTCTGCTACGCAGCTGAGACGGCGTTCGTGACACCGATCCTGCTGCAAATTGGGGTGCCCGTACTCTACATGACCTTGGTGTGGTGCCTCAGCCCCATACTTGGTATCTTCCTCGTGCCGCTACTCGGCTCCCTCAGTGACCGCTGTCCATACCGCATGGGGCGCCGCCGCCCCTTCATCCTGCTCCTGTCGTGTGGCATCGTGCTGGGCCTGGTGCTCGTACCTGAGGGGAAGTCTATCGGCAAGCTGCTCGGGGATGTCTACGCCGTGCACACCTCCCCCGGACTGAACCTCACCACACCCGGCCGGCCGCCTAACAACCTCTCCTGGACACTGCACCAGCACACTGCACCGCTCACAGCTGACGCTGTCGGTGACGTCACCATGACTGTGCCACTGGAAATGACGTCACAGAGACAGGTTGCCAAGAGACAGGGGTTGGACCACCCATGGAGTATACTGTTCACAATAGTTGGGGTGGTGCTGTTGGACTTCAGCTGTGATGCATGCCAGTCTCCATGTCGAGCCTACATGCTGGATGTGACAACGATTGAGGACCACCCGTCGGGACTGAGTACCTTCACCGTACTAGCCGGGCTTGGAGGCTCACTTGGTTATGTATTTGGGGGCATCCACTGGGGCAGCACCGAGTTGGGTGCGTCGTTTGGCAGCCATGTGCGTGTTGTGTTTACCATGGTGCTGGTTATATACATGGTGTGCCTGCTCCTCACCGTCACCTCCATAAAGGAGGTGCCACTGGACAGACTGGGTGTCAACCAGGAGGACCTACAGACCAAGAAGACAAGAAAAGAGGGACGCAAGTACAGGAAGTTCACCAACGAGGAGGAAGATGAGTCTGACTCTCTTGATGCGGAGAAAGAACAGGTGGTCAACAATGGGGTTGTAAAGCGCTATGGGTTGGATGAAACGTCCCTGTCTATGACCAAGTCTGATGAGGTAAACACTGGCCTGGACAAGACTTTGTGCTTGGATAAACAGGTTGATGGCCAGGATGTTGCCTCGTACCAGAACCCAGCAGGGACAGATGTTTCAGACAGACCTCAAAAAGGCCAGCTGCAGTACCCGTCAGACATACCCATCATTGAGAATGTCTCGCTGACCACCTACCTCAAGTCTATAGTGCAGATGCCGCACAGCCTGTTCGTCCTGTGCCTCACCAACCTGTTCTGCTGGATGTCCCTGGTGTGCTACTCCCTCTACTTCACAGACTTTGTGGGGCAGGCTGTGTTTGGGGGCGACCCGTCAGCACCTGAGGGCAGCCCTGCGTATATACTGTACGAGTCAGGGGTGCGGACGGGCTCCTTCGGCATGGCCCTCTACTCCCTCTCCTGCTCCATCTACTCACTGGTGCTGGAGAGGATCATCCTGAGATTCGGTGAGTGCCATATCATTGTATTGCTAATCTCGACCATGGCTTCATATAGACATAGAGTCGTCAAGTGCTGTATTTTTACTGTATATATTCCTAATTCCTAATTTATATAATGAAATTAAAAATGCTGTGATAATTGTTTTGAAAATGTTACTGACAGTTCAAAGTATTGATAGTGGAACAATATGCTGCTATTGATGGTTCAAACTGTCAATAGTGGAACAATATCCTGTTATAGTCTGGGGCTCTTTTGAGAATATGTGAAAGGTTAAAGCATTTTTGAGTAGAATAGTATAATGAGTTGGAATAGGGTAATTTGGGCATGCCGAATTCAAATCTGCCATATGTCAAGACGTCAGTCCTTGATATATGCCCCAAATCCAAGATGGCCACCACCTCGGCATAATTCTTGATTGAAATGCCAGAATTTCATCTGGCAAAATGCCTTTTTGGCGGCCATCTTGGATTTGGGACGTATGGCAAAGACTGACGTCTTGACATATGGCAGATTTGAATTCGGCACGCCCAAATTACCCTATTCCAACTCAGAATGCAATTCTACTACAAAACGCCTAGCACCTTTTTATAAGGCATCTTTCCGAGATTTGGCCCCTGACTATTATTGCCACTTCTAACCGTCAATAGTAGAAATTCTCCCGTTTTTTTATTGACAAATCTTAATAAAAAAACTGTCAATATTGGACATTTTCTCTCTTGTTGACAGTTCCTCAGCTAAACTAACATTATAATAAGATTTAAAGGTGTCATTAATCAGGGTTTGAGTCCCGGCCTGAGTTGACTCAGCTCTCTATCCTTCTGAGAGACTTGTCTCAATGTGCGCAGCTAAGCAGGAGGCAGTGACAAAACGTGAAAGCGTAGCGACCACATCTGAGCCCCATGGGCACTCTGTATGTATCCTGAGATCAGTATAGCCCCATGGTACTGGAACTCTATGAGGTACACCTCCTGAAAAGCTAGGGGTTACATCTGGAGATTAGCACCCGGCTCCACGTGCATTTGCACTGCCCAGAAAAAGACATGATGCCGATTAATGTCTAACAAAAAAGGCAGGAGTAACAGCTTAGCTTTTTTTTAATAATCACTAGGGGAGGGGCTGTGTGCAACTGGGGGCCAGAGGAGCAATACACCCAGTCAGCATTGGTTACTGGGGCCCATACGGGTCTAAAGGTGGGCCGTTAGGTGGGACCCACGTCACTTAGTCCATATGGGGCCCACCACATTTTTGTCCTGGGCTCACTGCTGGTACCAAGATGGGCTTGCCCAGATTTTAATTGAGTGTATCCACATGGGCTTAGGGCGGGCCCATGTGGGTTTTTTTTTCTTGGGGGGGATGGGGGGTGATATAGGGTTGTAAACTCTGTAGTTTCTTTTGTCATTATTTGATATCCCGATGTTATGGCCCATGTTCCAACTAAGTTGGTTCCTCCATATATAGGCGAGAATCTCTTCCTCTACCATTTAGAGGGTAGACAAATGCATCCTTTAGCTGACTTACTTTTGGGCTGGACATTTCTTAACATGTGTGATGCAGCCAGCAGCCAGGCAGCCTGTGTGTGAGAGCTCAGTCAGTGGCAGGATTATATGTTGTTATTATATTCAAGGAACAGCTGTTTGTATCAGGGTGCTGCTTGTTTCCATGTTCATGTTCAGAATGGGGTTATAAAGCATGGCATTCCAAGAATCTATTATGAAATCTGTTAGGTTGATGGCCTGAGCCCCGAAAGTTAGATGGCGGGCTAACCCAATTGGGACCCACCTTACAGTACATTCAAAGCCCATTTAACACCCACTGATCCTTTAGCCCACTTTGCCCAAGTTTATCCCAAGTGAAACCCATCTTGATATAATAACATCTCAACTTTACTTAAAAATGTTAATTTCAAAGAATCACTTCTGACGGATACAAATTAAAGTATTTCAAATGTAGTTAAATGATTATATTTGAAGTTTGATCTGTGGGCTGAGCCCAGGTGGGGCCCACCTAGCAGCCCAGGTTTACTCCCAAAGAAATCCCAAGGAAGTCTAGCCCACATTAACTAGCTCCAGCCCAGGCAAAACCCACATTGATAAAAAGTGGTACTTTAACTTATAATTTCTAAGAACAACCAAAGATGGGTATGCTTCAAAGTATGTACAACATATTTAAGGAAAAAAGTTTTGGTGGGCTTGGCCCATCTGGAATCTTACTGGTAGCCCTGGACAAAAATGAGGAAAACCCAGATATGGGCAAACCCAGCAGGCCCAAGTAAAACACAAATGGGCCCCAGGGACCAATGTTATCTGGGCAGTCATGTGCAATCTTGTGATATCTGTGATATCTGAGAAATCATCAAGCATCCATGTAGGAGGCTGTAAATTAGCACACACAATATTTAGGATATATAGGACCTTCCTGTCTTGTTTCCAGCGTTTCCTGGCTATTTCATCAATACTGTCTATTACAAACGATTCCATGGAACCTCCCTATTCTTTGTACAGACTCCTCTCTTCAACCAAAGCTCCATATAAAGTTTGTGTATTTTGTATTGTTTTATAAATTACAAGCTATAATATGGGTACTATATTGTGTTAAATAAATAGTAACAAAATAGATGATCTAAGAGCTTATTTTGATACGACAATGCATTTCTGCTTACATGCTTCCTTTTATATGAAGCCTAGCAACATGCATCAGAATCGTTGATTTACCTAGCAACGGCCCTAAGTATGTATTCTATAACCATTCTAAACGTTTTTACCATTATTGTTCTCTTGTTTTACTTCAACATACGAACATTATGATAAGACAAAGACACATGATTTTGCCTTTAATGTCAGATATCTGAGCACGATACTTATAAATATTGTCCGAGCACCATGCTATGCTTGCACGTTATAAGAAGTCATTTTCCCGCCATTTTAGCAAAACAATATTGTCAATTAATGGTAAATGACAATTGGCAATCATATGGTGCACGGGCCTTCCATAGTATGGTATATATTCGTAACAATGTTCTCTATACTCAGTGACCATATTTAAATGGATCAGCATAAGAAGGTTAAAAAGTACTCAGAGTCGGATGAGCACATCACAAAAACAGACCTGCCTCCGCAATCAGGGGAAGCAGTTAAATAACTCGCCACCCGCCCTCCTGCCAACTCGTTATTTCATTCTCACAGAAGGCATTTTTCACGGGGGTCTCGTCAGTCTATTCTCCTGGAGCCTGCTGAGAGCTTCCTACACTGATTACTACCCATTAAGGCATCCTCCCACCAAGTACCCTCCTCGCCGCACCGCCCCTTCTTAACCACCGGGCACACAGTGAGGCAATTAATTACATTGTCCGCTATGATAATTAATTATTCATGGTGGTTTATTACATTGGGCACTCTTATTGAGCAGCGTTTAAGGCCGCCACTATCAGCGGCAGAACCGAGCCGGCTTCTGACACCAGGATGAAGATAACACTAGTTCTATCACTCTGCCTTCTCACTGGGGTATTGACAAAGCATCACAACACTATACACATTTATGGTGTCACTCAAACTTGATTACAGAAGCAGATGTCACATGTGATGCTAATTGTAGTTTACTTTAGCATGTGTAGCTAAAAGTATGTATATATAGACCATTGTCCTACAGGCCTACAACTAGACTATGGCCAAGGTTCGAAATTGTGCTTTAAAGAGGAAAACATAAATATATCTGATTGCTCTCTAAAATATGGTGTAACCGATATGACTGAAAAGGACTATATTTCTAGAATTAGAAAAACAACAGACAAGTCAATTTTATAGGAAGATATACATTTGTATGTGATGTTTTCATTTGATATTGTGAA
Source organism: Harmothoe impar (assembly GCA_947462335.1). NCBI lineage: Eukaryota > Metazoa > Annelida > Polychaeta > Phyllodocida > Polynoidae > Harmothoe > Harmothoe impar. Next base: position 14,189,492 of record OX381721.1, on the reverse strand, counting down.
CAGATTAAAGATATGGGAATGTGCGGCCATATAGATATGGTCCATATTTGCTTAATTCACTTTTTTTATTCCAAATTACCAAAAAACGTCAACTTTTGGGGTTTTTTTTTTCAAAAGAAATCCTGAAATAAGGGTTAGATAACATGTAAAGTATACATTTCCGTGTAGAACTATAAACCCACTATAAGTTATGGTGACAGTTATACACATGTGAACATGATTTGAGTGATAATATCCTGGAAACCCCCAAATTAACAGTTGCATCACATTGGTGAGAACGAGTGATCTCTGTAAATACTCTACATAGGATGTGTATAGACACTGAGTATGGCTGTGTTTGTTACAGGTGCGCGGAGAGTTTACATCTTCAGTCAGCTCGTCTACACAGTCGGCAGTTTACTGATGGCTTTAATAAGGCACCCGGTGGCCGTCATCCTGCTGTCTCCCACCGCCGGCATAATGTACGCCACGCTGTTCACCATGCCCTACGTTCTGGTAGCCAAGTACCACTCCTCTAACACTGTAAGTATGTCCTGTACCTCACCATGCCCTACGTACTGGTAGCCAAGTACCACTCCTCTAACACTGTAAGTATGTCCTGTACCTCACCATGCCCTACGTACTGGTAGCCAAGTACCACTCCTCCAGTATCGTGAGTCTACCCCCTTACCACTGAAGTCCTACATTGAAAATAATGAATCTCAAATGTTAGTCCAAAGTTAGTTGGTTTTACTAAGGTTTTACTAACTTTTGTACAAGCATTAGCGAAAAACAGGTCCCCAAAGTTGCTATCCTATCTTAGCATTTTGCTGCTAACCCTTAGCTAAAAGTTAGCATTGCCCTGGTCACCTGAACTTATGAGGTTACCATAAATTCCTGTGTATACCCACATCTCACATATGATCCACACCCCGACTTTAAGAGAATCCTATAACCTCTACCTAGGGCTTGAAAGTTGTGATTTTAGTACTGTACTATACTTTCAAAAACCTTTGTATTACCCGCCCCATGACCTGAGAATATTATATAACCTGCACTAGAGGTTTGGTTCTAGTATAACCCACAGGTTACACAAAGGAATTTACTGTAGTCATTCATTAGTGATTAGTACATCTATTACCAGTCAGTGGATGTTAATGTGCAACAACCACAGCATGAGTTACCTGTGCAATGGTAACCGCATTCATTGAAGCCAGTTTGTCTACATAACAATTATTGTCCTGTAGAAGTGACCATATAGAGACTTGAGTCTGTCTTTGATAATTATATGCATTTTTCAAAAACACAAAACAGGTGTCCCATTCAGAAAACCTCATTGGAATAGGTTGATCAGTTGTTGTTTTTTTAATCTGGCAAAGTAGATACATACATACACTAAGTTACACCCCATATCATATTCAATATTAGAAAAGGTTACCTCTAAGCATGATAGCAAGTGCAATTACAATCTTATCATATAGAGAAATCTCATGATTTGCTTGTGCTGTCACCTGATGTGGAGTTCCTGTGGGTAGCTGGTTGTAAAAAGTTAGTCATAATTTAGCAAAATCTTCAGTGTACCATTAACGTCCTCTTTTAGCTACACGTTTAACTGCTACAGGGTTTACTTTTGCAGACATAATGTTCACACAAGATTTTCTGACATCAACTTTTGCATCTCTCATAATGAATGTCCCTGTCTATAAACATGTTTGATGAGGTGAACACTGGCCTGGAGAAGACTCCCCAGCTAGCAAAACTCGTAGTAAATCACGTCATCTCTACATCTTTTCTCAACAGATATTTACTACATTTGGTTACGTTGTATTCTTGGCCTCATGATGTCCTATATGCAAATGGTTTAGACATCATTCTTCAGACATCTTTTTGATGTAACATAATAATATTAATATGACCAGATTTTAAAGACATCAGGAAGATGTGATATAAAGATGTAAGTAAGTGGAATAATTGTAACATTGTGTGAGGTGGGTATATTCCAAAATCATTTTAATTGTGGTATAAATTTATTTCATAAATACGATGTCAGATGCAAACACATTTTAGACATCATGAAAAGACATGTATCTAACGTCTACACCTAGAGTAAGACTTCTCCATCAGAAGTAGGTAACATCGAAGGCAATTGATTTAATCAGTGTATTTTGCCTGTAGAAATCACCAATATTCCTGCAGAGACTTAGCACATTGATGCTAGCACAGTGGCCAAGATGCGATGTCAGCTCATTGTCAGTCTATGGCATTGGAATAGATTTAGCGACCACAGAAAAGGTGTGCTCGTGTTAATCTCCTGGTTCTCCTATTAATAATTATTCTATAGAAACAAAAATAACAGATCATAGATGCCATGCAAAAAGTTATTCAAATGTAGATTGTATTCTATTGATATTGGCAGAGGGAGACATCTTGTGTCCAAAGTGTGAACTATTCGAGAGCTAAAGAACAGATGTCTAATAGACGTCATAATCTGACAAGATAAAGATGTACTACATATGTAAAGTATGCGTAATGTTGATGTCAAATCTATTATGTCATTTTAACATGCGCCTTAAGACATGAATTTGACATTAATGTTTTATGTGGATAATTTCTCAAAAAAAAAGATGTGATATTCTGATCTAGTATTAATCACTTGTTACATCAATTAATGACCACATAGATATGTATGGATGATATCAATTGGTTATGTCACTTTCTAATTGCAATTCAGATGTTAACAATACATCAGTTTCCTGTCAAACTGCTATGTAAAAGGATTTACTCCCTTGAGACGTCATAATCAGGTCATTTTGACGTATCAACGTAAATATGACCAGTAACAGACATGCTTTTTACATAAGGTGCTAGCTGGGTCTGTACCTGGATAAACAGGTTGATGGTCAGGACGTCTCCTCGTACCAGAACCCAGCAGGGACAGATGTTTCAGACAGACCTCAAAAAGGCCAGCTGCAGTTCCCGTCAGATATACCCATCATCGAGCCTGTTCACTGACCACCTCCCTCACGTCCATAGTGCAGCTTCAACACAGGTGGTGTTGGTATTCTTACACTTACCTGCATCAGGGGCTGTAGCTCCTGGCTCAATAGTGTCATGAGGCTGTTACAGTTTCATGTATCCAAGGGATTTCACTTTTTTAACTACCATCAAACATTAGCCGTCCCCATGGTGGATAACTTGTAGAAGCCTTGGCTGCCATGAAGGTGGATAAACACATGTCATTTGACTTTCAGAAACTGCGAAACTACTAGGAACTTTTGTTCACAACCAAAGCAAAACGTCTGTCTTTATCCTTTTTAGCAAACAGCTGAAGCCATCTACACATCTCGATGTTTGCTCTCAGCATGGTATGAGAGGTCCTAGGCATGTTTATCTTGGAGGGGGACCGCGATATTCTGATATGCCTGTACAACCCAAAAGCAGCCCTGGTGAATTAGTTAGTATGTTATTCCATGATCCAAAATGAGTTTATTCGCCATTGAGGATTCGGCGAATTTCCATGCAGCATTATCACTGCTACCTCCATCCCTATTGTGTCAGCTCATCTGTTGTCTCCCTCGTATTTTCTTTCGCTATTCGTTAATGTCTGTCTGCCTGCCTCCCTCAGCTCTCTGCTTGCTCTAGTTCACTGCATTTCTAGACCCACTGCCCCTCTTGCGTCCCTCCATCCTATCTCTGCCTGCCTGCCCAAGCCATTTCTGCTTGCCTCTCTGTCGCCTTCCTTTCCCTGCCTGCCTGTCCGCCTGTCTGCCTGCCCGGTCCCCACCTTTTTCTGCTTGCCTCCCTGCCCCACCCCCTTTTCCTGCTCCGCTTCATCCATCTCTTATCAACCTGCATGTATGTCTGCCTAGTTCCCTACTGCTTGCCTCCCTCTCCTATGACATATCCCCTGTTCACACGTTGCTTCCTTAACTCTGTCTCTGAGGGAGGCTCGGAGCCTTTCTGGGTGTGACTAGATCAAAGCGGCCCCTGTCGGGACGCTGTGGTATGACGCAGGCTGTTTGAATGCCTGATTAGACAAACATGTCGGGGAGAAGAGAAGAGGGCAGCCTGAGAGGGCGCCGTCGGAGGAGGCTGGGAGCCCACAGGTGGCTGACGGTGAGACCGGGCAGGGGAATGTGCAACACTGCAGGAGCAAGATGTATGTGGGGCTATATCCTGTTATGTTATCCTAAAGCTGCAGGGTGTATGTGGGGCTATATCCTGTTATGTTATCCTAAAGCTGCAGGGTGTATGTGGGGCTATAACCTGGTATGTTATACTAAAGCTGCAGGGTGTATGTGGGGCTATATCCTGTTATGTTATCCTAAAGCTGCAGGGTGTATGTGGGGCTCTAACCTGGTATGTTATCCTAAAGCTGCAAGGTGTATGTGGAGCTACATTCTGTTATGTTATCCTAAAGCTGCAGGGTGTATGTGGGGCTATATCCTGTTATGTTATCCTAAAGCTGCAAGGTGTATGTGGAGCTACATTCTGTTATGTTATCCTAAAGCTGCAGGGTGTATGTGGGGCTACATTCTGTTATATTAACCTAAAGCTACAGGGTGTATGTGAGTGAGTAAGTGACTAATTATTGTTAAACACCATTGCAACAGCTGTGGTCATAATTGTAGCGAGAAAATTTCTCGATGCAATAAAGATCTCATCTAGATGAGATAAGTGATCGAATCTATGAAGTGACGGAGAATACGTTTAGGCCACTTAAAAAAAAAATCTGGGTTCTCATCACCAAGCACTGAAAATATGATGAGGGCCTTTTTTATTTGATTTTTTTTTTTTTTTTACTGAGGGCCCAAAATGTATAGGGAAATGTAGACTTTCCGCGAACAAATTTCACACTTAAGTATTTAAGCATTTATTGATTTACAGAAGTTGGAAAATGTAAGATATTCCTAGGCCACTGCATTACTGACAGTATTTATAAGCTTTAATTTGATACCAAATATGGCAATATTTCTCAATATTTAACACATTTTTACATTAAAAATATACAAAATTAAAAAAAATCTTTTCCCCAAATCATGATTTTCATGATGCGCGCGGTGATGAGAAACCAGCTTTTTTTTTGAGTGGCCTTAGTATCATAACTTTTGGACCATTTACATTTCCATAGACCATGTAGCCCAATAAAGCATTACAGTGTACATGTATCCACATTTTGCTGACAGACTCTAAGACCAAGTAAATACCCTCAATTACGTTTTAATCTGTGACGTCACACAACAACAGGCCGTAATTAGCAGCAACAAAGGGGGCGATAATACGGGCTGTGGGCTGCTGCTACTGCTGCTGGTGCTGGGTTTTAGGTGTGAAATGTAAGATGACCTGTTTAAAGACCCCCACCTGTCTCTAGCAGCAGATCAACGAGCCCTGGATCCTTCAGCTATCACAGTGCCAGGGTCAAAGGAATATGTACTAAGCGGCGCATAGCGACTTGGCCATAACCCTTTACATGCCGAGTAGTGTGTTAATGTACCATGACCTTTGTCGTCATGATGTAAAAAGGCAGCTTTGTACTGGCGAGTCCAATCACTAGAACTGCATTCATGTATTATAGCCACCGCTGGCGGAATGCATTAAAGCACTTGGCGGCCCTGAACGGGTTTTAAAAACGTGTGATAGTGGTAATCTGTATCTTTCAGTGTCAATCGCGACTAGTCTGTTTGATCTTTCCGTTATAAAAATAAACACAGAAACTACTGATGTAATATGAATTGTAGTATGCAATGAACATCTATGACAATGTGACTTTCGGTATTTTCAAAGGTTCCAGTCAGAACATCAGGAATACATTTATATAGAGTTCATACAATGACACCTAAACAATGTGTGTGTTTTTTAATGTTTACCCTTCTATCAATTTGAATTAAAGACATTGTTTTGTGTGTTGCAGTTCCATGAGGGTGGCGGTGGCGCGGCGGGGGGCCAGGTGCGGGGGCTGGGCACGGACGTAGCCCTGGTGTCGTCCATGGTGTTTGTGGCTCAGTTCCTGCTGTCGTCCTTCATGGGATCCGTCATCCACTACTCCGGTACCACGGCAGCCGTCGTCCTCAGCGCCTCACTACTCAGCGCGTGTGGCGCCGTGTCTGCCACCCAGGTCCTGTATCTAGACCTGTAACTAGTGTCCTGTCAGCTACACCGGTCCTGTCAGCTACACAGGTCCTGACAGCTACACCGGTCCTGACAGCTACACGGATCCTGTACCTAGTGTCTTGTCAGCTGCACAGGCCCCGTACCTAGGCTAGTGTCGTATCAGCTACATGGGTCCTGTCAGCTACATGGGTCCTGTCAGCTACATGGGTCCTGTCAGCTACACAGGTCATGTACCTACTGTCCTGTCAGCTGCACAGGTCCTGTACCTAGTGTCCTATCAGCTACATGGGTCCTGTCAGCTACATGGGTCCTGTCAGCTACATGGGTCCTGTTCCTACTGTCCTGTCAGCTGGACACGTCATGTAGCTAATGTCCTGTCAGATACACTGATCCTGTCAGCTACATGAGTCCTGTCAGCTACACGGGTCCTGTACCTAGTGTCCTGTCAGCTACACGGGTCCTGTCGGCTACGTGGGTCCTGTCAGCTACATGGGTCCTCTCAGCTACACAGGGCCTGTCAGCTACACAGGGCCTGTCAGCTACACAAGTTCTGACAGGTTGGCACGGCGATAAAACCAAAGGCTCCAATGTGGAGTGAGAACATCTGGACCTTTAAATACATCCTCATCTAGCAGTATCTGCAGAGACTTGCATATTAATCTTAAGATATTCGTGATAAGACTGGTTCACCACACAGAAGGCCAGAACACTGTTAGGTCTCTAGCTAACCAATATACTCTTGTGAGAACTATCATGTTAAATAGCCACTGTGTCAAAGTGTACTACATTAGACTTCATATATATATAGAGAAACACACCTGCTAATGTAAGATAATACTGGAGAAAGGGACAGTATGTAGAAATGACATTTCATGCACGGGTTGCAGCCAGAACAGTACATGAGAGGCTACCAAATGAAGTCGGTGTAATTAGTTATAGTCATACTGTTGATATAACAACTACTGTCAATATACCCATGTTGTTAATCTACTCACACGTGTACAGTCTCATCGTGAATACTATCCATATGGAAGGTGTATATATTATATACATTACATCTTGTTACTATGTAGAAAGGAGACTTTTGTCATTAGTGTGCTTAAATAGTATATTGGAAATGGCTGGAAAAACGCTACTTATTCATGCTGTCATTAATTAGCCCCAGAGATTAGCCATTCGTACAGTTTTAGATTGGTTTCTGTACAACAGGGCTCAATTGGGAGTTAATACAGAGAATGTATTGTAGCTACTCATACAGCCTACATCGAGGCATCTTCATTGTACCTACATTTACAGGCCGTTATCAACGATTCAAGGTACTTGTGCACATGGAAGACATCGATCATAGACCAAACATATTATAGTTGTTAGATATGCATATCGCATCACTAGACAACCGATATAATTATGCTCATCGTCCTGAGGAATGTTCCATGTAAAACAAGCCCAGGTCTGGGTAAACCAATGGTATGCTGCAGGATGTGACTGCTAGCTGGGTATTACTAGTATCTGTTACTCAGTATGTAGGTATATTATATGTAGAGGGTCATGTCTAAGGATGTGTAAATGGTATTATTATGGAAGTATAGATACTTTAGGGTGACAGGTTCCCTATCGTTATGTTTGAGAGGAGAGGAAGGACGTTCTGGATGTGTATGTGGACGTTGTGAACTGATAAACGTTGCTTCACATTGTTTTGTTGGTTGTGGGTTTCCATTCGGCAAGTACTTACATGTAATCAGCTCCTTATCTGGAAATGTATCCACACTCCATACTTCATACATCTAACAGTATAACAGTATATAGCATATATGTCATCTACTTACCCTACATGCGTATCTACGACCATCTATGATATACATTTAGGATGTTATAACTCTAAGATAAAGGTGCATGTCTGTCACTTATATATATGTACATGTGCATTTTGATGTGATGAGTACATAGTATAGTCTAAATAACGATGTGTATTGTACAATGTACAAGACAGGAGACAACGACTTGATGGGGTGTAGGCGAATTGTTCAAAAAATAAATGTTGCAAGCTTGAAAAAGCGAATCGGTTGTCATTTTGTTCCTATGTTGTGCCGAGTGTGTGGGTGTGGGCGGCAGTGTGCACCCTAAGAAAAGTGAGCATCATTGTCGCCAAAAGCACTCTCACCTGAAAGTCTCGCACTGCCTGGCTTTCAGGTGAGAGTGCTTTCGGCGACAGTGACGCTCACTTTTCTGAGGGTGTTGGTGGGGCACAGAGCGCTCCCTGTGAGTTAAACATGGACTCCATCATATCGGGCTGCAGGCAGCCATAAAGCTGGCAGCCTGAGGTGTAACTGGGCAGATTGCCTCATCACACATGCCTCATGCTGCATATAGGGAGGGACAGCTACTTGTCAGTACACCCATGGGGCAGAGTCTAACCCATTCCCATTAGATGTGGGCGAGTTGTAACACAGAACAAGAACAAGACAGGCAGAGCTAGGTTAAGATAAAGCTATTTTTGTAACGGCCAATCTACAGTGTACAACTTCAGATATTACCAATCCTACATATGAAGAGTTTGGATACACAACGACATAAACACCATTCTAAAAATAGGGACAAAAATCTGACAAAAATGAACATTAGGGAGAGTGAAATTTAATGCTAAACTATTTTCCAATATTAGCTATTTTTCATATCATTAGGAACTGCTCAGTATACACTCCGTTACCAGAGTATAATAAGGCCAAAAAAAAGAAGGTTTGTTTCAGGTCACCCGACGGACCCTATCATAACAGGGCCGACCCCACTTTTTTTATGCAGTTTTGAAGAATTCTTTTATTTTTACACTTTTGTGGGGTCAATTTTATGTTTACAAAAGTTTAGATTTTTTTTAACCATTCAGGACAGTACTTTTCAATGTCAGACGATGTCATGCTTATGATCTCCTATACACTTGGTCCCTAGTTAATTTGCAGGTACATTGTTCCTGTTTTTTCTAATATGCAAGTCCTAAGTTCACTGAGGACAATAACTACAACACTCACACACACTCACACAGAAAGAAGGATATCTTAGTATGTATTAAATATATTTGTATTGAAATATGGTCTAAAATCAGCCCTAGCCTCATGTGCTGATGCCCCACAGGGTGCTGTCCGATAGCGGCAGTCACCGGGGACGACAGCAACCCAGAATCCATCATGGCGTCCTTGTGTGCTTCGTGTTTCCATGGTAACGGGGGTCTCAGGTGGGTAGTGCGAGTTTACGACAACTGGAGACAAAAGACATGGGCGACTACGTGCCAAGTCCCCGGGGGTCGGGGGAGGGGGGTAGGAGGGCTAGCTGGCACCACTAGCCAGTTGCCACATATATATACACCTGTAGGCCCCGACTCGGGTCGCCGCACCAAACAACGCAACCTGACATCAGGCACCAAATATAGACAACTGGTAATAATAATAATTCTGTTCAGCTTTAGAATGGGATCGGTTGTATTCACATGTATAACTCAATCAAAGTGTGAATAACGAGAAATATGTTATATAATACCTTATCATGGATAGATAAGGTATAGATTAATATTAGATTAATATGCGATTAGGGAGTGGTCATTATTTTAATAACAGATGGATCGGACCCAGCTTTAATAAGTGAGGAAGTCAAAGCTGTGCGCCCATTCAAGAAATCATCAGATATCGTTAAATAATAATAACTCATTTATGTTAATGAATATCTTAATTGTTCAAATGATGTTCCAAAGCTGTAAAATAATATTGAACTAATTCTCCTCAGTGGGGGTAGCCACTTATGCTATGTAGTCCCTGAGCCAACAGTCATAGTTCTAGCTGTGAGGCCAATATTGTCTTTTCAGCGCTCATGGACATGGGTCTTCACTGTAAGATATATACTGGTATATTGCTGGAAAGAAGAAGAAAGCTGTTGAATATACAATTGTATACAGGACAGTATACAGAGAAAAAAAAACCTAGGGCATATCTTTAGCTACCATTGGCTAGGCGATAACCTGTGATTCTATTTCGTCCCTATTTGAAGGGAGGGGCCCATTGGCCTGATACAGCCTGAATTAGTCAGTAGTCAGCGTCTTCCCTGCAGGGTACATATGGGTCACAGCATCGGACTTTGACGTTTCGACCAACTTGAACGGTTGGGTATGCTATAGGCCTCTAGGGTGGTACAGTATAGATCTAGGATTGCAGTGGTCGACACCGGATTTTGAAACAAAAGGTGGGGCGGGCCATCGTTAAAAACAAAATCTAAATTTAAAAAAAAAAATCAAATTTCGGCCTCCAGATCCCCCTCTGACTCTGTACTGGTGGACGCGGGTTCAGCCTTCAGTCGGCCTGCCGAGCTGCTCCGAGTTGCTCCAGGGACGTGGCGCCCTCTGCTGCCGAGCGGCAGAAACAGCTCACACGGTCTATTTCAAGTATTACTCGGTAGGTGGAACCTACATCCTACCTGCCTATAACCTACAACCCCCCAGCTACATCCAGAAACAATAAAATCTCAAACACCTTTGGAAACACGGACGGAATCGTACATAATGTTTTGGACTGTTTTTCTTTGGTGTAGACTTGGAGGTCTTCTTTCTGAGAAAATTATTTAATGATAAATTATTTGTGTTTGCACATTTTCACATCGCCGATAGAAAATGTTTTGATGTGAGCAACCACAGGCGGAGCAGCAAAAGACGTTGGCGTGGGGGATGAACTGTGTAGTTGGGGGGGGGGGGGGGGTGGGTGGGGGGGCAAGGAATATATGAAAATGGGGGGGGGGGGGGGGGTCAACTTGGTGCTACTTGAATTTGATAACATAATATCTGAATGATGATAAGTTTAGTTTAATTTGCCTTCCCTATCACGAAACTTTTTTTATGGCTGGTTGGGGGCTTGACCCCCCCCCCCCCCCCCCCCCCCCCCCCCCCCCCCCCCCACGAAAATTCTGTATTTGAGCAATGGTATGAATGGATAGACCCCCACAAGCATGAGTGAGGAGGACAGAAATTATGGGGTTGGGAGATTCATGGAAAAACGCAGAAATGTAAACCAAAAAAATGTGGGGGATGAAAATACTTCATCCCCCACACCTAAAATAGTGTGGGATCTGACTGGATCCAAGAGTTTTCTTCTCTCAAACGCTGTTATATTGAAGCACACATGAAGTTCAAATGATTGGGAAATGTAATATCTAGCACCATGCGATCTGATTGTGAAACTAGAAAAGCTGCATGTGACTCCTGTGGGGTGGACCATTAAATTCGAAGTGACATGTGGCATAAACAATTTAAGAGATGGTGCCCAAGAAACCGTGATCGACAGTGCATATATGAGGACACCCCCCCCCCCCCTTCTTAATTTTCAACTCTTCCATTCTTTTCTCAATCGACGATTGGAGAACAATTTGAAACGTATGTATATTATTCAAAAGTAATTTAGACAGCATGATCACCATGTGATTGGTAATTCTATGGATTTCTCTCATTCTCCAATAACATGGCGGTCATGCTGTTCAAATTACATTTGGTTATTAAACATACATGAAGTTCTCCAAAGTGTTCTCCAATCCCCCTCCAATATAACGCCAATCGTCCACACGTATATACGTAGTGAATGTGTACATGTAGTAACTGCAGCGGCTCCCAGGTGGGGCGGCAGTGCCGGGTGGCCAGTACCCCTGATACACCCTTGCCGGGCTGTAGGTGTAGGTCCCGGGGTATGGGAGAAGCAGCCAGTGCCGGTCTGACTGCCGGACGTGCCGCACCTACACACAGCCAAAGCTGCTCACATACAGTTCAGACTCACACAGAGCTGCTCACACCCACACAGAGCTGCTCACACTGACACAATTACACAGAGCTGCTCACAGGGACACACAGAGCTGCTCACAGGGACACACAGAGCTGCTCACAGGGACACACACAGAGCTGCCCACAGGAACACACAGAGCTGCTCACAGGGACACACAGAGCTGCTCACAGGGACACACAGAGCTGCTCACAAGGACACACAGAGCTGCTCACAGGGACACACAGAGCTGCTCACAGGGACACACAGAGCTGCTCACAGGGACACACAGAGCTGCTCATAGGGACACACAAGAGCGGCTCACATGAGCACACACAGCTGCTCACAGCCACAGGGACACACACAACTGCTCATAGGGACACACAAGGGCTGCTCACAGGGACACACACAGCTGCTCACAGGGACACACACAGAGGTGTATAGGTACATGTGTGTGTGAGGTAGCTACATGTCACCTGTGCAGGATTCAGCACTGTGCACATAACTTCTAGGACCTAGCACACCTCCACATATTATCATTATCTGGGTACCTTGTGGTGCATGTTGAGGACCAAGTACCTTGTGGTGCATCTTGAAGACTGCAGCAGGAGATACCTCTAGTACAGCTTCCAGTGTCTGCTCACACAGCTGTAGGGTCAGCCTGATACCATGTACCCGCGTCACTGTAGCAGCCGTCACTAAGGATTACCTGGGGCAGGATTACCTGGAGAGCACAGACTGCAGGAGTGAGTGTCTTAAAGGGCCGGCATGAGGTTATCATAGAGCAGCACAGTCAGCAGGTGAGTCCGTGTTTATCAACACCCGCCCTGGAGCAGATAACAGTCTGCTACAAGAGGTGGGGGCGGCAACAAAGATACACTACACCGAGTTACTCTGTAGAAAACAAAGTGCATACTTGATTAAGTCTGTAAACTAGACATGGGGTAAAATCCCAAAATCGTGGTCGCGGCATATGGGGGTTTAAGAATAGACGCTGGCGAGCGGGTGGGTGAGTGAGTAATGAGGGTTTAACGCCATTTCGACAACTGGGGCTACTAGGGTCATGTACCTGCACTGGCGACATGGGTTTTGATCAATCGACAGACCATTACATTTACATATTGAAGTAGGAGGGTTATAAATTATTTTTTTCGGGTACAGCCTACAGGCTCAAACTATATACATTGGGTCCCAAAACACGGGACGTGGTCATCGCAAAATTGTGTTTTTTTTTGTCGATTCTCAAGCCAGGAGACACGTTTTGATGCAACATATAACATCAAAACCTACTTTTCCCTACCTGTATTTAGCGTGTAATTAGCAACAGCCAATATCATAACCGACCGACCCTGGATTTGGACGGGGGAGGGAGGGTCTAAGACCATAATAATATGCGACCTTTATATGGGTCTTGTTTCTATGCATGCTTTAAATAGTATGCATTACATCACTATAGGAATGAATACCTGTATTAATCACCTTGTCTTCCATGCAGGCGGAGATGGCCACGTGTGTATGGATACCGACACACGACCGGCGGACAGCGGGCCCATACCAACCCGCACCCAGCACCCCACACAGCCATGGCGACACGACGTGTCGTCATGGCGACAAGACGTGTCGTCATGGGCACCCCACTTGTTGTCACGGGGACATGACGTGTAACACACTGCTGGTCACGGCAGACGTCAATATACAGCAACCCAGGTAGGTGAACTTCTATAGATATACATACATGATACCTGCAATGTTATCTAGTGTAACTCTCATTGTTTAGGGCCGAATCTTTAATATTTTCGTTAAACCCCTTCAAATCCACCACTGATTTGCGAGAGGGTGGGGCATTTATAGCACGGGGCACCTCCTATTCCGAGGTATCCCATGCTATAGTGGTACATAGTGGAGTATAAAATTTGCAACTGAACACCAGGAAAAATTGAATATCTGCGTGTAGGGTGTAGAGTTATACATTGTATGGCTGTCTTGGTTATAGGCAGGTATCCTGGTTCATTTAACAGTGTCTGGGTGGTAGCTAGGGAGGTAGCCTTGTGTAGCCTACTGTAGAGTGTATAGCTTTGTCTGGGTGGTAGCTAGGGAGGTAGCCTGGTGTAGCCTACTGTAGAGTGTATAGCTCTGTCTGGGTGGTAGGGAGGGAGGTAGCCTGGTGTAGCCTACTGTAGAGTGTATAGCTCTGTCTGGGTGGTAGCTAGGTTGGTAGCCTGGTGTATTAGGGTTCTGTCTGGGTGGTAGGTAGGTTGGTAGCCTGGTGTAAGGGTTCTGTCTGGGTGGTAGGTTGGGATACCACTAGTACTGATGAGGACTAAGAAATAGTCATTTACCAGGGGCTAAACGGAATGCCTGCAGGGTTTTGTGAGTGACCGGGTGCAGTGAATGGAAGTCTCAGCTGGATGCTGGGTGCTTCCATATGTATACATGTACATATAGACCCTGGTTGTGGGTTTGTAATGATGTACCATCACAGCACACAGAACAAGGACCACCCTGGGAGGGAAGCATTGTGTCAATGCCCAGTACAGGACTAGCAATGCCACTGTACTTGTATTCCAAGACACTTGTCTTCATGAATTACACGACTAGCCATGTATACATCAGTTTCTCCATTGAGTGGAAGAAAATTAGTCAGATATCTCCCCTTCCCTATACCCCCTCCCTACACACACACACATTCTCTTTTCCCGATGACATTGTCACTTCAATGTTTAATACCATAGAGAATGAGAGGCCTCTCTCTATCCCTCTGCTGTTCCCAAGTCCAGGTTGTGGCATCCTCTGCCAGGCTGCTATGTGAGACAGCTCTAACGGTGTAACAAACAGCCGTGTATGAATCATTCCGCTGCCTCCCGGCGCTGGCCAGGTCTCCCCGGACCAGTGGCCCGGGCCGGCCCGGTATCTTCTTCCTTCACGTGTTACAGAGGATACAGAGGCAAGGGCTGGGGGTGTAAAGAGCTGGCTGTGAGATATGTGAGGCTGTAGGCTTTGATGACGAGTAGAAAACCTGCCGTGCTGCCCCCTGCCGCCCCCCTGGCCGCTCACAGGCGGTAAAGCTGCCCGCACTGTGTGGAGCGGCAGGTGGACGGCAGCCCCACCTAAAGCTGGTGTTTTATAAAGACACTCTAAAGCTGCTCAACACTAACTCAAACTATCCTGCTACATCAGCCTTCTCAACGGTACCCAGAGGGGCCAGGGTTAAACTGAACCTGCGTCCCAAGGTGATTTGTGCAGAGGCCTCCAAATGACATCTGTTACTCAACCCTTTAAGGGCCACAAAGTGCATCAATGCATCATGCAGCATGAATGCATACCCTGTGCTCACTTTCTATGTATCAGGCCTCACTCTCTGTGCTCACATTCTATGTGTCAGTCTTCACTCTCTGTGCTCACTTTCTGTGCACTCTGCGTTAGCTTTCTGTGTGTCAGTTTTGACTTTCTGTCACCTACTCTCTGTGCTAACTTTCTGTCACTCACTCTCTGTGCTAACTTTCTGTACGTCAGGCCCTCACTCCCTGTGCTGACTTTCTTTGCAGTCTCTGTGCTCACTTTCTGTGTGTCAGGCCCTTACCCTCTGTGCTCACTTCCTGTGTGTCAGACCTCACTCTCTGTGCTAACCTTCTGTCCCTCACACTCTGTGCTAACGTTCTATGCGTCAGACCTAACTCTACCCTTTGTTTATGTGGAGGATCTATGTCAGGTAAAATGCTCATTACCCTTCAGAGTCATGTCGGGGAGGGTTTTTATGGCGGTGTTATCTGTTTGCCCGTCCTGCAGGGTCAAGTGTCAGTGTACAGGCTGCTTTACACCCCGCCTGGTGGGCAGGGGGTACACCAACATTCCTGTGAACACAGACTACACGGGTACACCTCTTTTCTTGAAAGCTGTAGCCACATTGGTTGGGGCATGTTATACATGTCTACTGTTTCTTAACATTACCAGGTTACAGGCCCATCGATGTTGGTCTAACACGGAGTAAAGTTAATTTTACCCTGGATAAGCAATATTGCCTACCCTTCATTGAGAATACTGGTATGCCTGTTTAGAAAACATATAATGCATTTCGTACATATTCATATAATACATCCTGAAGAAGAAGTATAAAATACTTCGAAACGTTGATCACTCTATTTCTACGCTACATACACTGCTACCAAGCCTACTTTGTTAACATCAGAAATAAAGGTCAACCTCTTATCGAAACTCATGGTGTCTGGTTTTGTGTGATATCTCAACCTACAATATAATATATTTATTTGAAGATCCAATATTAGCCAATATCTGTCAAGGCACCGAACACCGCCCCCCCCCCCCATATTACACATAAGAAGACCTCATACGCTCCCCCCCCCATATAACACATGAGTAGGCTAGACCTAACCCCCCCCCCCCCCCCCACACACACACACATTACATACACACCAGCAGACCTCATACGGGGCCCCATATCAGCTCTGTGAGCTGCTCCTTCGCCGGACGCCTTTACCAGCTGGTTTGATTTACGACCATGTCGGTGCCCCACTGAACCCCGCCTTTTTGCTGGGTAAGGATCCATCTGTCATTGTGTTGAGTGGGGGCAGGGTGGGGGCTGGGTGCTGGATAACTCATGACCAGTGACAGGCTGACAAAAATACATCTTTGATTCAGATGCCCCACCCCTATCAGTGCCCTTACCACCACCAATGCCCTGGGCTCGGACATGCTGCAACTCCCATTTACATGTTGAGGGGTGCACTGACTGTAGATGTAGATGAAGATGTAAGTCTACATGTACATCCTGCACTATATGCCGATGCTGGTATCTCTGCTGTGGGACTTATCACAGAGAATAAAGATGAGGGTCAGTCTCAAACTGCCTCCTAAACAACACACCTTCCTCGTTCAGGCGTTCAGGCATGACAAGGCAGGGTCAGGCAATGCTGGACTCATGTCAGGCAATACTATCAAGACTCATGTCAGGCAATACTATCAAGACTCATGTCAGCCAATACTGGACTCATGTCAGACAATGCTGGGCTCATGTCAGACCTGTAATTCTGGACCGATGTCAGGCAATGCTTGACCCATATCAGGTAATGTTGGACGCGTGTCAGGCAGTGCTGAACTGATATCAAGCAATGCTGGACTCAAATATCAGGCAATGCTGGATTCCAGTATTCTCAGCCTGCACGAGAGTCGCTGGTCTTACCAAAGCAGTACCTGCCTGTCCCCACCTGGCCGTCCCTGCCTTGTCCTGCTCACTGCACAGGCCTCACCTGGAGGAGGTTGTGGTTCTCCCAGCAGTTAATAACACGGCTATATGACACCAGTCACGGCGCCGCCACTCTCCACCATCACCAGCTGCTTTTTTCACACAGCCAACATCCCACAGCCATCTCGCACCGAGCCAGCCAGACTCCCAGAAACATTCCTACCCAGATTATTGCCGCCTCATCCGCTGTCTCCTCTCACCAGGTGTCACCGTAAGCAGCCAGTGTCGACGCCTCTCATTGGTTCATGTGTCGGCATCCCTGATTGGCCGTCAGTCTTAGTAGGGTTGGCCAGGTTAAGCAATGTTAGGTTCTTAGCTCCTATATCACAACAAGACTCTGTTTGTTGGTTCCCATTCCTATTCCAGTTTGCGCCTGGAATTAGTGGTATTTGAATGGACACCAGCAAGGTCCCTGAATAACAGAAGCATACCTTTATAAATACGGTCAGCCCTCACTTACTCAAATATGAATTTTTTAAATGCAAGGAAAAATGTGGGAGGAAGTAAAATATCCGATGAAAAAAGTCAAAATGTAATGGAACATCTAAGGCCAGTTGCATGGCCTCTGTGTGAGGAAGTGAGGGATTCGAGGCATGTTTCAAGAAAGTGAGGTTCGACTGTACATCGCTTATAGCTGGTTCCTAGGTATGATGTGTACCACACAATAGTAAACATGTCCATGTTATTCTCTTGGTGTAATTTTGCACATGCTACAATTATCTTGTGGTATGTGCATAATCTTATGGACAACACAGAATCATTGCTGTGGATATGATTCATGCTTTTATCATCATAAAGTTATTAGGCGAACAAATCTATAGCTAAAGGCTGGCAACAGTCATGTAGCACTGTATATTGCATGGAGAGATTTGGGGATATTTTTAGATATGTTGAACTTGTAGTGACCAGAGCTCCAACTCTAACCGCCCACGTTCAGCCTGTATGACGTAACCTACCAGTTCGGTATGGGTGGATCCCCCAAGTACACCCATGATGAGATGTGTGGCCGTATTTATTCAGGTTGTCTCAACACCTGGACAGATACGTCCAATACCAGCCCCATCTCTTACAGTCCACCACGACCAGACTCCACCGGCCCCTGAACCCTCGGGTGGTGGACAGGCTGGCATGGACTATCACTATTTGGGACTAGAACAGAACTATTACTATTATTGTGGACTGAGGAAGGTGGCTCCCTCTCATAATTGGCCTTCAACAGAGAAGGAAGCTTCCATAATGATAACAAGAAGGGAGGTCTACAGGGTGTCGTGAGCAGTTGGGCAGTGTACAGGGTGTCATAGTGACAACAGGGGGGGGGGGGGGGGGTTGACAGAGTGCCATAGTGACAACAAGGGGGCAGTCAACAGGGTGTCATAGTGACAACAGGAAGGAGGGGGCAGTCTACAGAGAAGGAAGCTTCCATAATGATAACAAGAAGGGAGGTCTACAGGGTGTCGTGAGCAGTTGGGCAGTGTACAGGGTGTCATAGTGACAACAGGGGGGGTGGGGGTTGACAGAGTGCCATAGTGACAACAAGGGGGCAGTCAACAGGGTGTCATAGTGACAACAGGAAGGAGGGGGCAGTCTACAGGGTGTCTTAGTGACAACAGGAAGGAGGTAGCAGTCTACAGGGTGTCTTAGTGACAACAGGAAGGAGGGGCAGTCTACAGGGTGTCGTAGTGACAACAGGAATGAGGTAGCAGTCTACAGGGTGTCTTAGTGACAACAGGAAGGAGGTAGCAGTCTACAGGGTGTCGTAGTGACAACAGGAAGGAGGTAGCAGTCTACAGGGTGCCATAGTGACAACAGGAAGGAGGGGGCAGTCTACAGGGTGTCTTAGTGACAGCAGGAAGGAGGTAGCAGTCTACAGGGTGTCGTAGTGACAACAGGAAGGAGGTAGCAGTCTACAGGGTGTCATAGTGACAACAGGAAGGAGGGGGCAGTCTACAGGGCATCGTGGTGACAACAGGGGGAAGTAGTCTACAGGGTGTTGTAGTGACAACAGGTGTCTACATGTGGTTATAGGTTGGACGAGCAGTCATCCACATGTCAGGTTATATGCCCGGGTTATATACCGGTGTATAAATGTCGCTGATGGAGGGTGGAGCATCAGAGGAGTGATACGACTGTGACAGGTATATGGCCTGCCCTGTTACCTGCTTGTAGGATCACAGGCATGGCGGCCAGAGGGGGTAGATGTATGCATGTGTAGAGAGGTGTGGGATTGGGGGGGGGGGGGCAGACACCTTCTTCTGTTGGTTTTCGTGCTTGCCATGCTGACGTTGTTTTGACGTGGACAGGACGTAAAGAGATGACGTATTACACGTATCTGTGCCTTACTCCGCACTGAGCTGTATGTACATGTACAGGAGGAGCCCGGGGGGGGGGAGGAGGTTGTGATAAATGTATTCCCACTCACTCCCTACTTACCCTTCACTACAGCAGCCGCCGGGGGCGGGTTTAGGGGGACACACTGGGTGTAATACTGTCTGCCTGTGCAGCGTTACGGGGAAGAGAAAACTCAAAGAGGAATACATGTTATGAGCTTAACTGAATAACCCAGCTATAACATAATTAGTCTAATAGCCATTACCTTTCTGGAAATACTGAATACTACCTGTCCATCAGGCAAAAGGTTGATTCAGTCAATGTGGTTTGAAATCTATAGTCCCACCCTTGCCGCGAAGTAGTTTGTGTTTTTTAGATATGGTATAGCTCAACCCGGGTGTGTGTACACCATATCCAGGTGTGTACATCCTTCAGGTGTGTGTCTGTACCACTGTACATCTAGGTGTGTGTGTGTACCACTTACCTGTACATCCAGGTGTGTGTGTGTACCACTTACCTGTACACCCAGGTGTGTGTCCGTACCACTTACCTGTACACCCAGGTCTGTGTCGGTACCACTTACCTGTACACCCAGGTCTGTGTGTGTACCACTTACCTGTACACCCAGGTGTGTGTCTGTACCACTTACCTGTACATCCAGGTGTGTGTGTACCACTTACTTGTACATCCAGGTGTGTGTCTGTACCACTTACCTGTACACCCAGGTGTGTGTCTGTACCACTTACCTGTACATCCAGGTGTGTGTGTGTACCACTTACCTGTACATCCAGGTGTGTGTCCGTACCACTTACCTGTACACCCAGGTGTGTGTCTGTACCACTTACCTGTACATCCAGGTGTGTGTCTGTACCTCTTACCTGTACACCCAGTTGTGTGTCTGTACCACTTACCTGTACACCCATGTGTGTGTCTGTACCACTTACCTGTACATCCAGGTGTGTGTGTGTGTAACACTTACCTGTACATCCAGGTGTGTGTGTGTACCACTTACCTGTACATCCAGGTGTGTGTCTGTACCTCTTACCTGTACATCCAGGTGTGTGTCTGTACCTCTTACCTGTACATCCAGGTGTGTGTCTGTACCTCTTACCTGTACATCCAGGTGTGTGTCTGTACCTCTTACCTGTACATCCAGGTGTGTGTCTGTACCTCTTACCTGTACATCCAGGTGTGTGTCTGTACCTCTAACCTGCACATCCAGCATTTCACCTCTTGATGAGCCCACTGTTTACTTCCTCACCAGATGGCTGTACGCTCTTATGCTGGACTAATTTTCCGACCCAGTGCTACTCCTGATACCAGAGATCCATACGCCGGATGTGGTTCTCACACCCCCTGGTGTCGCACTGTGGAAGTCTGTGAAGGTCATGTGACTTACTCAGAGGTCTGATGTAAAAAGCGGAATGATGGGTAAATTGTTCAACAATGACCATGACTCTATAACTGTAAAGTGTACATCTCCATCACCTGCCCACCCCCCCACCCCCCCCCCCCCTCACCACCCCTGCACCAGCATCTCGCATTTTTGAACTTGTCAGCCAAGTGAAGCTATTATGGACATGTCACTAACGGATGAGCAAGAGATGATATAATTGATTTCAACAAGCGTTGCGTGTGTGTATGGAGGGGAGGGGTTGATGCTCTTACCTACACAGACATGTTCAGCTACACGACCTGGGGCACTGAATGATGGTTTATGCATTATCACCATTATCAGAACTGGGAACCGGTCTACATTCACTGCTGCACGTGATGTAGGCTCGGCCGGAATAGGTAGAGTAGAAACTTTAATACGTTACATTCCGATCCATCCTCAGAATCATAACAGGGTCACTCACTATTATACTACACAACCTTTAGAGACCCATGCTCACTACTACACAACCCTTACACATCCATGCTCACTACTACACATCCCTTACCGATCCATGCCCACTACTACATAACCACTTAAAGGCTAAGACTTCTTAGACCAAATCGTAAAATCCTCTGGCAGGGTTGTTGAGTTTATATAACATCTCAGTTAAATTTAGAATTGCCAAAGCACAATCCCTGAGAGCCAGGCATGTCCTAGACCTGTAGGATCGTATTCCCTAGCAAAGTGCCCCAAAAATAATGGCTCAGGCAACCAAGAAATAGGATGCTGGTTGTTCCCTTCCAGCAATTCACTGCTCTACATAAGTTGCACTGGTGTGACCAGCAGTTAGACTATGCCAGTGGTAGTATACAATACTATTGATACCCACCAGTGTACTAACTGTCTAGACTACCACTTGTGTGTCCACAGAAAACGGTATACTACCCCTTGAATAGACCACATCCCATGGATTTGGTTAAAAATAAACACTTAAATACGCAAGGATTCCTTTCTGCATTGTGTATCCCTAGAAGCCTAGTTCAATGATTAATTTAAGGAGGTCATGATAGCTTTATCCTCGTTTTATAGAATGTTTCATACCAAGCCAAGCCTGATTCATGGTCCCCCTACCAATTTCACCTGACCAGGCTGGGTCAACTGGTTCAAGGTAATTAAAACCACAGGGGTGGCTAGTGATCCGTGCAGACCACTACTACTAAATGAACTACGTGATCCACTCTCCTTCACTCTCAGAGATCGGCCCCTTTAATACAGATCCATGCTCACTACTAAACAACGCTTACAGATCCATGTTCACTACTACACAACCCTTACACATCCATACTCACTACTACACAACCCTTACACATGCATGGTCACTACTACACAACCCTTGCAGATCCATGCTCACTAATACACAACGCTTACACATCCATGCTCACTACTACACAACCCTTATAGATTCATGCACACTACTACACAGCCCTTACAGACTCATGCACACTACTGCACAACCCTTACAGATCCATGCTAACTAATACACAACGCTTACACATCCATGCTCACTACTACACAACCCTTATAGATTCATGCACACTACTACACAACCCTTACACATCCATGCTCACTAATACACAAGCCTTACACATCCATGCTCACTACTACACAACCCTTACACATCCATGCTCACTAATACACAACCCACAACTGCACAACCCTTACATATCCATGCTCACTAATACACAATAACCCCCGCAGATCCATGATCATGAGCACAACAGGATCACTCACTCCTTCAAAACCCCTTACAGATCCATGCTGAGGACGCAGTGGGCGGTGGGAGCTGGCAGGGAGTGTGGAGCGTTGTGTTGAGGTAGAAGTGGTGCTTGTGCTGTACACATGTGTGAAGGGGCACCACGTGGGGCTCCTTGACGGCTGTAAACCTCCTCATGTCACCAATAACAGTTTGTACACAATGAAATTTGCATACAAGGATGTGTGCCCACAACCTGCATGTCCATCTACTACACTGAAACCCTCAGGGTCGCCAGACAATACTTATCATGAGCCATAAAGTGGTGACAGGGAGCAGAGTGGTCTCTGTACCTTTGGGGCTCATCATTTCCACCATTGGCTGCATATACATGTATACATAACAACTTATGCTACTTAGGGAGTTCAATCAGGAGTACACCGAATTTTTGAAAGGGATGTCTCTGGTTGAGGGTTTAGCTGATTGGAGACTCTACACATACACCACTTTCCAGACAACAATGCTGCCACCTGCCATTATTCATAATGACTACCTAGGTTGTCAATACTGACAAAGTCCTTTCTCCTTAGCCTACACTTAGGCTTGTATTGTGGGGCATCGTCTATCCCTGCAGCCTATTCGCCACACCAGGCTACAACAGGAAGTAGTACGCCATCTTGTGCAGTGCGTGACGGGATATATACTCGTGCAAGTCACGTGGATCCAACATTGACGTCCTTAACAACCATGTGGTGTCCTTAGCAACCACATGGCACCCTAGCAACTATGCTCTGGCCATACTAGCGGAGTGTGGGGTAATGGGGGCGGCTACTTGGGCGGCCAGTGTCGGGGTGGGAGGTCTGTGTGCGGCAGACTTGTGGCGTAAATCTGTGCTCTCTCATCCCACCATATCCTCATTATGTTGGGTAGTATTGTGCTGTTCTGACACCCCACCCCTCCCCGACCCCACACACACATATACTACTAAGTATAGAATAAAACATATCAAACAACAGCGAGGGGGGGAGGGGGAGATTAAGAGAGATACAACTGATAAGCCCCCAATGCGCCTCCCTCACGCCATGGGAAGGGGAGCAAAGGTGCTTAAATGTTTTATACATGTATTGAATAAACGCCGGTATTTGATGAGCGCCATGAGCGAATGTGAGTTCTTTTAACTCTTGTCAAATGATGCATAGTAGTCTGACAAAGTATAATCCCACCAAGACTGCATATATGCATCATGCCGACTAAGGGCATGATGCATCAAAGCACTGTGCGGCCCTATGCAGGTTTTAATGGCCCAGAGATAGCTGCGTAGTGTAAAGTAGTAGGTGATGTGACCCAGGTAATACGTGGCACCATCAGATACTGCAGGTCAGCCATAAAACATGGCCGCCCATACCCAGCACCACCCGTACGTGTAGCGGAAACGGCTCTGACGTCACGGGTCACGTGACAGACCGGAAGTCTTACGCTGGTACCTGAGAACCACAGGGATATGCAGACTGCGCACGCGCCAGCTGGTTTCCATGCGCGCGTAGAACTGGAAATTGAGCCGGTCAGGGAGTTGGAAGTATTCAGGAAATGTTTGGGAATGTTGAGGATGTTGGGAATTACTTCTAAAGCCAGGATTGACCCTCTTGTCAGGCGGTATAGAGTTGTCTGGTCAAGAAACGACGTATACTTGAACATTGCACATGTATGGGATTCTCCTGGAATTCAGACATTTTGACGTCTAAAGGGGGTTGTACAGATCCACTGAGAAAAACGGGAACGCCCAACCCATATAATTCTCAAACTCAACTCCATTCCTAATATAATGTACATGCATGCCTTGGCCCATGGTTGAAGTCAAGTTTTTTTTCCTGACAACAGTGTATCACCAAACACATGTTGAGAATGTCTTAAATTGTGCTAAACATACTATTTGTAACTGACTTTGATCTTGGATGGTGTTAAAGATCAAGTATGCAACTAATGTATGTAACTGACTTTGATCTTGAATGGTGTTATACATGTTTAACCTGACCATTTGACCCCTAACTCTGATATAGAAACATATAAACCCTGAGTGGCTGACCCCTGACCTGTATAAGCACGGTTCTGCTTTGAGGCTATCAGGGTTGGGTTTGAGGCTATCACCACAGCCCTCTGCACCAATCATCGGCCGCGGCTGTCACGCTGCCTGCTCTAATACCCATAATACCCTCAGGTATTGAACACGTGGGACACGGCACGTGACTGGGCCTGGATCCTACCCTAACACCACACAGGCTACTTCTGCCAAGACGCACCCTACTTCAAAGGGTGGAGGTTGGGTGAGGGAGCTGTAGGTAGGGCGGGGTGAGGGTGGGTGAGGGAGGCAGAACGGGGAAGAGGGCTGATGAAGGCCACTCTGCTAACCAATAGAGATCATTCGGTTGCTGACGCTATTTCATCTCTGCCAAAGGGCAGCCTATCACCGGCAAAACTTACATGTGCCTCTACATGGGTACCCGTAATTTTGACCGTGTCGCCGGGTCGAATTTTAGCAGTAGGGCAGTGGCATTGTGTCGATTTTTAGCTATATAAGAACAAGGAGAAAACCTCCTGTGGGTCGATTTTTATCCCCGATTTTCCTGTGTCCATCGATTTTTAAAAGGGCCAAAAAGGGCCGTGTCGCCGTGTCGCCCGTGTCGATTTTTACCCATGTAGAGGCACTTACATGGGTCATACTTTTAAAACCTGATTTATACAACAATTTCCTGTTCAAATATTTAAAGGAATTCGTGAAGAACAAATATGGGGCTGTCCATATTACGTCACACCAGAGGGGGTGGGAGACTGGGGGAGAGTGTGATTAAAATACTCTTTCAATGAACGGTTGTCCAGTTGCTACTCATGGGGAAACGCATGACGGGAGACTATTTTGAGACACCCTATGGTCAGTCACTAACAAGAGGGAGGGGGGTACGGGGCAAGTAGGTCACGCCGCTGTTGGCACTATGGTCAGTAAGAAACATTGTGAGACAGCTTTATAGGGTAGTGTGTGTGGGCACATAGCAGAATCCGGAGCAGAATCTACTGTAGTTTTACAGCATTCTACTGTATATTCTACTGTATCTAGCGCCGGAGGCGCTAGTTAAGGTATACTAGTATGGGGGAAAGTGTGACAAGAGGATGGATGGGTGTTGAAAATGATCCATATTTGTGTGCTTGTGGAGAGCCCCTATTACAAATTGCAGTGGCAGCGGCAAGTTGTTATGGCCGATATTAGAGATAATCCTGGGAACTATGTTTTCTTATGAGGGACATTGGCACTGTGTATTTCGAATGGAAAAGCAGGAAAGTGGTACTGTTTTCTCCCTTTCTTCCACCGAAGAGTTCCCAAAAACGGTAGGTTTAGGCAGAGATGGGTGTATGAGTGCTAGACAGGGAGAATTTAGGCAGGCACCAGGAGGGGGGTTGTAGGAGTGTGCAGGTGATGGAGGGTGACTGATGGCCATCCTCTACGGCACCAGGCAGGGGGTGTGCCGGGGCCCTGGGCCGGGGGTTACCGACAGGAATAGTTCTCAGAGCAGCTCACTAATGAAGATAAGGGCAACATATGTAGGAGGGATTGTCATTTCATGTGTAATGAATATGTGGGCTGCGTTTTGGAGTTTCACAGGGGTAGACACGAATGCTTGTCTCGGGGCCAATGGCCTGAGATTTTAGGTGTTGGTCAGTAGTTAGAGAAAATCATGATGGAGACAGCTATCCGTGTGTTGAGATATCCCAATCAGTAATATTACATGTATGTTTTTTTTTTCTTTATGGGCTCGTATTGAGGGTTCAGGTAGGGTTTAGATTGGGCTGTGTATTTTGGGGTTCATGTAGGGATAGGATGGCCTCTGTGTTGGGGATTCAGGTAGGGGTATGATGGCATGTGTATTGGGGTTGCAGGTATAGGGGTAGGATGGGCTGTGTATTGGGGATTCAGGTAGGGGTAGGATGGACTTGTATTGGGGTTGAAGGTAGGGGTAAGATGGGTTGTGTATTGGGGTGCAGGTAGGGGTAGGATGGGTTGTGTATTGGGGGTTCAGGTAGGGGTAGGATAGACTTGTATTGGGGGTTCATATCAGGGTAGGATGGGCTGAGCGTTGGGGGTTCAGGTAGGGGTAGGATAGACTTGTATTGAAGGTTCATGTGTTTAATGACTTGTATTGGAAGTTCAGGTATGGATAGCTTGGCCTGTGTGGTTCCGGTAGGGTTTCACGTAGGGTTATAATGTTTGGCTAGGCATTGGTCCTCTTGGGGCAGTTTCTGTATGGGCGACCATTGGCTAGCAGGATGGCGGGGCCTCATGCATGTATATGTGGCTATATACACACTGTATGTGTCAGGTGAGTAGATGAGCCCGGACAGGGCCCGGATGTATTACACCTGGCCACCAGGGGGCGTGACCACCGCTTACTTTGATCCTACCCACCTACCGTCTCCTAGCAACCACCCCCGACATGCGCACAGCGGTCACAGCGAGCCGCCATGTACATCACATGCAGCCCCTGCCCTCAGCTACAGGGGCTGCACACTGAGGCTGACTCCTTGTTTTATGTATGGCTGCAGGTATGCATATGTAGTTACGGTTTACTGCTGATGTTTAATCATTCAGCACCTATCTAGAAGTACTTTGGCCTTAGCAGCCAGGTACTCAACCTGTGAATGACCCAAGATCCCCCCCCCCCCCCCCACACACACACACACATACACACATCCATAATACAGACTGCATCGCTTTGACGTATGATGTGACTTGCAGGAACATTAAATATTACTCAATATTACAGGTGGAATATTAGCTGCTAAGTATGATATACAATGTTATTTTGTGTAACATGCCTATCAGCTATTACTACACACCCATACATATCGTCTTTTACTAATAAGGAAATGTCCACCTCCCAATACGATGAGATGGATATTTCTACCATGTGATGCACTTAGGGATCCCACGGGTCAAGGAAAAAACGTGAAAAGGTATGGCCATAAAATAAATTGGTAAAAGAATCCTTGTAAAATATTGTAGTGGAACAAATAGAAACCCCACTAGCATCTACCATTTGCTTTCAATATTTCAGCAGCATCCCAGCACTATTCCGCCACAGCACGGTACACATTTCCAGGGAAAATGTTCTGAGGTCATAATTGGTCAGGGAAAGGCAGGGGATTTCAAACTGATTCTTGTTCTGTGGGAACCCTGCCCCTGTCACATGGCTTGTCCGTGTGTCGCATTGTTGTGCCTCCACCAAGGTGTGTTTTCACATGCCGTACAGTAGTAGAGCACGGTGACCTGGGGCCGGGGTACAAGCTGCAGCCAATAAGACGTTATATAGGTAACAGGTGCTCCCACCAGCCCCCCTGTATGAAGGCCGACCAGGGGTTCATTTCTCAAGTATGTACGATTCATCCTGCTTAATATCGCTTAAGATTACCTACTGTACATTCAGTCAAAGGATAGGACTATTCAGAGGATTTCAAATCTAATGCATGGCTGAATCTTCCAGCTGGATTGTCCGAGTGAACCTTTCCAGCTAAATCCTCCAGCTGCTGCACCACTTGTTGTACGTTATGAACGGTTAAATGAAAAATTTGAAAAGGGGAAAAATCATATTACCTCACCCCACTTGGACGATTCAGGCTGGACGACTCGTCGACATCTCTGACAGCTATGACAGCTCTGTGCAACAGCCATGCTTTAAGCATTTAATTATAACCTCCCAAGATATGTGATAGTTAGAGGATTCACACTGTACGAGTCAACCAGCTATGTCGTTTTCCAATAGCGCTATCATTTCCCATTGAGAAATGAACCCCTGTGGAAGCAGGTTCTGATCAAACGCCCCCAGTCTCAACCACGTACCCCGCCCTATCTAACCTCCCGGGGCGCAGCTCGGCCTTACCACATTCACTAAATATTGTTTCATTCCTGACCAGTTAGCAATAACTAAACAAACTCCTGGCCCCGTCCCCTGTACTACCCCATAGTGTTGACTACCCTGTAAGTGTACGTGTACTGCGGGGGGTTTGTGCTACATGTGTATCATGTAGAGGCAGCATTGTACCACATCAAGGGCTCGCCTATCGATGGTAAAGAAATTGTCAGGTGTTTTCTGTCGAGAATCCTAGAGTGTGTTTTAGAAAAAGTTTCAACATTATGATTTAGAGTCAGACTTGCTGCTAACTGAGCTACCTGGGCAAATGTCGCAAGGCCTATATTTATATTTGAGATAGTCAATGGTCCTTCACCATAGTTTTGGATGCTCAGTTGGATATTCGATTTTTAATCATAGAAATACTGCAACAACCCATAATGCTATGTTGATATAATTATGACTGGGTGGATGTGCCCCCAACAGCGTTCTTTGTAAAAGTCATATCAGAGAACAGCTAGGACAGTCACACTTTCATTTTCAATGTTAAGATTCACAATCTATGTTCAATGAAAGCTTTAGTTTTAATATGGCAATCATTCACTTCCATATTTGAATTTGGTATTGATTATAATTTGTAGAATGACCTGTAAGAAGACTCATGGGATTCTCATAGGATTTTGAGATACAAAGATGTACTCCTGATTATCTGTAAGTGGGCAGCCTCTCACACCAGGTATGCTGTGTGGTGTAGGGGTGTCAGGTATCATGGTCAGCATGGGGATGTATGTCAGTGCACCTCACATCACCTACATGCACCTTACCCATAATTCCCTATGTTTACATGTGTGTGTACAGACTTCCTGGGGCCTCCACCCCCCCCCCCCCACACACACACACACACCCCTCCTCCTGCACTGCCTTTCTGGCAGCAGGCCTGGCCCCACGTTATGACAACAGTGTGTAACAGGTGGAAGTCATAGAGCACGAACACGGGGTGCATCCTCAGGTCCCCCTGCCGCCTTATAGTCTCCTTATGGGGTTATTCTAGCCGTCATTGTTTGCTGCTCTTACAACCCACCCACCCACAGTACAGCAGCAACACGACATGACTCACGCAGCATTTACTTACTTTTCAATTCGATATCTGCAGATTTGAGCGCAAATCTACGCAACCTGACGCATGTTATGACCTGTATAAATAATCTGCCTGTCCCTCTCCAGATCTCTGAACAAGTCCTTATTGTACACGTAGTTTAGACCTTACAGGGTTCTACTTAGTCACTGTACTGTAGATCGCCCCACCCAATTTCCTCTTTTAGACCAGAATTTTACCAATATTTACAACATCTATAGCATTTTCGCAGTAAATTGCAGTGAATATAGGCTTATAGCTGAATCTATGATGTGGACTTTAAACACAGATGACACAAACTTGTGATTGTACTTTGCTACAGCCTGTGTTTAAGAACAGATACAGGGCTGCTTGCCCTCTCTGCCCGCTCCCAGGCCCGTTTACCTGGTCCGGCCGCTGCTTATTTTCCCACGTAAATGATCAGGGTGCGGGTGTCAGGGCTTCCCAGGGATCAGTTACCATGGTAACAACAAGGAGACGGCCAGGCAACATTGCAGATCTCTGTTGCCTCAGGCGAAAGACTTCAAATCTTTCAAAACACAGGTCCCTGTTGGGCTTTTATTGTAATTACTTGGCAATGTACTGTAATGGTGCTTTATCAAAATGGTATTCATGTTGCCGTTATATAACCCAGTAAACACAACGACGTTGGTCAGACGTAAATCTACGTTGAATTTTGGTCTGAATTACGTAATTTTAGTAGGTTTATCAACGTCAGAACATTAAGGTTTATTTACCAATCTCAAACCTGTAGGTCTGATTTACGTAGCTCCTGAAGACGTAAATCTATGTTTAACACATTACATATAATTCTACATAGTGGGACTCAGACAAAGACTTGTAATATATTGCAGACAGATTTACATTGACAAACAATATTCTTACAAAGTAACTACTTTAATTTTCAATCTCATCTCATTCTACATAGTATATTCTTGTAGTTCAATTGAACAGCCTGACAGTATAGATCTGTTGAATAGTTTTGGCTGCAGAGAGGCTTTGTATTTCTCCCATTACCACCAATGTGGTGTCCTAACAGTAAAGTGCCTCAAAGCACCTATTCGTGCATAATACTTTGATCATCTGTCCTTTATATATGAATGTACTATTGAATACGGTTTATTTGCATGATATTGAATTCATAATTTATGAGAATTTACTGCTTGAATGTGGTAGATTTGTTAAAGAGCTGTAATATTTTCTCCATAATTGATAGTGCTGCCACCTAGTGTGACACGGAAAAGTCATCTACCCAATTGAAGTTGAAAAGTTACGTCATTTAACGTAGATCTATGTAGAATCTTTACGTCTGAATGAGGTAGGTCAACGTAAATCAGACGTCTACATCTGTTGAACGTAAATAAACCTTAACGTTTTGACGTCTACAAACCTTCCAAAATTACCAATCTCAAACCTTTTGGTTGGACATCTACCTAGAGAAACCTCTGAGCTACGTTGGAACTACGTAGGGTGTTTACTGGGAAGCTGTCACAGTGGCTTCCGACTACGGCACTAAGCCAAAGAGATACCATCACAATGCCGCCCACTGTTGTACATTGCTGACATTGCTGACAGTTGTTTGAAGATCAACATACTGACATGAAAGACGTCCTGCTGGATGGGACTTTATCGCCTTATCTTGAAATAGTATACAGCGCAGTACACAGAGCAGCTCATGAAATAGTTCCCACACAGAGAAGCTCATGAAATAATATGCAGGACAGTAACAGAGCAGTTCATGGCATAGCACATAGAGCAGCACACAGAGCAGCTCATGAAATAGCACACAGTGAAGCACACAGAGAAGCACACGAAATATCACACAGGGCATCACACAGAGCAGCTCACTAATGATAACCTGTCATATTTTAGCATAACCGGTCGGTAGACATGTGAGGGCAGTCAGTGATGGCTATAGGTTATATATGATGCAGTAACGGACCCAGGACGTTGAAGATTGGCGGGCACGTTATTGGAGAAATGTGTCCGTCGCGACCTTAAGGCAAGGTTTTACATTAGTAAATCTGTATCTAAACACAAAACAAATTGTATCTACACCAACATTACTGTCTGCATTACTGTGTAGATCTTTAGCATATCCAATGGGACATTCCTATTGAGGATAAGGATTGAAGGCCGAATCATTTGAGTGGTTACTCAGGGTAGTGCAGCAGTTGTGACCTCATAACAAGGTAATGGTGTATCAGATTGGCGGCTCCCACCTTACACCTTACACTAATACCCTGCTCACCTACACACCTACACCCCAGCCCTGGTCCTGCTGCACACCTTGTCATCGTTGTGGGTAACACGACCCTACACAGCTCCGTCAGACATGTGTTAGCAGGTAGGGGATGTAACCCAGACCCTGCCCACCTTTATCTTCACAAAAGTGTGCCCCCACCGGAACGTATTAGTGGCCGCCGACCGCCACACCTCAGTCATCAGGCAAAACAGATGACTAGCCTCTACGCCTGCGGTCTATGGGCTGGGAGCAGCTCACAGAAGAGATCACATGCAGAGCAGCTCATAGAGCAGCTCACATGCAGAGAAGCTTACATAGCAGCTCACATCCAGAGCAGCTCACATCCAGAGCACCTCACATCCAGAGCACCTCACATCCAGGGCAGCTCACATCCAGGGCAGCTCACATCCAGAGCAGCTCACATGCAGAGCAGCTCACATCCAGAGCAGCTCACATCCAGAGCAACTCACATCCAGAGCAGCTCACATCCAGAGCAGCTCACATCCAGATCAGCTCACATCCAGAGCAGCTCACATCCAGAGCAGCTCACATACAGAGCAGCTCACATACAGAGCAGCTCACATGCAGAACACCTCACATGCAGAGCAGCTCAAAGTGCAGCTCAAAGTGCAGCTCACATGCTCACATCGGGACCCTCACAGATGAGCTCACGTCCAGGACAGCTCACATGTAGAGCAGCTTGCATATTAACTCACAGATAAGCCCACAGATGAACTCACAGAGCAGAATACTGGCAAATACAGAGACCAGAATATATTTAGAAAGAATCCCCCCTCCTAAGCGACTCCCTCAGTGTGCCGCTTACTTCATAATGTGTCCTTACATCACAATGTGTCCCTCAGAGTGCCCCATATACATCATAACGTGTCCCTTAGACACAGAGTGCCGCATTCTGCATCATGCAGCCCCAGAGGTGCCCTCCGGCTGCAGGTGTGGGCAGGGAGCTGGGTGTCGGCCGAGGTGTGCATCTCTGGGTATATTTGGGGACCCTGGTGGCAGCGTTTGTTATGAAAGACAATCCCGCCTCTACCTTTCTGCCCCCACAGCGGCCCCTGGATCAGCGCGGACACTGATCCGTGTGCAGAAACCCGGGCCGCCTTGTCCCTACTGAGGGGACCAGGTGGGAGACTCCTGCCCCAGGTGTGCAGATAGGGAAGCAGCAGACCCTCCAACGGAGCCTTATTCTAGGAGTTTAATGCATGCAAAGACTGATGGATAAAAACCTTTTTGTGTGTTCAGGAATGCCTTCATGTACCTTCATCCCACACAGGCCAGTAACTATATCGTCGTTTCGAACGAACCACCCCACCTCCCTGAAGCAGAGATCTTGTTCCACCCCTAGGTGAATGTAAAGATGACATAATTGTCTACATCTCATTTTTTACGGCTTGTCAATCGGACAATTATTAAGCATTCTAGAGAGAAAACTATGAATGATTGATTAGATACATGAAACTCAGCTTTCTCTTTAAATATATCACACAAAGTTCCACCTCATATTAGAAAAGTCCAGTTCCACCATTAAATTAATTGTGTCAAATTCCACCATATCCAAAAACGAACCGCCCCATGAAGAGGGCTAGTTACGGGCCTGCCACACACCAACCCTTCATATAGTTGTGCATGGCGGAGTGCATGGCATGGCAGTACTATCAGACAGTGTCTGTAGTGAGAATAGGTGAGGGGGGTTAGGTGCTGCAGGTCTGTACATCCTGTGATGTATGCCGCCCACCTCCCCCTCCCGTATCTACATTGCTGCACGCCCTATTACACAGGTATCTCCACACCACGTAACCACCCTGTCAGCCCCTAGCACCTGCTGTAGTAATGCTGTACATTGTATAGTAATGGAACAGGGGTGTCGATAACAACCAGAACAAAATCAGAAGAAGCCAAAAAGTGGTCAGCTACTCCGAGGGCTGCAAGCATAGCGCTGAGACTGCATTTGTTGGGGGGAGGGGGAGGGGAGGTGCGCATAACCTCAAGGAGAATTTAGGATATTTTTTTGTTGAAGGAAGCTGCAGTTCACCATACAACACACTGTTTACTGATTTCAAAACAGAACACCTGTGCCTAATAATTTAGACTATAGCCTAGGGTTTAGTGCTTATTTTAATTCAGTATCGGAGGGAGGAGTAAGATTGGTGTGTGCTAAAATTGTTACCCATTTTCAAGGCAGCATAGCTCAATGAGGGATGGAGAGGGGGTGTCCTGCAACTACTAGTATACCCATTGTTGTTAAGTCGTATGTATTAGGGTAGGTTCACTATGACTTGGACACATACACTGGGACGGACACTGACATTCATATAATATTCATGTATGATAAGACTTCTAGTGGCTCTTTGATTAGGGGGGGGGATGTAACTTAATCCCTGCAAGAGATTAGAGTGATTTAATCAACACAATTTGAAGTATCCGTCTCAAGGCATGTGTCCGACTCAAGGTGAATCTACCCTAAGAACAAAATTACATGTTGTACATGATTCAGACCCGGGCTCCACGTGGACGGCACATCACAAGGAAGCTCATCCTTTCCCAGAACCCTCCCCGCCCAACCCCAGTGACCGGGAGGCGCGTAGTATTAACATTAGTATTAACATTGCTGGCCTAGTAGCCGGGGGTCAGGGAGGTGCCTGGGAGAGTCGGTCTGTCTGACGGTAAAACATGAGACTTGGTGCCTTACTGTGTTTGTACGGGGCGGGGAGTGTTGACTCATGGTTACTGCAGACGTGGACTCAGACATGGATAATCAACACAAGCTAGAGTACGCATGCACGGCTTATCTGGGGTATCTACCTATGAAGAAATGGCTAGAAATGGGTTGGTTTGGGGGGGGGGGGGGGACAGGTAGAACGAGTGGGGTTTTAATTTAGGTGCAATTAATTTAGGGCTGCGAGGTTGGGCCCTCAGGTAGGGTTGCTGGGTGGGGCCCTCAGGTGGGGCTGCTGGGTGCGGCCCTTACGTAGCGCTGCTGAGTTGGGCCCTCAGGTAGGGTTGTACAGGGTTGCTGGGTGGGGCCCTCAAGTAGGGTTGCTGGGTGGGGCCCTCAGGTGGGACTGCAGGGTGGGGCCTTCAGGTGGGGCTGCAGGCTGGGGCCCTCGGGTGGAGCATCAGGTGATAGGGCCCTCAGGTGGGACTGCAGGGTAGGGCCCTTAGGTGAGACTGCTGGGTGGGGCCCTCGGGTAGAGCTGCTGAGTGGGCCCTCAGGTGTGGGGCTGCAGGGTATGTCCCTCAGGTGGTGGGGCTGTTGGGTGCGGCCCTCAGGTGGGGCTGCCGGGTTTGGCCCTCAGGTGGCGCTGCGAGGTAGGGCCCTCAGGTAGGGCTACACAGCTTCCCAGGCACTACCTGGAGGTAATACCCAGGAGGTAATAGGGAGGCAGTAGGAATGTGGCTGGAGGTGACACGCCGACACGTCGGGTGTGGGGAGAGATGGCTGAGGGGTAAACAGGGGGGCTCCTCTTTCACCTACATAGGAGTATTGGATGGCCGCACGTATTAACGTCTAGGGCGGCCAAGGTGAGAAGCTGGGGTACCTCGGGCAGCTGCCGCATCAACTAGGCATCTCTCACAGGCAGAGGTTTATTTACCTCTCTCTAAGAGCCTCTATCAGTCTGACATAGTTTTACACACACAGTAATTAGAGGTGGGGGACGAGGAGACCAACCTAGCGAGCAAAGAAATCAGTCAAAAGTTGCATCAACATTGAATCAGCATTGAATCAACGTTGACAAACCAGTTATAAATTTAATGTTATGTGACAAATGACAACCTACATTGAGTCATGTTTGACAAATAGGACAGTAGAGGTGGGTGATTCAACTCATATCAGGATCTAAATGTCAGCCAGAGATGATTCAGGGATGCAGCAATGTGGTCCTGGATCTTCCCTCTACTATCTATATTGACCGCTGCTGGAAGTGGGGGTAGCTGAAGGTGTTACTATTGCTGTTGGTATTGACGGTAGTGGGGGGGGGGGTACATGGGGTGGTTATTATTTCCCAATCGGGACCCCCTGCCCCATCAACTTGCCATCATGAGGGCATGGCCTGTACCTGCTGGGCTTGCTGCATACCTGGGACAGAGCGAGGGGGGGATTAAATACCAGATACCAGGGGATGCACGACCCCAGACTCTGACCTCTGGTGTCCATGTAGGTTGCGGCCAGACTCACCAATGTACTACCAGTAAGTCCTTATCC
This sequence comes from Harmothoe impar, assembly GCA_947462335.1. NCBI lineage: Eukaryota > Metazoa > Annelida > Polychaeta > Phyllodocida > Polynoidae > Harmothoe > Harmothoe impar. The sequence goes on along the minus strand of OX381721.1, from coordinate 14,153,407 downwards.
TCTACGGCTTGAGGGGATGGAAAAGTGTGGAAAAGGGCAACCCCCAAACATCCAAAGGCCGTGAAACATAATAAAACGTAATTTTTAAAATATCCATTGGGCTTAAAAATCCTCTAAATTGGGAACTGCTCGCCATGCCCCTGGACAAGTGTAGGCCCATAACGGTTCTCCACGATATATAGATATAGGCTGCAGGCAGTGGAGCAGCTCTCGGAGCAGCTCTTAGTGTCAGTGGTAGAACCCTGGGTAGAAGAAGCATCCAGTACCCTAACCCCTCTACCCTAACCCCTCTACCCTGCACCCTAACCCATGTACAGGGCTGCTGGGCCGGGTTCTGGGTGAGATGGGGCTGACCCCCCCCCCCCCCACCCAGCCTCAACCCCTTACCTGTGACCTGTGACCCTGAGCTGGGCGTGCTGCGCTGCTGCCACCTAGCGGCAGGAATCGGCATAACTCAGTCTATACTTACTGCTGCCTATCTGAGCTGTGAGGTTGTGGCAGGGTGTGCTACATTATATTGCACTCTGATATCTAACATAGAGACTGACCTTTTCAATTATGTGGAGCCTCGTGTCTTCTTCCCTGCGTACAGCGCATAATAGGGGACATGTGTCTTGCAGTTAATCACATGGCGAGTCATGTCTGTTGTTGGATCAAATTGAATGATGTAAATTTCGATATATTTAGGTATTGATTTATAAATGTTCGACTAATAATCTTATTCCTCACATCATCTTCACACGAGTCTAATGCTTTACACACGAGAAAAAAATAGAAGGTAGAAATCCCTAACCTACACTTTTCTGAGACAAGGGTGATATTAAGTCACATACTTATGATACTACATACGATTAATATCAGATGGGGGACCTTTATATAGTGTATGCCCACCACAATATAGAAATGCAGGTGTGTACAGGCAATGAGACCTAAGTACAGAAGTGCAGGTGTGTACAGGCAATGAGACTTAGGTACAGAAGTGCAGGTGTGTACAGGCAATGAGACTTAGGTGCAGATGTGCAGGTGTGTACAGGCAAAGAGACCCAGGTACAGAAGTACAGGCATGCACAGGTGATTAGTGCTTAGCTACAGAAGTACAGGTGTGTATAGATGATCACAGCTGATCTACTGAAGTACAGGCGTGAAGTACAGGCGTGATGAGACCAAATTTCAGAAGTACAGGCGTATACAAGTGATCAGAGCTGATCTACATCTTCATATTATACATGTAGGGGAGCAGCTGTTTCGGCAGCTAACCTGCTCCTTACGTGTTTTTCACACAAACAGCTAACTTACGTCTCTGGGGTTCTTTGATTACAAAGTCTCTGCCCGTTCGGGAGGTCCCCTGGGCTGAGTTTTTACTTGGTGAGAAGTGGGAGTGAGTTGCTGCATGGTTCCCTGTGTGAGTCAAACTTAAAACTGCAGCGTTTTAAGGGAGTGATCATTTATTATCAACAGGGGGGGGGGTGGTGGGTTTGGGGGGGGGGGCAAAAAAATTTGGACCCCTCTTGGGGGGGGGGGCAAAAAAATTTGACCTGTTTTGAGCCAAAAAGCCCGCGCGTTACTATGCTTCAAAGGGCCCGCGCGCGAGCCGATTTTCGACCCTAAGGGGGGGGGTAAAAAATGTTGACCCCTTGACCGGGGGGGGTGTAAAAAATTTCGCGCGCTCCGCGCGGAAACCCACCACCCCCCCCCCTGTTGTTAAAAAATGATCACTCCCTAAGTAGCGCCGTGTGTGTTGTCGTAGTAACATAGAGCTACTGCCCCACCCACCCCAGCCCACACTATGTCAATACGGGGCGTTATGGAGAAGATGGGCATTTAGAGATGTGAGGTTGTGTCTGTGCATCCTGGCTGCAGAGGCACCCACAGGGTGTCATCAATGACCATCTCACCAGCCTCCTTAGCTCTCCTTAGTGCTCCATACCCTCTGCTGTAGCTTACACTTGTTGCAGCTTTATCAGTCGACCGCCCGTGCTACCCTGTATACCTGCATATTGTACGGTTATATTGGGTGGGGGCATCTCATGTTGATGTATATCATATATATAATATTGATTATGAAATCATATAATATTATGACAATCCGAAGTGAGGCATACAAGAATCGTTACTAGTAAGATTGAAATGTGTCATTTAGTGCTAGGATGTAGTGGCGGATCCAAGGTTTTGAAAATTGGAAGGAGTGGCTGTGAAACCGCTATCTGCACGAACTAACGTGATCTGCAGTAGTGCACATAACGGCATGCCATGCAAACATTTGTAAGTGCTGATAACAGTTGTACAGGGGCACATATTTTACATTAGAAAATCGTTTATTCCTCCATGTGCAGCAGTACCCTAATATCATCCAAAGCTCTGACATCAACCTGCGTGCCATGCTTACTAGTCAATTAGTGACATGTAGAGATTCTGAGCAGCCGCCGAACTAGCATCCATACAGGGCCATGCATAGGTGCAATTAAAACTAGGATTATCTCTGTCAGAAAGGCCGTATCACTGCAAGAACCCGGCAATATTAAGCAATCCAGTGGGCAGCTTTACTAATTGCTTGTGGAGAGGTTCTGAAACTGCAGACTGTTGGATGTGTACGGGATTAGTCCTATAAACTCAGTGAATGTTGTACAGCCTGATGGCGTTTTGATGGCGTTGAGTTGGTCTTCATATAACCACTGCATGGAATGCTATCTCTAGTTGCTGCACTATCTCCTACACAAACTCTACCTGACAGCACTATCTACCTCTGTCCGGACATCTAACAGCCCCCTCACCCTGCCTGCACACTCCTCGGCCACAGTTTACGTACCTGGATCTGAACGATAAAAGAGAGCTTCTGCAGACTGAGCGATAAAGGGGGATCCCCTGTACCCCTGGGTGATAAAAGGGGGATCAGGTGTAGGCAGCGTTAGATATCAGACACCTGGAGGTATAGGTGTGTGTATGTGGGGGAGGGGGGGTAGAGATGGGCCAGAGGTGTGTATCCTACAGGGTGTGGGTAGTATGAAGGTTGAGGAAGGTGCTATAGTATACAGGGACATGGGGTAAGGCAGAGAGGTGATTCAGGGTGGGCAGAGGACGAGGAGGAGGGCATAGAGACAGGTGGTGTGGCTAGCTGCAGCACTCTCCTTGAGATGATTCACATTGGATTAAAAGGGGACATAAATGTGAAAACATGTTAAATCAGTTTAACTTCAGTGTGTAGCGCAACTATGTAGTGAGGCAGACTCAGTCTTGTACAGTCCTATTGAATGTAGCTAAACGATGTGGAGGTGGGGGGAGGGAATATTTTTGGAGTACATTGATACATAAAGAGATGCTGTTGAGTGTGTTACATAATGTATAATGGTTTATGTTGCATAGAGAATTATCATTTTGATTTTTTTTTTAACTGAATTATTATAAGTGTATGTAATTATATCTGTAGAAGCACCTATTTGAAGTAACCACGTTCACGAAAGTGTTCTGCATGCACAAATTCTGTATATCTACACCAATGTAAAGCCAGGGACATGAAGGAGTAAACAACAAATTCTGAAATTATTGCTTCGCGGAGGGTGTATGTTTATATTCACGGTACTCCTTTGTGATACCGTTATGCTGATACTCAAGTTTGTGTCCCTAGGTTAATGATGGTCATGTTTCAGCGCACATTCATGGAACCGCTGGGCGCCTTGATGATGCCGTTGTTGATCAGTTTCTTGATGTCTTTGCTGAACACTGACCCTAATGTTCATGTTTCCTTGTCATTGCAGGAGATGTTCAGTTACCACAGAACGGTCCAGTTCCCGTCCAAGTCAGGCATGTCAGGTAATTCGCGTTCTGCTGGTCACGTGCTTGGCTGTCAACATCCTGGTCCTTGTGAGTCTTCAACTCCTGCCTTACGTCGCGTCCCACATCACTAATGACGTCACAAATGGTGCGTCACGTGACTCAGTGGGGCAGTCAAACCGGGTGTCGGCCATGTTGAGAAAGCTACGTCAGGTGACGGAGGTGGCGGAGGAGCTGCTTCCCTCTGACGTCACGTCTGTGGAGGACGAGCGGAGAGCTCTGTCTCCCTTTAACAACTGGACTCAGGGCATGCGCACTGACTGGGAGGTCACACGTGACCTGTTCCGGGCGTCTGACGTCACGTTTCCCATCAATGAGCCTGGTGTGTGTGATGACCACCCTTTCATAGTCGTCATGGTGACATCTGCCATCACCAACCTCGCACAGAGACAGACAATTCGTGACACATGGGGGTCAGTAGTAAGACAAGGGCCAGGCAGGGCAACTCTTGTCTTTTTGTTAGGAGTGTCTTCTTCTCCCAATGACACACTTGCACACCTGGTGAGGGCTGAGAGTGAGACCCACAAGGACATCATCCAGGCCAGCATCGTAGACTCTTACAGCAACCTGGCCTTTAAGTCTATAGCCTTGTTAAAGTGGATGGAAATGTACTGTGGGTCGGCGCGCCACCTTCTGAAGGCGGACGACGACATGTACATCAACATGGAGAACCTGCACCGGGAGCTGCAGCACTCTGTGCACAGCCGCTTCATCATGGGGGAGATCATAGCCGGTGCCGAACCCATGCAGGACAGGGCCTCCAAGTGGTACACCCCGCGCGCCATGTTCCCACAGCGCCGCTACCCCAAGTATGTGTCAGGCTCGGCCTACGTCATCTCAGGTGATCTTGTGCATGACCTGTACCTGGCGGCGCAGGACACACCTGTGTTCTGGTTAGAGGACGTCTTTATCACAGGTGTGTGCGCTAAGCGGGCTAACGCCACACACGTCTACAACAGCAAGTTCGGCTACAAGAGACGCCGTCTCAGTCCTTGTCTGTTTAAGAACATTGTGACCGGTCACAGACTGACAATGGGCGAGATGCAACGGATGTGGCAGGCGCTGCACAGCACACACTTAGACTGTTCTAACACAAATATCAGAACCATAGTCACATAGATGCACAACAAATATCTAATAAAATATTTTATTACACATCAACTGTTGTGTCTTTTCTTCCTCCAGTCCACAAGAGATATTGGGATATCATTATTTATGATTATACTTACTCATACAAGGAACTGATTTCGTTGATACCAATAAAAAATAATATCTTATTTGACTTCTATAAAAGGGGAACGTATCATAAAAACAATACAGCAAATTCACCACACACCAATTAAAGCCCAGCCCAATGGGGTGCAGTTGGTAATTTACAGATTGGTTTACTGATAACTTCCATGATATCTTAAAGCTCAGGAACTTCCTCATCCTTTATGTTAGTTTGAGTCAACAGTCCATACCAGCCAGGGTTTTTACCCACCCACCACTACGACTCACCTTCCCTGCTTAAGCCAAAATATGCTCCAATCCTCCACACATCCCAAATCCACCACTGACCACTAGCAGCCCTGTAAGCCCCTCCCATCCTACACTCCCAGCGCCTTCCACCACTACCACCCCCACCCACCACTACCAGCTCCTATACCAAGAGAGTAGCTCTAAATGCCACAGCGTGCAGCAGGGCAGCATGTTCAGAACACTGACCTACACCCCACCGTTGTACCCCCACCATGCTCAGACACTGAGAGTTAACTGACCTACACCCCACTGTTACTCCCCTACCGTGTTCAGGTACAGGCTGTGTGTGTAAACGTTTGTACATGTATATAAGCAGACATCGTGTGTTAATCAGAGAAATGCACAAGTCATTATCTGGAAGACCATGGTGCAGGCAATAGTGATTATTCATGAGCAAAGGCGGGAGATAATGTGAGGAATGTTAATCAGACCAATAGAAACATAACATGTGGGTCTTTTAATCAGACCAATAGACATCTAATACATGTATAGTGATGTCTAATCAGACTAAAAGATTAAAATTATGGGCTTCTAATCCGACGTATACATATAGGAACTTTTATTCGGACCAATAGATACATTAAACTTTAAAGGGAGGGCCGCTGAAGGGGCATTGCTATTTATTTTAAAGGACCCCTTTACTAAAAGAATATCAGGTTTCAACGTTTAAAATTCAAAATGGGTTGTTGGCATAGAGCAGGTATCTTGCTCTCGAATTGTAAAATATATTATCATATTAGTATTCGCCGCACATATCTTGGTGCTGATAATATAGTCTTCCCCTCCATGGATATGAAACTTGGTCTAGGAGTGCCACCCCCTCCCCCATCATCCTTTTCTGACAACACACTACTTCACATTGCAAGAGTTTACTGAATCAATTATATCAAAACTATTTGAAGGGAAAATACGTAATAGCACAAAGGTGGGTATTGCCACCCAGGGGTGTGTTGTGTGTGGGTTCTGACAGCTTTACTAGGGGCTGAGAGGGATCCTTAAAGCCGCCCTGTCACTCAGCACTCACCTGTGCCAGGTGTGGGCTGCTGCTCTACACCTGAGCAAATGCCAGGTCAGTTAGTGTGTGGCTAGAGCTGCCAGACTACACAGCCTCCACCACTCAACTAGCTCTACTACACTCCCATCTATGTGTTTCCGGGATAACACCCGACTAAACAAAACTATATAAAGAATACTTCACTTCAACAAAAAGTACAATTGTACTAAGACAGTAGAAGACCCAAGATTTTTGGAAAAGAGAGGATTCCTGTGATTCATCTAAATTCACTGAGACAGTAATTAGCCATTCATTTTATAAGGAGGGTGTATTTTCGTACTGTCTGATCCTCCACAAATCTATTCAAATTACTCATTTTAAATATTATATATATGTACCTGCTAGTAAAAGGTAGTTTCCTAGTGCACAAACAACTGTGAAAATATTAATTGCAATGCCTCCTGAAGCTGCATAGTGCTTTACAGAAGAAACAGAATCCTGGATTAAGTCGATTTTAGTTATACAGGGGATGCAACTTTCGGAGTATTGAAGGAAAAAATAAAATGATAGACTGTGTTGTGTTCCTCAGATGTTAGCAGACACATAGGTTTGTGTAGATGCCCCATGTGTGTGTGTGTGTGGGGGGGGGGGGGGGTAATGAGGCTGTCTGAGATGTCTGTATGAGTAATTTCCTCATATCCTTTCTTTCAAGCAACTTGTAACATATATCCATTTAAATCCTTTATAGTAATGTCATATAGGCCTACATGTATCAGGAATATAGCGGCTATGGGTCCCGGGCCCACTGCCAGTATGTCTATTCAGACCTTTATATCCGTTCCTTCAGAGTGGTTTGATCCAGAGAAGATTTTGGAATTTCAAGTTAGCTTTAAAGTTGAGGGACCCTAGGCCTCCAGCGACCCCCCCCCCCCTGGTCTTACGCCACTGTGGGACAGGACATCAACATCCAGAGGCTAGACCTCCTCCCCCCGGTCAAACGACAGTTCACAGGGGCCCAGGTACAATCACTGTGTAAAAAGTTGTTGTTCCTGAATAGCAAAATGTGCTGCAATTTTAAAGTTCTTACTTCTAACAGTGAACCATCAGTACAGAAGTTACTACCATTCTTAATTGTGATCAATATATTTTAAGAAGCCACTTTAGGTTTGAACAAAGATTACAAACATCAATATACATACAAAATACATAGCTGGCATTTCTAACCATTTTTGCATGGGAATTTTTCTTGTATCAACTGTGATTTTTCCAACGCCGGAAGATAATGGCTAAAGCTATGCGTTTCTTTATTTAGTCTGACAGTGTAAGGTGGTGTTGTTTTTCTACATGATACAAGTACATGAGCCCTCGTCTGTGTGTGTCTGTGTGAATCTGTGGGATGATGATGAGTCTAGGTCAGGCTGCAAGCTGAGGTGTGGACCAAGCAGCAATAGCTCCAGCAGCAGCAAAAAGCTGAAGGTAAGGGAGTGCTCATATTTTAACAAGAAGGGGGCGGGGTCGGTGAGAATTCATGTGGAGCGCGAACAGAATTTCACCCTAGAGGGGTCTAAAGATTTACCCCACCCACGGGAGTCGAAAATTGTGCGCATTTGCTCCCCTTTGATGCATAGTAAATCACGGGCTTTTGCACTCCAAAGGACAATTGACATTTTTTTTGTCAAGGCTTGAAAATGTTTTACCCCCCCCCCCCCCCCCCTGTTGTTAAAAAGTGAGCACCCCCTCAGTGGGTTGGTTTTTGTGCAGCCGGTACACCTGAGTTATGTTGGTGTTACAGCTTACACCTTGTCACCCACAGCCACACCGGTACACCCTCAGAAAAGTGAGAGTCATTGTCGCTAAAACTACCCTCACCTGAGGGCCAGGGAGTGCCTGACCCTCAGGTGAGGGTAGTTTTAGCGACAATGACTCTCACTTTTCTGTGTGTGTAACCAACACGCCGCCCGCCCTCTGTCAACCCGCCATTAGGCCCCATCTCATAGTCACACAGCGGCAAAAAGTACACCCATTTATTACAAATTATGACAAAACGTGTTGGCAAAGTGCGTTGAGAAGTGGGGAACACCTGTTTGTGCACCACCCGAGTAGGCCGGGTACCCATATGTACAAATTACCAGTCGATGCTCCATACATCTACCCATCCTGCTGCAACTCACCAAGAAGGTGTAGCTGTAACAGAATGAGATCAATCTTTATCAAAGTGTTTCTGAACCCTCACCACTGTTTAATTTGACTTACTACCATTCTATTGCCAGTAGTTACCAAAGACTGTTTTTGCTATTTCTCCTTAAAACCTTTGAAATATATATTGAACAGCTCTATAGATCTTGATATTTCGAATATTCGGACAAAAGGGACCTAGATATTGCTGTCAGATGTAAGGAACAAAACATCTAGCAAAATATGAATACTAGTAAGAGAAATATGAAATATTTGTGTTCAAGGTGAAAATTGTTGAAAAAGAACGTTTTTATTGCATTTTCATTCCTCAGAGCAAATCTCGTTCAAAATTTGATTGATAGTAAATCATACGATGTATAGCATGTGTAGGCCCATATTTATTCCATCAAAAAAAACATGACATTATAACCTTAGAATCAATTATATTGGGGTTTATTATAATTACTAATAGCATGGTGCTTCTCACTGCTGCAAGAACTTAATAAAATAAAACCAGCATCATCGAGGTGATCAGCAAACATTCTTTTCTTTTTCAGAAAATTTCCCTTTGAACCTGTGCTCTCATTTCTAAATGATATGGGTTCATGGATCATATGAAACCCACATATGAAACTAGTATTACTGTTTCCCTTTTGAGAATTGATAACAGAGTTTATAGCTGGCCAAAGTGAGTCAGTTCCTTGGTCGGCGTACATACAGAGACAACATACAGGCTAACAACCAGCCGTCCATCACTGGTCCATCGAAGCAATACATTCTGCCACATAAATAGCCTGGTCAGGCCAACATGTGGTTATCCCAAAGCCCATCCCGTTAATTCTGACCCCCCCCTCCCTCCCTCCCTCACCAGTTGCTGATAATCCCTGACCCTCCCTGACCCACATGTTTACCTGCCCCCCCCCCCTCCCCAAACACGTACACATAAAACCCTACATCTGGAAGTGTCAGTTCATGGGAATGTTTGATAGACCCTTCTAACTATTTTCGCACTGATGTGAGTTAGATAAAATAAGTTATTGTGATAGGAATGGGAAGGTTCATTTGTTCAGACCGTCCCCACATAACGACAAAGTCCAGCAGCTCATGGCTAAAGCCTGAGGTCTGCTGACTGCCCAGTCAACATTGCTTTGTGGGACCCATATTATATGTGTTTTCTCCTTGGGCAAGCTGATTTGCCAATATCTGGGTTATGGTCCTTTTTGTCCAGGGCTATAAGTGGGAGCCCAGATGGGTCAGCCCAGATTTGAAGTGCCCAGCTCGAGCCCAAATTTAATCCAATTTGGCACAAACTATAAGAATGTACAATAAATGGTGATTTCTGGAGCAAAATGTCAGCATGGTTGGAATATTTGCAATGTATTTATGAAAAGAAAAGTTTTCCTGGGCTGGCCCTTCTTGGATACCACGTATAGCCCTGGACAAAAAGGACCATAACCCAGATATGGGCAAGCCCAGAGGGCCCAAGTAAGACACATATGGGCCCAGGGACCAATGCTGTCTGGGTGGGGTCTGCATTGCTGCCCTGGTGTGCACCCTGGGGGGTAGCAGGGGCTTAATATGTTGTATGCAGCCCCAGCACCACACCTACAAACAGTGTACCTGTGATTAGCTGTATTAATGCACCAGGCACTGCAGCCTGAGCTCTGTTTACGTGATTAGTCGGCCAGGTGTTTAAACACTTCTCGGGTTAACACCCGCGGGTGCTGCACCCAGGTAGAGGCATCATGTTCACGTGGCAGCACACGTCCTCAGACTCGGCCATCTTCCTAATATGTTATGTACCATCAATATGAGGTCAACAGAGAACATCTCTCAATCTAAGCAGATCACACAGCATTGCCAATTGCTCTGGTGGAAGGTATGTTGCAGCAAAGATTCAGTTTGTATGTGAGTCATGATATGTCCATGTCTTATAGGATTGTGGCAAGCAGTTTCAAAGTATAGGCGGTATAAGGAGGGTTGCTGACCCTTTTTAATCCCCATTTTTGAAATTTTAATCTTGTAGGTTTGACTTTTTTGGGGATGGGTCAAAAATGGGGGGACATGTCCCCCACGCCAGCACCCCAACCCCCGGTTGCCACGCCATCGTCTAAGGACACACATGGGGAGGCAGGAAGTCTCAGTGGGATGAGGTATAACTCTACTTCCCGAACAGAACAAGTGATTTGTGATGAGTATACATCTATATGTGGTGGGTGCCTGAATAGGTAAAGAGAGATTGGTCGATGGGTGGAATAGGCTCTATATGCAGCTGTAAGTGCTTACCGGGGCTCCCCCTGGCGGCATACAGTTGTGTGTTTACCCAGGGCTGGGGGCGGGATCCAGGGGCGGGATCCCGAGGTGTGGCTGGACATGGCACGGTGGGGGTCACGTGGGAGGTCAGGGGTCAGCAGGACGTGTTTGTTGACGTGTGGGGAGGGGGACACACAGCACGCGCCATGTTTACGTCTCACACACACGTCCTCCTCACCTCCTCCTCCTCCTGCACGTGCAGCATCATCTATACCCCATCTATACCTGCACACCGTCAAGGGTCATATACACATAGGCTGTATTGCTGACGCACTTACAGTTACCTCTTCCTTATCTGAGCCTATTCCAATAATGTCAGCCAACTTGATTGAAAAGGTTGGCTGTGCAAGTACTATTCAAGTAAGCCATTGGAAGGCAAAAGATTAGAAATGTTTTCACCTGCAGATTTAAAACGATATTAATAGGACTGAATCAACCAAACGCTGGCGCTGCAAAAGTCTACTTGTGTAAAACTTGTGAGAATGCGCCCTAGCTGCAGCCTTAGCACACACACACGCACACACACACACAACAGACCTATATCCTACCCACGCGCACCAACTGACCTTTGTCTCCAAGCAGAGTCCTAGTCCTACCGTCAGGTAGGATAGTGTGGGCCACCATGACTGCTACACTTGGCTACCTGTACTACCTGTGTACAGACCCCTGTCCTTTCCTTGCTCCCCACAGTGTTGTAGGTATGCAGGCCATGTGCTTTAAGGACCGCAGCAATGTTGACACAAAGCAGAGGGGGGACTTTGCTAAATGTGGGTATATCTCCAGTTTAATGCAAAATTGTGTGCTCTGCATTCCAGTAATATTATTCATTATGCAAATCTATGAGATTATGCCATTTTAATGCATCCAAATGCATGCATTTTCACCAGAATGCAATGCTCAAAGCAGAGGGGGAACTTGGAGTTGACTACCCTGTTTCTGTTACCAGAAACACCTGACCTCCCCCCCGAGGTTTAGCTCAGTGGTGGCCCGTGATTCTACCTGCTGCAGATTCAGTCCAATGTCTTCATCAGCTTCCTATCCTCATCACAGATATAACATAAGGAGGTTTGTAATTGTCTCTGAAAGAGAAACATGATTTATCTTAGTTGTTGCTGTAATTGCATTTGTTTCTGTATGTCCTTGGTGCCATCTCTGTCTGGCTGTCTGTCCCACACCATTTTCCTCTCTCGCTCTCTCGGTTTCTCTCTTTTTTACACAGTGTTTTACGTCTAACAATAAATCAGGCATTATTGTGAGTCACCAATGTGTGTGATAGTGAGCTGACAAATAGCGCACCCAGCCTGACGGGGGGCGGCGGGCCCCATCCTACCTGTGCCGGCCAGGTAATCTCCCTACCAGCATGGGGCGCACACCTCAGTCCACTGCTCTATCTCTAAGTAGGGTGGAGCAGTGCCCTCTCGTCCTATGTTTCTCTATCTACGAGTGTGTTTGCATATTATAATCTACAGAGAAACGGAATATACCATGGCCTCATCCCTGAACCATGCATTGAACCACTGTGGTTTCAGTGGATTTCCAACTCTTGTTTCAGAAGAAGCCGCAAATCGTTCTAAAAGATGCTAGACTATAGTTGATTTAAAGTCATAGCGATGTAAATACAGTTTCGGCAGAAGCCACATCATCAGCATGGCTTAAACTGCAGTTTCAGCAGAAGCCATATCATGACTTCAACTGTAGTTTTAGCAGAAGCCACATCATGGTTTCAACTGCAGTTTCAGCAGAAGCCACATCATGGTTTCAACTGCAGTTTCAGCAGAAGCCACATCATGGTTTCAACTGCAGTTTCAGCAGAAGCCACATCATGGCTTCAACTGCAGTTTCAGCCGAAGCCACATCATGGCTTCAACTGTAGTTTCAGCAGAAGCCACAGCATGGCATGGCTTCAATTGTGGTTTCAATATAGCAGCCACCCCATGTCTTCAACTATTGTTCTTATAACAGCCATCATGCCTTCAACTGTAGTTTTAAAAACAGCCATACTATTATATGAATACTCTAATTATATGCTAAGTTAAGGACGGGGCAGGCTGATATTCGGAGCTCTGCTTAAAAGAAACGAGGATATCTGGTACTGCCTGAAGCCATATGAATTGTAGACGGAATTTTAACAGGCAGGTACGTTGAATTTCAGTCAGTGAAGGAGTCTAGTGAAGGAGCCTGGGTTTCTTACTTAATACAATTAACTTAAGACATAGAGGACTGATCAGCTAAGGGTTTGATTTAATTCAGTTTACTATCGCTCCCGCGTGGCCAACGCGATCCCAAGAGTATATCAAAGCAGCGGATCTCGCTGCTTATCGCGAGAAGACAGATTCGGAACCCTACATCTCCACCCTGGTTTCATTCCTCTCATTTATACCCCTGATTCTTATCGACGTTCTGTTTACATAAGTTCTCGGATTTTCACGTGGTCTCGTGCGGTAAACGAGACCTGACTACACTCTCCAACGTAGAATCTCAGGTGTAAACATATAGACCGCTGTGAGCCTATACCGGGAGAGTGAATCAAGAGACGTAACGCAGACTCTCACAATCTCACCAACATCGACGAGAAGCGTGTACAAAAACTAAAATGGCGGATCCGGCCAGGTTGCTATGGTTACTGGAGGGGGCTTATCTCAGTGTCTTATTGGTCTGCTCTTTGAAGGGCTGCTGACATACGGGTCCCGTGCACGGGAGTGGTGCATCCCGGGATTGCAGCAGATCTGTAGCCGCGGCAACTCGAGCCTCAGTCTGATAACGAGGCCGATTTGATGCAACATGAAGCCGAGCTCGCTGTCAGATCGGCGGCACAAATAAAGTAAATTACCGAGTCTCAGTAAAGTAAGATCTATCCTCCCGTCCCCGGCCGCCATCTGTAATGTGGTACGGTCGCCTTGTGCCGCCCTCCCGGCGCAGCTCCTGCCCGTGCACATCATGCTATCATCTCTCATCATCAGGGATAAAAAGAAATTCACTGACATTTTCTATCGCACACACATTCCTCCATTCTGAGATCAAGGGAAGTAGAAAGATATAATTTTAAAGAAATTGATATCACTGGATAAATAACCACTGGGAATCTTTTGCGGTGTTACATGCTTCAGTAGGCTGGTCCGGGGCATGGCTGGTATATGCAATGACATGCAATCATGGAAGGCACTGATATTATGTATTAAACAGTAAAGCGAAGGCGCAATGCATAAGGCCCCTAGCAAAATACATTTTAGACCAATCAAATAATTCCCTTCATTCACTGGGAAATTCCGAGGATACAACTGGTACCCATGTTAGCAGTGCTTTAATATCTCGCCGATAGCCTACTAGCTTGAGTAATATGGCTGCGCCCAGGCTTGACCCCTTTTATTAAAATGTTTTAGGGGTCTAAAATGTAGCTAAATTTATTCCGCTAGTGGCTTTGATAAAGATGAGACTCTCAGGGTCTTAAGCAACCTGTACTGTAGAAAGCGGCCTGCCATTGTCCTATTATAAACTTACGTAAGTACTTTTCTTGACAAATCAGTGACGGATCGTCTTTTTACAGCAATATAATCACAGTTTGGTCTGCGATACCATGGACATTTATCAGCGCAGGTGCGCTTATTCAAGCCACTATGTTAGTATGTATCAGGTAAAGGCAAGTAATGCTGCACAACGGGTATCTTGCACGTGATTTGTGGCAGGCGGCTGGCAGCTGTTGGGACAGCCGTCGTGACAACCCCTCCTTGAGAAGAGCCCTCAGAGATAAGGGCAGATAGCCTCTATCTACCCAGGAACATGTAAAGTCTCATCCCTGTCAACCGCATGCCGCAGCCATCACTGTCTCCCAGCATATCCTTTACATTGCTATATTGAGATAATGACACAAAGTGTGCCTGGAGAGTGGTTGTCCGTGTAGGAGAGTGACAAGGTGAGGAGGTTGTCATGGTGAGGAGGAGGGCCCGGATGTAGCTGGTGTCTGTGTTGTGTTACGGTGAGATGCTCTAATGGAGCTTGTCTACAGCTCCACCCCGTCTGTGACAACTGTACACCACCTCCCACTCCTGTATACTCCTGTACCTCCCTTGGGGGTACTCAGATGCAGCAGGCACCAGACAAGTGGTGGTTGTGGAGGTCAATGGATGTGCACCTCTCTGCTGACTACAATAATCAGCCCATCAAGTTAGATGGTAGTAAAGGGGATAGTCATCCCATCAAATTGGATGCTGTTAATTGTTTTCTTCTTTTCACATGCTATGAGATTGCAAGTCCTTTTCTATTTCACACTCACAATAAGTGAAGAGTTTGGATGCAAAACGACGTATCTCCATCCCAGAATTGAAGTACATAGTACTTTTTGTAAAGGCACCCTGGAGTCAATTATTCTACTTTGGTAACAGAGTGCATTTTTGTCCCTATTTTGAAAATGGCGCTTATGTCGTTTTGCATCCAAACTCTTCAAATATACAGTCATGTACTTGAAAAATATAGGAAAAACATGGTAAAATGAAATAAAAAGCACTTATATTCTTCTTGGGGCAGGTACACTAGTGTTAAGTTTATGGTTCATGCTTCGTCAAACTCCCGCCAGGGAGCAATCAGCCGGAAGCACTCCGACCCACAATGCCTCAGCCAAAATGGCCCACAGCGGCTCAGGCAGAGGGGCAGGGAAGCGGAAATAAGGCAGAAAATGTCAGCGGACAAACAAAAACAATAAGTCGTGTTAGTCAGAGAAAACGCATGCTACTCTAGTTTTCTTGGAAATTCTTCCTTACTAACATTAATATTTAGATGTTTTCTATCAACTTCCAATGTTTACTCACTTGATGCATTTATCCCGCAGTAGAACTCTATACCACCCTGGCTACCCTCATTGTTTTCCAGCATTATGATGTTTCTATAGAATAGCGCTCTCTGCCAAATTGAAATGGAAATCCACTAACGTTTCTGTGCTGGCGGGTTTGCCAGAAGCATGCATGGGAAGATGGACATTGCCATAGAGAGCCTCAAACATGACTATTGCTATTGAATTCTTTGTACTGTGTTGGGCATTTTTAAATTTTGATATAATATGCTTCATGGTTCAGACTGGGTTAGTGACTCACCAGTAGCGGCTATTGAGGGGTCGGGCAGTCCCCTGGCGCCATTGTGGCATCTCACCTTTCCTGGTGAATCCTGGTGAGCCTCGTTTTGGCCGAGATCCCGCGGGAACACGCTGTGTGCTACCTAGGGGGTGACCTTCACCTTTATCTGCTAGTATCTGATCTGGAAACATGCAGGCGCATGCGCAGTGGTCGCCCTCAGGTCCCGCCTCAGGTGCCGCCGTCTGTATAACAACGACATATCCTCGTACCATCTGTCAGGGGTTAAATATCTGTTGTTCTGAAAAGGTGTAGGAACAGGATGTCTATCTTCGGTTCGCCAAAAGCATAGAGATACGATCATGTAAACCTGTCTATATTATTATTAACCTGTGGCAGTCTGAATCCCTGTCAAGTGACAACCAGAAATACCCAGAACCATCCAAACAATCAATCAAGACCATGTCAGTTCAATCCTTTGGGCAGAGAATTCAGTTCAACATTGAATGAACATTGGCAGTCAGTTGTCAAAGTTGATTCATTGTTCTGTGCCCACTAGGATATGCCTACCCTCTCTATCTATCTATTCTTCTATCTGTCTTTGATGTATATATAATTATTATTATAGGGGCCGATCCAATCATTTAAAAATGAGAGGGAGATAATGTGTAATGTCACTCAAATATATCTGGTTTAAAAAAACATTTTTGTTTCTTATTTTTACAATTTTTAATGAAACTGTGGATATTTCACTCTTTATATAGTGCATTTATTATAAATCAGTCCCGGGCTTCACCATGGATCTTTGGGACCCTTTAATTGAAAGATTCTCCAGGCGGGGCTCCAGTAGAAAGGAAAAGAAAATCATAAAATTCCCCTTCTTTCTCCAACAGTTGTGCTATGCTAGACTGAGTGTGTGGGCAATGTGAGGCATCCAGCACCTAATCCCCTACGTCCCCACACCGAGTGGAGGCGCGTGACGAATGCCAAACACAACATGTCGTGTGTGGGGCGTCACGTGCCCCCATTGTGGCCGTCCATCTCGTGTTCTGGCCAGGTATTGCCAGCACCTGTGCCACCCTGAGTGCCGTGAGCTGCTCCCTGAGCGCCTCTACTACACTCGGTAATCATTCTCACTTGAGGGAACAGGACGTAGTAAATAATAAAGGGAGTGGTGTACAACCGTGATCTGCACTAACTAACGTGATCTGCAGTAGTGCAGATAACGGCAGACCCTCCAAACGTGATCTGCATCAAATCAACGCGATCTGCATCAATTTATGTGATTGAAGACATGTAGACCTATGTGGTGTTTGTCTTTGGGGATTTATAAGCAAATATGTATTATTCATGCAAAAGGACATATGGGGCATCTAGGAAGTATTGTGGGGTTGGGTCACATTACCCAGCGGCGACCTGGGGCACCTAGGAAGTATGGACCTGTAATTGTTTAACCTGCCCAGGGCCCAGTTGGGGTATTTCGCCAAAAGATCAATTATCCTAAAAGTGGCCATCTTGACGAGAAAAGTATTGAAAACTACAAATTCAAGGGTAATTTTTCTAAAAACGGTCAATTTGGGTAGAAAACTGTCTGATATTGACAAAAAATCTGCAGATACTGGTTGGCTAGTTGTAGCAGATAACAATATGGTGATGCAGATCACGTTGATTTGATGCAGATCACGGTTGGATGGTCTACCGTTATATGCACTACTGCAGATCACGTTAGTTACTGCAGATCACGGTTGTACAAGTGTTGACTCTGGGTGTGCAGGCCAGCCCTGGTGGTAATCTGATGTACCTCCAGCAGCCTGCATTGTGCAGCCTGTGCCCTACACAGTCAGGGTTCTACACATGACAATGTGCCCCACACAGTCAGGGTTCTACACATGACAATGTGCCCCACACAGTCAGGGTTAAATACAGGACAATGTGCCCCACACAGGCAGGGCTCCTACAGGACCATATGCCCCATACAGGGTCAGGAGAATGTGCCCCACACACTGACACAGGGCTCATTAGGTCTAAGTTCTACACATGACAATGTGGCCCACAGTCCCGGGCCCACAGTCAGGGTTCTACACAGGACAACGTGTCCCACACAGGGATCATTCCTTGTACATGTAGAGACTGTACACAGGACAATTTGAGCTTATGTGCCCCACATAGAGTTTACTACATGTACAAGTTCCTAGCCTACACATAGGGCCTAACAATGTGGCCCCATGCCGAGTTTACTACTTGCACAAGTTCCACTGCACAGGACAACTTGCCCCGTACGGGTTCTTTAAAACATGACAATGTGCCCGGCAATGTGCCCCACACGGGTTTTACTACTTGTACAAGTTGTACACAGGACAATGTGCTTCTGATGGAGCGGCGTGAACGGAACCAGCTGCTCGCCGCCCGCCGCACGCATCACCTGGCCGTGTTGCCTAGCAACCCGCAGCTGAGGCGCCGCCTGCAGCGCCACGTGTGAGACGCCGCCGAACTAGTGTTTTTGACATTAACTACGGCCGCGGCTTTTAACGCGGGCCGACGAGCAGAACGGGGCTGTGGCTGGTAGGGACATCGAGGTATGTTTGCAGCCCAGTCAGGTAGATGTACAGAAGGTGCAGGTAGATGTACACACCCTTCACACCCTGTCCTCTAATTGTGGCCCCAGTGCATGCCGGGAACAGCCAGACGCCGCTCTGTGGTCATGTGACCGTGACTGGACGCATGGGCCTGGTTTTGTGGACTTTCCGAAGTGAGTTGTCTGTTCTCGTGAGACGGCACGAGAGATGATAAGAAACCACAGGAGTAAAATGGATGAGACATAATGATTCCTGCTTTCACTAACGTCCAATAACGGAAGCTTCACAAGGCTCAAACAGTTGTCTTTTTGTGTCTGATGTGTGTGGTTTTTTTTAAATAGAGCCCCGGTGTTGTATAGGCTTACCTTTACACGTAGGCCCTAGTTTGAGCGCCGGGGTATAGGACCTATAGGGGTCTTTAGTCTTCATCGAGTACTAAAACGTGTTCCGTTTCAATGGGCCCACTAATACTACAAAGTTTAACTTTTTCATGTAAACAATTCCCAACCAATTGTTGGTTCACATATCATTTCAACTGTATTATGATGATGTTGGCAGTGCTAGACTTTCTTAACAAATGTCATTTCAACCACGTTTCAGTTCAAAGTTAACATGTTTTCAAGAACTGTAGAAGTTGACTCAATTCATTGTCTGGCTTTAGATTCCGGGTCGTGATTTTAAAATCGCATCCTGTCCGTCTCCTCTTGGTGGGTAACATCCTTGTCTGACCGTCGGGAGGGAGCAGAGAGAGACAGGGGTCTAGTCTTCTGCTTTGTCCTGTGGTCATGAAGGGTGGTGGGGGATATTGGGTGTAGAGCCCCTGATAACCAATCTTAATGCCGACCATCTCTCACCAGCTCCAATCAGACGGACGGGCGGGGCCCCTTAATGTTCCTCTGAATGACAGCGATTAGAATTCTTGTCGACGATTTATCTCCGCCGTATTGACAATCCAAACACGGTGTGGCCGGGTATGGACCCTGGTAGAGGGGTGGCCGTTTTATGTGCTGTCCACACACCCCTCTCATTACACTCTCATTACACACGCAGCCCCACCATCCGCCGCCCTCTTCGTCCCTTCAGGAATTTCCTGCCATTCCTATGATTCTGAGAAGTGCCATCATACTAATGGAGAACCGTTGTAGGAAGAAGAGTCGTGATTCACAAGGCAGGAATGGGAGTCATAAAACACTTTGTTTGCGAGTCAAAAACATAGATGTATGTATACATCTTAGGATATGTGGGATGGATGTGATGTGATGTTTGCAGTTGGAAATCAGGTGAAGGTTAACTTCATGCTGTATTACAGTCCCCATTGGAGATGTTAGAGGCAATGTGTGTTTAACATGGCGCTGTTTGAGGCAGCTTGTGTTTAACATGGCGCTGTTTGAGGCATTATGTGCCGTGTTTAACATGGCAATGTCAACTGTTTGAGGCAGCGTGTGTTTAACATGGCGCTGTTTGAAGCAGCTTTTGTTTAACATGGCGCTGTTAAAAGCAGCTTGTGTTTAACATGGCGCTGTTTGAAGCAGCTTGTGTTTAATATGGCGCTGTAAATCAGCTTGTGTTTAATATGGCGCTGTTTGAAGTAGCTTGTGTTTAACATGGCGCTGTTTAAAGCAGCTTGTGTTTAATATGGCGCTGTTTGAAGTAGCTTGTGTTTAACATGGCGCTGTAAATCAGCATGTGTTTAATATGGCGCTGTTTGAAGTAGCTTGTGTTTAACATGGCGCTGTTTAAAGCAGCTTGTGTTTAACATGGCGCTGTTTAAAGCAGCTTGTGTTTAACATGGCGCTGTTTAAAGCAGCATGTGTTTAACATGGTAGTGTTTGAAACCGCTTGTGTTTGACATTGCTCTGCATGTTTGAGCAACGTGTGGTGGGTTTAACATGGCGCTGTTTGAGGCAGCTTGTGTTTAACATGGAGGCATTATCTGATGGGTTTAACATGGCGCTGTGTGGCTGGTCTAACCTGGTGAGTTGTGACGTGTTGCACAGCTTCACACCTGCTGTATTACACATAGATCCATGTACAGACATGAGTGATGCCACGTCGTCAGGGCCGCCTACATATAAGATACATGAGTTATGCCACTACGGCAGGGCCGCCTACAATTAGTCTCCGCAGGTATCCTTCATTCAAACACCATCCATTCTCCCACTGACAGACCTACACGTCCCCCCTGACCCCTGGGTGACCTCTGCTGACGTTAATGAATCCAGCCCCGACCCGCCGGCGCCGCCGCTGTTAGCACCTCCATAAAAACACCTTACAGCCCGGTATGTAACACACCTAGACCCCTCCTCACTGCACCCTCATACCCCTCACACCCCGCCCACATCACCCCTAAACCCACCAGGGGGATCCACGAGCTGTTGAGCTGCTCCTTGTCTGGCCAGATCTTGATCAGTCATTAGATTCTGACATGAAGATGGTGCTGCGTAACTATATAGAGTGTTGTAATATAGATTTGTTCTCATCACAGGAACAATAGACAGGTATATCCCATAGACAGGACTATATGTGTACAAGTAACATGTACAATAATTGTACATGTACACCTCCCCATACTTGGACGGACCATGAAAGTCTACTAGACTTTCATGGACAGACGACAGAGGTAGTGAGCTGCTCAGCTCAGAGCACTATGTGGACCTTCAGTCTTTCCCCATACCTTCATAGAATCATACATAATATTTATAGATGTGGTTTTTTTTCGTCACACGGGAAGTACATGCCATGGTATACTCGGACGGTGTGTGTCGGGGGGGGGGGGGGGCAGGTGGGGGGGGGCAGGTAGGCCGGGAGCGGCTAAGGAGCGGATAACGGACAGATAACCAACTCGTCACCTGACAATACTCAACAACTCGTTATCACACCTGACGACGTATTTACAGCGGCACCGGAATATGCGCGCGGCGACGGGCGGCAGGAACACACCCCTGGTATGGCGTTAAAGGTGCAAGGGAAAGGAGGGAAAAGCAGGCAGGCAGGTAGGCAGGTAGGCAGGTAGGCAGGCAGGTAGGTAGTCAGACAGGCAATCAGGTGGGCAGGGGAAGAGAGGGAAGCCTCCCGGAAGCAGAGGGAGGGATGAGTTGGTGGACCTAAAGCCCGCACGGGGTGGAGAAGCAGCGGGATAGCGCAGGAACCAGTCCATTATTATATTTTATGGAACTATTAGTTGATCTCTGACTCTTGCATTCTGCAGGTAGCTCTGTGACGGCCGTGCTGCCAAGTATGTTAACCCCATGTATGAACCCTGTGTGTGTGAACCTCGTGTGTGTGTGAACCCCATGTGTGTGTGAACCATGTGTGTGTGAACCCTGCGTGTGTGAACCCGGTGTGTGAACCCTGTGTGTGTGAACCCCATGTGTGAACCCTGTGTGTGCAAACCCCATGTGTGTGAACCCCATGTGCGAACCCTGTGTGTGTGAACCCCATGTGTGTGAACTCCATGTGTGAACTCGTGTGTGAACCGTGTGTGTGTAAGCCCTGTGTGTGTGAACCCTGTGTGTGCCCCTTAGGCACCTACAGGGCACCAATTACACATCAATCGGACACATTACCCCCTCTCATCTAGATACCATATGCACTCCGGGTGTGCACTCTTCTGTTTCTGTTTTCCGTTAAATAGGCTCAATGCCTTGGGGTGCTACCTTACTGTTTTAAGCAAAGTTTGCAGATCAAGCAGATTTATTTCTGGTTTGGATTTGTATGAAATAATCTACAAGAAAACAATAATGCCTGGGGATGTGTGGCAACTGTGACAACTGTAGACTGCGTTTGGAGAGTGAAAGCACAGCATGCACATGTGTTTCAGTATTCCTGGCCCAGGGGTCCCGGCCACAACCCCTACAGCCTCCCCTTGTGTGCGTGTGGGGGGGGGGGGGGTTATTGAAGGGAATAAGATTATCCCTTGTCGATTTTAAGGAATGGCAATTCCCCAGTGGGTTATAGTGGAAAAACAGGGAAGAGCAGAAACGTTTGGAAGACATATTTATTGACTTATAAATAACGTATAATATAACATATGGGAATGGCAGCCATAGAGAGGTATCACTTAAAGCTGTTCAGGGACAGAAAAGACATTAGGAGCTCCCAGGGTCGGATCAAGGCATGAGTTATCGTGGAAAAACAGTGCGGATCCTGTAGTCAGCAAAATAGCGCGCAAACAGATCAATGACATTCTCTCATCACCGCTCTCATTGGTGGATTGCAGAGACAGTGCGGATCCCAGAGTAAAACATATGACGCAGTGACATTCTCTCATCACTGCTCTCATTGGTAGAAAGTGCAGACACTGCGGATCCTGGGGTGAGGGCATGACGTAATGTAATTATGCAGGAAGGGGATGAGTCGTTGGCCGCTGGAATCTCCAGGCAGTTGGGGATTAGAAATCAGCCCGGGAGGTCTGCCGGGGCTGAGATGCTCAGCTCTATATGGGAGTACATTTGTGGCATTCATAGACAGTGATTCAATGTGGATTTAGATCTATATGGCTTCTACATGGTATTGGAGAGTTGGGGCTGTCGACCATGGCAGATACGGATATCCCATGGAGGAGTAGCCGTCAACAGCGTGAATGGTGGCAGGCAGGTGCGGGCGTGCACGCCGAACCAATGCACTCTCCAAACAGACATATACTTGTAGACTACAATAACAACATGCACACATTGCACACTGAGAAGCAAAGGACAGATATATGGTACACTGTAAGCCCAGGACATGTATAGGGTACTAAACATCAGTATCCTCCAATAAAGCTGGATCTCACACAAGCAGAGTTGTTTCTCCA
This sequence comes from Harmothoe impar, assembly GCA_947462335.1. NCBI lineage: Eukaryota > Metazoa > Annelida > Polychaeta > Phyllodocida > Polynoidae > Harmothoe > Harmothoe impar. The sequence continues at coordinate 14,130,145 of OX381721.1, read as the reverse complement.
TGGGCAGGGAACGCCTCTACCATCTACTAGTTAACCCCATAAAGTGACATAATATAAGGTGAGTTCGGAACCCTGAGTAAACACAGTAAAACACTCTGTATCCAGAGGACATCTACTATAGCCCAGATGGTGGTTTGACTCTGGCAAAGGGTGGGTAGAGCTGTGTCTCTGTCCCACCCAACCCCGTGCCGACCAGCTCACATGTCACCTGGGGGGCGCCTGGAGGACATGGGACAGTGTACCAACCAAACTATAGTGCAATACATTGGGATAACAGAAAGTGCAGGTAAGGAGTGCACATACCAAGAAGAGAGGATAACAGTGTGCCAACCAGACTGTAGTGCAATACATTGAGATAAGAGAGAGTGCAGGCAAGGAGTGCTCATACCAAGAAGAGAGGACAACGGTGTGCCAGCCAGACTGCAGTGCAATGCGAGACAGCATACTGATAGAAGAGGGACAGAGACATCATAGAAGAAAGAAGCCGGCTGGGAACTGATCACTCCAGGCAGGCAATAAGATCCAGGAGAGAGATAGCAGCACCAATCCAACATGTAGAGGCAAGAAGAGAGGTAACATCGATGGAAGAGGAGGAAGAATACACAATCGTACCCGGCTGGATGGAGGGGAGGAGTTTGATCCAATAGGCGCCATGTTGGAGGGAACAACTCCACAGCCAGGGGTGTCGGGAGTAACATGTCAGCCAATACATAGTAAACTGACACAACACCATCCAGACTGCCCCAGCTGAGAAAAAGGGGGGTCAGCTGGGACAGAAAACGGCCAGCAGCCAATGGTCACAAAGGAACCTGTTGGGGCTGATGGAATTAGCTCAAGGCGCATGGGAGAACCAGAAAAACAAGAGAACAGAGAACCACAGAACAGAACAGTAGAAAAAGGGGAGAACCTAAGACAAGACACAGAACAGACAGAAATGGGGGGGACTTTTATTCAAGAAACAGAGCATACAGAAGTAACACAGATAGAGGAACAGGGGGGCAGAAGCAAGGGAGAACCAACAGATCAATAGCAATTGATATTAAAAAGCGCCTTGAGCCGGACACCCATATATAAGAAACTTTAATTGAGGGAAGGGAATTATTTAGAAGAAGAGACAAAAAAAAAATAGGGACCTATCAACAGAAGGAGTACAAACAGAAGAAAGTACCACATGACCAAACAGAGACAGATGAGGCAGCAGGACAGTCCAATACAGAAGAGGGGATAAGAAGTAAAATAGAAAATACTGGAATTGAAGATAATATATACAGGAAACAGAAGAAGAAGCACCACAAAACAACACACCAATAAAAAGGGTAGGAGTAGAAGAATAGCCACTCAGAAACAGCAAAGAAAATAAGAAGACAGAAGAGAGGAGGAGCACCCACACTGCCACAACCAGGACAAGTTTTGTAACTTGCAGCAGAGACTGGGTGGAATAGGCATGGCAAGGATCCATGAATATAGAAGCAGCAGGCCATGGAGGCATCAGAGCCTGCCACACATGGGTTATAAAACAAACTAAAAGGAAAGAACAAGTAAGTCAATACCAGGAGTGAGTCCATCAAATAAAAGAAACACTATGAATAATAGATGACATGAAAGGGCAACAGGATAGAGGGAGACCCAGACAGAGATAGGAAAAACACCAATATCAATGCCATGGTGGTATCGGGGGATATAGCAACAGGAGTAAGTAGCATACTGTATACGGCAGCTCAGGAGGAAAACAGGGACAGTGGCAGCAGGAGCACAGAGCACGGCCTGCACACCACCCTGGAGTAGGCCCACACCGGAGGCACACAGGAGAGTGCAGGAGGCACATATACATACAATAGTGATGATCTGAAGCAATGTAATTAAACCAGATGCAGGAGAATGGTTATGATTGACAATTACCTACAAACACATTATTGGTTAAGCCAAAGGATACAATGGAAAAAACTGTAAGCATACTTTGTAATTATACTGCTTAAAATGAACTTTATATATATACATGTTTGGGAGGATGGCAGACCCAATAACAAAAGACCATAGGGAATCTTCCATGTCTCAAATAAGATGGGAGAATATTATAACACTGCTGAATCATGCTGGAGCATTATGGTGGGTGTGGCATGATTTAAGTAACCATTCTGAAACAGTGAAATTGTCCCAGAAATTTAAGGAAATTTAACTTCTCAGGACTATAGGTACAGTGGGATGGCCCTGTACTGGTAACCAGACATTATTTTGATAGCTCAACAATGTATAGCACTGTGTTTGGTAGAGCCCTATGGCAGTGGACAGGAAATCACATTTGGCTTGTTGGAACAGAAATATTCAATGGGAGGTGAGCAGCTCACCAGCAGCCCACAGGAGCATACATGTAGGAAAACCACAGTGCAAGTCATAACCACATGCTATAACCACTAGTGAAAGGCTAAAAGGAACAGTGTTAAGTTAAAAATTACACAAAAAGACAATATGAATGGCTTGTAAGAACAGATAGACAAGAGAAATAATATCAGTATGGGAGGTGCATGTATACAGAGATATATATAACTGGGTGATCACAAGAGACAGCCGGGACAGATAGACAAACCATTATGGATTTCAGGAGAAGGGAGCAGGCACAGTGAGATTAGAAGCCTGCCAACATCAATAACACCCAGGGAGCAGCTCAGGGGTGCACAGTGTGTTGAGAGTGAGAGACCTGTAGGAGTTAACCCTTTCAACACTGGATTTCCTGTAACTCAATGCAATTTTGTGCAATATGTTGGCTTGCCGTGTGGAAGGGGTTAAAGCATAAGCAAGGAGGGACTGACAGGAGCATGGTGCATAATATATACTTTAAGATATGCTGAGAAAAGAAGCATAGAAGGGATGCATTGGTCACCATCGGACCAGTCATTTTGGTGAAGTCCAAGCATAACTTTTAATAAGAAATCAGAAGTGGAGTTGCAGATCATATGAGATAAAGAGCAATCAGGAAACCCCATTAGAAGTACCAAAACTCTAGGCTTAATCATAATAGAAAGAGACAGAATGTGGACTGGACACTTCCACAAGATAGACTTGTATTGGAACAGTAGTCATGCAGGGAAATGAGTATCTGATTTAGATATAAAAGTGATGGAGGGAAGAGTCCCCAGAGAAGGGGCAGGCCCAGGAGAGGAGGGAGCCAGGGACCCCACCCACATCAAAATGACCAAAAGAGCAGCCAAAGAGCAACTCAGGAGCAATCATAGGTGAGCAGTGACAGACACACACTCTGTAGGTGCACATTAAGATGGGAAGAAAACAAAAGAAACAAGGAACAGGAAAAGGAGTAGTAAACTGAAGCTGAAGGGAGCCGAGCTGGGGAAGGTGAAACCAATGGAAGAATAGGGAAGACAGACAAGAAAATAATGAGCAGCAAAGAAATTTATATACAATTAACAGAAGATAGAAGCAGAAGTGATGGAAAGAAAGCAAGAAAAGAAAGTGTGGAGAAAGGTAGCAGCAACCAGGGAGAGGCAAGGCATATGTGGAAAGACAATAAGTATAAAAGGAGGACATTTTCATTCATTAAGACACAATAAATAAGGAAGAGAGGAAGTGCAGCCAACCCAACAGCAGACAGGGGAGAGACAACTCAGTATACAACACTACATAGAAGGGGGGAGACTGGTAGACACCAGACACACACCGCACACAGGAACCCCACACAGCAGAGGAGAGACAAACCAGGGGAAGACCGGAGATGGGAAACAGAGGAAGCAGTCCCCACCAACACCATAACAGTAGTCTGGTCTGTTAAGGAAAAACACATTATTTTCCGGATAAAAATTTAGTACACACATAGGCACCTAACAACAGGGACTCAGCAGCCAATACTCAATAACAGAATAGGACACCATACAGAATACAACAGGTCATGCGAAACAAAGGGTACAACTGAAACCAGTAAAAAACAAGAAAGTTGATAGGTCACCTAAGGGAGCAAAACAAGAGACACCATTGTAGAATGACTGCAAGGTAGGGGAAGGGAGAACCAATGCAGAACAGACAACCCAGAAAACAAAAACAAAGACCAAGAGCCAGAGGACCCAGATGACCGAAGGGATGGTATGCTCGAGACAGAAGGCAGCGGCTCTCAGGAAAGAGCCAACCCAACCCAACATAGGGAGGCCCAAACCGAATGCCATTCACCAAGAAAATAACAGAACCCACACAGAACAGAGAAATTCAGAAGACACTCAGTATAGTGACTTACACACTGAACGACAGTGAGGGGGGGTCCCCAGAGGAGCAAATCCGCCCCCCCCCCGACAGGGTGGTAGGGCCTGATAATATTGGCCAGGCCACACCCGACCAGAACAATCCGGCAATGGATCTAGAAGCCTGGCTGACAGCTATTAAAATAGCAAAGACATTAGTAGATAGAAGCAACAGAAACAGAAATAGGAGAAACAGAAACAGACCATACAGAACCAGAACATATAGAAACAGAAAAAAGAAGCAGGAAGACAAGAAATAAATAATAAAACAGAAGGGAGCACAGAGATCAGCAAAGAGCCAGAGAGAGAAGAGAGACAACCACAGAACCCAGAGGGAGTCAGACCAGATAACAGTAAAACCAATGGAGGGAACTGGTGGGTAGGAACCACCACACAGGCAGGAAATCAGTGAGCAGACGACAAACTCCACATAGCAATAGCAACAGGAGGTGCGGCTGGAGCTGCTCGTAAACTACAGAAAAGGGGATATAAAGGGAGTATATGTATACAAAGACCAATAATAGAAATGAGGAGTTGATCAGTGGATACCACAGTTTGAAACTAACAAAGGTGTGTATGGTGACATGCTTAGAAGAAGGACAGCTATTAGCAGCTGATGAATTAATCACTAAAGAGAAAATAGGGACAAGAACATACTGACAGTGAGCAGAGTACAGGAGGCAATAGTATCAGGGGGAGAGCAGGGGACAGAATCACAGCATGACATCTACACACGATGGAAGGATTGATCGGGAGTCAGAAAGGAGATATCAATGAGAGACTCAGATACCACCCCCCCCCCCCCCCCAGGAGCAGCCCCGCACGCAGGACTGAGTAGGAGCAACCATGGTCTGGGAATCAATATGCTGGGAGCAGCTCAGCTAAGGCCATCTATAGGGAAGCAACAGGGCCATAGCAAGCACATGGCAGACATGACATAAACAGAATTGAGAGGGCATCAAAAGAAGAGCTACAACAAAGACAGAGATTAGAAGAAATAATTGGGGAAGATAGAGACAAGAGAGCAGCAGATAGAGAAGGAGAGAAAAGGAAGGAAATAAGCAGTTCATCAGGGGAAGATGGACAGATGTAAAACATAGATGGTAGAAGGGGGACACCTGCAAGTATAGGCACAAAGAGGGATCAATGGAACCAAAGATAAGATGAAGCAGAGGTAGAAGAAGAAGAAATAGAAGTAGCCTAAAAAGGAGAGTCCCCCAGATGAGCCATACATGGCAGCAGAAGACATGTGGCATTGAAACAAAGACATTTGGCATTAGGACAGAGACATGTGGCACTAAAACAGAGACATGTGACATTAAAATGGAGGCATGTGACATTGAAATAGAGGCAGGTCAGATGCAGGGGGAGGGACAGAGGCACCCAACCACACCAGCATACAGTGGATAAATAAAAAGGAAAGAGTAGTATGTGGGAGCAACTCACACTTGCCCAAAGGAGTAATGGTATAGAGAGACATCTGTAGTGGTGAGGAGACACCAATGGAAACAGGGGAGTCACCCAGGGGAGAAGGAATGGAGTAGGAATAATAAGGAAACCAATACTATTATGATATGTATGGAACTGGTAGCATTTTGAAAGGGGCCAACACATTTACAGACTGCAAAAGGGGAACTAACCAGGTACCCACACAAATGGAAAGGTTATTTTAGAAGCTGGAGTAATATTGAAAAGCATACTATAAGAAACTACAGGCAAATGTATGGAGAGGATTAGACAATATAACCACAGGCAATAACCATGGTTATAGACAGAGGCTGTGACCAGCAGCAGTAGGCAGCCTGCAGGCAGGAGACAGCAGGGCAGAAAAAGTTTGCTGGGTGTCATGGCAACAGGGAATATCACCACAGATAAGGATGAGAGGCCAGAGTCTGGCCAGGGGCCAAAATGGAGACAACACCCAGCAAGGCAAACACTCTGAGCATTAAGCATTGGGAAATAGAGAGAAGTATTACAACTAAAAGGCTGTATAGCAGAATGGGTGGTGGAGTGCAAGACCACTGTTCATTTTAATTCCAATGGAATAAAGCTGCCAGTACCATGGAGACAAAGCAGACATTTAAAACAGTTTGATATTATATTCTACCAAGGAACACAACATATAGGAGATATGCAAAACATTAGGCCAGTGCAGAGATACATCAAAATAGAAGAAGAGTTAAAAGCTAGCAGTTATAGGATGATGGGTGAATGGAGGAGCAGCCCACCCAGACAGCAGCCAAGAAGTGGTGCAATGTGGTTCTAACGGTACTATGGACCTGATACTTAATCATGAAAGCCCTGGATTGAGTAGGGGTGGAAATGATGGTGGATGGTCCATATGCCAGAAGCCAATCGCTAGCAATCAAAGCTCAGTAAGAAGGAAACCCCGAGGGAGACAATATATAGGCCCCAGAACAGGAGAAAAGTACAATATAATAAATAATAGAAGGACAGGAGAACCAATATATGTTACACCTGGGCAACCGCAGTATGGAAATACATAGCCTCAGAGGGGAGGAACATAGAAGGGCAATACAACAACTGAACATTAATACAGCAACGAGGGAATTGCCTGGGGCCCACCCCCCCCCCCCCCCACAGCAAGCAAAGAGAACAGGAGTGATCAGGCAAAACCCCACGGGGGCGGCCAACAAGGATCCAATAGAAATATATCAAGAGGTACACGAGTAGCGTTGCCGTGTGAGCTAAAGAGACTGCAGAACCGAATAGACATTGGATTAAAGGGAGGCCAGGCATTTCTCCCTTAACAAAACTGAAGGTAAAGCATTATTAATTTTACGTTGAATCAATGTTTATGGATTCTCAGCGCTCACATAGGCAGCAAGGCGATTAATACGCCACGAGTGGAGTCTAACTATGATGACTCGGGTGCAGTGGCATACGGACAAAGACTTACGAAGAAGCCACACTTCGGCTTGTCAGTATCCTATAAGCACCACTAGTGATCTGCCTTGTGTAACGGCCCCATGTTGATGCAGAGGATTATACTCTAAGCGGTCGACACAGGTCAGGAATCTCGGAGACGAACTATAACAGGTCGGGAGCAGGACTATCCTGGCCTGAGCCGGATGTACATATTTTACCGCCGTCTTAATCCATGAACTATGAAAGGCCAGAGAGCAGGATTATCCTAGCTCGAGCCTAATTTGTATCTGTATCCACATCTTTATCCAACAGACTTTGAAAGGCCAGAGAGCAGGACTATCCTAGCTCGAGCCCAATCTCTCATCATTATCCATGAACTATGAAAGGCCGGAGAGCAGGACTATCCTAGCTCGAGCCTAATCTCTCATCATTATCCATGAACTATGAAAGGCCGGAGAGCAGGACTATCCTAGCTCGAGCCTAATTTCTCATCTTTATCCATGAACTATGAAAGGCCGGAGAGCAGGACTATCCTAGCTCGAGCCTAATTTCTCATCATTATCCATGAACTATGAAAGGCCGGAGAGCAGGACTATCCTAGCTCGAGCCTAATTTCTCATCTTTATCCATGAACTATGAAAGGCCGGAGAGCAGGACTATCCTAGCTCGAGCCTAATTTCTCATCATTATCCATGAACTATGAAAGGCCGGAGAGCAGGACTATCCTAGCTCGAGCCTAATTTCTCATCTTTATCTATGAACTATGAAAGGCCAGAGAGCAGGGCTCACCCCGCTCGAGCCCAATCACTGTATACAAAATACATGTCAAGTGTATAGATAGATCATATTAATATGCATTTAAGGTAAAAGCTTACTAGAGCATAGAAGAGGGCAACAAGGGGACAAATAGACGTTAAAAGAAAGTAAAAGTGTGAAAGAGTAGGGATAGTACAGACATAGTAAAAGTGGAGAAACGGGGCACAAAAAGAAAACAAGACAAGAAGCCAGCAGAACAGCCGAGAAACTAGAATTCAAAACGAAAAGCGAAATATAAGCAACAAAAACATAGATTAGGAGAGAAAAGAGAAGCGCGAGAAAAGAAACAAGAAACAAAATAATAAAAGTAATGAAGAGCATTTAGAAACCAAAGGAGAGAAAGAAAAAGTAAAAATAGAAGTAGAATAGAGGCAAAATAGAAGCAAAGTAAAAGAAAAAGGTGAGATCTAGAGAGGACGATTCGTATGTAAAACGAATCTACGGGGGACCCCCCTGTCCTGGGTTATAGTGGAAAAACAGGGAAGAGCAGAAACGTTTGGAAGACATATTTATTGACTTATAAATAACGTATAATATAACATATGGGAATGGCAGCCATAGAGAGGTATCACTTAAAGCTGTTCAGGGACAGAAAAGACATTAGGAGCTCCCAGGGTCGGATCAAGGCATGAGTTATCGTGGAAAAACAGTGCGGATCCTGTAGTCAGCAAAATAGCGCGCAAACAGATCAATGACATTCTCTCATCACCGCTCTCATTGGTGGATTGCAGAGACAGTGCGGATCCCAGAGTAAAACATATGACGCAGTGACATTCTCTCATCACTGCTCTCATTGGTAGAAAGTGCAGACACTGCGGATCCTGGGGTGAGGGCATGACGTAATGTAATTATGCAGGAAGGGGATGAGTCGTTGGCCGCTGGAATCTCCAGGCAGTTGGGGATTAGAAATCAGCCCGGGAGGTCTGCCGGGGCTGAGATGCTCAGCTCTATATGGGAGTACATTTGTGGCATTCATAGACAGTGATTCAATGTGGATTTAGATCTATATGGCTTCTACATGGTATTGGAGAGTTGGGGCTGTCGACCATGGCAGATACGGATATCCCATGGAGGAGTAGCCGTCAACAGCGTGAATGGTGGCAGGCAGGTGCGGGCGTGCACGCCGAACCAATGCACTCTCCAAACAGACATATACTTGTAGACTACAATAACAACATGCACACATTGCACACTGAGAAGCAAAGGACAGATATATGGTACACTGTAAGCCCAGGACATGTATAGGGTACTAAACATCAGTATCCTCCAATAAAGCTGGATCTCACACAAGCAGAGTTGTTTCTCCATGGGCAGGGAACGTCTCTACCATCTACTAGTTAACCCCATAAAGTGACATAATATAAGGTGAGTTCGGAACCCTGAGTAAACACAGTAAAACACTATGTATCCAGAGGACATCTACTATAGCCCACCAGGCCATTGTAGATTTTGAGAAATATATCTCGCCCCTCTAACCCACCATTTTTTTCTTGCACCTTGTTCCTGAGGTTAGGGGGTCTAGATGGGGGGGGGGTCCCCATGTCGCATGTCGATTTTAAGAAATGGTCATGTCGCCTGTCCCTTAAATCCTCATGTCCCATGTCGCCCTTAAAGACCTCTCATGTCCCATGTCGATTTTAAGAAACACCCCATGTCATGTCACTTATTTTTCTCCTCATGTCACTAAGCTCCATGTCGCATGTCGATTTTAAGAAATAGCCATGTCGCCATGTTGAATTTAGCCATCCACCCCCATAGCCTACCTCCCGGCCCACCCCCTGGTCTGGCCTGCCACCCCGGGCTTCCTACACCTTGGTCGTCCTGCGTCCTTCCCGGAAACCATTACTTTGGGAATCCCCTACGGTGTGCAGGTTTAGCTCTCTGGACTGTAGAGTATGGGGTGCCGTTGGTTCATAACATCCCCAATTACTAGTAAACATAGTGACACATTTAATTAATTATATGTAAAATTGGATTTCCCTTATGTCCATTGTTCCACCACATATATAGGGAATTCAATTAAACATGTGTCAATAAGAACTATGCATGTGTAGGCCTACATGCACAAAACAGCTGAACATACTTTGAAATCAGTTGAATTTTACATATATAAAATTACATTTCACATATCAAGAATTCAATTGGACATATCTGAATTTCTACTCACACAATTCCCATACTATATTTTATATCAGCAAAATCAAATTTTACGATTTAATTTCCATTATGTAGTCTCAGATTTTACAAATGTTAATTTGAGTTCAATATGTATACATATATATATATATATATATATATATATATATATATATATATATATATATATATATATATATATATATATAAAATCCAATTTACCATGTGTGGAAATAGAAGAGTCATGTTGTAAATTGAATTGTACAATTAACCCTTTCCCTGCTGGCCTTGAAAAATGCAGTAAACAGGTGGTAGCAGTAAACAGGTGGTATTGCTGTCACTGGACAGCACTGTTGCTGCCCTGTGGCAGCAGCGGTTTTTCAGGGGTATTTCAGATGCTGCCCAGAGGCAGCAGCGGTTATTAAAGGGTTAAGGTGGGTCGCTACCTCTTGAATATGGACAGCACTGCGCAGGTATCTGCGCATATAGCTTAAATGTATCAGAATGGGCTATATATTGAATAATCTGATATATATATACATGCTTTCTAAGCCATATTAAAATATTGGGTGATTTCAAGCAGAATTGAGCATTTTATAGGACTTTGAATAATTGATATATTTATAACCAATGATATTTGCTATTTCTATCATAAGTTAGAACATTGGAACTATTTATGAATAGATCATTACCTAGAATGACATATATCTCATTAAGTTACTTACAATGACCAAGAGCATAAAATGTAACCATTTTATACCTTGATTCTAACCATTTTACACTGTATTTTTACCGATTTTGCATTATTTTATAACTTCAAAGGCCAAAATACCTAGAAGTATGCCCGGGACCCCCTATCAAAATCACTTTTATATGTTAGCAAATGATCTTAACTATTCTCTGAGAGAGTTTAAAAAAATTCTGTTAACTTTGAATACTATTTTTAGCTAATAAGGCTACAAAATAATGGGAAAAAAATCCTATTTTTTCCAGAAACATCATATTTTTTCCCAGCTGTAAAATTATTTTTGCAATTAAATGGAACATATAGGTGTTTCACATGCGAGGTTTCACATTTCTGTGCATAATGGTTAATATGAAAATAAATTATGGAAGTTTTCATACTTTTTTCTCTTTTTTTGTGAAAAATGGAAATGCTAATTTTTCAAAATTCTGTATTTAAAAAAGTCGCTCGGGACCCCCTCCCCTCTTTTTTCTTTTCATTTTCTGATTCTATATGATTTAGACTGCCTTTAGAAAAAAAATAGAGATTCTGTTAACTTTGATCTAAGGGTAGCGACCCACCTTAACTTAACATATGTGGACAGTCAAGGGAAAAGGGTCCTCCAAGGTAAAAACTCAATAATAAAATTGATGTCATCAGCTTTACATTGATATCTTTTATTATCAGGTACCACATCTAGTTTTTGAGTACTGGCTCTCTGAATATGTGTGGTCACTGTCCAATCTGAAATGCTGATAAGCTCGATCTTACTTTGTTTTAGAGATATTCCTATCTAATTAGCATAATTATGCTAATTACCAAATATCTAAACTTTTTCAAACATTTGGTCACAGCTTTTGATCTAAAAATGGTATTTACATTCTGTTTTCAGCATAGAAATCGTTGTGGAGCCTTCTATCAATCAATATTTAAAATTTCAATGAAAAAGCATGTTTCCATGGCAACAACATATGCAAAAACACCAATTTAAGCCCAAAAACGTTCTTTTCCATTCCAAATATGGAATGTTTTCACCAAAGATGGAATCTTCTAATGTGGCCTATCATATTCTACGTCAAAAAGTAGTATAGATAAGTTTTTACTATATTTTGGTCCTTTTTGGCTATGTGGGACCCCCTGGTGGCTAAAGTTGGTACTAAAAATCCCGCACAGAGGTCCCTTTTCCCTTGTTGATCCACATATCTCTCTCTAATGGATTAGACGATGTCTAATTCAATTGAACATATATATGTTTCATTAGAGCTACTTTTTAAAATACAGAATTTTGAAAACATTATGATTTGAAATTTACATAAAAAAATCGAAAAAAATGTAAAAATTAACTAATAATCACAGAATTCTGAATTATCTTACAATGAACACAAGCATATATACCTTTATTCTAAAAATAGTTTCAGCGTTTTATCATTAATTTTGATATGGGGTCCCAAATAAAAAAGTAATGCAAATACAGACTTAATTGAATCTTTGAATCATTGCATTATGGGTAACTTCCTAACAATCTGCATAAAGAATGGTCTCGTCATGTAGCTTTACATATATTCAAGCAATTTGTTTAATTTTGTAGTCTTTCCTATGCAATTTATTAGTTTATGAATGAAAACTCCCGAAGAATCATAGAAAATAACAAAATACCTGTGCTTATTATATCAAAATATAAAGTGCTCTAGTCTAAAATGCTAAATTTTGCTCAGAATTGTCCAAAAATTGATTGTAGACAATTATCCTGAGCATATAACTACCAAATATGGCGCTATTCCCTCAAGTTTAAACCATATGCGCAGAAAGATACGCAGTGGTTCATTCTGCAATGGCTGCGACCCACCTTAAAGTATTATTTTGCAAGAAACAGATACATAATGTGCCCTATTCCTGTGATTAATCTTAACCATCCCAGTCTAACACAATTTTCCTCTTTCCCTTCTAGGGGTAGTTTTTTAATAAATGTTCCCTTCACCCTGACTCATTGCCAGTCAGTAGAGGTGAAGGAGGCAGTGTGGTAGTATGGCCAGCACCTACCACACGTGCCTGCCAGGTGGAGTTGGTGAGTCTGATGGTGGAAAAATCTGCGGAGTGTTCTCTAAACAGGTTGAGGACATACCCACTATTCTAGTACGTCCCAAATTGGCTATAATTGTACTCACCATCTAGGCCGCACTTAGTGTACAGAAAAAGGCATCCAAATGAATCTGCAAGGAATGTGAATTATATCTAACATCAATTAGGTCAGTCAACTTGACATCTGAAGACATGTGGTCAAAGGAAGAAGAAAGGAGAGAAATCAAAATAATGGGTATCGACCCCTAAAATCGACATGGCGGCATGGCCATTTCTTAAAATCGACATGGTGACAAGGCCATTTCTTAAAATCGACATGGGACATGGCCAGTTAAGTGACATGTGACATGGGCATTTCTTAAAATTGACATGCAACATGGGGCTTAGTGACATGAATATAAAATTCTCATTTAGTGTAAAGCATGCTGCCCAAATCTATCTTCAAATTTTGTCCTTGTGGGTAGTCAATTTCCAAAATTTTCCTGGGACCTGCGGCCCCAAGATCACCATTTTTTAGTGACAATAGTGACATGGCCTTTTCCTTAGTGACATGTGACATGGCCATTTCTTAAAATCTACATGCGACATGAGGACCCCCCCCCGTCTACCCCCCTAAAATAAGGTTCTTCCAGCATGATCTACAGTCTGATTCCTATTGGATCTAGGTGAAAGCCACTTTTAAACATATACTTGACCTCCACACATGTATGTGGTATCCCCAAATGTTAGTAATGAAGGGCCGGTTTCAAAAGAGCATCTTATTACAAGTGCCTGGGGTACAGTGGTCTTACAATGCTCCGTAAGCACTGAAATAGAATCTTCTAAGCGCCCATCTTGGGTGTAAAGGCTCCACTAGATTGAAGAGCACCTAGGCACTTAATCGCTAATATATATGTTTCTTCTAGCCCATTGCATTTGTGACACTATACGTTTAAATTTGATGCCAAATATGCCTATATTTGTCCATTTTATTCAGATCATTTTATCATTGTGATGCATGCAGTGATGAGAGCCAGGAGTATGTTGGTACCACTTTTTCATAACAGGAACCTACTGTGGATGGGAAAATCCCTGTGATAATAAGATGGGAGATGAGACATCAGAGGTAGTACTTGGTATCTTTTATTAATAATAATATTAATAGCAGAGCACCAGTCACCAGGGCGCTTTGTTGTAAGATGTTACTGATGGTTGTTATTTGATGATTACTGATTTCTCTCCATCTGACCGGGCTTAAGTACAGGTGCCCGGCAGGTGGAGGAGGAGCCCACATGACCAGAAATACATGTAATAGTGGTTTTCATTGGATAACAGTGGTTTGACATTTGATTGGATAATTATATATTCATAGCTTTAATATGGTGGTGCACCGGACTGGAGATGGGGGAGCCTAGCGGCCAGTGCATTATGGGTACTAGATTATGTAATAGGTAATGTATACACCTGGGGGCTTTGTCACCCACCTCCTGGTAGCATCTAGCCGTCTGGAGTGGCCCGGAGTGCTATACTGGCTAGGGTGTACGGATTAGGTGATTGTTTATATGTTTGCCGTTAATCCTTGGGTCGGCATATAATTCATTGTTGTCTATGGTCTGAATGTCCGGTCGGCACCTCCATGTCTGGGGCCGGCCGTTATGTTTGTATAGTTAGATACGGGTCAGCTTGTGACATATGGATTGATTATGTATGGGGGATTGCTTAGCTTGGCTAAATGAGAAATAGGTATGTCTGACGTCTGGGTGTACTTTGATAGACATATGGATTGGAAATATGTCTAAAGTATTACGCTTATTATAAATGATAATAAATATGAATATTAATAATCATGAATCATACTTATGACATAGTATGACGTAACATTACGTAATACATTAGTTGACAGTGAAATAAGGAGTTTTGTGGCGTGACACTACTCTGAAACATCCAGAATCAAAAGATAAAACAAATTCTACTTTTCGAGTAGGCTGTCTGATACATACCAAATCTACCACGACCTGAATATTTTAACTCAAGTTCAGCTCGCCAAAAATGTAGCATTCCTGCAATACCTTATCACACTACACTCTATGTGTATTTGTTAAATATATTTCTAGTTTGTGACTATACTTGGCAGAAACTACATACAATGAACCTTTGTATATATCGTACATGTCTAAGTATATGGTATTTCAACACAATAAATGTGGTTTTCCAAGTGCACTTGCTCCTATTTACCCATGAGAATTTTTTTTTTAAATTATTAAGAACATGGGTATAGCTTTGCATATTGGTTGGTGAAGAGAAACATTTCTTGCAATGGCCTAATCACAAGTAAGTGACCCCCTTAGGCTTGTACAGACGTTTTCAACTTTTGATTTTATCTGTGAATACCAGCTAACATTTAAAGGTTTAGTCTTCTGGAAGCGACCTGTGCATGATACATTCTTAATGTGATAAATAACAGCCATTTCTTTGGGCAATATTGGACCCCGACGATAAGGTGGAAGGGTCTCACCTATGGCATGCACTGTGACGGTAAGGATATATCTCGGTTTTATAAACGCTTTATGCATGTTTCGTGTACAAAATGTGCCTTTTCCTGCCACAGCTTGAGGTAGATATGTAACAATCCTTCCGACATACACTCCAGCTTTAAAATGATGGATATGGGTGAGGAGCTGCTGGTAGGATCTGTGCTGAGAAGGTACTAGGACCTCGTCCAGGTCCAGGAAGACAAGATACTGCACGTCCTGCATGTGTCTGTAAATACAGTCCATGTTCTGCAGCACCTGCCCAAAGTAGAAAAGGGAGCTCACATCTGCAGGAATCGTCCAGTTGTAGATTTGTAGTACACCCTTCTGCACATAATGCTGCAGTACTTTAGACACTCTTGCATCACTGTTACTGTGGCCATACAGATAGATGACATCTCCGCCAAAGTGCAGGAAACTCTCAACAAAGTTGATGATTTTGGGGATGTCATTGCTGGTAAGATTGTACATGTGACTGAGGCATGCTCCAATCAGAGCTGGCTGGGTGGAATTTCCACCTGTGATTGTTACATGGAGGAGGTTGGTAGGCTTGAGCCAGGGTGAGGATGTCACTGAAATGTGTGTAGGATTACAATCTGTGCTGAATTTACAATGTAAGATGTACTGCTTCAAGATGCACCTCCGATCTGGTGAACCGGACACATACAGGAACTGTAGAGACCCCTGCACGCTGGTGTAGGTTCCATCACACATGGTCTGGCAGTACAGCACAGGGGGCTTGAGTGGAACAATGCACAAGACCTTGATATGTGGGGAAGGTTGTTGTCTTTGATCTTGGAAAGCAGATAATACATAGGCCCCTGTAAAATCAATTGGCTGAAATCGTCCATTTTCTATCTGTAATGATTTTTCAATAAAATCATAATAAAATTCTTCTGCACACACAGTATACCATTGGCTATGGTTCAGACGTTCATGAACCCTTTCCAGTTCTTCTTTAAAAAGGCTTTGGGAGTCTTTCCAGTTTTTGCGATGATTACAGGCACCTCCCGTGTCTCGTCCCATTAACTTGACATGAGACAATGGAGCTGGCATTACCAATGGCCACCATAGGGTTTTACATGGATGAGGTGTGTCCTTGCCAGGGTAATATTGAGGTCTGCCAGGGTTGTTTGTCATGAGGTATAATACTGTACAGATGATGAGGGCACTTGACAACAAAACATACAGAAATAGCGACTGTTTAGCCATCCTGAAAAGTGAAAAAGAGATGAGTGTCAGAAGACTGCTTCAAAATGTTTGATACTCATTGACAGACATCTTGCACAGAGATGTAGGAAGCAAATCTTCATTGGTGGGGGGGGGGGGGCAGGAGGGCCAGGTTTAAGCATCAGCTTTACTGCTTGATGTCGCATATATATATATACAGTATTGGAATTGTGAAGAAAGATATTGTTTGAGCCCCCTTTAGTTCTTATTGGGGGTTCATGCCCCGTTTGAGACCCCTGCACTTAAACGGTAGTTTGAAAATGTGATATACATAACCTTATACATGTTCCTTTATTTTTCCCCATTTCTTACAATGGTATTGGAGTCCCCACAACATACCCTAGTGTAGTTGGCCCTTGCTACAAACAATTGCTGTCTACCCTGAGTCCTTAAACCATGTTACAGAGCAAAACTGTACAACCTAAATCTGTGTTAATCCTTAAATCATCACTCTTAGAGAAACCATACAGGGCCATGTCTCACCAAATCAATACAAGTTGAAAGTCTATGACCGGGTGCAATCTGTGACCAGCATGAAAGAAAAAGGCTTATTTATGGGACGATGTACATAGCTGCGAGAATGTGAGGCATAATGGAATGCCTCATAGCAATATACAATTACAATCCATGAGCAAAAAGTTCTCTAGGATTGTTACAAAGAAACTCTGACAACAGTCTCAATATGTATAATTACCACAACATGGATGTTTATACTATCCTTACTAGTTCCCAAGGTCTCAAAAAGGGAAATCATATCTTATTTATCTTTAGTATGCCAATTTTGATTGCGTAATTAATGAGATAGTTGGGTATATTTTTATTAATCTAACACAATTATGTATGTTTTAGTTGATAGCTTTCACTAAAGTCTCCCTATCGAACCAAGCTGCCACATTGTTTCACTGTACTGGTTTACGGATGTTCAATGTAAAAATGATGAGTTCTATAGTGTCTCACCGTAAATCACATTTACTGTGATACACTGTCAAATTTAACATTTATTCTCAGTATTTTCAACGGAATATTTTTACAGTGTACCCATTGGGAGTGTATCATCCAGTTGGGTTGGCATGATGCTTGAATGCAGCTCAAGCATCATGTTGACAAATGGATCTATGTACTATGTAATGCATACAGGGCTAATAGAGGCTCTTTTATAATGGTTCCTTGAAGCATGAGGCACCTAGTGGTCTCTAATGCACTGGCTTCAAAACCATTTATTCACTCTTTTTATCATATCATTAATTTCTCATTGTTCATTATTGTGTCATTTCCCTAAACTCAACCCTCACTAGCCCTCATGTCTTCCTGATGTCTTTTCAAACACACACACTTCACAATCCCCAATGAGCATATATCATAAACTATTATAGACCATGGGCTGATGGCACCCCTCGTGCACCACCCCCCCCCCTCCCCTGACCACTCAACCAAATGACATTTTTGTCCCTTACAGTCCCTTGAACAAGATTCAAGATGTTAACATTGAATAGCTTCGGATGCACTACCGGTTTTTCCTTGTTATCCATGGGCGGGGTCATACCAGTTTTCAGCCTGTTTTTACCTCACAAAATATAGAGGTATGTTCAGGTTTTGAACTATAATAACACCTTCCAATCAATCGCTTAGCTAAGGGACACATTTTAAAGAAGACATAAAGAAGACATACTTTCCTATTCATTGATACCTCCTATGTGTATGAGAGTTAAGAATTGGCCGCACCACAGGCTCGAGAACATTGGAGTTTGAAATCACAAATCACAAATTTTTACCCAAAAATGACACGTCAAACATACATATAATAACCCCTTATCCAACATTTGACCACCCAATCTAATACCGTAAAGGAGCAAAGTCTAGAACAACCATATTTTTGGACAAGAAGCACATTTTAAATGAACAAATTGAAGAACAAGCCCATTGTTGTGAAATGAGCACACGATATTACACAGTATAATCTAGTGTAAATCTACAGTACTGTAAAATGGATTTACAGTAGATTCTACTGTTTCAACTTTGTTGTGACACATATATTAGGCACCACAGTGCACTACAGAGGGCGCCACTGGCATTTTCTGCTCTCAATTTAAAATCAACTGATGGTGTAACACATTTTTGGTTCAAGGGGTAACTCAATTTTCTCAAGCCCTATCATAGTGAAAGTGACAGATCCCGAAAGAAAACACATTGAAGTTGATGTATCCTAGCTGGTTTGTCAGAATTTTGAATGCAACTGCAGGGTTCGCGCTAGCCGCTCGCCAAATCGCCAATGGCGAATCATAATCTATTTTGGCTAATCAAAGCCCCTGAAAATTCGCCAAATTGACGAATCATGATTGACATGTAGGTACAAAGCAGTGTAGAACCAATCATCCATTATAGGCATGTCATATGTCATTAAAAAGGTAATTTCATGGAGAATGTGGCCATGTAGCTATATCATTTCAGATGACAATGGGACGTCGTTATATCAGGGGGGGGGGGGCATTCACTACAATCTTATTTTTATAGTTCAAATTGGTTGTTCTTAATTTCTTACACTCACACAGCCCTGGGGCTGTAATGTCGGGATTACTAATACCAAACTACTGTTGTATTTTGAAAATCAAATATTATAATGGCCCCTTCATTCACTAAATGGCGCATTTGTCCTGGCTGTGGGTGTGCTTTTGGCCCATTGCAATAAAATCCTGTAAATATCCCTGCTATGTAGATCAACAAGCTAAAGGGGACCTCAGCTTATTGACCCACCTATCATGTCCTCTAAAATAGATCCTGGGCCCTGAGCATATCAGGAGTGTTACAATATAACATTACCTTATTCGACATAATAAGCGCCCTCCCCCCCTTTTTGAGGCATTTTAAAACTAGAACAAAGGGTCAACTTTCACGATTTCGGGGACAATTAAACTCTTAAGTACTAAAAACGTCATAAAAATAATTTTATAAGCCCCCGGGGTGCTTATTACATTGAATATGGTATAGATTATGTACTACAAATATTTGGCTAACTAATATTGAATTTGGCTAATCAAAATCAGTGCAAATTCGCCAAATTGGCTAATAAAAAAAGTGCCCTATAGCGCGAACCCAGCAACTACCCAAAGCAGGCTGTGTAATGTGAAACTTAGTGTGTATTTTTCAAATCATAAAGTTCAAATAAATGCATTTTTTATCATTATTATTTTTGGGAGAAATTCTCTCAAAAATCCAATTTTCACAGTACAGCAACGATACTATGCTTTCTGAAACTGTAATAATCTAAGCTATCCCGTGATGTATAGCAACATATTTTAGGAACAATATATATGATTGGCCTGTTGTCCCTAGATATTATATATCAGTAATAGGTTTTATCTGTTTCTGCCATGCCTCCCTACAGTAAGCCTACAGTATATATATATATATATATATATCCTATGTGAGCTGCAGGCTTGTACGTTACCTTGATGGTGTGCAACTTGTCTGTAGAAAGCAACCACAATGATGCCACCAGCAGCCAAATACCATATTAACTAGAGTCCATGTCTTGTGTGGGACATCCGCAGTGGGTATGTCCAACTGTATGTAATAACTATATGTAGTGACACCTATGGCAAGCGATATGTTCACCCCTAATATCAGAGTTTCTAACTATGATATCAGAGTTTCTAACTCATGAGTCCAATATCAGAATATACCAGTGGCGGATTTAGGGCAAAATTTACATTTTTTTAATGTAAAACTTGACACAAAATTTAGGAATGGAGAATATTTCCTATAGCGCGCACCCCCCTTTTCAAAATCCTGTATCCGCCACTGTATACTACTCTGATATTAGAGTTTATTACTCTGATATTGACATTTTGAACTGCGATATTGAAGTTTAAAACTCTGATATCGCATTTTAAAGTCCAATATCGAAGTTTTAAACTCTGATATTTAAAAACTTTTGAGGGGGAAAGAAATGGCTTGCCACAGACAACCCATGTAGTGTGACATCCTGTAAGAGCGTCCAACCATGTCTTGTGAGGCCAAACTAGGTCAGAACCCACTATTTAATTGCACTCGTTTTAGTAAATTACTTTAACCCCCATATAAATAGCATTCATATTGGGTAGGCTATATGCCATGGTTTGTCAGAGGGAGATGACATATTTGTATACACATGTATGGGGCCCTTGATGGGGGGGTCCCCATGTCCCGTGTCGATCTTAACCCTTTCGTGCCCAGAACTATTGTTGAAAGTCAGGTTTTTTACATCATTATCGGTAGATTAGGTAACCAATGAATGTCTTGTTCTGATATATGCTTTATATTATATTTTTTGAAAGCTATTGAAGTGCCCCTTCCAAAACTATCTAAAACAACAGAATAATACTCTTTTTTGGGTTGCCATGACAACCAGAAACATTCTTTTCACTGATATCAAGCAATATTGCAATCTAAAGGCCAGATTTTGCTCTTTTAGATGGTAATATCTTACATTGTCTTAGAAAAGGTTATTTTGGGATTCCAAATGAAGGCATATCTATTAGAAATAGAAGGATATAAACATTGTAATTGGAATCTCTAGAGAAAACCATAAAAAAATGTTTTCAACCATTTTCTATCAATATTTTCACTATTTTATCAATATTTCTGTAATTAATCTGCCCTACTATTGCTAGGGCGCGCACTTTTAGTGCTTTTAAGGCAATTTTAAACTCATAATATTTTCTAGTCCAGCATCCAATCAACAGACACACACATGCTACTATAGGATATCTGGTATCGATTAAAAGCCTATGTAATTGTGCTCAATTCAGTCCTTAAATGATCTCAATCTGAACCATAGTTCACCCAGGGTGCTTTCCTGAAAATATATAGGTGTAAAAGCGCGCACTTTTGGGGTTCTGGGCACGTAAGGGTTAAGAAATGCTCATGTTGCCATATCGATCGTAAGAAATTCCCCATGTCCGATGTCACTATCTATTTTTTCCTTCTGTCCCATGTCGTATGTCGATTTTAAGAAATGGCCATGTCACATGTCACTAAGGAAAAAGCCATGTTACTAGTGTCACTAAAGGGGAAATATAGGGGCACTGTAATGGTCATAATGTGGCTTTTGGGGCCGAAGGCCCCAGGAAAATGTTGGAAGTTTGCTATCCACAAGGACGAAAATTTGGGTACAATATTTTACAGTAAATGACATACCCCAAAGCGTTACAGTCTTATATTGGGGCCCCGGGGGGGGGGGGGGGCACTTGGTACATTTTGGTACATTTTGGTACATTTTGGTACATGTAGACACAGGTGTGGCGCTGGGAAGGGTACTTTTTGAGCAAAATCCCCCTCACCAAGTGTCTGCTCTTCACCAAAATCCCCCTTATCAAGGGTCAATTTTCAGCAAAATCCCCCTTACCAAGGGTCACTTTTCGGAGGTTCGAACAAAATCCCCCGAAAAAGGGTCACATTCTTCACAACAAGGGTCACTTTTGACCAAAATTGTTACACCAAGGCCGACTCCTCGTGGGAAAATTGCTAAAACCTAGGGGGCCATCCATTAATTACGTACACACAGTTTTGGCCAAAATAGACCCCCCCCACCCCCCCCCCCCTGTTGCACCATGTACGCATTTGGACTACCCCCCCCCCCCATGCGTACATACACATTTAACTTTTACCCCCCCCCCTCCACTGATAAAATAAAGGAGTCTTATAAAAATGACTATGGAACTTTAGTGTTAAGGATTCGCAACCCCTCACCCTGAAATTGATTCCTTCCATAGATTAAAAAAGAAAGTAGTTAGGACAAATTTCCCACTTGTCAAAAGTTTACTCCGAGCTTGGGGGATGGGGCTGGTCAACTGAACTCAATGAAAAAAGCCCTCGGGGTGGGGGGGGGGGGTTGAGAAAACTTGACAAGCCTCCATGATGGGGTGATCAGAACCAAATGTCCATGTTCGTGACCATATCTCATTGCCCTACCATTTGCGATCTGTAAGGTTCTGTAAGGTTCTTAGGGCTAGTTGGTGGGGGGGGGGGGAAATATTTGGCATGTTTGGAAAATCCAAAAGAAAATTTTCAAAATTTGGTTCGATATTTGGACCTGAAAAAGTACCAATTTTAGTCTAAAAAGACCAGAAAATCGGCCCTATGCATACACAATGCGTATGCCAAAATGAGCTTAGACCCCCCCACCCCCCCTGTACGCATCTGTACGCATTTGGCCTAACCCCCCCCCCCACCCCCCCTTCATACGTAATCGACGGCCCCTAGGCACTTTGTCCAAAATCCCCCTCAGCAAGGGTCACTTTTGACCAAAATCACCCTCACCATGGGTCACTTCTGACCAAAATCCCCCTCACCAAGGCCAAGGGTAAAGGTTGTCAAAGGGCCAGCCGCACACCCGTGTCAAAAAATAATTGAGTACCCCCCCCCCCCCCCCCCGGATTGGGGCCTTGGATCGGGGAGGGGCAAACTCCCAATGCTCTGGAGACTAGGCGGTGGGGGGGCGTTGGGGTGATTACCTGAGACTGAGTCCCTGACCCGGGGTCCCTGATCCGCGGGAGGTCGGAAAAGAAATTGTCATGGACCAGAGGCCTTCGCTACCGTTTCCTCTACTCCTCAGTCTCACGCTCATTTGTGACTGACCATAGTCCAGCCCCATGCCCAAATAACGCACACTACACTGACCATAGTCCAGCCCCATGCCCAAATAACGCACACAGAGTCATGAACGGCCGCGGTGTGCGCCTGATGAACGGCACATGGAGGTATGTCTGTCTGTTTGTCGGTGTTGGGCGCTATTCGCCAATCGGCGCAAAATGCCAATCCGCAGTGCGTGGTATACAAATAGATGCGAGATTCTAATCAAGTTATTTCAATCAGATTGACATTTCTATATCTATTCCTTTTTAGAGTGATGAATGTATACACTACATAGATTTCCATGATGTCCATCCCTTATTTAAGTTAATTAGGATTTGATTGATTCGGAGACTGACAAATGAAACAGGTACTCGCACATTGCCTGAAATTTCTATTCCGCGCAGATTGGCGTTCTGCGCGGCTCTGATCCTGCGCTATTTACAATTTGCACTGCGCAGAATGTCAATATTGGCGTTCTGCGCAAATTGGCGAATAGCGCCCAACATCGCCGACCATACGATCTAGGTCACACTACCCTCCGAGACGTTATAGGAGAAGTGGTGCGTTCGTTAGGCGAAAAATCCGCGAAAATCCGCCTACTAAATTTTAGTGAGTTACTAAACCAGCGTGCCTATTGCTTCCGGTAGAGTCTTGCAAAACACAGGCTTCAGCTTGCTGTAACTGGTTCTTTGCAAACCTCTACCGGAAGGAACAGTCACGCTGGTTCAGTTGGTGAGTTCGTTAGGCGAAAAATCCGCCTATTTAGTGAGTTACTAAACCAGCGTGATGGTTGGTTCCGGTATAGGCTTGCAAAGAATCAGCTTCAGCATGCTGAAGCCTGTTATTTGCGAGGGCCTGCCGGAAGTAACCATCACGCTGGTTTAGTAACTCACTAAATAGGCGGATTTTTCTACTTACGAACGCACCAACCAAGTTACTAAATAGGCGGATTTTTCACCTAACGAACTCACCAACTTGGTGCGTTCGTGAGGCGAAAAATCTGCCTATTTAGTGAGTTACTAAACCAGCGTGACTGTTGCTTCCGGTCTGGCTTTGCAAAGAACTAGCTTCAGCAAGCTGAAGCCTGTTACTTGCAAGCCTTTACCGGAAGCAACAGGCATGCTGGTTTAGTAACTCACTAAATACGCAGAATTTTCGCCTAACGAACTCACCATCTGTTTTTAAAAATCCGCCAAGAGCCACCTAGCATCCCCGGTTATGTTACACGTGAGGTAGGTTAAAACATGGTTTTGTCGCCTTGTCGACCTTATAGGGGTGTTGGGCCCTGGGTGGCAGCAGGAGCGCCATCATGGCGGTACTAAGGTAAATATTGCTGCACGGAACGAGCATCAGATGCGGTGTAATCAGGGGTGACATGTGCAGCCAACCAGAACCATTAAAACGGGTGGAGCACATCCTTCAGGACTGTACATGTGTGAAATATCAGAAACTAGTAACAATGTACAATGAACACTGAAAATTCTGGGGGTTAGTCAATGCTAATATATAGGGCCCCAGACGGGTAAAATCGACAAATCGACATGAGCCTAGTGACAAGGGACAAGACCTATTTCTTAGAATCGACAAATGACATAGGCATTCCTTAAAATCGACAAGTGACATGAGACCTAGTGACAATTTTACAGTGTCAGTGACAAGTGACAAAACCCTTTTCTTAAAATCGACAAGGGACATTGACATTTCTTAAAATCGACAAGTGACACAGCAACCCCCCGTCTGGGGCCCTATATATCTTAGTCAAAACCACTAACTTATCAGCATTATTAAATCGAACTAAGATTTTGCTAAACTATGACAAACTTTTTACTAACCAGCTACCCACAGGAACTCCACACCAGGTGGCAGCACAAGCAAATCATGAGATATTTATCTATATGATGAGATTGTAATTTCACTTGTTATCATGCTTAGAGGTAACCTTTTCTAATTTTGAATATGATATGGGGTGTAACATAATGTATGCATGTATCTACTTTGCCAGATTAAAAAAAACAACTGATCAACCTATTCCAATGAGGTTTTCTGAATGGGACACCTTTTTTGTGTTTTTGAAAAATGCATATATCAAAGACAGACTCAAGTCTCTATATGGCCAATTCTACAGGGCAATTATTGTTATGTAGACAAACTGGCTTCAAAGGATGGAGTTACCATTGCACAGGTAACTCATGATGTGGTTGTTGCATATTAACCAGGGCCATGCCGCTGACTGGTTATAGATATACTTATCACTAATGAATGACTACCGTAAATTCCTGCATGTAACTTGTGGGTTATACTAGAACCAAACCTCTAGTGCAGGTTATACAATATTCTCATGTCTATGGGCGGGTAATACAAGGGGTTTTGAAGGTATAGTACAGTACTAAAATCACAATTTTCAAGCCCTAGGTAGAGGTTATAGGATTCTCTCAAAGTCGGGGTGTGAGTTATATGTGAGATGCGGGTGTACACCAGCTTTTATGGTAGCCTCATAAGTTCAGGTGACCTGGGCAATGCTAACTTTTAGCTAAGGGTTAGCAGCAAAACGCTAAGATAGGATAGGAACTTTGGGCACGTAATTTTCGCTAATGTTTGTACAAAAGTTAGTAAAAAGTTAGTACAACCTACTAACTTTTGACTAACATTTGAGATTCAATATTTTCAGTGAATCAACTGTAGTGTTTATTTTACATTTTTAAACAGAGTGCCCCAGATGTGGGGAATATAAGGATGTTAAGACACCTATAGAAATGCTATTGTTACCAATGCAACAATAGTGTATCGAATTGAATTACCATGGCAACTGTTGCCAACATCCGCTCATGTCTATTTAATATGGAGTAGGTAGCCTATGTGTATTTATCTGCCGCCAATGGGAGAGTAACCTTTTCTTAGATGATAGTCGCCATTCAACGTGTCAAACCTGCACAATGATCTAGCAAATTAATCACCCTGGGTTAATCACCTACCTTTACTGCACCCATATGTATAGGGACACTATTAGTGTGAATAGATGGAATATCTCTCACGAATTAGCTCATAAGTTCCCCATAACCCAACATTGGTTATTTTCGTGCTATTCATCTGATTAATATTTCAACAAAGCGGAGTGTATAATACCGTACCGTCGTGTAGCAGCGCCCCGGCGCTTATACTTGTGGAGGGCGTCCCAGCGCTTATACAAGACAGGCGCTTATTCTATATATATATATTTAGTTTTTAAGAGTTATTTCAAGACCCCCATACCCCATACCCCCGGCGCTGATACAAGACCGGCGAACTGGAATCCCTGGAATTGATCCCGCGTCCCGGGTCCTGCCTCTACTGGTTGTGATACGACACGATGAGACATTCGGCAGAGGCCTAATGTTACAGTTTGGTTTACATCGTTTTAATACATCCATCTTAATACATATCTGTCAAAACCCCTGTGCTGGCAGTTCGCTGGCTGCATGTGCTGCTAGTACCTATAGTGTGCCCCTTGGTAGTGATTAGGCCGGGCGTTAGGCCTGTCATGTTTACATTAGGAGCCCAACCTCTGCATGTCATGTTGATATTAACGTGTGGCAGAGTAAACCAAGCGTGCTGTGTGTCAGGAGGTCACCACCTTAAGGCTCATTATGCACATTAACAATGACAGCCACTAATTAAACTAACACAGCCACAAACCACACCCAGCTGATGGCGGCTAGGGGGTTGGGGGAGGGGGTGATTTGATAACTTGGATTACTAGTACGGCCATTTACAATAAATATTTTGGGCAGAGGGAAAATCTGTTATACACATCCTCCTGGGTACCCAGCGGCCAGAGCCAAAAAAAAAGGTAAGTTAACTGTTGAACGAATTCTCTGGACTTTTTGCTGGTCAACATAATACTTTTTTTCAATTTTCATTTAATTTTGACCCTTGGAAAATGTTATGACCCAACTCTCCCTTTAGGCAGCTTTTTTACTTCTTTATTTCCTCCCTCCGCCTACAATATTTGCTGTCAAAACTCGAAATCAAAATTATCAAAATGAGTTGGCCATATCAGAATAAAACGTGCCTCAGATTCGGCCTGCATGGACCCTGTGAATCTGCTGACCAGCATTCGACTGTGTCGGTCTTATAAACTATATCTACATTATCACCCTGTTCTGTGTCACCATGTAAGGGGGGAGGGGTACTCTACACCGTTTTATGTATTGGACATGATGGGGGTAGTCAGGTAGCCTACAGGTAGAGGTGTATGTTGGTCACACGTGACATGCCCTCATTGTGGCATACACATCCCTGGTGTCTGATAACTCGGCCACACTGATAGTACATTTTGTAATGACACCTAGCACATGCAGCACACAGTAGCTACTCTAATTAAATACAAACTGTAGACTACAACAGTGTGGGAAGCGACATAAAGATGAAGCTACTAGGCCTTACTAGTACTAGGGTGGTATGTGAACCGCCAATGGGAGAATAATATTCCAATGATATAGCAAATTCATTACCTACCTTATTTGCACTCATATGTATAGGGACATTTAGTGTGAACAGATGGAATATCGGACACGAATTAGCCCAGAAGTTTCCCATAACCCATCTTTGAATCAAGAGAACTCGGTTCAAAAGAGTCAATGTGCACTGTAAAAAATAACTTAAAAGTACTGTGTTTTTCCATCTTCAATCTTAAAACTCAATGAACCCGTTGCCAAGGAGCCCAAAACATCCAGGATATGACTTTAATCTAGACATCAATGGAGGCAATCACCAACATACAGCCTTGAAGCAGCGACCTGAGGGGCACGTCCAGGGGGCACATGTTGCACCGTTCTGCTGGCAGTAAAAAGGTAATGTGGGAACCTATTCCACACGACACCGGACACGACCAGAACGAGACTGCTCAGGTGTCTGAGGTCAGGGGCCGGGGTCAGGGGTCAAGGTGACACGGCGGGGGTCCCTGTGGGGGCTGCGGCAAGTTAAAGTTTGACCACATGAAGTTAAGTATGGAGCATGTGAAGTGTAATGTGGCTACAAAGGCGGCCGGAGAGGGTGTCATCTGTGTGCCGGTATGGGGCCGCCACCTGGGTCGTCACATGGGGGGACTTGTAGCACAGAGAGCCCCGCGGACAAGTGTAGCCACATGAACAGGCCAGGGGGCTCACAGAGGGAGATTAAACTCAGCCCTAGGAGTCTGCACCATGATGAAAGGAAGTGATACAGGAAGAACGTCTCATTTTCACCATAAAATCCACATAAACCAGCGTTTCTTTACCTAAGATGCTGTGTGTACCAGTTTAATAAATGAAATAGAATATAGCAAAATTAATTTAGGATGACTGGAAAACTTTTTCTTGGGTCGCCTTAGAAGTAAAGATGAATACTGTTTACAATTACAGGTCATGTATACATTGTATACCGAGGTTGCAGGTTCCTTAGTAGGGGGCACCATTGCTTGATCTGGTACTGGCGAGATAAGCACTGATACAGCAATCACAATGGGTACAGGCTGCTACATAATGCCCCCTAAGAATTCCGCAGTGAAGGCCAGTGAGTTATCTCATTGGTTGATAATTCAACCGGCTAGACGCCTATACTTTCTATGTGATCAGTCCGCCAGGTACATATTGGGTGTGGGGGTGGTGGGGGCGATGTTTACCGTGGCCCAAATTTTACATTCAAAATGAAATCGTAAATTCACCCTTTTAATGGGGTTGGGGTGTCTGTGGGGTGTGGGAGTTATCTGGTCGTTGATTGTCTGCCCCTGATGACACCCGATACACAGTAGCCATGGTAACCGATCACCCTGACCGGGGCTACTACAAACATGTCGGTGCCGCTCCTAAATACCTCACCATCTAGAGGCAGAATACAAATGTAGATGTACGGGTGGGTTTAGGGGCTGCACCCATCAGCCACCACCTCAGGTCTCATTTAGGATATCTCATGTACTCTCATGGCAGCTATCTGTACATTATCTGTAGACTGCAGTTATCAGCACACAAAGATACATGATACACTCATACCTGGATGCTGTAGTATACCTGATATGGGGGCATTGGGTGCAGAGGGTCCGACTACAGTAAAATTCATTTATCCTTGTTTACTTTAATTTGTTTTTCAGGGGTCCCCCATTCGCAAATCTGACAGTAAATTTTGAAATAGAGGTGATGGTTGATCAATAGACGCATACATACGATCGATTAGACTGTTCCATGCACTGGTGGTACGGTACCTGCACAGAAAATGGTGCCCATCTTATGTATTCTCATGACAAGACTCTTTGGGATAATGTACTCACTGTGAAACTACAGCCTCTACTAGACTCATAGACTCAAGTCATTCCACAGACCCTTGAAAACGTGCATTACTTTTACAGCCCTAGAGTTTTCTAGGGATTTTAGGCATACAAGACCCCTCTTCCAATCCGAGTTTTTACTTTCATGTCATTGACGGTTCCTCTCTTTTTTTCACTTCCACAGCTACAGGCCTGCTGTGTTGTTACTGCAGATGGCACCCATTCCTACACAGAGTGCCCCCCCCCCTTCCCGTTCGGCACCAGTGACGCCCGATCCCAGATCGATACCTGCCGTACTCTCGTTTCCAAATCCTTTCGAAGGAAGGCTCACTTGCTGGGCTCTGGTGACAGCCAGTATGACCTTGCACTTGGGCTTTTTTGGGGGTTTGGGCAATCCCTGCTGGTAGCCTGGAACCAGTGGACAGGAACCATAATGTATGATGCTAGTTTTACCTGTATTTCCCATCATACTTTCTGGTTCCATTTCTGGTTCCTGTTTGCTGGTTCCAAGCTAACTACAGGGACTACCTAAACCCAGCAAAATCCAAGTTCAAGGTCATACTGGCTGTCCCCAGAGCCTTCCTTCGGAAGGGTTTGGGAACCTGCAGGAGATGGGGCGCGGCGCAATCTCCGTGCAGCGTCCAGCGTATATGGTGGAGTGGAGCCAACTGCCATAGCAGGACCAGGTATACCTGGCAGGTATTACATCAGCCAAAATATAACCGGGGCCTTCTCCTCCTGCCAAACAGCCAGCAGAGTGGCGCAGTGGAAGCGTGCTGGGCCCATAACCCAGAGGTCCGTGGATCGAAACCACGCTCTGCTAAGTATTTTGACGTCGCACCGGTATGATGGACTCGCCAGGGCTGCATTAATGCATCATGGCGACAAATTTGCATAGCATAATATATCCACACAGTAGCTCTAGCATTGTGTAGTAACAGCCCGAATTAATAGGTACGGTAGTACGTGTGGTAACCAACACTATTCTTATTACAACCATGTATATTAGTACATGCTCCTCCCCCTCCATGCTGTCATTCAGCCAGGGATGCATTAATGCATATGACATCAATGTTTGAAAGCATTGTGCAATATTATGTAAACCACCCGGGGGTAACCAGCCTGCCTATGAGTCTATTCTTACAAAAGTGTAGGCCTACATCATTCTAGTAATCCATGCTCCGGGCACCTGCCTAATCCAGGAGGTGTCGAGGGCTGTACTCGTGCCCACCACCTCGTGTGTTTACCTTATGACCCCTAATGACGCCAATGACGCCAATGACGCCACCAACCTGTCCATGTTGCCGCCCTCCCCAAACAAACAAAGGGCGCAGTGTGTCGGGGCGCCGCCAGGGGGCTACATGCCCGGGGGGGGGGCACTTGAATTTTTTTTGACAGGGGTGTGCGGCTGGACCTCTGACAACCCTTACCCTTGTTAGGGCGATTTTGATGCCAAAAAGTTACCCTTGTTAGGGCATTTTTGGTCAAAAGTGCCTAGGTTTCGGTAAAAAAGCAATAAAATAGCCAAAAAGTTACCCTTGTTAGGGCATTTTCGGCCAAAAGGGCCTAGGTTTCGGAAAAAAAGAGATAACATAGACTATGTTTGTGTAAATCTGCTGAAAAATTTACCCTCGTGCGGAGGTTTTAGTCGAAAACTGTGATATTTTTGGTGTAAACTGGCAAATATTGGTGAAAACCCGGACATTTTTGTGAAAAATAGACCCTTGTTAGGGCAATTTTCAAGAAAGTGCACCCTTGTTAGGGCGATTTTCCCTTGAAAAGTGGACCCTTGTTAGGGCGATTTTGTAGAAAAAGTAGCCTTTCCAGCCGCACACATGTGTATACAAAATATACTAAGTGCCCCCCCCCCCGGCTACATGCCCGCCACCAGTGGGCGCCAGGTGCCGCGGGGGGCAGGGTCCGGTGTCTAATGGCCTCAGTCATGACGGGGTGGGATGAGCAGCGCACTTTACCATGGACTTTACCCACATCAATATGCCAAACTCTCTTGTATCCCTCAGGGGGGCCCTTAGGTCATATGTATACCAATGCATAGAACCTACATCAAAAAGCTATACCTCATAATTTACACTGTGATCAATTGGCTCGATTGGACATTCAATTTCTTTTTGTAGCCATGGCAACCATTTTCATTTGGAGATATTATGAATTATAGAGCCTGAATTATAGTTCTGAAAATTCGTGTATTTCAAAGTGCATTTGAACCAGCAGTTGAAAATAGCAGTATCTTTTTGGTGGTCTTTTTACCCGTCTCTTTGACAAGGGTGTGTGGCCTCTAGAGACTGACCAAGGGATTTTGCTAAAATATTGCAGACATCAATGTCGATTACCTTAGAGATGCACAATATCACAGACTATGTATAACCAGAAAAGACGTGGTGCCCTAAAACCGTTTTGTGGGTGTCGGGTGAGCGGCAGGAAGGAGGTGGATGGGGGACCATTTCCTCTTGTGGTGAGAACGTGACGAGTGTGTGGTTTCAAACTGCCAGATGAGAGTGGAAGGGCTGGGGGCAGGGGGTGCGACATTCTGCCCACATACATACCCAAAAAGAAAGTTTTGTTCCGGTATCCCGACGTGTTTGATACAACCCTAATGTTTTGAATTTTTAAGGTAAAAAGAACATCCTTTTTTGATGAGACACTGCCATGTCTTCCTTTTCCATGATTGTGTCACATTCAAACATTTCAAATCCTAAGAAGTTATGTAAATTCTTTATATTTGGTAATGAAATTATTTACATCTGTTTACTTTTGCTGATTGAAGCCTTAAATATCCCCATTTTCTAAAATCTGCGGAGTTATCTAGGGAAAATGACCCCTTTTTCTCAAATGCATTGGGAGGGTCGGAAAAAATACCATTTCCTGTGTTTTTGGGAACGCAGGTTCTGTATATGTACTATATGGAGAGTGCAGGGACCGGGATGCAGGGATGGCTGTCGTGACATTGACGATGATATCTTCCGTCATTTATAAACAAAACAGACGCCCCATCAGATTGAGGACAAGTGGATGATTAAAGTGACCTTGACCTATGTATACATCCTATAGGCTCGAGAGTTCCAGTCGGCATGGATTCTTGCAGGATCCCGCTGTACAGGACCAAAAGAAAATGGTTTCTTGTAGCATGGTAAAAACTCCTCAACTCCTATGATAAAGGGTGAATCCACTGACGAAAATATGTTGGATCGGTTGCCGGATCTGTTGAACGTTTACAATGTTAAAGCTATGGACAAATCTCGTCCGATTCGATGGATTCACGTCAGATACACTGTAAAACCATTCCATTGAATATACAGAGAATCAATGCAAAACTTTACAGTGTATCACCGTAAATGTGATTACGGTGAAGCAATGTTAAGTCAACGAATTTTACTGTGAATATCTCTAATCCAGTATGGTGAAACACAGTTTGTTCATTTAGGGTGAAGCTAATGTAAAAAGATTCTGTTGAATATACAGAGAATCAATGTAAAATTTCACGGTGGATCGTCGTTAATTACAATGGGGCAAATGCCGCAATGTAAAATAAATCAATCTTATTTTAAATATCCGTAATTCAGCACAGTGAAACACAGTTTATTTTACAATGGAACACAGTTATTTATTTTACGGTGAAGCTTCGTTTAATTGATAGAGATTGTCATGGATGCTAAGAACACCTTTTTTGTGGTAATAAGAAAAATATATAGATAAACAGTTGTAAGGTTTGGTCTGTAGCCATCGTAGAGGGACTTCTTCTCATGGACTGGCATTACAAAGTGTCATGAAGCATTTTATAAGGCTCTCATAGACTGATTCCTAATGATTAGGCTGCTACTGCTGATTGAACATTGCACCAAATTTGGCATGGAATCGGACAATTATTAAGGATTTTGTGGCGAAAACTCTAAAACCAGGCCCTAAAAAGGTGGAAAGCAAAAAAAAAAAGAATTTAAAAAAAAAGAATCCCTACCGGCCGGGTCTGCTTTGTCAGACCATGTTACCGGAAACCAAGCTTTTTTTTATTTTGGCCTAGGATAAGTGAGTTAAATTACACAAAATACCATTAAGGCACTGTATTAAAATTACAGTGATGTCCTGTATTCTGTTAGAATAACGGTGATTCACTAGCGCCACTGGGTGCCAGACTTTCACCGTTAGAATTACGGTGAACATGAAACAACAGTGACCGTTATTTTTTTGGTGAAAGTCCGGCACCAAGTGGTGCCAGTGGATCTCCGTTATTTTGACGGAATAATTTTTACAGTGTATTTCAGATTCGATAAATATTACTATTGCGGTACATTTTAGAAACATGAGAGCATCGCGGATCCTCACTGTTTCCCCTGTATGTACTTTAAGCCTAGCTAGATGGGAGGCTGTTGATATTAAAGGATGGAACGTCAGGCTTTAAACACATGGGGAATGTAGAGGATATGGAGGAGGTTTGACAAAGGCTGGATCAGCGTACTTGAAGATGTATACCATATGTTTATAAACAGTCTCAAGCAGACAACTTGGGGACCTGAAGGACGCCCTTACCCAGCGTCCTGACATGAGTCATCATGTTCACAGTCACACATATACATTGTACTGGTCCAGCCAGAAATCCTGCTGCAAATCTGTTTGATATCTAGGTTCCCATTTTTGCCTTGTATGGCCAAAATAAAACTAGATAAAACTAAAACTTTCGACTAGATCTCTCAGGACTAGCAGAAGGAACTATATAATTTGCTTTCTGCAGGGTTGTAGGGGGGACCTGTTGATATATATATATACATTTACATCGGGAATGGTATGTATATGTATAGCTATTTACGTGCATGTGTGGCATGTATGTCTTTACCCCATATGGCGCCTGACCAGCAGAACTGTGCTGTATACAAACACGGCCATTGCCGTCAGTGCCACTGACAGCACCCACACATCACCTACCCCCACCTGGCCACTTGACCCCCTCACACTGCCCTCTGCTGAGTGACGTGGGAACCTCTCCAGGTATGTCCTTTTCAAAACCCATTAAGTTTAAACACCAGGTGTTCATGGCACGCATGTCCCTGTCACATGATATACGGATGTAGAGTAGCCGGATAGTAGCTAAATGTGCCTGGTGCCTCACTAGATGTAGAGATGTAGCTAAATGTGCCCCACATGATGTACAGACTGATGTAGCTAAATGTGCATACACACAATGTAGAGATGTAGCTAAATGTGCCCCACATGATGTACAGACTGATGTAGCTAAATGTGCATACACACAATGTAGAGATGTAGCTAAATGTGCCCCACATGATGTACAGACTGATGTAGCTAAATGTGCATACACACAATGTAGAGATGTAGCTAAATGTGCCCCACATGATGTACAGACTGATGTAGCTAAATGTGCATACACACAATGTAGAGATGTAGCTAAATGTGCCCCACATGATGTACAGACTGATGTAGCTAAATGTGCATACACACAATGTAGAGATGTAGCTAAATGTGCCCCACATGATGTACAGACTGATGTAGCTAAATGTGCATACACACAATGTAGAGATGTAGCTAAATGTGCCCAACAGGATGTACACATAATGACATGTAGATAGATGTGCCCCACAGGGTGTACATATGTAGCTAAATGTGCCGCACAGGACATGATAACCTAAATGTACCTGGTGTCCTACACGATGCATAGATGTAGCTAAATGTGCCTGGTACCGCCTAGGATGTACAGATGTAGCTAAATATGCCTGGTATATAGAAAGTGTCCTCTCACAACTCCTAGTCCTATATATTGGCAATTGCATACGTTCTGAATGGGCTAATACATCAGCAACTTGACAGAGTTATAATATTGAGCTATATATCCCTAGAAAACATGTAACATATTCAACAAGGGGACGAAGATAGAAACATGTACATAGATAAAACGACTTAATATAAGGGGTGGTGTTTGGTGAACATATAATTAGGTTCGTTTCTGATAGAGAACTTTCTGACAGAGAACATAATTATGCAGAGCATGCAGTTGCTGACCAAATACACCACCAATAACTGTACATACATGTTTGTAATCTGCAACAATAACTTTACCCATCATGTTTGACTGCACACTGCCCACACCCCAGACGGCCCCCGCGGCTACTGCAGACGGCCTCCCATTGGCTGAACACATGTCACGTGGTACAAGTGGTGGTCATCAAAGATGGCTGCCGGCGCCCCCCGCGAGGGTCCGACGCCAGAGGTCCTGCCGCGGTCCGCGTGTAAACAGATGGCTGTTTGGGGAACAAATTATTGTATCTCGTCTCCTGTTTGCAACAGATACCACTGCCGGGGCTGCTAGTGAGGTACACTTGGTGGCCGCTTGGTGGTCGATAGGCAGTAAAGTGGTGGGTTGATATCAGCATAGGGTCGGCTGCTGCTGATAACAATATGTTCCTGGTATTCAAACCAACAATTATCATGAAAAGTTTACTTTTGGTTTAATTTCAAACTGCCTATGTTGAGTAGAAATACTCTACCAAGTACTATAGTCCCACACCAGGGGGAAAACTACACGCTGTTATTTCTTATTTTATTTACCTTATTATTTGGAACACCTTTGGAGGTATTTGGTATTTGGAGGAAACCTGGAAAAGAATATTTTCCATCACAGATCCATAAGAATTCAGTTCTGTCGTGACAACTGACTTCACTCTCTTTGCCCGCATTGATTGAGTCCGCTAGGTGTCTGCTAGCCTCATCACTATAAACCGCACGGGGACCGCACTATACTTTACGAATACATTAATGTACATTAATAGGAAACAACACAGTAACATAAGAGAACATTTTCCACCCTAGATAATTCAATCAGGAAATGAATACAGCTCTAGGTCCAGAGGATCAACACAGGACAAACTGCCTTCACTCTCTTCAGTCGGTCGTCATGACGGTCCACATGTGGTGGACATCTATTCCCCGCATTAAATGATTGAGTCGCAGCTCGCTCGGTGTCTGTTAGGCTGTTAGCCTCTTTACTAACTGCACTGAGGACCACACCTTACTTTGGGAATACGTTAATATAGTCTACTTGATAATATATTACAATGCGCATTTATTCTTAGCCTTGCTGCCCCTGCTTGACACTGAGGACACCCTCTCCTCCCCCTCGGGATGTGACCATCCCCG
Organism: Harmothoe impar; assembly: GCA_947462335.1. Classification (NCBI taxonomy): domain Eukaryota; kingdom Metazoa; phylum Annelida; class Polychaeta; order Phyllodocida; family Polynoidae; genus Harmothoe; species Harmothoe impar. The sequence goes on along the minus strand of OX381721.1, from coordinate 14,093,473 downwards.
TGTGAGTACCGCAGTAGACCCCCTGACCGTCAACACACGGCTACAGCATAAATAAACTCTTTAGGGCCTCACTCCCGGGGGGGGGTACTCAATTTTTTTTTGACACGGGTGTGCGGCTGGCCCTTTGACAACCCTTACCCTTGGTGAGGGGGATTTTGGTCAGAAGTGACCCTTGGTGAGGGGTATTTTGGTCAAAAGTGACCCTTGCTGAGGGGGATTTTGGACAAAAGTGCCTAGGTTTTAGCAATTTTCCCCGAGGAGTCGGCCTTGGTGTAAGAATTTTGGTCAAAAGTGACCCTTGTTGCAAAGAATTTTGGCAAAAAGTGACCCTTATTGGGGGGATTTTGTTGAAATCTCCGAAAAGTGACCCTTGGTGAGGGGGATTTTGGTGAAAATTGACCCTTGGTGAGGGGGATTTTGGTGAAAAGCAGACCCTTGGTGAGGGGGATTTTGCTCAAAAAGTGCCCTTCCCAGCCGCACACCTGTGTATACAAAATATATGAAGTGCCCCCCCCCCCCCCCCCGGGGCCTCACTTGAAGCCGTCCTCACGGCCTCAGCCTCCACTCCCCGATCAGACACACATATACACATGGTGGGACGTGAGGCACCACAGCCACAGACTGCTCACCTCAGGTAGCCACACAGTGCTTTATTGTATCATGCCCTTTGGCGTCATGATGTATGAATGAAGCAATGGAGACGCCCCCCGCCAATACTACATCCATACATCGTGCCGACCCGTTAGTATAGTGCATTATTAACCATGTGTGGTCAGCATTATGCTTGAATATAGCGCTGACCTAATCAATGAGTACAATATTATAGAGACTATATACTCATTGGCCTAATGTATTAAAGGGCTATGTGGCCCTTAAGGTATACTGACGGCTACCGTCACCTTGTGTATACACCTCACGACAGCCCTTCTACTCTACTTGACGTCTACATCCTGAGTCATCAGTATACACACAAATAGGTGGGGACGTAACTTAAAGCAGGTCAACACTGTCCAAACGTTGTGGCTTTAGAGCAGATCAATGTCAGCCCACACCATCAATGTTTATAACCCTAATTAAAATACTAATGAACAATACGAGTGTCTGCAATAAAGCCCGATTCATATTTATTGGTTCTTCTGCTGGGTACTTCTGTTGTAGCTGGAGTGCTCATTTCCTCTCAATCTCAGACTTATTCTTTACACGTTTTGATGGATGAATGATTTGCTTAAGTTTTTGCTTTCAGATATAGACAAAAAGGGATGTTTTCTCTGATATACTCTCTTTATAAATCAAAGTGGGAGCAGCAAAAGGGAGGGGAGGATGAGAGCGGGGCTCTCGCTGACGAGGGCCAGTTTACCCCAACCCCTCACTGAATCTTTTTCCGATTTTTAACACCCTCCTTTTGCATAAAAGAAAAGTACCCCTATATTGTGATTCCAGACCCTACATATCATACAGATTGAATAGACCCAGACGTGTGTAAGAGGGGCTCCATCCTCCACGTTATAACTGACTAACTGCGAACATGCAGACCTCTGACTACAACACGGCCGTACAGATAGTGAGTGTGTGATAGCTGCAGACAAGGTAAGCTCAGGTAGCCTGCCCCGACATTACCCCGACCCCTGTGTGGGTCTGTGAGCTGTGCCCCGGGCCCCGTGTTCCTGCCAACCCCGCCCACAAACACCAGCCAATCAAGCAACCTTTTTCAAAACGCATTAGCTTGCTGCAGCCGTCTTTGGCACCAACATTCCTGCCTCCTTCTGCCCCTGCTTCTTCTTGTCTATTACCAGCCGTCTCACGTGTGTGTGTGTGTGTGTGTGTGTGTGTGTGTGTGTGTGTGTGTATGCCTCAGGCACCTCAGTGTCCGCCTTACTATTACTACTCCTACACTGTACTCCTACTGTTCACTTCCTGAATGAAACATCCGCTGTTTTTATCTCACAAAGAACAGACTTGATCTACAATTAGGAAAGGGTGGAGGTCTATTTTGTCCAAATTAGATATAAAGAAATAAAACAAGTAAACTCCGGACTTTACTGACAAGGGAAGGGCCGCGCATCCGTCTCTGATTCATACTTTATTTGTATTTGAGTCATACTTTATTTGACCAGTGAGTTGAAGAACGTATATAGCCTCTCTGATTTGCTATTGGACTGAGTGGACAGAATACAACTATCCATCCCCAACCCCTCACTCTGTGTACTTCTGAAAGCGGTCGGCCTGCCATACCTGTAGTAGTACCCCCCCCCCCCCCCCCCCCCCCCACTGCCCGTGCTGCCGTCACGAGCAGTTTGTGACCCGCTCCGTCACGTGACGTCACAGCTCCCGGTGTACCTGGCCGCGCCACTAGGTGGCGTCTGGTGTAACTAAGGTAACCCCCAGCCCCTCCATAGTAAAACACAAGTAAACATTCTTCTATGTCATTCAATCTAGAGTGACGTGAGTATTAAAGTTAATTCTCCTTAAAGTTGGTTTTTATAAATACAAGTGCAAATTGTAGATGCACAGCTGCTACTATGGAAGCGGGACTTCTGGTCGAGACGTCTAAATATTGTAGGTAGAGTCTACATCCATTCAGTGGGCCTCCAAGAAAATACCATCTACCGTAAAACCTCGCGTATAAGCCTAACTCTCGTATTAGCCGCACCCCTAACTTTGACAAATCATATAAGCCGCAGAGGGGCTCTGAAAATTCCTTATTTAGTACTGTATTATACATATAAAAACTCTTGTATAAGCCGCACCCTTTATAGGCATGTTTGGTATCAAAAGAAAGCTGAGTCTGATTCGCGTACAAGCCGCGGCTTCTACGCGAGGTTTTACGGTATACGCTTACTATTGGTACATGGTATATCTATGCATTTACAGCCGCGGCCTGGGAGCCGCTGCCCATCCATCCTCAGAAGATACACTTTAGTACACTTTAGATAGGACAGCCTTTGTCCCACACTGAGGGTTTTATTACGGCACGACTTAGACTATCTATTTTCATTGATATGGGTGTTGCATAATGCTAGGCTGCGGCATGTCCATAGACAGAGCCCCGTCTACATGGTAACGAGAACACGGCCAGATCAACGTAATTAGCGGCACGCCTGTCTGTGCGGCCCCATGCCGCTCTCCTTTGAAGGAGGAAGAAATGTGGCCATGGTTAGGACGTAATGAGTTCTCCCAGAGAAGAGAGCGTCCGCCGGGAGCTGCTCTTCCTCACTCCACAGCCCTACCTGAGGGCCTCCAGCTAGCGGGCCTACACTCGGTGTACAGCTACTAGAATCTTTATTTTACAGGTATTTTTTGTCTACTAGTATTCCATCTACTACCACTCCAATAAAGATGGTTAATTGGTAATTTATGACAGATTTCTATTGGTTGTAGTGGTTATGGATGTGTTCTAGGCGCAATAAGAGGGGCATCAGATAATGGGTAAACCCTAAATCAAATCTACAGCTGGTAATTTATCGAATTCAAGGTTGTGTAAATATAGAACAGGGTAGAAACCTTTCACTATGACCCAACACCATCCACCGACCTCACTTAACTCTGGGTTACAAGTCACAAGTCACAACTTTCAATTTTCCCACTCAGAAAAATTAACATTTGTAGACATGAACTATGATAATCATCTAATTATTTTAATTTAGATTTTCTTTTCATATGGCTCTGTTATTAGGGAATGAGGGAGAATGACTGTCAATTTTATTCAGATGATTACTCTAAACATGATTCAGTTTTGAAAAGTTATTTCACCCTTGCGATGCGCTCATAACTTTTGGTGTTTCTGGGGTCATAAGGGCTTGTGACTCACAGTACTCACTCCAGTCACAACTCATGAGGAACAGGTTTTGCAAAGTCACAGAAGTTGAGGAACGGGATTTGAATCATTAAAGGAATCACAAGGAAATCATATCTGATAAGGAACGCTCTGCAGGTCTGTGACCAGGTCTGCGACTAGTCTGTGACCAGGCCTGTGAGCTGCTCTGTGGCCAGGTCTGTGAGCTGCTCATGGAGCTGCTCATTGAGCTGCTCATTGACCAGGCCTGTGACTGCTCATTAAGCTGCTCATTGACCAGGTCTGTGAGCTGCTCTGTGACCAGGTCTGTGAGCTGCTCTGTGACCAGGTCTGTGTCTGCTCTGTGACCAGGTCTGTGACCAGGTCTGTGACCAGGTCTGTGACCAGGTCTGTGAGCTGCTCTGTGACCAGGTCTGTGACCAGGTCTGTGAGCTGCTCTGTGACCAGGTCTGTGAGCTGCTCTGTGACCAGGTCTGTGAGCTGCTCTGTGACCAGGTCTGTGACCAGGTCTGTGACCAGGTCTGTGAGCTGCTCTGTGACCAGGTCTGTGAGCTGCTCTGTGACCAGGTCTGTGAGCTGCTCTGTGACCAGGTCTGTGAGCTGCTCTGTGACCAGGTCTGTGAGCTGCTTCATGAGCAGGTATGTGAACAGGGCTGTGACCAGGTCTGTGAGCTGATCAATGGTCGTTCTGAAAGAGGTCCCTGGTCTGTGACTGCTCTGTGACCACGTATTTGAGCTGCTCTGTGACCAGGTGGAGTGTGAGTGTAACACTTGTGGCTGACCCCCCTGACCCCGCCCACCACCAGGGGGCACTCCGGCTGCACTCTGCCACTTGTTCACGTGACCGGACATGGCCCGACCCCCACACCCCCTGCCCCGGGGGGGGGAGGGTACTCAGTATAGGAATGGGTACCAACTGTGGTAACGACCCCGAAGAGCTGTCGCTGTGCACGCGCCGAAGCAAGAAAAAAGGGGGGCTGTTAATCATATAAAAGTAAAAAATTAGGGGCTGTCAATGACTGGAAAGTACTAAATCAGGGGCTTTCACAATTTAAATAGAGAAAATGAACCCTTAAATCTCATACATGACTTAAGTAATCTATATTATTCCAAAATAACCTCATTATAAATGGAAGAGGTGGGCTGTCAGCTGACCTTTTAGAAAATAGGGGGCTGTAAAAATAATGCACATTTTCAAGGGGCTGTCAAATGACCAAATAGGGGGGGCTGTAGTTTCACAGTTGGTACCTAGCATCAAAGAGTGACTGCCCCCCCCCCCCCCCGGGCCCCCTGCCTGCTGCCATGTTGGGGTACACTGGGCACTCTCCAAGCACGGACGGTTGCACATGCCCCCATCAGCATACATGCCCCCCCACCAGCATACATGCCCCCACCAACATACATGCCTCCACCAGCATACTGCTACATGCCCCCACCAGCATATATAGACAAATGTCAATGCCCATTTATACCGTCTCTGCCGTACATTGTTTCTCACAAGTGGGGACATTGTTTTTCACAAATGAAATACGGCAGAGAGGTATCAATGCGCCGTAGTTGGCTTTTTTTTAAAAAGCCATTTAATGAAGAAGAGACAGATTTTTCTTAGCCCATGGAATACGTCCACATTGCATTCAATGGAGGGCATTGAATACGCCCCTTTCTATAGTAAATCTTGTATTAAAAAAAGACAAACTATATCAGCATCCAATGAGAGATACTTGTAGGGGCCCGAGATGGGTAAGACCAAGGGTCAAGACCCACTTCTTGAAATTGACAAGGGAAAAGACCTATTTCTTAAGATCGACCCTGGATCGACAAGGGACATTGGCATTTCTTAAATACGGCAAATGAAACAGCTACCCCCTCCCCCCCCCCCCCCCATCAGGGGACATATGTATGAATAGCCCACGGATATCAAACCGAAGAGTGACTCATATCACAAACAACATACATATGAGGCCTGAAGCACCCCTGCCTGCACTCTTTATGGTGACTGTCGGCCCCTTGTGCTGCTTGGAGTGGGAACTGCTGCTGTATGGAGGAGGCCCCTGGGGCTCACATCATGGCATGGCAGATGCCGACCACAGACAATGCTTCTTATACCACACCCTCAGCCACTAATACAGTGGGGCACGGGCCCGGGGGGTACTCAGTATAGGAGTGGGTACCAACTGCAGTAACGACATTGAAGAGCTGTGGCTGTGCGCGCATCGAAGCAAGAAAAAAGGGGGGCTGTCAATTATATAAAGGTAAGAAATTAGGGGCTGTTAATAACTGACAAGTACTGAATCAGGGGCTGCCACAATAGACATAGACCCATACATTTCATACATGACTTGAGTGATCTATAATTATAATTCCAAAATAACCTCATGTTAAATGGAAAAGGGCTCTTAACAGTGGGCTGTCATCTGACTTCTTAGAAAATAGTGGGCTGTAAAAGTAATATACATTTTGTAAAAGTAATATACATTTTCAAGGGGCTGTCAAATGACCAAATAGGGGGGGGGGGGGCTGTAGTTTCGCAGATCTACTTTGGTACCTAGCATCAAAAAGTGACTACCCCCTCCCCCCCCCCCTGTACAGCCTTATATATGTTACCAGCATATATTAAATCCCCGGTTCTTATGACGAGCAGGATGAAGGGGGACAGAGAAGAGAGTTTGGAAAATGAGCCCTCACTCCCACAGTACATACATCCCAGTATTTGAAACGAAAAACGTTTCAGAACGTTTCAGAACGTCCCTCTGTGTTTCATTATCATGACCACGTGTTATAACGTGTTTTAAAAACGTTATTTTGATGTAGAATACCCGTCATTTTTGGTGAATTTGATATGAAGTACTCAGATTGAGCACGTTTCATATTGGAATATGTGCGTTCCTACATCCTAAATATTGTTAATCAAGGCGGCAAAGTACCGACCCGGGGTACCGACCTGCCACCTGGTGTACAAATCGTATGTTGGCGCATGCGCAAATAAATTATGACGTCACTCGCTGAGGCGTCTGTTCTACAGACAAGGTGATCCAAGATGGAGTCTGATATTTTCTCGGGGTTAATCCGACCAAATCACCGATTCTCTACATTTCACGTGCATACATCCGCGGCCCGCGTTCCGGAAGCTGCAGCGTGACGCGCGTCATGTGGACAGTGTGGTGAGGTAGGGATGGATTAGCGGGATTAGCGGGATCTGGCAGATTAAGGGATTAGTGAGTATTTATGACACGGTGTTCCTGTTTGGTGCCCACATGCTGCCTGTAATAGGATTAATGTAAACTGCCCCGCCCCTGGCACCCCCCCCCCCCCCACCCATACCCCAGCCCCACAGGAGACACATGACACCCATCAGGATGAAGCTCCAGTGTGGGATTACTGGCAGCTCTTCACCTTACGTCATGGACGTAAGGCAATAGGACAGGGTGAGGGTCTAGGTGCTCATAGATCTACCCCGGGGGGAGCCACTCCCTATCTTTTCTATAGTCACTATGTGTGAACATCACCTCAAATCTGGTACCCTTATCAAGAGGCGAAATGGCCAAAAGTCATACCTTTTTCAAGTGAAAATTAGCTTTAAATTAAATTAGAAGAAAACAGGCTTAAATCACAGATGACCCTGAAAAATATACCCTAATTACGGGTGACCCTGAAAAAAATCCCCTTCTTAAGAATGACCAAGAAATATTATAGGAAAATAACGTATAAATTACACTTTAAAGCTCTGAAAATGTACCCCTTTCTCCCACGATTTGCTCAAAAGGCACCGCTTATCAAGGACTCCCCCCGGGAGATCTACACAGAGGCGCTCTTGTAAGGTTCGCCAGGGAGAGGTCCTCAAGAGAAGAATTCGAGTGGAATCCGGTTGAATCAGGACGATCAGGGTAGATTTGATCTTCCGATCTTGTGCACGGAGACAGAAGGTCGCCATGGGACGGCAGAAATAACATTCCAACATAACTTGGGGAGGCTACAATGTAGTAGCCGCCGGCATGGTTCCCACATGTCAGCACAGAGCAGCTCATCGTTCTTGTATTTAATACTAAGCTTTTAATATCCTGTAATGGTCTGAACGTAACCATGTACTCGTCAACCCCAGTTTGAACGTATATGCAGTATTTCCCGTGTAGAAGCTGGGCCCGTGTAGAAGCCCGGGAGTTGCAATATGTCTTAAATAAAAATCACACTTCAGGTCGTGCCTCTCGAGAGCTGCTCAACTAATTATAGTATTCAGTGGTAACTCATCTCAGCGCTTATCAGTAAAAGAGGAGATCAAGACTGGTTATATTTTGTTTCTATCTTGTAGGTGAACATACCGTGGTGGCTTCAATAAGCACTGAGGCGAACAAGTCCGAGAGTGAGCATCCAGTGGATGCTGTTTATATTTCACCCCCAGACATCTGGTGTGGTGTGGGGCTCTACACTAGGGGGATGGTGGTGTAATTGATAGGGTTACTAATATGGGGTAGGCTGACGGACTGGGTTAGAGGGCAGATTGGGTGGAAGGATGTGTGAGGGGTAGACATGGGGAGCCCCACCACCATCTTATCTAAACATCCAATTAGTGGCCGGTCGCCGAGGGTCGCCAGGCCCCCGGACTTGTGCGCCTCACTGTAAGCACAACTGCGCGTATAAATGTCGACGGTACCATTTACCCTGCGATTATACAAGATCTGCACTTATTCAAGAAACAAAAATGGCCTAAACTTTCATCCCAATACCTCATTTATCCTGTGTTTATTCAAGACCTGCTTTTTTGAGACCCTGCACTTTTATTCAAGCCACTCCTGTAGATATTTTCTATAATCACGAGCTTCGCTACTAGAGATACTAGAGATGCATTTGAACAAAGATTCAGTGCATGGTGTGGCGTGATGTCTGCGTATGTCTGAGGATATATATGTGGGGTACTAGTATGTGGGTGGTGTGGTCTAGTGGTATATCCTCCTGCTGTCTCTGGTCTAAGGGCCACCTGCTTGTCAATCCATATAATGCTGCAGCACTGGGCTGCTACGGGCATTATTTCTGCGAGAAGTGGTCATAGAAAAAGATACCAGACACTAGGTATGGCTGGAAAGCTGTGAATATGTAGATTATAGACCTGGTGAGTGTAAAATTCTAGGAAGGGGACAAACTTGGCACTTCTAAATTGAAAATAAAAAGTTGGAAATGAGGTTTAAATAGGAAAATATACATTTTGCTGCAATTCAACTCATTGACTATTCATTGTGTCTTGACATGATATCATGTAATGCTAATACATGAATCTGACAAATAGTAGGTCAAAGGTCAAAGGTCAAAGGTCAAGTATCTGGTGTTTGGATATGATCTGAAATCATAACCTTCCATACGCAAAGTGCAATATCTATTATGATACAATTTTTATTCATGTGACCTCTAAAATAAAGGTCAAGGTCATTATGGAAATTCACATAAGAATGATTGTCTGGGTCTGCAATATTCACGCACACAACTGGTCACTGCACAGGAGAGTCTGAGGTACATTTTCATTTGGACATTTATCAGTGAGTATCAGCTACAGTATTCCTTTCTATTTAAACCACCATAAAGAGGTATGGTAAATGGAAGACCCATTGTGGGTTTATTGAATTTAGGCAATACATACAGGTATACAGGATACAAGGTTAAGGTCAAAATTAAGTCCATGTCTTGTGAAGATAAAGGGGCATAATCACTGAGCATGTCCCATTCACATTTCTAGCACTGTTTTAGTTTCTATGTGGTTAAGTGTGAGTAGTGATATTGCCCCTTTAGGGAGTGATACTTTTTTTAAGAGGGCGGAGGGGGGTTTGGTGTGTGAGGTAGTGAGGAAATCCTATTGCCCCCACCAAACCCACCAATCACCCCCCCCCCCTGTGATGCAAAAATGATTAAAAAAAATATCACACCCTTAATAGCTGATATGCAGTAAGCTGAATTGCACCAATATTGTGCAGGGAGGGTAATTGTGTTACATGGAGGAAGGGGTTAAATTGTGCTATTTCTGGTATCCATGCTATTAAGATAAGGCAAATAAATAATCACAGAAAAATAGTGACAGTGTTCTGATGACATAAATACAACCACAGATGATGATAAAAAAAAAAATACACTTTTAGACACTTAACCCTTTAATTGACCTCTCCCTAACACATAGTGTGTGGTGTATGAAGAAAGACACAACTCAGGTTTGTACAGTGCCATCCAGGAAGTGTATTAGAAACCGTAACAGTTGTACCAAAGAGTGCCAACTAAACAAAAGGTATTCTAAAGGTATGGGTTGGTCTATCATGTCTTTCGCAGGCCATTCTAATGATGACATATTGCATCAGGCAAGCTACTTTGTTTGCTGGATGCTTATATTGTAGGATGTGCAAACATGGAATAATACATGTAAATGTATGGGGAATGTACTGGGGTAGGGATATAAAAGTTGTTCCAAGATAGTTCCTTTTGGTTAGATTTTTAAATTTCTTCCATGGGTGGGACCCCCATGGTCTTATTCATCATATATTCTGAGCTTTTTTATCACAACCATTTAACATCATTGTTTTTTTCTAATATTGTTGAATGCAAAGAGCAGCTCAAATGCTATTCCTATGGAGAATGGGATACTGGGCCCTGAGACTGACCCCCAATCTGTCTCCAACCTGCCCCCACCCCCCTATAGGGGTAATTAAGACACCCTCCTCTTTGAAGAAGATAAGAGAGATACCACCCCCTGGTCGCCAGCTTTATGGCTTAACGACCTGTGGACCACCAGTGCTATATATGGAGTTAGCTGGTTAGGATCATTGAGAAAAAGTAGGTGATTTTTGTTGTTCATAGTGTAAAGGAAAGATAAGTCACCTCAACCATCAGGCTGTCATAAGATGATATGTTATGCATGCATCTTACATGTACTTTCAATGTAAGCAGGCCCCTTGCAATGACTTGTCTGCTGCCGGATGCAGACATATATGTATCATGAGGTCATGACCTTGACATCACACCATGACCTTGACATGACCACAACAGGAACATATTTCATACACTGCAACTAACATTGTATTAGGTGATAAAGGTCACACTCCACACATCTGATCATATAGCAATTGATCAACCTTTGACCTTGACCTTGGACCTCAAATCTCAGATTACATTCACTGCAATGCTACTTTATTCCCATGTGAAAAAATATGCATTCAAAGTCTTTACTTGCTTTGATTTGAATTTTTTCTCATTAAAAGCTTATTTTCCACTTTATATTTTCAATGTACAACTGCCAAGTTTGTCCCCCACATAGCCTTTTACACTCACCAGCGTTGTAATCTACGAATTCACAGCTTTCCAGTGGTACCCAGTGTCCAGTATCTTTTTCCGTGACCACCTGTGAGGTGATGAACACCTCCATGCTGCAGCATTAATAGCACACTGACAGTTTGTGAGGTATGATGCATCAACATGTGGCACACTGACAGTTTGTGAGGTATCATGCATCAATATGTGGCACACTGACAGTTTGTGAGGTATGATGCATCAATGTGTGGCACACTGACAGTTTGTGAGGTATCATGCATCAGTGTGTGGCACACTGACAGTTTGTGAGGTATGATGCATCAATGTGTGGCACACTGACAGTTTGTGAGGTATCATGCATCAATGTGTGGCACACTGACAGTTTGTGAGGTATCATGCATCAATGTGTGGCACACTGACAGTTTGTGAGGTATCATGCATCAATGTGTGGCACACTGACAGTTTGTGAGGTATCATGCATCAGTGTGTGGCACACTGACAGTTTGTGAGGTATCATGCATCAGTGTGTGGCACACTGACAGTTTGTGAGGTATCATGCATCAGTGTGTGGCACACTGACAGTTTGTGAGGTATCATGCATCAGTGTGTGGCACACTGACAGTTTGTGAGGTATCATGCATCAGTGTGTGGCACACTGACAGTTTGTGAGGTATCATGCATCAGTGTGTGGCACATACCTTGAGCAGTTAAGATCGGCACTTGATTGTGTGGTTATTCAAGCATTTTTAAAGCTCTTTATTTGTGAATGATGGTAAAAGTTTAAGCGTTATTCTTTCTAAAAACAAAAACCTCATATTGAACATGGTATGTGTCCGACTCAGGGTGAATCTACCCTAAGTAATCTACCCCCCCCCCCCCAGTCACCCCGTGCGTTGTGTCACCATGGAAACCTACTGCTTCAATAGCCACCATCCGGGTTTTTACACCACAGATGTAATGACCCATTCTTCCAGCACCAGAGACCTGTGGGCGACGGAGTGAAGCTTGTTCTGTATGTGGTGCTGTGGCTAGGGAAAACCCTTCCACATCAATGAGGGCGTAAAGATGAGGTGAGACGTCAGTTTCAATACTTGGTATCTTTTATTAATAATAATATTAATATCAGAGTACCAGTCACTAGGGCTCAGTATATAAGTTACTGATGGTTGCAAGATGATAAGTGATTTCCTCCTCCATCTGACCGGGGTATAAGTACAGGTGCCCGGCAGGTGGAGGGGGTGCCCATGTGACCGGAAGTAGATGTAACAGTGGTTTTCATTGGATAATATACATTTGACATTTGATTGGATAATTATATATTCATGGCTTTAACATGTGGTGTGCGCTGGACCGCGGGTGGGGAGCCTGGGTCCAGTGCATTATGGGTAATGGATTACATAATAAGTAGCATGCACACATGGGGGCTTTGTCGCCCACCTTCCAGGTGGCCTCCAGCCGGCTCAAGTGGCTTTGGCGGTGCCACACTGATTAAGGGTGTCCAGCTTTATAGCATTGTTTTATGTGTTGACAGTTAATCCTTGAGGTCAACATATAGTTCATTTGTTTTGTGTGTAGGTGACCGGTCGGTGCCTTGTCGTCTGGACAGGCTGACCGTTACCTATTGTCCTTAGGATAAGGGTCTGTTTGTGATCTATGGATTAGTTATGCATGGGGGTTAGTTTAGCTTGGCTTAATGAGTGATAGGTATGTCTGACGTCTAGGTGTACTTTGATGGACATATGGATTGAAAATATGTATAAAGTATTGTGCGTATTACAAATAATAATAAATATGAATATTAATAATCATAAATCATAATTATGACGTAATATGACGTAATATGACGTAATACAATTGATGAAGGTATAATAAGGGGTTTTGTGGCGTGACAGCACCCCCCAATACAACTCCTGCACGCCCTCGTGCAGGCCGCGAAGTAGTAGAGGAAGAGTTATGTCACGCTTCAAAAGTATTTTTATGAATGTTTTTTTTTTGTATTTTATGATTTTTGATATATCTATCTTATGCTTTGACTATGACTAGGTTCTTAATCACATTTTCTAGGTTTATACGGTGTTTTGTACATACATGTTATGCAGTGGTAAATTAATAATATTTCAATGGTAACGTACTGGTACTATATGTCTCGCTTCCGTTCTATTTATATGATTATACCTTTTGGAAGCTTTTTAAAACTACTAATTATTTACATTATACAAGTCGTGGTACAGTGGTAAGTGTAATGTGACGTACTGTTTCTATATGTCGCGCTTCCGTCCTAGTCTATAATACAATCAATTCATATGATAGGAAGCTGCAAGAAATTCATTTCAATAATAATACAAATGTACTAAGCGTTTACATAGGCCATGTGTAATACTTAGTATGGTATGATAGTACATGTATAACAATAGGTTTTGAGCAGTGTATTTTGTCTATGCGATGATCTTTGGCAATACTTGATCTTTGATATTCATTCTCAATGTCGAGGGGCAATGGAGGAAGTTCGTTCTGAGTTATCACCTTCTATAATAAATTTTTATGTTTCATTTCCTGTCTCACTCTTTTTCATAACAATGGCTGTCAATAGTTCGGTAGTTGTCATGTCTTTTGGGTTTTTGATAAGTGACGTAGTGTTGTCACTGTCGGGGTCAATGTCAATGTTGTCTTGGGTTTCAGTCGGATGTAGGGATGTAGTCATTTCGATAGTCTTAAGGGTTAATCCTGTGGTGGTGGTGTCGTCTTTCAGGGCCGGTATGATAGAAAACCGTGCCGCTAGGGGTAGTATGACGTGGTTGGGTAGATAGTATGACTTCTGTTTTCCGTTGATGTTGAATGATATGGGGCCGTTCCATGTCATGTTTATGCGTGGGTATGGGCATGACAGGGCTGAGATGGCCGTCAGGGTTGGTATGAAATCATTAACAATAGAGTCACGTTCGTAGGGTAGGGATAGCAGTGGGATGGTGTGATTGACGTGTCCTTGGTAAATTTTGAGCGTAATAGTAGGATTGGTTTTGTGTCCAGAGTTTGTAATTCCAAAGTGACGTGTAATCTTGTTTTTACACTTGAAGATGGTTTTGAAAACTGCGTATATGATTAAAGCTACGAATATCAGGGTAAAAATGTTATGGGCATCAACGTATTGATCTAGATTGATAGTGTGGTTTTCTTTGGTTTCACTCTGGGGGATGGGGTTAATAAATTTCCAAGAAATGTTGTTGGGTCGAGCACTAACGGTTGGGATGGTCGCGAATAGTGCTTTTCCTTTGGATACATATAATAAGTAGAAGAATCCTACGGCGTTTAGAATGCAGGTGATTGGTACTATATAGTTCCATACAGGGCTAGCGAAGAAGCTAGCTATGTTCTCTCGTATGGGTGTGTCCTGGATGGGTCGGTCTAAGATGTCTGCTGCGTTGGTGGCTTCTATTAGGATATTCCTGGTGAAGGGTTCCAGGTCCAATGTAATGTCTGATGATAACTTGCTGATGTTTGTCATAGATTTGATGATAGCTTGTGTGTGTAGATGTGGTATGTGTATTGGATCGTGGTGTAGTGATGATGCTGTGATGTTGAGATTGTTTGTGAGTGCGAGTAGTATGGGTGTATTGGCCGCGTGCATTAGAAAATGTGTTGAAGAAGATTCGTTACAAGGAATTTTGGTGTTTGGGAGGTACAATGAGTCAAACTGTAAGTGGCACATACATGGGACACCAATAACTGCGTAGGCCGAAGCTTTCTTAGTAGTTGGTGTCATGTGCTGACAGATGACGTGGTAGTACTCCCTGTTAGTAGTTACTAAATATTTGTCTTTACCAATAGCTATAGCACGGGTTTGTATGGGTCTCAGAGGGTGTACTTGAAATGTGCAGAGTCTGGCTATGTCTGCCTGGTTACCTTTAAAGGCCGCCATGAGGCAGGTTGGCTGGTCACTGCGTATTCTAGGTATGGTCCTAGCGCATACTTTCAGTATCGAGCCTTGGCATGTAAGCAGATCTGCGTTTGTCATCTCTAAGTACAATGTCTCTGCCTCGTTGACAGCGAGGAAAGTTTTGTCAGTGTGTAATAGGGTAGATCCAGAACTTGTCGTATTTTCGGTGTTAATGGGGACATGAGTTGTAATTACTTGATATAAGTTAAATGCTGCGTCTGTGGCAGAAATGATAACATTAATATGAATGTATAAGTGAGTTTTGGAATAGGTGTATAGTGCAACTGGTTGTGAGTAGTAATATGCGGTGTCAATAATGGTTACCTCGGATCCTGGGTTCCTAATTTTCAGTTGTGTGTCTAAGGTGGCTAGCTTGAGTGCTAGTTCTGTGGGTTGGATCATATCTGGTGCTAATATTCCGGTGGACAATAATCTGAGAGAATTTTCCACCTTGTATAACCCTTGTTGGTACGCGATCCTGGTCATTAGGACAATTACCTGAGCCGATATGATGGCTGACTGGGTAATCCTACGATCCTGGTCGGCTTGGATGGAGGTTAGGGTTGTGGAGAAATCATCAGACCATGAGTCTATGGATTCGGTAATATTAAGTAGGGATTCCTGTACAACGTCCTGTTGCTTTATATAAGTGTCTAGAAACAGCTGGTGTTGCTGGGTGACATCATGTAATCCTTGTGCAGTTTTAACATTGACGTCGGCCAGTGTACCAATTCTAGCATCTAGGTGATGTATGACGTTGATGATAGAATCCATGTCTCTAGTAGTTGCCAGGCCAAAGATGGATTTAAAGAGCTCCCCTAAGAATCCTAGGATAGCTCTCTTTGGCCTGTTAGTAATAGGATCCGAGAGGAAGTGTGCAATGTTCTTTAAAGTCTTAATAATGTTAATATCTACGTTTTGTAGTAGTCGGTCGAGGTCGGCAGCTTGTTGTAACATCTTGGCGTCATGGCTGTCATGGGGTCCTAGTGAAGTCAGTTGAAGAGTCCTGATGGTGTTGTAAATGAGTGGCTTCGGACGAGGAGCCATTGGGATGTT
Source organism: Harmothoe impar (assembly GCA_947462335.1). Classification (NCBI taxonomy): domain Eukaryota; kingdom Metazoa; phylum Annelida; class Polychaeta; order Phyllodocida; family Polynoidae; genus Harmothoe; species Harmothoe impar. The sequence goes on along the minus strand of OX381721.1, from coordinate 14,077,412 downwards.
GTAGGGGATGGCCAGTATGACCTCGTGTAGGTCATGACCGGTGATGATTTGTCCCGGCAGCTGTTCATAGATGAGGCCGATATTTTGCCTCACTATTGGTTGTGCTGCCGTGTAAATGATGTGTGTGATGATTAATAGGAGGTAGAGTGTATACCTCATGATTCCCGGGTTGTTGGGATTTGATAGTAATAATAGTAGTAGTCGATCGTTTGTAGTAGTAATAGTTGATAGTCGATAGTTGGTGAAGGATGAGTGTAAGTGCGCAGTACTGGCGGGGATCTACCAAATTAACTGTGGGCTGCTCCTGACTGAATCGATGTGTGTAGGGGTGTGGTCACTGGGTGACTGTGGAAAGATGGGGGGATGTGTGGGAACTTATACCCTTTGGTCTGGGTACAGGGTGGTGGCTATGTCACCCTGCCATGTTGGTCGTTATCACACTCCCATAAGTGGAGCTTTTGTTTGCGCGCTCCAGTGGTGGCGCCATCCAGGGCTCAGATTGCGGTCATCCTCCTGGTGTTGTTGACACCTGCAATGCATGTGGGTGGCCACCCGCATACAAGGCTTTTCCACTGGTCTATGGGGGGGGGGGTTTATAAGAGTGCGCAAACTGTCCTTTCATGTCGGATTTTGACATGTTGATAATAGTTCTATTTGAAGTGTCAGTTTGTTAAAGGAGCAGCAATAATATGGAGTCGCCCTGCCACTTACTTGTGTGGTGAAATGGGTATAGATGGATAATAATAATAATAGTAATAATTGATGAAGCTTGTGCGCTTTATGGTGATAAATACTGTATTTCCAGTATTTCTTTTGATGATCGGTGTGTAAGTCGTGATTCTTTGTGAATCATTATAATAGTAGTAGTGATAATAGTAGTCGTAGTAGTCAGTGTTGGTCCTTTTGATATTAAAGTTGATAATATATGACAGTTGATGTCTGTTTGTAATAGTAGCAATGATATAGTGAGCTTTTTGTTGTTTATGTAATATAGGTGATAACTCTTTTCCTCTTATATATTTAGTTTATATTATGGTTTTAGTCCTACCGGTGTCCTCCTCTTGACCTTGGAGTGGGCCGGCTTTGCTTTATATATATTTTTGGTTTGTAGTAGCGTTGGTCTCGCTTTATATGAGTCTCCGTCTTTCTTCCATAATTTGGTTATGAGGTCGTCGTTCGGGTCAATGAGTCTGTGTATGAAGTCATTGTTTCTCACGTGACGTACGAGTTTCAGTCTGTCTACATGGACTGGGTTTTTCATTGTTTTCATTGTGATGACAGATTTGAGGAGGACAGATGTTTTTGAGACGAATTTGCACACTATGTATGGACCAGAGTACACCTTCTGAAGTTTCAAACATTTTGTTCTATCCATCAGTCGGGGTACCTTGACATACACTAGTGATTCTTTCTGCACCTTTGTAGGTTTTGCCTTTTTGTCGTGTTGTTGTCTCATTTGTTCTGTCCTTTTTTCGATGTTTTCAATGACCTGATTGTATGTGTAGTCTATTTTCTTTAATTTGTCAATGATGTGGAGATTTAGACTTTTCTCTTCTTCCTGATTGAGTTTGTTGTCTATTATGGTGTTTGGGTTCCTTCCCTTCATAATGAAGAACGGTGTGAAGGCAGTGGTGGCGGACTCTGTGTTGTTGATGGAGAACACGAGGTGTGGTAGGAATACATCCCATGTGTCCTGGTGTTCCTCACAGTAGGCCCGTATGCCTTCAGACAGCGTCTTTACATATCTTTCAGCCTGGCCGTTTGATTTTGGTCTATAGGCCGAGCTGAAGACATGTTTTATGTTGAGGGAAGATGTCATGTTTCTGAATTTTGAATTTTTATATGACGTTCCATTGTCTGACTGGAGGTATGTTGGTATACCCTCGGCCAGAACAACCTTCTCTATGAATTCTGCGGTAGTTGTTTCCGCGTCCAATGATGTAGTAGGGTAAGCTATGCAGAATTTAGAGAACCTGTCGACCACTACCTGAATGTATACGTTCTTTCCTGGTGTTGGTGGTAGTGGGCCTATGGCATCTATGTGGACAAACTGGAATGGGTAAGAAGGGGTACTATGGGCCGTCATTGGCAGGTTGTTGGTTAGGTTCATCTTTTTGGCTTTCAAACAGACGTGGCAGGTCGCTGTGAATTTCTGGACGTCGGCCGCCATGCTTTTCCAATATACTTTGGGAAGCATGGTCGACAGCATTCTTTGTGCGCCAGCGTGTCCTGCCATTGGGAGGTCGTGAAAAAGCTTCAAGATGGGAAGTCTCATGTCATCTGGGATGACAGGTTGGAATGAGAATTCCTTGTGTTTCTTCCATAGTACCGTGTTGATATGGACCAAAATATCATTCAGCATGATGTGGTCATCAGCTATTTTGATAAATTGCTCCGTTTCCTTCTTGTTTTTGTCGTTGGGTACCTGTCCGTTCTCTAAATACGTGATGATAGCTTTCGTATGTAAATTATATCTCTGTTCTCTTTTCAGGTTGAGTATGGAGATCTGTGGGTCGGAGAGGCTCTCTATCATTTCAATCAGATGATTAGTCTGATTGGCCAAGTGTTTTGCCATGTCTGTGGCGTCTCTTCTAGGCTTCTCATTTTTCTTCTTTGGTTTTGGTTTATCTGTGATTTTCTTAGGTTGCGGTGCCGGGGTGTGGCCTGGGACCGGTCGGGTCGCCGCAACCTGCTCTATATTTTCTGTCTTGGTTTCTTCTATAAATGTTGATAGGGCTTCTAGGGATGTAGAGGGTACTGTCAGCTGCTGTGGGGCGTGGCCTGGGACCGGTCGTGCAGCTGAATCCACTTCCTGTTGTACCGAGGTTACTATGGCTGCTAACAGTCCCTTGTATTCTGTTTGTGGAAGCCCAAAATGATGTAATTTGGTACTTGGGATGTCAGGATTTGCTCTGAGGTTGGGAGTTAATCGTTTTACTTCTTCTATGTCTTCTCTGTTTTCCCCCATACATTCACAATAGAAGTGATGGGTGGAGTTTCTCTTCAGGATTGATTTGGGTAGTCGTTTTGGTAGTGTCAACGGTGGTTCGTCTTCTTTGAATTTCTGTGTGTGTATGTCATCCTCAAACATAATTCTATGTTGCACCCTTATGGCTTTGGGTTTTGGTGGAGGATCTGTCATTGGTGTCTTGTCTAGTGGGTAGTCTCGTCTTGACATAACGTCTGCTGGTATATTTAATTTGCCTCTTATGTGTCTGATATTGAATTGAAATTGTTGGATTTTGAGCGCCCACCTTGCCCACATGTTTTTGTTATCTGATTTTGTCAACATGTGGATGAGGGCTTGGTGGTCAGTATATAGCTCGAATGGTCTTCCTTCTAGGTAGTGTCTGAAGTACTCTATAGCAAATACTACTCCCAATAGTTCTCTTTGGGTGGCACCATAATTTCTTTCGTGGTCATGGAGTGCTCTGCCCGTAAAGGCTACTGGTCGTAGAACGCCGTCTTTTTCCTGGGAAAGAGTAGCTCCCAGGGCTGTACCAGATGCATCTGTTGTAAGATGGAACTGTTTGTTGTAGTCTGGGTACAGCAAGATGACGTCATTGCATATAGAGTCCTTCAGGGTCTGAAATGCAGTCTCACATTCTTTTGTCCAGACAAATTTGTTCCCATTTTTGAGTAGGTTGAATAGAGGTCGACCAATTTCACTGAACCCTTTGATGAATTTTCTATAGAATTGGGCGAGTCCAGTGAATGACCGCACCTCTTTTGTGGTCTTCGGTGTGGGGAATGTCTGGATCTTGTGGACTTTGTCTGGGGATGGTTTGATACCGTCAGTGGTGACTTTCATTCCTAGGAAGTCTAGTTCCTCTAGGAAGAATTCGCACTTGGTTTTCTTCAACTTTAGTTTGCCATTTCTTAGTGCTTCGAATATGTTTCTTAAATCAATGAAATGTTGGTCTATGGTAGGTGATAAACACAAGATGTCGTCCAAGTATGGGATTGCACATTTGTACTGCAGGTTCTGTAGGATCAAGTTGACTACAGCTTGGAAAGCCTGAGCACTGCTGGCGAGTCCCATGGGCATGGTCTTGTATCTATACTTCTTGGTCCTAGTGAGAAAGGCTGTGATGTCCCTGTCGTCCTCTCTAATTGGTATCTGGAAGTGCCCTTGTTGGGCATCCATTTTAGAGAACACGGCAGGTCGCATCTCACCAATCATTTCTAGGCTGTCGTCTGCTCGTGGTGATGTAAGGGCTTGGTTGATGGATTGGGAATTCACATATCTTAGATCTGTCACTAATCTGTAACCCTGCCCGTTCTTTTTCTCTACAAGAAAACTTCTGGATGACCAGGGACCCGTTTTGGTTTCCTCCAGAATGTCCTGCTTTACCAGCTTCTGACATTCAATTTCAAGTCGTTCAGCTTTGTGCGGGGCCATTCTGAATGGGTAGAACTGTAAGGGTTTGGCGTCTGGGATCAGGTTGATTTTATGGGTGTACAGATGGGTTCTTCCAATCATATTATCTTTTCCCACGAATATGTCGTCGTATTCTTCAAGCAGCTGGCAAAATGTTGTGAATTGATCATCTGTGAGGCAGTCTGGTTTTTGGAAGACGTGTGATTTTTCTTTTTCTGGTTCTATGTCTATGTCCTTCCCTATGTACATGTCTTTGTCTATGTCTTGTTCATCGTGACCTGTCGTCTCTTGTACCATATTTATATGATCTTCATCGTCTGACATGGATTGATCCATGTCAGAGTCAGAATACTCTGAGTATGTTGGAGTTGGTACATAGAATGTTTTGTCTGACCCTGTTGATGATGCACTGTCACTGATAGTGGAGTTGTTGTCTATGTCTATGTCTGTCTCCTCGGGTTGTGTGTCGTCGTAGCCTGTCGATAATATATGATTTTCTTCGTCTATGTCTGTTTTTGTATATAAGGCTACGATTTCACCCTTCTGGATTTTACAGATTCTAGATGTGATATTCAATAATATCAGTGGGTGTCTGTCTCTTTGGTCAGGTGTCACGACTGAACGTTGTACGATGTAGTTTGGAAGTTTGTCTGATCTGTCGAAATTGTCTGTTATACCATTGATTTGACTGACTGAGTGGTAGCATGTGACTTGGCCTGTTATGGCCATTTCGGAAAATGGAGGTATCGAAATGGCTCTCACTGCCCTGATTGGTTGAGACTTTGGGGTTGGGTCAGTGGAGTAATTGATTTTGCTTTTAGTCTTTGATAGGAAATCTGTTCCCAATATGATTGGTGAGGAACAATTTGGAAGAATTGCAAATTGATGACTGAATGTTTTGCCTTGAATTTTGAATTTGATTTTGATAGCTCTTTTGATGTGACACAATGCTCCATCGGCAAGATAAACTTTGGACCTGATTCGTGAAAACTCATGAGGAACTAGTTTCGATAGAGTGGAGGCTAGACCCTCTCTCATGCAAGAGACGGTGGCTCCTGTGTCTACTAGACTGGGGATGTTGGTATCTTTGAATTGTAGATCTATATTGCCATTGACCATGTTGATAAACAAAACACTCTGCTCACCTTCTTCCATGTGTAGGTCGGGGAGTGGTGGGGGGACGACCTCCAGGGTAGCTTGGACGTCGGCAGGTTTCCCGCGCACTGGTGCAGCGTTGTGGATTGTCTGTGGGTCATGTGGCGTGGTGTCGATGGGCAATGCTGTGTCTTCTGTGTTGGGGACTGTTTTGTCATCCTGATGAGGCCTATCCATAGGATGACAATCTAGTTTCCCGTCGTCTTGGTGAGGTCGTTCATCATGCTGACGAGCTGTGCCATGGTGTACTGTGGAGTGGGGTTTTGTGGCGTTGGTTGAAGTTGAAGTTGTTGTTGTTGTTGTGGCCATTGTTGTTGTTGTTGTTGTTGTGGCCATTGTTGTTGTTGTTGTGGTGGCTGCCATGATTGCTGTTGTGGCTGCCACCTTTGTTGTTGTTGTTGGCTCTGGATGAGTTTGAAGTGATGTGGAGGTAGGGAACCCGTTTGAAGAAGGGTTATGATGTCTTTGGGTCCCCCTTTAAATCGATGGGTGGGAGGGATGAGGCCCATTGAGCGTGCCTTCCTGATGTTGTCGACATAGTTGATGTCGAAGTCCTCTCTCCTCCCCCTATAGTTAGGTGGTAACGCGAAGTCAGTTGGTGGAGACTGATGTGTAGGTGCAGCTGCTTGTTTGTGGTAGGTGGGTTTTGGTTTACCACCCCCCATAGCAGCTACTGTATGTTCAGTCTCCATTACTTCTTGTTGTTTCTGAAGAAGGTCTCTCAGTTTTTCGTTCTCCCTATCCTTCTCCCTTAGCTGAGCCGCTATGACTGGGTCTAGGGTGTTGTTGGATAGGGATGATACCTTATGTGTGGAGGTCTTCTTATAAAGGTACGCACACCTGAGCGCTCTACAGAGGGAAGCCCATGTAGTAGGACTTTCCGCTCTGATCGCCTCTCGGTAGTCCTCGTTTAATACTGTGGCTACCTGGATGATGGCAGCTTCTATGTCCACCCCCTTGTTTTGGAAGTGGGTGTTGGCGTCCTTTAGCCATTCTTCCATGGTGTGTAGGGTGGGGTCAAATGGGGACAGTGTTAATAGTTTGATGTCGTTTTCGACATCCTTGAAGTGGTGGATAAGCCCCTTCTTTATAAGGTCGTAATCGTCCTGTATACTAGTGGGCTGAATACTGTACCACTCGTACGCTGGTCCAGCTAGATATACTGCACAAGTGACGTGGATGGGATGATCTTCTTGAGGGTATTTAAGCCTTACAAAACGTTCTAGGTCGGTGAACCACTTTCTGGTGCTCATCTTAATGTCTGGTTTGGAGAATTTGATTGGTTCACGGATGGTGTATTTGCTTGCTTTTGATATGGCGCTAGCCAGGTCGCTAATGGACTTGTTGTTCCTATATTCTGCGATATCAGATTTCAGTCTTTCTAGCTCTGCCTTATGGGCCGCTAGTTGCTCATCTAATTTTCTTGATATCCTATCGTCTAGCTCTCGTTGTCTTTCTACCTCTACCTGATCGTCTCCGGCCATGTTGACAGTGGGTTCAACACGAATGGGAGAGGTGGGTGGGGTAGCTATGTCTATAGGTATAATAGGTACAGTGTCTATAAGTGTTGGTTTAGAATGTCTTACTGTGTCCTTGTAGATGCAGGAGGTGGACTTGGTGATGTGCTTGTTGTTGCTTGGTCCTTTCCTCCTGGTGGGTTGTAGACCTGATGTTGGTGCTGGTCCCTGGCTCCTAGTGTGCCTCCGTGATGATAGGTCACTGAGGGACTGGTGTCTCTGCATTAAAAAATTTCTTCATGGTCGCAGGTAGCTGAAGGTTGCCCGGTTCTCTACCACTCTGTGGCTAGGGAAAACCCTTCCACATCAATGAGGGCGTAAAGATGAGGTGAGACGTCAGTTTCAATACTTGGTATCTTTTATTAATAATAATATTAATATCAGAGTACCAGTCACTAGGGCTCAGTATATAAGTTACTGATGGTTGCAAGATGATAAGTGATTTCCTCCTCCATCTGACCGGGGTATAAGTACAGGTGCCCGGCAGGTGGAGGGGGTGCCCATGTGACCGGAAGTAGATGTAACAGTGGTTTTCATTGGATAATATACATTTGACATTTGATTGGATAATTATATATTCATGGCTTTAACATGTGGTGTGCGCTGGACCGCGGGTGGGGAGCCTGGGTCCAGTGCATTATGGGTAATGGATTACATAATAAGTAGCATGCACACATGGGGGCTTTGTCGCCCACCTTCCAGGTGGCCTCCAGCCGGCTCAAGTGGCTTTGGCGGTGCCACACTGATTAAGGGTGTCCAGCTTTATAGCATTGTTTTATGTGTTGACAGTTAATCCTTGAGGTCAACATATAGTTCATTTGTTTTGTGTGTAGGTGACCGGTCGGTGCCTTGTCGTCTGGACAGGCTGACCGTTACCTATTGTCCTTAGGATAAGGGTCTGTTTGTGATCTATGGATTAGTTATGCATGGGGGTTAGTTTAGCTTGGCTTAATGAGTGATAGGTATGTCTGACGTCTAGGTGTACTTTGATGGACATATGGATTGAAAATATGTATAAAGTATTGTGCGTATTACAAATAATAATAAATATGAATATTAATAATCATAAATCATAATTATGACGTAATATGACGTAATATGACGTAATACAATTGATGAAGGTATAATAAGGGGTTTTGTGGCGTGACAGCGCGTCATCATGGGGGTCGTATACAGCTTCTTCCATCACCAGTCGGCCATCACAAAGATATCGCTCATTGCCAGTCACTAATGAACCAGGAATAGGATCGATCTATTTTTCTGTTGAAACTCTGTGTGTTCTGTCCCCAAAATGTGGCAGTGTCGCCTAGAGAATTTTCTGACGGTTCCTAATTCTAATTTGGTATACAATATAAATATGTTAATGTTTCTCAATCACTTTATTGATTAGGCCTACAACATTAACAAAGAAGAAAATGTTAACTATACACTATTATTGTAACCTGTAGGTCTAAGACCCGGGTCTAAGAAACATTTGCACTATCGCTGTTGTGATATGGGAAATCTAATTTTCTCTTGGATTGTGACTTAAAATGTTGTGGGGCATTAGAGGCCGATGTACCACTCAGCAGCTATTTCTAAATGAGTAGGGGAGCCTGGTTCCCATTGATATCAAAGTTTCTCCATTTCTTCTATTAACTATATTTTCTGTTACATAGGGATTCGGTCAGGTCGCTGACCCCACAATGATTGAAGCACGTTTACTTCTAGCTACTTCTATCAGTTACAACTAGGGTAAAATGGGGCAATATCGCGCACCTGGGTTATATCACGCATTTTTGTCTCTATGACGTCATAGAGAAGGAGGATAGGCATAGAGAAAATGTAAAAAATGTTCTAATAGGATCACCACAGAATATGATCAAATCAAGAAATCACATTTTACCCCCATTTTCTGCCTTTGATGGGGTACTAAAGTGCTAGGTGCGTGATATAACCCTGAGGTTACCCTTAGCCCCTAATTTCTCGTTAATTTGGGTATTTTTCATAAAAAGCAAAGTCACTAACAATGTTCAGACATCATTTACAGAAGGAAGACTTAGATATGGTTGAACAATCTCCATATATCATGGGTGCATATCCCTTCAAAATAAAGTATGGGGGAAATTGAACTGTTTCTCAAATTATTTTCATGGAATGTAGGTGTACAAAGAATAATGCATGATATAACCCTAATATATGCGTGATATAACACTGTGGTGCGTGATATAACCCTGAAGAAAAACAAAAATAGGGCATGCCTTCTCCATACCCTAGGAACAAGTAGGATATATAAATATAATGATGTTTTGCCTTTATCAGATGTAATGGGACTAAAGGTATCTGCAAAAATTGAAAAAATAGTTTCCATATCGTTTTCTATTATTCTGAATGATTCGAACCAATATCTAGGCTTATTTTTAGGGTTAGATGCGCGATATTGCCCCAATTTACCCTACAATAGACAGTAAAACTCTCCTCCCAAACCCCAGATGTCAAACCATTGAATTTTTTTCTCAGATTTCTCATTTTTGTTAAATACTCTGAGCGGCTCAGGCTACGTACCGGTAGCCAATGTTGTTTTAGGTGGCGTCTGTGTGTCTGTGACGTGACGGTACGTCGTCAACAGGTGGTTACCATGGTAACAGGAGCCTGATGAGCATCACGTGTTCACGACCACTAATTGTCATGGTGACGGTGTACGGCGGCTGACGTAGCGTCCTGTCTGAGTGCTAGTGTCACCACGACCCGCCAGGTGCCGCCCCCCCAACACGGGACTGGAGCTCTTCTCACTGAAGGTGCTAAAGGACATCTGTCACGTGGCCCTATATTGGTGTTGACGTCACGGGTCACGTCCCAGGTCGTGGTACAAGGTCACGTCAAGGTCACACATGGACATCTGTAAATTATACAGTCAGACTGCATGAAGAGGGTGATATTTCTTGATATTTCTTTCCCTTTCTATGTGCAACCCGATATATCTTAATGTATAAAGGATGCACCTTGTGCATAACGTGTATTAAAGGGGAGGTATGGGTGGTTATATATGATACATCATGCATAAAAAACGATACTTTAAGTTGGTTGGAGTGGGCCCCCCTTGGGCCCCCAATGAAGACGCCTACGCCTCTGAATGGTCACCTGCACCACACCTAGCTCACCTGTGACCTGTGCCTGCGTCTCCCATGTCGGTGACAGCGTCTTATCTGCGTCTTATCAGCGTCCACGGGATCGTCTGTCTGTGACATGCCGGCAGATGACACCAGAGGGCGTGACGGCACTTCCTGTACGAGGGGGAGGCGCTCCTACATGTGCCTCTACATGGGTCCCCACAGTTTTGACCATGTCGCCGTGTCGATTTTTAGCCACAGTGCCGTGTCACTGTGTCGATTTTTAGCTATATAAGAACTTAGAGAAAAATCCCTGTGGGTCGATCTTTACCCCCAACTTTCCTGTGTCTGTCGATTCTTAAAAGGGCCAAAAACGGCCGTGTCGCTGTGGCGCCCGTGTCGTTTTTTACTCATGTAGAGGCACCTACATAGCAGGATGTGGATAGCGTGAAGGTTCTCCAACAAAAGGGTATTTCACAAGAATACATTGTATTCCAGGTATTTGTATTTCAATACGACTTCCAGTACAAACAAAATAATCACCGATAATAGCATATGATCTAACCGCACAGATGTAAGTTCGTCCTAATCTTGTCTTTCAGGTTTGAGCTTGACGTTTGCCTAGTGGGTCTTCTGACTGTGTAGATACTAGGAGTGTCATTGGTATCCAATTTATTTCGATGCCGATTATCGCCATTTTAGTCACTAGATACATGTACATGTTTGATGACCCCTTGTTAATCTTTCAGTGTAAGGGAATGTTTTCAATCTAAACGACATTACCATCATGTGTAAATGTCCAATACACAATATATAACCTGCCGTGCGTTAAACAAAATGGCAGGACGAAAGCTACACTGGGGGCTGTATACAAATAACACAGCATCCTCTGTTACTAAATACCTCATTACACGTTCCTGCACTGTACATGTGAGACATTCCTCCGTGTGCAGTCCTATGCTATTAGACAATGGTGCATTTTTCTGTCCCACTCTGCCCCACACTTCATTCTGCAGCACGATACCAGCTTTGTACTGACATATTTACTGTACACACGGGGAGATGGAGGGGGGGGGGGGGGGAGGGCTGATGGGTATTTTTTACACGACGACGGGTGTGCGGCTATGTTTTGTGTGACATATACTACCCAAAGTGACAACCGCTATATTACAAAGTGACAACCCCTAGCTACCACTTCCCAACAAAACTCCTTGTGGGGGGAAACAAGCAATGATAGATATACATGTAGGCCTACCATGTTTGGGGAAATCCAGGCGTACTGAAAATATACCATCATTTAAGATATTTTGGTGACCTGAGAACTTTGGGCAAAAAAATGTTTTTGTTGGGTTGTCTTTCATGAAACTCGCGTCTTTCATGACCCTTCCACCTGATCTCTGTTATTTAAATATTGATATAGTAAACATGTGACATTGACTTGGAGATCTTTACAAAGTAAAGTGACTTTGTGACCTGGGCCCTTAAAGAAGGCGACTAGAGGGTGGAGGACTTCTGTGCACACCACTCCTGACCCTGGACCCTGGAGCATCCATCCCCCTGGTTCCCACCACCCTGGGTCTATTCCCGCCAACACGGAAGGCACCCCCCTGGGTGTCTGCCAGGGACACATTCCGGACACATCTAAGTAAATACACACTCCGGGTCGTTACATGTCACAGCAAGGGGACCTGTAACCTGGTCTCCCCACTCCACCCCCACATCCACACACCACGAACTGCACTGCCGCCCACTGTAACTAGAACCTCACCGCCCACCTGTCTACTCCTCCTCGCTGAGTCCTGCACCCTCTGCTGCACATTACATGCCCCTCAGACTATAGCCAACTGTATGCCAGCTTGACCACCCTGAGCTGCTCCCTCACGCTGAGCTGCTCCTTCACATTGAGCTGCTCCCTCACTCTGACCCTCACTCTGAGCTGCTCCCTCAAACTGAGCTGATCCCTCACACCGAGCTGCTCCCTCACGCTGAGCTGCTCCCTCACTCCGAGCTGCCCCCTCACACTGAGCTGCTCCCTCGCCCTGAGCTGCTCCCTCACTCTGGGCTGCTCCCTCACACTGAGCTGCTCCCTCACTCTGAGCCTCACTCTGAGCTGCTCCCTCACTCTGGGCTGCTCCCTCACCCTGATCTGTTCCCTCACCCTGAGCCTCACTCTGAGCTGCTCCCTCACACTGAGCTGCTTCTTCACCCGGTTCCTCACCCTGAGCTGCCCCCTCACTCTGAGCTGCTCCCTCACCATCAGCTGCTTCCTCACCCTGAGCTGCTCCCCCACCCTGAGTTGCTCCTTCACTCTGAGCTACTCCGTCACTGAGCTGTTCCCTCACCCTGAGCTACTCCCTCACCCTGAGCTACTCCCTCACTCTGTGCTGCTCGCTCATTTGGACCTGCTCCCTCACCCTGAGCTGTCCCCTCACCCTAGGATACCCTAAGCGGCTCCCTCATTCTGAACTGCTCCTCTACCAGCTCACCACGCTGAGCTGTTCCCCCGCCCTGAGCTGCTTCCACACCCCGAGCTGTTCCCCACACGGATGTGCTCCTCACCATGAGCTGCTCCCCCTACCTGAGCTGTTCCTTACCTTGATATGAGTTCCCCCACCCCGAGCTGCTCCCCCACCCTCAGCTGTTCCTCAACCTGAGCTGCTTCCCCATCCTGAGCTGTTCCTTACCTTGATATGAGTTCCCCCACCCCGAGCTGCTCCCCCACCCTGAGCTGTTCCTCAACCTGAGCTGCTTCCCCATCCTGAGCTGCTCCCACACCCTCAGCTGTTCCCCACCCTCAGCTGCTCCCCCACCCTCAGCTGTTCCCCACCCTCAGCTGCTCACCTACCCCGCGCTGTTCCCCCACCTTGATATGGGCTCCCCCACCCTGAGTTGTTCCTCAACCTGAGCGGTTCCCCCACCCTGAACTGTCCCCATCATGAACTACTCAGAGCTAAAAATAAATAGCAGTTTAACTATTTAGCATTTGAGAAAGAAATCTGGAATGGGAGGAAATTCAAAAAACAAGAGAAAATCATAATGTTTTAGAACGCAGCAGGTAAGCCCATGTGTATTTTATTTCGTCGTGTAGAAAGCCGCCATTGGCAAATATGCAGTGCCGTCAACATGAGTTATTTGGTGATCTATGTGGGGTTGTCTTGGTTTATTGGCCTGGTGTGTGTGGTTGTTTTAGTCTGTAGGACGAGTTATCTGAGCAGCACGTGAGGGGGAGGGGCGTGTAGCTGACGTGTTGGACACCAGATGGCGTGACGCTACGGTATTATTATGGGGTGTGGCGTGACGGATGGAGAGGGTCCTTCTTGTGGACAGAGGGAGAGGTAAAAAACACGGTCACACCTCTATCTAATAACTCTGGGCCGCGGCTCTGGGCATGTTCTGATATTAAAAGCGTGTTTTGATATATAAGTGTCTGGAAGTCAGAAGGCAAAATCTCAGAGATGGTGGGAGTCGATTATGAAGCAAGACAGGCTATACTAAGCCCCCCCCCCTCCACCTATGTAGGTTCATTATTCCAGATCTATAAAGCTTAATTTATTCAATTGGATGTGTATGGATGAAGTCAGCTTATCAGGTGTTCTATTGGCTATATGACTAGTGTATTGGCCATTTCAGATTTCTTGTAGCTGGTGCCGTTTCTTTTACGTGGCCGTTTCCCAGACCCCGTGTAGAAACTGCCTGCCGTTCTAAACTGTGACGTCATCAAAATAAATGTGAAACAAGTATACTAATAAAAAGATTTACTTTACAAGATTCTGCCTAATCTGCCCTTTTCCCCGGCTTTTTCTTCACTCCGCCTCGTGAGAAAAAACCCAAGCCAAGCTTGTGAAGGGACAGCAGGTTGGACAGATTCTCATATAGCTCTGTCTATGTGGACCTATGTGGGTGGCAGAAAAAGGCTGTTGTTGTGAAGGAGGTGAGGGGGAACTGTGTGAAGAGGGCCGTGACATAACCAACCTGTTCTACCTAATTTCCCGCCTCTTGCTGCTAACCTCAGGCGTTTATTCTGAGCTCACACCTGTGACTGGCAAGATAACGGCAGCTTTTTGTTGGTGTACTATAAGAAGTAACAGGTATGTAAGGTCTACCGGTAAGATACGCGAGAAACATCACAGTAACACATGCAGCATGTGTCCATGGTAGACAGCCCCGGCGGCTACCTTACCGTCCCTTCCTAACATTCATGGAGTAAATCAGGGAAAGGACACCTTTTTTTACTGTCACTCACAGAGGTATATGAAAAGCTCTCCCAGTCCCTTACACACGGGTCATGTTGCCGGGAGTATAGTCTATAGGTGTTTTTAAGGTTACATAGTCCTTACATTTGGCCTTACTTCATGCAGAGAGATAGAGAGATATCTCTCTGGCTCTGCTTCATGTTGCCATAAGTTAACTTAAGGCTTAAGCCAACAATGGTACCACTTACAGCCTATATGTGTGTCATGTTGGCCAATGGAATCACTTACAGCCTACATGTGTGTCATGTTGTCCTATGGTACCACTTACAGCCTACATGTGTGTCATGTTGTCCTATGGTACCACTTACAGCCTACATGTGTGTCATGTTGTCCTATGGTACCACTTACAGCCTACATGTGTGTCATGTTGTCCTATGGTACCACATTAAGCCTACACAGGTGTCATGTTGCCCACAGTATAGCCTACACTTATATCATGTTGCCCTGTGGTACATATCCTACATACGTGTATGTGTACGTCATATATAGTATGTCATATGACGTGTTCACGTGTGTGCTCCTGCTTGTTGCTGTTATCTTATCCCGGTGAACACCTTGCTGTCCCATAAAGAACTCACCCACAATCAGCAGACACCACAACCCTTTGTTGTTACACCTCTATCTGCCTCGCCTGCCACTCACTTTTTGTCAGTTTAGGGAGTGCTCATTTTTTAACAACAGGGGGGGGGGGTGGTGGATTTGGGGGGGGGGGGGTAAAAAATTTGGACCCCTTGACCGGGGGGGGTAAAAAATCTAGACCCCTCTTGGGGGGGGTGAAAAAAATTCAACCTGTTTTGAGGGAAAAGGCCTGCGCGTTACTATGCTACAAAGGGGCGCGAACGCGCACGATTTTCGGCCTGCCGGGGGGGGGGGGTAAAAAATTTCGACCCCTCTAGCGGGGGTCGGGTGAATAAATTTCGCGCGCTCCGCGCAAAATCTCACCACCCCCCCTGTTGTTAAAAAATGAGCACTCCCTTACAGCCCAGAGGAAGGAGGGGCACTTAGTATATACTATGTTGTATACCCATGTATACGGCTGGTGAAGGTACTTTTCATACAAAAACACCTACAAAAGTCCACTTTTAGAATAAATCGCTCCGTTAGACAAGGGTCCAGTTATGAGCATCGTCCTAGGTTTATCTTTCACCGAAATGTCCCAGTTTTCGCCAAGGTCATTAGAAGATGATGAATCTGGCCGTAATACAAAACAAGGTGCTCATGGGAAAACAATACCTTTGGTTGGTCTCCCTACTTTCTTGCTTAATACTTTCTCTTTTCTTATATGTGACATGTACTGGTATAAAGGACCTCAATGCACCATGAACTAAGGTCCCCTTTCGCAGGTCGTGTCACATATTTTCTTATTCTATCTTTTTTGGCCAGGGGGCTTGTTTACAACAAAGTTGATTTCCCAAAACTTTAAATTTGACCTACCGTTTTCACTGATCTTAAGTGATTTCCCTTTCTTCATAATCTATAAAGGTACACTGAAAGCATAGACTTGTCAGCCCTGGCACAGACTTAGTAGCCAATAAAGTTGAAGACTTTTGGGGCTGTCACTCACGAGTTGACAGTTTAAATACCCACCTGGCATATGCTAGCCCTACACCTGTCTAGAAGTGATTCACCAGTCTGCCTGTAGGTGGCCATTATCTAGCACGTAATATGTAGCCTGTGGAATACACTGACTAATACTTATGTTAAAATCATACTGAGTATTTGAATACATGTCTGTTCATAATCGTGGAGAATTTTTATGGAGAACCTTGGGAGAGGGAAATGATTTGAATAATGGAAGTTTTTGGCAAAATTAAGAAGATGGGCATCAGGTGTAGAGTGTAGACACCTATTTTGTGTCCTCCACAAGGGCACAAGTATATTCATGTACATTCCATTGGTATAACATATAATATACAAGCTGAAGGGTAGCCTATTCTCAGACTTGGTGATACATAATGTGAACTCCTGATGTCATCTCAAATCTGACCCAACTCATACTTTTTGGCTACCCTAGACCTGTTACTCTTATGTAGCCTAATGCTGGTTCCTAATCTGGACCTGCACCAACCTTCTTAATAACCCTGACAACCATAGGGTCGTCTTGTGAGATGGTAACCGGGCAGGTCGTTAATCCGAGAGTCAAACCTTGTTTATTCTATACTGTTCAGTTAGAAGACTGTGTTATATCAATGACTTTATATACTCATTGGTTGTATGCAGAGTATATTAGTGCAGTTGCAGTTTCAGTATACAGATGATATTCAAATAATACTATAAGTAGATCATGTCAAGGAGGACTCTGCTTTATTTGAGAGCTGCCTTCACGTAGTACATGCACTATATGCAAGTAGTGCATTTACGTACACTGACTAAATAGGTCGTTGACTAAATAGGTCAGCGGCCATCATATTTGGCCACTTTCTTATACTACTTCTTTTCTCCTTGATACATCTATATTGGAACTTGTCATACAGTCAATCGAGCGACATGGGTAATTAAAGGAGCTGGTATGAACATCTTTGTACGTTATCAAAGTACTTTTATATAGTATTATACTGGAACCTACAGGAGGATCTAGCCACATCTTTCACGCTATTGTAGGTAAACCAGCCTAGCGGGTTTTTTTCATTTCTGTTGTAGGTAAGGTTAAAGCCAGCCCCTTCTTTCCCCTTTCATGCCATAAGTAAGATACCCGTGGTAAGATAAGAAGTAACCTGGGATAACCTGAACCTTGTGAAGCACCAGCCACTTTTTGTTCTCGGAGCTGATCCAGCCTGACCCGTGACGCTGTTTGAAACCTGCGCTGGGTTCCTCCAAACACCGCTGGTAGCTTAAACCTTCAAGGGCCGCATGCTGCTTTAATACATTCTGCCCCTTATCGTCATGATGACGCTCTGGCAAGTAACTCGCAAGTGCTGCATTAAAGCATCATGCATAGGTCTACGCTTACGGGTTTGATATATCCTGTCAGTAGTAGAAAGGTGATAATCAAGTAGTATTCTTGACTCTTAGTCAACATTGACAGTTGACACGTGGATAATATTGACTGTTGACACACATAGATGCTGACCTCGATCAGGTAGCTATCCCGGATGTGGTGACCTCAATCCGCCATCTTGATTCTCAATGTCTATTTCCGCTTCCGCTAACCTTAATCCATTTCCCGTGACCTCAATCCACCATCTTGATTCTCAATGTCTATTTCTATCACATTCTCTGTGTCACATGTACTCATCATAAGTAGATGCTTGTTTATTTTTGCTTATTATGGGATCCCTAAAGAGGGATCCGTTTTGTGGGTCTGTCAACGAGATGTCATATATGACATAAACGTTGACAAACCCTTACCCTTACTGGCCAGGATTTGAACCTCCTGGGCCATTGTAGTAAGGGGTTTACCGTTAAACAAAAGAGGACATTGTACGGTAAAAGATAATTTGTCTAGCTGTCTGATCTTCTTATGTACTAAAGCTGTAACCAAAGTTTGGGTGTGGCACGTGAAACGTATATGATTTAACCTGTTCATACTAAACCTTTCGATGCATAGACATAGCTAGAGTGTCGCTTATTTATATGAATTTGATCAAAATGTTAAAAATTGTAAAATGTGTCTATTGTGAGCATTTATAGCGATGAAACACTCTGCATGATTCAGATAAAAACTAAACATCGCTTGGTGGCGCCATCTAGCGGAAATCCGTGAACTATCGCATCTCATGAACCTAAATGCGCGTCTCATGGACCTAGATCATAGATGCTAACACTACACAGCTATGCACGTCAAATACATTCCATGAAGCGGTATATTAGTTCACATATTTGACGTCAGATGGCGCCACAATGCGTTATGAAGCGTTTCAAGCAAAGATAGCGCATGTTTGATGCAAAAGATAGTAGAATACAGCAAAAACGCAAAATATCTGAATAGAGTAGAAATATATATTGGAAGTATGACGAGCACAGACTGTGTTGTGGAAAAATTGAGGTCGTGATACATAGGACATGAATATAAAAAATGAAGACACCACAACGACGTACTTTAGAATACTTTATATTCTCAGCAGCTCAAAGCTACATCACTTACCTGAACAGCCACCGCTGAAAGCCTCTTGTGAGCTTCTGCGTGTGCGCAGTTTGCATAAGGTCTTTGTACGGTTTTCTGACCGCCAATCTGGTCAAAAAACCTACAGGTCTGGCTTTCAGCCCTCATGTCATAATTATGACTTAGGCGTTGAAAGTCCGAAAAAGGACCCCTCTTCAGGGGTCCGACAAAACAAATAAAATTAAACTTTGAAAATGAGAAGCTAGATTGACAGATGTGTTAGTACACGCTAGCTGAGAGCTAACAAAACTGAGAATTTGAAACAAAACATTAATCAGAAATGATAATGTAATGTAATTAATCATTATTTACTGTTACAAGAAAATCAGTACACTAAAATGTAAGATAATATTGATACTCCAAGCCTAGTCATATGTAGTGTGGTTTTATTTTAGATTATTTTGTAGAATGTAAGATAACTATTGATATTCCAAGCCTACTCATAATGTACTGTGGTTTATTTGGCGGGTCCCTAAAGAGTTTATTTTTGGTTTATTTGTCGGGTCCCTAAAGAGGGACCCTTTCTCTCAATCCAGGGTTCCAACACGAGATGTCATTTAAATGACAATGGGTGCTGGAGACCTGTGTTCCATCTCCTTTGCGGGGCACGTAGAGCTGCCTCCAGCAAAGAAGTGAGACACTAAGTCTCCTGGAAGTTTCAGAGGTGGCTGAGCCAGAGCAAACTCACGGCACACTCCAAACAGAGAGATTGAAGAGTGGTGGGATATCGAGGTTTATGTATTTTCTGTACACCCAAGCTTGTGGTGTCTTCCTGTATTTATAGCGCTACTCCTTAGAAATATGACTCATATTGATGTGAAGCATTACTTGGTAAAAAGTATTAATGATAATGTATGTTTGATATGATTAGATATTGCACTTTGCTGTATTTTAGTGGTTTTATCGCTTGGAAATGATGTATCTCTCCACCTCATCTCGAGATCATGTGTAGTGGCGTCATCTGACGGGGAACTGAATAACTACACATCGCTTTGCCGCGCACTCTCGCAGACCCTGTGGGTCTATAGACTTACACTTTTACTACAACACAGCTTTTTCCCTACGCAGTCAGTTAAGTGTAGCCTACACTAAAAAGTTGGACACACATTCGTGGTAAATGATGTATGCTAGGCTTTGTTTACTTTAAGTATATATTTAATCAAACCGAGATACTGGTATCATTTTTAGCTCATATGTTTACTTGTGGTAATATTAACTTATATCGAAAGAATGAGTCAGACTAATGCATCTTAAAATAGGTCAGAATCAGTTTATAGAGCAGCATGTATCAATCGTCATCTGAATGTATATATAAAGATCATTGCAATTCAGTTCTGTCTTCACTGTTTCTCGCAGAGCTTGGAATGTTATACATGGTGTACAAACAATGGAGCACTATATAGAACTGGAGACTATTTTAGAAAACGAGGACTCTGAATTAGAAGCTATCATATGTGATGAAACAGGAGAAGACAAAGGAGAAAATGACGCGTTTGCTTATACAGGCACCTGTTGTGTGACATTCGGGGTGAAGTCAGAGGATATCTCAGGTATAGCTGCTGTCTGTTTTGATGACAACGCTCAAAACTTAGAACCTGCAGTATTTAATTTAGCTGTCTCTCTGAAGCGTTTTATTTCTATGCTGGACGGGAAAACAGAATACTTTGTCCTCAAACAGAATACATCTCCTGCACACGTTTTGTTTCATGTCATGGTGCATTGCCACAGCTCAGTACAAAGCCAGGAAGACGGATACGTTAATGTAGATGAGACAACAGAATTTGAAGATTTATTAGAATACTCCATGCAAAGAGTTCCAGAATTATTCAAATTCCAGGAGATAGACGGGAAAGCTCAATTTACTCAATTGATACAAAGTTTTCAAAGTAACTCTTCTATGTGGTTTGGAGGGTATGAGTGGATGTGGCCTTTCTATGGGTGGAGTGTAATGGAACAGGTTTGATTGATGTAGCATATCCCACTTCTGATTCAGACATACTTTTAGGTGTAAGTGTGAGCTGAGTAAATAACCTACTCAGACACACCTTCCCTGTCTGAAACAAAATGTCTACATCATATATTCATTCATTGCAAACCCTTGTAGGAATGTCGTAGAATATATGTAGACAGGGAATTACCCTGTTCTGTCTAGCCATCATCGCAAACATTGATCTACGTAAGAGATATCTCTAGGATATACCTAGACAAGAATGACGTAGAAATGTCGATAAGAGGAATGGAAGAAGAGTTGTGTTTAATATATGAAGACAATGTTTCATATGATTTTCCTACTGAACTCTGGTTAGATGAATTGAAATACAAGAACACTAGAAACATAATCATTTCCTTAGAAAAGAAACAACTGATCAATTTTGCTAGGAGGTGGTTGAATCCTTCTTTTAATAATCTATCAGAGAGTTATATCAAAATTTCAGATAGATTATTTGAATTACAGAAGCTTTTTTATTCCCATGAAACAGAATATGTAATATTACTGCATTTTGCTGGTTCTTATACAGATTATTCTAAAGGGATAGGTGCAGTGCAAATATTAGCGTGCTTTACCCCTGGTGGAGTAGACATATCAAACTTCCCACAAGTTGAGGCTTTTTTTACAGCTATCAAAGATTCTGAATTAACGATATTGAATAACTCAGAGACGAAGACAAAGTGGGAATTTTGTAAAGAAATACATTCAGCGTTTACTGTAGCAGAATTATTGTGTAGTGGAGGTTCTTTGGCTTGGCCTTTTTATGGCTGGAGTCAATAATTAAACACCACTGTAAGCATACACAGTAAGAACAAACACATTTATGTTTGCTATAAGAGACACTATCTGAGGTCATCACCTTACTAGGATTTGATCATAGACTATAGACGGAAGGTGGGAGGAAGAATGTGTGACACTTAAAAACTATCCAATAACAGTAAAGCAAAAAAGAGATAGACAAGGGTATATAACAGAGATATCGCGTCTCTCTCCCTATACACAACACAGCATCAGCACGCAGGATCCTTCATAATGGCTACCTCAATGCAAGTTCTGTCTATCAAGACTACCATAGAAAATCTAGGAGATGAGATTCTTGTGCGAAAGAATACTTATCGGGGTCCACGACTTGTCAAAATCCCAACCGGTCTGATTCAATGGAGTATAGCAAACAGAGCTATTATCACTGCAGCCACCCCGGATGCGTCTACTAGTGTCTCATTTGAGACGCCTTACACACAGTGGCGCCTCATTAAGACTGTGTTCAAGTCAGACGGGAAGCTTTATGTGTGCTTCACACACTTCGTGGACGGCACTCGCGTGGGGTAAGTTGACTTTTGTTTATACCCTGTTTATTTTTGTGGTATGTCATGTACTCAGAACAATGCAATATAATAGATTCCGTATAATAAATGAATAGGAATAATGCAAGTATATATTTTTTTTTTTTGAATTAGATCAAATACATTTTTATTTTATTTATTTTATTTATTTCATTATATTTAGGATGGACTCCATCAACTTGAGCGTTGAAGAATACCATAAAATGGATCTTACCCAGTGTGTCTACCAAGGACCTGGAGGCGGAGGAGTGGGTGTAGTAAATGTACCTCTAGGTGCAAACGCTGTACCCCTACTCCCTCCCCCTCTCGTCGCAGGGCAACAAGCAGGAGTAAATGCAATACCCCCTGCCGCTATCGTTCAGGGCAACTTACCTCTACTGCATGAGCAACAGGGAGGAGGAGGTAATGGGATGCCTGTAGCACAACCACTGCCTGCTCCTGCCGCTGCTATTGCTGCATGCCCTACCCAAGATGTACAACAAGCTGGAGGTAGCGGAATGCATGCAGCGGTGGCTGGTGTCAGTAGTGGGGCTGTGAGTCAGCAGTTGGGAGGAGGCGGGATGTTCCCTCCCCCTCCTCCTCCTCCTCGTACTGCAGGTGGGTATGATGCTATGATGCATCATGGTATACAAAGACTGTCTCTACCTGATGCAAGTTCAACAGCAGGGTACCCAACACACCCCCCACCTCAGATCCCTGTTTCAGTGATCAACGCTGCCAACATGGGCGGGGGACGTCAAGTACGTTCTGAGGGTGCTTACATTGCTCAGTACCAAGCTATAACCCCTCCAGCTTCATCACAGCGCCAGCCTCTGCCCCCTAACTACTTCTTCCAAGATAATGCAATGCAACAACACAGCCAATACGATCAGCTGCGCCAGCAGCAGCAGCAGCAGCAGCAGCAGCAGCAGCAGCAGCAGCAGCAGTACAACCACCCTGGCACTAGAGGGGGAGCTTGTCGCTATGAGGAGGAGTCAGGTGTTATAGATATCAGACGTTCTACTACACCCGCGCCCTCCTCCAGCACCCACTCACGCTCAGCGGCGGTTTCTATGCCTCACCTCACTGCAGCTCTCACATCTGCTAACACAGAGCGCCCCTCTCCTCACCCAGCCCCAGCAGCCTCTGCTACTACTATGCAAAGAGACTGTGTACGTGAAGAGGATGAAGCTGAAGTACCCCCTCTCAAGAAGGTCAAGAGGGAGGTTACAATACCCATATGGTATTGGCAGCTGGTAAACACTTCAGGTGTTTGTATACAGGAGTCTCCAAACAAGTTCTTCTCTCGAGATAACTGTAGAGAGGAACTTGAAGTGTTGAAGAAAACACGCGCGGAGAAGGGGGAAGATGCTCAGGTGGAGGGAGAGATAATAGAGATGCAGATTGTATTAGATTCTCCCACAGTCCTCTGCGGTAAGATCTACCGTTTCCTGTTGGAGACAGAGCTTCAAGACCGAATAAAAAAGTTCTGTGGGGGTTGTCTAAACAAAACCAAAGCTAAGTCAGGTCACCTGGATGGGTGCCTAGGCACTCTCAACGCTCTGGCTGAGAGGCATGGAAAGGCAGCTCACTTAAGATTGAGCTCAGATAGAGTGCAACAAGCGTGCTACTTCATATGCTCTTTCTTCGACATAGTAAACTACGTCACTCCTGAGGTGGTGCAGGATGTGCTTAAGAGCTCTAATCCGATCAGTGTACTCCAGAGTGCTCCAGTGGCCTACCAGTCTGAGTACTCTCTTCTGAAGTTGTGTTAACTCGTAACTCGTATCAAGGTGTTGTATTCATGCAACTTAGTTATTTTATATGTGCCAGTAACCCGCAAGACATGAAGGAAGAAAAAGTGACTATTACGTTGAATTTATTCCGTATATTAGAAACTATATTATAACATAAATGTGCTGCATGCTTTGATATTATGATGTACTATGATGTACATGATGGACTTAACGTTTAAAGTGTTATGATACAACATGAATTATAATGATATGCATATTCCTCATACATCAAAATGGAGATATAAAAATCTGTAAAAATTACGTGTAATAAAGAATTCATTTAAAATTGACTCTTTCCGTTGTTCATTAGATATGATATATATATATATATATGTGTGTATGTTAATATACCTTTAAGGTCAATAGAATTCGTTCACAGAGGGAAGAGTTCAGTAGTGCTTCTATATATACCCATATGTATTGACTGTTGAGTTTCTCTGCCTCTCTTTCTGCGTCTATATGTTAGAAAGAGTAGAACACTACACACGACAAGTAGTATTAGGCTAAATGGTATACCTAACCCTAGTCCTAGTGCAAGTCCTTTAGCGTCGACTGATTCAGAGTCAATAGGATAAGAGCTAGATACAGTAGCCATGGCAGTAGTACTCTCTACAGAGACAGTGTTTGGTGTAGTCTCAGTTAAGTCAACGGGACTTGTATCAATAGGTCGTGTATTACTGCTAGTAGCAGTAGTAGCAGTAGCAGTAGCA
Organism: Harmothoe impar; assembly: GCA_947462335.1. NCBI lineage: Eukaryota > Metazoa > Annelida > Polychaeta > Phyllodocida > Polynoidae > Harmothoe > Harmothoe impar. The sequence goes on along the minus strand of OX381721.1, from coordinate 14,053,097 downwards.
GTAGTAGGAGTAGTACTACTAGGAGTAGTAGTACTAGGAGTAGTAGTAATAGTAGTAGTAGTAGTAGTAGTACTCGGAGTAGGAGTAGTAGTACTAGTGCTAGTAGTACTAGTAGTAGTAGTAGTGCCATTAGTACCAGTAGTAGTAGTAGTAGTAGTAGTAGGTATTGTAGCGGTAGTGCGCACGGCGGTGGAGCGGGTAGTCAAGTCAGCTTTACTATATGTAGTAGCAGTAGTGGATACAGTATGGTGAGGTGTACTCTTAGTAGGTTGGGGGCAGTCTGTTTCAATAATGAAGTCAGTATCCCATGGAATAGTATCACAATCCAATAATGGTATGTCATTTAGCAACAACCTTTTCAGTGCTTTGAATTTAGAGGTTGTATTCCAATTGAATTCTTCTATGTAGCATGTTTTCCAATCCACTATGTTCCAGTCATAATTCTCTTCTATGCTCAGAGCTTCAATAAACTGATACCTGCATGTCATAACATTGTCATATCCCGGGTCACCATACTCACACGTACATGGAACACAAATGTCGTCTTGAGTGTATACCAAAGTAATGCATGAGACAACTCCTATTAATACTATAGAAAGCTCCATCTTAGACATGCTGCTGTGTACTGTTCTGTATGCTCCCTTCTCCAGCTCCGGTCTATTCTATATGAGTTCTATCATTGACGTGTGTAATTCTATATACTTCCCCTCCTATACACAGGTCATATAACAAGGACACAGACAAACAAGTCGCGTGACATCCATATATAATATATTTGATAAGTGTGTGATATATAGAGTCATTTATTGCTAACTGTAAAATAGAGAGAGAAAGAGAGAGACATCACCAGATAAGATAAGTATCATAGTTGTCTAATAAACATAGCTCAGCATTGTATTACGCGTGCATAAGCTTACATAGACTGGGATACTGTAAATAACTATGCACTATATCTGTCATGTCATGATATACAGCCCCAGAATTGCTCCATAGGAAATGTGTAAGAGACAGATACTATACTACATCCTGTAGCGCTATCCTGACCTCCCTCCTCCAGATCCAGCTCCCTCCTCCCTCCCTCCCTCCCTCCCTCCCTCCCTCCCTCCCTCCTCCCTCCCCTCCCATTGTGTCAGCAACCCGCGCGCCTTGCTCGCATACCTCCTCTAGCGGTAACAGCGCTAACTAAAATAGACAGTTACAGTGGCGCCACCTATCTATATCCGCTAGAACTGATTTACACGCCTCGCATACGCTGTGTTTTGTTCAGATTTTCGATTCATGCATAATATCAATTCGAAGCAAGCCATCCATTATAATAATATTCAGTGAAATGAAAGTTATTTAATGAACATAATTGTATTGAAAATATAGTATATATAACTGAAACGTGTTAAAGTAAACACTGCATGTGATGCGAGGCGATCAACTATCGTCTGCACCACGCGGAAAGCAGCATGGCTTGGTTGTGTTTCATAGCTTTTGGAGCTTTAATATGCATTACTGGCGCCAGGAACATATGCATCGATCCGTGTATTTGTGTAAATGATATCCTACAGTGCCGCGGTTTCTTCCTCAAATCCCTTCTGCGGGAACAGGTAGAAGCAGGAGTGCAGTATGCCTACATAACTCGATTGGATTTTCGGCAATCGTATCTCAGTGACATAAATGGCGTAGTGTTGCTTTCTACTCAGGTATTTCCCAATGTGAACAGCATATACTTACAGGACACTTCCATCAAATGTCAACCTGACTACATACATCGGATTAGAGTTTACACAGAGTGTGACAAGTCACGTAAAATCATTTTAAAAACTGAAATGATACTGCGCACGGGGAAAGGTGACACTGCACTGCTTGATAGCACGCCCTCCACCACGCCTACTACTACTACGACTATGTCTGCTAAACCCGGTATTCTGGAGATAAAAGTTGGCTTCGATTCTAACCGAGAGTCAAATCTAAAGAAAATGGTGACTGGTCAACAATGGGTGAACTCTACTTTACATTTTATGGGAGAGACAATTCCACCTAAATGGAGGTTGCTAGCCATTATCTTCAGCACTGTCTGTATCTTGGTCATCTCTGGAGCATCTGTGACATACTGTGTTGTGACATGTAATAAAGGAGGCAGACTAGCTCAATGCGCAGTCATGTCCTTCCCAAACCCTGCGTACAACCTGAACCTTGAGGATCAACTGGTGAATCAAGATGATGATGATGATGATAATGCCGCTGAGGACGAGCTCTATGCTGTAGAATTTGATCCGTAAGTAATACAATACTAATTTATTTATTTATTTATTTATTTATTTATTTATTTATTGATTTATTGATTTATTTATTCATTTATTATTGATACATAATGGATTATTCATATTATTTCATCGTCACTTTTATCATTGTTATCGTCGTTATTCTATCTAGGAGGTTATATGTATAAATAAGTAAAAGTGTTGAATATTAAATTAGTCTGTACAATAATTCAAAAAGGTTCAATCAATCTTAATCTTAATGTTAATCTTAATCTTGAATCTTTCTTTCTTTCTTTCTTAAAATAGATCCGATGGGGGGAGTCCTTCAGACATAGAGGGAAGACTAGCATCTCCTACCCCTCCTCCCCCCTATGGACCAAGCTCTTTTGCTGACGCTGAAACTTCAGGAGTGCAGCAGCTACCAGGGTACCACAGCGACTCAGACAAGGAAGAAGAAGACCGAGAAAGTTCACCAAAATCAGGCACTCGCATTGATTGTGCTGCTACTATCGACGTCGATCAGACACAGGTTAAGGTTATCAAGAAAACGAAGGAGAAAAAAACTACTGTTTTTACTATGTCAACTAGGTCTGGAGATCTAAATTAATCAAAAAATGAACTGATACCTACAAGATTAATTTAGAAAATGATCTCAGGGTAAAATCAATTAAAACTAAAGATGGACTATACATGATCTCGAGAATGAACTGGACTTGAAGTTAACGTATTACTACTGTTATATGGAGAACAGTGATCTCAGGGAATGAACTGGACTTGAACTTGCATCACTACACTTATACTAGAAATAGTATATTGAATTATGGCGATTTTATTTCCGTGCTCAAGGAATGACTCGGGTTTATTGAATACTACATATAGTATGGAGATATGATTTTTAGCATGAGTAACATTCATAGTTCACAGGAATAAGTTGAACATTTTTAACTATTTTTGCGCGAGTATAACTACATTCATTTTAGTGTAAAGTAAGCGCTATATTGAAATAGATTAAGCACGTCTGAATGCTATAGATATATGATATTATTGTTATGCTGCATTTATCACATGAGTAATACTCAGAGTTGATTTAATTTACATTATTTTGATTCCGAAAGTAGGGATTTCCTCATTTATGTTAAATTATGCAGTCAAGTTTTAATCTTTCATCAGTACACGTCGAATATTGCCTCCGTTATTCTTAGTCTTGTTGTTGTTGTTGTTGTTGTTGTTTGTTAACCATGTACATTCTGTTTCAGGATATTGAGATATTTGTTTGTTTGTTTGTTTGTTCATGTTTACATATTACTTTTAAGGAATCAATCGGTGGTTGAACAATCCAAACACAGAAAGCGTGGTATAGAACCGTCAGAAGGAGAGTAGCAAAACATGAGATTGCAACGCTTTGATTCAAATATTGTATAAGGTGAGACCCATACTGAGATGAAATACTAAATAAATAAATAAATAAATAAAAACTGTTTTCTTATATCATTGTTTATTGTTTTTATAATTCTATTAAAGCATCATTATACGTGTAATTCTCAGTAAACATTTGAACAAAATGATTTAATGACATATTTCTACACTTGAAGTAGGCATATAATATACAATAATCACCGCATACATCACTCTCCCCTCCTTGTAATCTCTTAGTAGAATATATGTAGGTCTTTCCTTGATTTTTTATGAAATCTAATGCTTCTATGGGAGGTCTTCCAAGAGAGTCAAAGTATTCACATTTATCGCCCAAGAATATGCTAACCCAGTGTTTTCCAGCAGTGGTTGACAAGCCCGTGTTAACTATATATAGTCCTGAAGCAGCGACGCCCTGAGGTAACTCGTCATAAGCCATCACTCCGCGAAAATGCTTGACTACACAGCTGTCAGATGTCAAATAGTGAGTTATATCTAGCTCATTCATGTTTCTACAATGACATTCCTAGCCTCATCTATTTTCATCAGTGATTCAAAACTAGCATATACTAAAACCGTTATAGGTTCATCAACAGCAGTCGCGAACTTCAGTGTTAGTCTTGTCTGTCCTCGTCTGATTGGGTTAGTGAAAGCTGGATCTTTACTCTTCTCTAGATCAAATAGATATATTGTATATCCATTGTGGAAGTCATTGTAAGAAATATCTGGTGGTTCCTTCTGTTGCGGGGGTAGAGATTCAAATAGTTTGGAATAGGCATTGACATAGTTTTTATTCAGGTAGTCTGGTTGAATGGTTTGAGAGCCAGTGCTTTGCCCATCAATTTGAAAATCTATGTAGTTGACTGAGAAATTCTCGAAATTGAACGGGTTCTTTTCTATGTGCCCAGAATAATTAACGGAGCTTAGTAGAGTGACGAGGAGCCTTTTCGGGATAGCATCTTGGAATAGATTATCCATGACCCAATTAAAACTACCGTGAGATACATTGAATGCTTTAACTTCACTTCTGGTAAAAGGGTACAGTGCCATTTCCTTTTTCAATAGTTCAGCTTGAGCAGTGATCATCCCAGGGTGTATTTTAGCGAAAGGTACAATTAGAGTAGCGTCTTGTATCTCCATGTAATAAGACTTGACCTCAGAATCTGCTGCTTTGGTAGTATACATCAATCTTTGAGCGTCAGTCGTAGGGTAGAACTTTAGATTCAGAGGTAGACTATCCAACAGAAATCTAGGCTGTTGACAAATATCTGAGAAAATTCTTGTCTTATACATCACTTCTTTCCCTGTTTTAGTTCTCATGTGTCTTGCCGCTAGACCAGCATTCGAAGACATGTCTGGTTCATGATGATCCATTTTATTTGCTGTATCTTTACTGAAACCCGCTATATACATCCAAGTCAACTGATCATTTCTCCCATAATTCATCAACGCGTCCAACATAGCTTTGTAGTGGTAGTTAGTCCCGACAGAGCTTGTAATAACTTGGTGTTGAATAGAAAAGTCCAATTGTCTGAAGGCTGTACAACCAATGAAATTAACTAGACCTACTTTGTCTGCCACAGTCACTGGTTCTTTCTTGTCTGTGAACAGTTGTATAGTCAACAGGAGAGACATTTGATGCAATATAATGTAGTCGGACGAGTTATTGAATACATCAAATTCTAGCGTAGTTCTACCGGAAATTTGGCCAACAGGTCGATACTCTTTGTAATATATTTCTTGGATTGCAGTTTCTACTGCAGGAGTGTTGAAAAGAGACATACGTTCATCATACCCCTCCTTAGCTTTTTCTAAAACGTACGTCATTTTCTAGCTTTCAATCTCTTTGTGGTTTTTTTCTTTTTCCTCTTGACTGATCCTTTTTTCCTCTTTCTGGTAGAGAGTTTAGATTTTCTCTTGCTACCACCTTTGATGCTTCTCCTTCTCTTGCTAGCAGGACACTGAACTCGAGACTCACTCAACTGTCTTTTTAGATCCATTTTTGCTCGTTCTACGCTAGCTTCTGCTGGAGATACCACTTTAATAGGATTTCCGTCGCCTTTTTGGATAGGGTAAAACTTTTTACCGTATGGTTGACCTTGTATGTTAGTCCAAGACTGAGCTGATGGTTTGTATGAGATAAAAGACATGTTAACTCACTCGTCTCTCCTGCTCAAATGTAGAACTATGTGACAGTATTTTGGTTTTAATTCCGCTGCTGGAGGATCCCCAGCTGTATTCAGCAACTGTATTCGTATTCTTTGTATCAAATCTCTAGACACCTTTATGTAATACGGGTATGCAGGGCTTCCAGACTTTTTTATTTTAGTTAAAACCGGTAGAACTTTGCGATGAACACAGCTATCTTCTACTATGTCACAACATACAAGAAATTCCTCTTCATCGCTGTCTCCAATATCGCACTGTACTAAAGCACAGAACCAATCACCCGTCACTTTAATGGTTCTAGGTAACTCACATAGAAAATCACAGCTGTTGTTTCCTGTGTATATACTGACTGAGTCATCCGATGTAATGAATATATACATAGCTCCTCACTGTCCGGTATATGTAACGTCTTTGAGCTCTCTCTTTGCAATCCACGAGTTATATTTCTCAGGCCATCCATACCACTTTACAATGTAACCAGATTTGTTCCCGTTCATTTCTTCAGATACAACTCTATCCACTAGATATGATATTTTAGCGTTGTGTACAACTTTCTGTAATTCTTTTTCATAGAATTTCCCCTCTAGTGGTTCATTGTCCCAAGCTTTTAAAGTGTATACCGGTATTCCTTGATTATTTTCAGTTGTTATTATGGTATATATCTCATGAGTCCATTTTTCTGTGTAGGCTCTTTCAAACGGAGATCTGAATCCACTTAATCTAACTCGATCTCCTACTTTAAAGGAAAATAAAGGTTTTTTCGCTGGTCGCCTAGGTTTCCTTGGTTTAGGGTTTTTTGTTTGATATAAATTATTCCAAATTTCTATTCTGTCCCCGTCTATAGCTTGTGTAGGCGTCATCTTTATAGATCGGTGGTATGCGTTGTTGTATGCATGAGTCACATCTTGAATACTACCTAACCATTTTGGAGTATGATTCTTGTGCATGTATCTCGTCAACCTTGTTTTAATAGATCTGATTGCGCGCTCAGCCATGTTGGCTTTTTGTTCGTTAGTAGTGGTGTAGTGTATTACTTTTTGAACTTTGAAGAATTCTTTTACGTCTTTATTAACAAACTCGCTACCTCTGTCTGTGCGAATCCTTTCTGGCTTCTTCTTCTTCTTCACGAACACACTTTTCAAAGCTTTGACCATAGTTTTAGCAGTTAAATCTTTTATTGCGACAGTCCAAACAAACTTAGTGAAAACATCAATTAACAAAAGAACATAACCTATGTCCTTGTTTTCTTTCCTGTAGTATGACATATTAATTGTATCTCCATCCCACATGTAGTTTTTGTGTGGAGTTATAACGCGAGGTCTCTTTATTTTCCTGTTTACTTTTCTGTGCAGCGTATATACTGTCTGTTTCAGTAACCAATCTTTGACTCTTTTCCTCTTTATGCCTCTGTCTTTGACTGCGTCATACAATGCATTCACACTGGAGAAAGAAGCTGCATTGCTAGGATCAAAATATATTCTACTTAGAACTCGATCTATATTGCGCGCCATTTGTTAGTCCAAACAGAAGGATCCATTAAACTTATAGAAGGTTGATCTACCGGGATACCTGGAGGTGGAAGCTGTAAGTCGTTTTTTACAGTAAGCAGGCTATTCAACCCCTCTGACGTGTTGCTTTTTTTGTCGTCTTCACTGATATCTGATTCTCCTTTACCTATTAGTTCTCGTCTGCTTGAATGGAAGAGAGAAGTGGGTGCAGCATTCAGTTTACGGTAAAATAATTCAACACCTTTCGGATTGAATTTTTTACAATTCCCCACTGCATGCTTCACAAGATCTGTGATATGTGAGCCTTTACACGTAAAACCTTCACTTATCAATTCTCCAGCACTGTTCCATTCCATCACCCTTTCCACGTATTTCAATAAAGTCTCAGCTTTTTTCTTGTTTTTTTCCTCGATAGGTAATAGTACAATGCTTATATCTAACTTGTCATGCTTTTTTTCGCTCCCCTCTTTTTCTGGCGTTATTTTCATTGGTTGATCCACTTCTCCTCCTCCTCCTTGTCCTTCTTCTTCTTGTATCACACAGCTAGTTTTATCTTTTTCTGTTAACTCTAAATCAATTAAATCTTCGCTTTTGTTATACTTTTTATTTTGTCTTGTATATTGATCGTACGGTATGAGAACCATTTTCTTCATATTAACCTTAGAAGTGGTTCTTTGATGGATATCAAGATTTTATATACCTCTTTTTTGCTGCGCGATATCAATCTTTCTCTCGTCTTGTCTTTGAATACTTTCTTTGACAACTTCTTTACTAGTGCTTTGTTTTGTTTCACTATTTTAGTTTGTTTCCCATCCAGAGGTAAATGTAGCAAATTCATAGATATTTCACTTATTATCTTAGCTTGTGTAGGTGTTGTGTTTTCTAATATTGTCAAAGCTTGCTTTTCTGATGTCTCTAACAACAATCGAAGAAACGAAGTGTTTTGTCGTAGTAGCTTACTCATATCTCCCTATGTCTCTGCATGTACTCATATCCTGCTTAAGTAATACTTAAGAATCTGATTCTACTTGAACATTCTGCAGCGGAGACAAGAGAGGAACTGACGGATCGTCCACCTCGTCCTGGGCCCATATAGTCCTGTATGTGCGATTTTCTAGTCGTTGTATTTTCTCTTTCATTTCCTTACACTGGCTTACTAAACTGTACGTTAGTTCTTTCAGCAGGTTTATGTTGAGGCTCCCTCTTTCTTTCATAAACTGGCAGAGAGGGGAATGTAGAACATGCTCCACGTCCGCTATGTCAACTACTTTCCATTGATGTAGTCTAACCCCGCAGGAAAAACACTGAACTGTATCATTGTAACCACAGTAGAATAAACCAGACTGGATTAATTTCTGTGGGTGTGTACTATGCATCCATGTCGTGTAGCTTCGCAGACGAGCAGCTTCTTCACTGTATTTAGGGTAAAGAGGTTCCATGTTATTTTGGTAGGTATATCACTAAATCCTCGTCAGGGAAAATACTTGTTTTCAACTTGAAATCCTCGTTAGTGTTGTGAGGTGAGAGGTCTATCAGTAAATAACCGTACGACTTCTTCATACAGTCTTTATACGCTTCTTCCACTGTCTTCTCCTGACCTAGTTGTCTACCCAACAACTTGACTTGTTGGATGTCTCTTGGGTTTTTGAATAATATGATGTAATGACTGTTTAACATTATAGTTCTAGCATGCTTCCCTTGTTGGAACAGATTCTGCAGAATGAAAACGACAGTAATATTTCGGTGGTGGGAACCTTCTGTGAACAGTAATTCTGCGGTGGGAGATTGAACTACTTGCGACATCAAATCATCTAATACTATAATCATGTGACTTTCCCCATCATTTTCTGGTATGTCCAACCCCTTCCTGAATTCAACTTCAGTCATGTCTTCGAATGCGCTCTGCCAAGCCCCGTAGCAATATATTATCCTGTCAGGTTTAGTTTTAAACAATTCATCACATTGTAAAACCCTTTTCAACCAAGTAGTTTTACCTGACCCCGTAGCTCCACTTATTATTATAGTAGTAGGCGTGTTAAAGGTGTGCAGTGGTACTTGATACATGTTCACTGTTTGTGGTAAACTTATTGTACAAGATGCTATTATATATATATATATATATATATATATATGCTAGTGTGTATACTAAAAGCAGGGACAGTCTGAACAAGAATCAATTTATAATGATTTTATTACAAAATGTTATCATTTTTAATAAGATTACATCATATCACTTATAGCATTTATTACAACAGTACATCATAGCACATCATCTTTATCGGCATCCCCATCATCATCACCATCGTCATCTCATCATCATCATCATCATCATCATCATCATCATCATCATCATCATCATCACATCACTGTCACCATCACCATCAACATCACCATTATTCTGCGAGTACATCACACTGAGTACACACATTATACTCTAGCTCTCTGTTCCATTTTGCGTCGGGGCGTTTTCTCTCACATTTGATACATTTCACAAGCCTCATACAGGAGATTTCTTCGTGATACACTTCTCTGATTTCTTCCCATATTTCCCCCAAAGTGTTAGACCCACGATGCATCTCGCTTACAGCGACAAGTGTAGGACTCATCCCTATTCCCCAGTATCTATCAGATACACCATACAGAAGAGGGAGGGAATCACTATCCTTCAAACATTTTCTTACACAAGAGTTTGAACGCATTTTTTCTAAAGATATTTGTTTCATTAATTCTGTTCTCTCCTCTAACCAATTAGAGGACAACTTGACTTTGTTCTCAATTATGAACTCTCGATTCTCAATTTTATTTTCACAAGAAAGAGCATAATTGTACGCTTGTCTAGCTGATGCAAAACTGTCACCAAAAAGATTTACCCTTGAAGGGTAATCAAGAGATAGGGGATCGTTTCGAGAAGCAAAACAGTAACGTTCTGGTATAGACCAAGGAGATAATACAATATCTAGAGGACTGGTAGTAACACCATCAGAGTGCACCTTCCTCTTGACATATAAGTATGTTAAACCTGACCTACTTTGTTCATATGTATAAATAGTATTATTCTTTGATATGAAACCTCTGTTTATAGATGACTCAGATTCTTGTTCCTGTAACACTTTTCGGAAAAGGTCCACAGGATTTACTAGATTTTTAGGATTTATTCCCTTAGAAACTATTTTAAGAATCTCTTCGAATTTTAGTAAGTAAGTCTTACTCGACAAAGCGATCATTAAATCTCCTTCAGCTTCTAATTTGAACAAACCAGGAGTCCTCCTATCAAACAGATTGTGCTTGTCACAACACTCTCTAGGATACCACTGAGTGTCTGAATTGATAGAATCTTGACATATCCCTGTCAACAGGCGTTTGTATTCCATCTTCTCGGAAGGTTTTATTACATCTTCCAAGGATTCCCCAGAGATTCCTACATACGCACTATCTGTATCCATCTCCAAATAATCAAAGTCAGAGCGATCTAATAGCTTATCTAGACAGTCATAGTAATATTGTAACATTCGGAGCTTTGCGTATTGAAGTATGAAATAACCTAGATATATAGGCAAGTCCAGAGTGATCCGTTTCTTTGCAGATTCAATCTCAAACAATTCATCATCTAATTCAGACAGCTTGCGGAAAACTGGTTCATTTACAGCAATGCAAGCTTCTTTCTCACCTGATACATACTTTACGTTCTGGTGCTTTTCTTTGTCCATGATCAATGATCCATACGCGCTGTTACCTATTAATTTCATTGTATCAGAGATTATAGATTTGTTTGGGTCAGCGTCTCCCGCTCTCCTAGCATTAGTTACATCTTCTTCAAAACTTTTAAAGCATCTCTTCCCTGTAAATTCAACTACTTGATATATATTAGTAATTAACATACCATGAGAAATGTACCATTTCAGTAGAGGGGTTGCGATTAATATTTTTCTAGCTTTCATTCCACCTACGAGTAACCGACGCTTCTTTTCAGATAATTCAAAACGACGAATGTGATCTTGCATGTGATCTCCTACACTATCAAATCCTATATCTGAAGTACAGAATATAGGACTCATTTCACAGAAGTATTCTCTAGGAGTGCAATGTTGTTCTTTACCGGTAGGCCATTTCTCAGGGACTTCAATGTCTACTTCTACTGCCCCAAACAAAGAGTTATTTTCTATGGCAGACAAAATAGTTTCATAGTCTACCTCTCCAGGATTCTTTCGCGTGAAGGGTGGAGTGATTTCACTCTGCTCTAATTCAACTTCCGAATATGTCAGCTGACGGAAGTCACACTCCCACATTTGAATGACATTGTAGTTTTCTTTTTTGAGGAATTCTATGCGATCCAGTGTCCTAGAAAATCTCTTAGTTCGAACGTGTTCAAGCATTCTCCCTCTCAGACAAGGACATCCGTGGAAGTAACATCCCTGAAACTGTTAAGAGTTAAAATTAGAGGAGAAAACAAAAGTGATATAGCTTAATTCAAAGTAAAATATAACAAAACGTGTATGTATGCATGTATATGCATGTATATATATATATTAACATAAACAATACCGTATCATCATGTTTGTTACTCTATTCTAATTTACCTCATATATGGTCCGAGTTTCTGCGCAGTATCCATCTACTAGGTAAGGTCCAACTCTTTTTTCGTGATTAGAATTTAGCTTGTGTATTATCTTGACTCCCTCTTTCATCATAACCCAATTCAACCACTTGTACATTGCTACATATCGAGTTTGTTTTTCTGGTTTAAAATTATTTTCTTTCCTCCTTCTTACATACGCCCCTGTTGGGAGAGCTTGCGATATAGAATGCAGGTATAGTGAATTTGCGTCATGGCCAAGTATTTTTTTGCAGACTTTCTCTTTGTTCCCTCTGATATAAGTTTCATTTACTTTGTGATATCTTTTAAAGATAATGGAAGGCCCACCTATTACATTTTTCTTAAATGTTCTATACAAATCCTCGTCTTCTGATCCAAAAATTTGGAAAAAAGTATTAGTTTCTGAGCTAGACTTAAAGAGCATTTGTCTAGCTATCCCCGGGACGGAGATAGCTGTTTTAAATAAGTCAATTCCTCTATTGAAATAAAACTCTTGTAATTTCTTTACTGCGCTAACAAAAGGTCCTACGTCTTTGTTGTTGTACCACTCCAAGAAGTCTTTGAAAGTGTGCATTTTTTCTACTCGCCACACTTCCTTCAAGTACTGATATTCATCCACAGTTATGTTGCTACCTTTCAGTTCAGAATAGAAAGCTTTGTGTGGGGGTAACTCTTCTTCTTCAAGTCTTTCTATACAATCAAAATAATCATACGGGAAAAAGCCTTTGCTTTCCTCTATCTCATATGCAGCTAGAAATCGACTATAAGATGATCCAGCTGATAAATAACAAGATATATCTAGGAACTTAAAACTTTCCGTTGAAATGCAACTGTAAGCGTTTTGTTTCTTGATAACATAACCTTTATTTCTACAGTTATTGAACTTTAAGAAAGAGAAAAGTTTTGATTTAATCAAATTTAGATCGTATTTAGCACTGTTGAAACCTAACACTGGTAATTGAGTAATGTAAGTCTCTAGATTTCTTTTCAGCTTTTTAAGTCTATAGTACATTAAACTACCTGTTCGTTCTTCTAATGTAGATTCTTTCTTCTTTTCTCTAGCACCCTCCTCCTCCTCCTCCTCCTCCTCCTCCTCCTCCTCCTCCTCCTCCTCCTCCTCCTCCTCTTCTGTGTCACTCTCCTCACCCTCCACCCAATCACGGTCTTGCGTTTGTGTACCTCCCTCCTCTTCTTCCCCCTCTTCCTCCTCGTCTTCAGAAGCTTCAGATTCTGGACAATATCTCTTCATTTCATTTGACAACCCGGTCAGTATATACCCCCACTTTTCTCTTGCTAACTTTTCTGTCTCGTTTTGTATGAGAGATAGATGTTCAAACATTTGAGCTAACAAGATTTCTAAGTCTGCGTTAATGAAACATACGGGGTCTTCAAACGAGGGAACATTGCTACAAACAGAAACTGAAACAGGGCAATGTTTCTGATTCCAACGCAGTTTTGGGGTGTTTTTTTGTTCTATTTTCTGCAGCATCGATTCAAAATCAAACACTGAGAACCACTTGAATAACCTTTCTTCATGTTTCAAGACATATCCATATTCTTCTAATTCCTTAAAAATATCAGATGGAGGGTTGAAGAAACCTCCAGGAAATTTCAGCTTTGTTCTACTATCACAAGTTGACATATGTCGCTTAAAGTTACAATTGAATTTGAAATGTTTGTGACACATTGGGCATTGAAATTTGCGAGCGTATACAGAAAAGTCATATACATACGACAGATGGCGCTGATACAGATTCAAATGCATCACTGATTTGAACTTAGTACACGTTTTGTATCTAGTAATAGCTACCCCATCTGGTTGTAAATCGTGTATATAGATAGATACATTGAAACAGCGCTCAAATGCTGGAATGTCATCTAACTCTATCCCAAGGTATTCAGTCTGTTTTTTAGGGATGGAATTCCCTATATACTTTCTCCATTTTGAGTAAAGATCTGTCACACTATCAGCTAGCCGAGTCTTTTGTTCTTTATGTAAACTAAGACACCGAAAAATGCACAGAGAATCTTTGTAGTAGTGAGATCTATTCCCCGGGGGGTGTTCTAGAGCTTCAACGCATTTTTTATTTTTTATATAACTCGGGATGAGTCCTCTACCCATCGGGTAGCCAGACTTTGTAGCGTAGTATACTATATTTGTCACAAAAACAAGTTTACTCTTTGTGTCATTTCTCACAGTTTTAAAATACAGATCTAAATCGAATGCTCTGAGTTTTTCTTTGATAGATTCTAAGTCACTGTGTCTAGATATTTGTTCAGTCTCTCGCTCAAACACTAATCTATTGTGATGAGGGATGAAGTATCTATACTTCTTTGTTTCAATATTTTGTAATATTAATCCAAAAGTTATGTTCAGCTTGAAGCTTTCATTTTCTTTTTCATATAAAGTACCTAAATTTCGAATTATCTCTTCAGCTCCACCTTCTAAATCATTACTAGGAAAATTGTATGTAGTTTCAACAGTCCCTACAGCATTAGGAGCTAAAATAAAACGCCTGTTTGCATTATATATTGTTTGCATCTCGAGATCTATCTCCCCATTCTCATCTATCCAAGGAGCTTGATCTAAAGGAAAAGGTAATTCTTGTATATCCTCTGCTCCTCCATGTTGTAGGCCTCGGTGTATATGTAAAGCACTCCTATCTAGGAATTTTTCTTTGCATAGAGAACATTTTATGTGTTTCTTTCTATGAATAGAAGACGCTCCTCCTCCAGTTAAGATATGAGATCTATTTTTTACTGTTTGATTATGATCTGTTACAGTATTTCTAGAAGTATTCCCAATTTTTTTCTTTTGACCTGTTTGCTTCAAAGATTTGTTAGCTCTCTCGAACTGTACAAGGGAAAATAGTTTATTTTCACAGTACTGATCACCTGCTAAATCGTTTAAGTTCATAAAACTAGCTAAATCTTCAGAAGTTTTATATGCATCAATACTGCAATGCCAACTTTTTATTTTGTCGTTCAATAAGAATTGACTACGTGATCTGACTTCTTTTTCTATAGCGCAAGCTCTTTCTACCACCAGGTCACTGTTCTGGAAACCATTAACTCTAGACCAATTGAACAGGTCTTCAGTGTTATCAAAAACCTCCAAAAACGTTCTTATACCTATTTCTGAGAAATCAGCTGGTTCACATGCAGTGCCCTGTCAAGGGAGAACAAAATAACCTGTATCAATATTGCAGCATTAAGTAGACACAACAACATTAACACATCATATTACTATGTTCTAGCTCAAGCTAGCTCATCAAAAAATAAATAAATAAATAAATAAATAAATAAACAAATTAATAACATTTAGAACTAGAAATAAACTTACCGCCTGTATCTGAAGTAACCTAGCTTGTACAGCTTTGTCGGATTGAAGGTGATGTGATTGTAAGAAGGAGTTCAAGGATTCAACAGTGTGATATTGACGTAAAACGTCCTCCCATTCAGCTTCGGTGTAGCACCATTCATCACTAGGTTGTTCAACCTATGTGTAGAAAGAAATACAATAATGCTTTTCACGCATGAACTATAGTAGTCTATCTATATGACTTATAAATATGTAGCATAAATACTCACCAATCCTTTCCTTATTTGCCTCAAGCGCTCAATTACCTCACTCCTATTCTCTAATCCATTGCTATTTGACCATTCCATTAATCCTTTTTCACTGAAAAAACTTTCCATGAACAATTTTAGAGAAGTTTCATTCCATACAACTAGGAAAGAATCCATGGTAAATGAAAGATCCCTTCTCTGTGATTCGTGTTCTGCGTTCAGTCGTGATCCTTTGTCCTTCTATGTGAAGTAGAATCAAAGAGGGGGAGGTTTATTATATAGCTAGTTCCACCCCCATTTCACAGTATATATATATATATATATATACATTACACGTGCGTCAGTCTCTACTTAGAATTATTTAGCTCAAATATTTATAACATAAACACATGTCACAACGTCTATATGGAGGATGGGTATGTACACATTTAAATATAGACTCTCTCTCTATTTAGCCTACAAACAAAACATTTGCTTGCTCTATTTCCTTTCTAAGTAAATATGGTACGGTAGGGGTGCTTGAACTTTTGCTTGATGGTTAACCCCTTACTGCATTGTCAAAGGAAGTCCATTCCTTTAGACTGCATCGGGACATGGATCTCTTTTAAGAGATCCCATAAATAAATCAATAATAAACTCGAGACTGAAAATTATGATCGATTCAAGACCATTTATAGAAAGGCCAAGGGTGTGGACTATTTTTACATAACAACGTAGAACATTTACACATCTGATTTAATATGTGTCTAAATCGCTCTCTGGAATCAATGTATTGCATGTGAAATATGTGGACGCGTTCATGAGCTTTACACTCTTTCGCAGAGTCTATAATATGACTAAAAAATATATGATCTATAGCAGCGGATGCAAATTTCTTGAAGTTTGGTCTGTAAATAATAGCATCCCCGTGTAACATGAAAGTTATGCTGCATATATCCAATTCCAAGTCAGTGTCCCACTGGACAATAAAATAATCTCCATCTGGATGAAACATAGAAGTCACAGTGCGTATGGTTGATGCTAGAGACCTTATGTTTTTGTCTGCTCCTCGAAATTGCGGGGCTATTATCTCTTCTTTAAAATCATTTATAAAACGTGAAGGCATCCCAATTGTCATTGCTACAACGCGTTTATACGGGAATAAATCATCCAGTGCCTTATGTTGCTCTGTTTTGTCTGTCAAAATAGAATGTAGATCAGAATCAACTCTAGGATGAGCCATGATACAGTGCAGTAACTATCAAAGTTATGTATACCTCCTCTGAATACTTAAAATATGGTGAGCGTTGAATGAAGTTTATGTTATATTTATATATACCCTCCTACATGCGTCATAATAATGCAGTATATTTATTTACTGTAAGTTAAGACTTTCCTTGAAAACGAGAGATGAGTCAGAACTAGTTGCATTTATTTAAATTGAAGTAGTTGTGAATATCATGGTTGTAGTAGTTAAAGATTGAGGTCATTGGATAAAGGTTAGCGGAACCGGAAACGGATTAAGGTTAGCGGAACCGGAAATAGACATTGAGAATCAAGATGGCGGATTGAGGTCACGGGAAACGGATTAAGGTTAGCGGAACCGGAAATAGACATTGAGAATCAAGATGGCGGATTGAGGTCACCACATCCGGGATAGCTACCTGATCGAGGTCAGCATCTATGTGTGTCAACAGTCAATATTATCCACGTGTCAACTGTCAATGTTGACTAAGAGTCAAGAATACTACTTGATTATCACCTTTCTACTACTCCTGTCGTATCGGCATGATGCATGAATGCAGCCCTGGCGAGTCATTCATGCATCATGAAGACCAAGGGCATGATGCATTAAAGCACCACGCGGTCCTTAGAGGGTTTACCCGCTGGTTTCCGGCGTCCAGGTGAGCAGCTCCCGTTCCCAGCATTCCGTGCGTGAGGAGCAGCTCTGTCTGTTTAGCGGTCCTGTATTAGGGGCGTGTTGAAACACCAAACACTCACACACAGGGGGTATGTACAACCGCTATCTGTAATATTGCAAATAAAAGTACCAATATGTACCTGTTTTAATGGAGTGTTGAGAGTAATCAAATGGTGACTCCAAGTACAACATGGTATCACGATATTATAATAGTCATGAATGTTCAAAGATAGTTTGTCCCACTAGTGATTTGATATATCTATCATTGCTGGTATGGTACACATATTGCGTTTGTTGATATACAGATAGCGGTTTGATGTGCCTATTCATAATGATCCAGAGGTTGTAACAGATAGCGTTGGTTAATACACGCAGATAGCAGTTGGGTGGTTGCTACAGATAGCGTTGTATTTTATACAGATAGCGGTGGGATGGACATCCTCCATATGTATTGACACATATAGCGATTGTACAGGATGTGTCCAGCAGGTAAGTTGTGCCAGGTGCGACCAGACGGACAGGAGACAGGGGCCTCACGGGTGGGGCCGCTAATGAAAATACACCCTCACAGACTGTTTACAAAGTTCCATTTCTGGGATGGCAAACAGTGACATGGGAGGTGTTTTCTTTCCTCTCTTATTTTACATATATATATACAACCTAACTGCGCTTGAAATCCAACTATTCATGCAATTGACTGCGTAAAGCTCCCAACGTCTCTCCCAACGTGTCATTGTCTATGTGTGTATGCAAGGGGACATGACCTGATTAGTCCCATCTACACTACAATGGCGAAATCAGCATTAATGTCAGGGATGAATGCTATTTAAACCACAGACATATGTACATTTCTTACCCGCAATTTCTTGCCATTGAGTTAATGACCAATATAAATCTAATGTAAAGCGTACGAG
The DNA here is from genome assembly GCA_947462335.1 of Harmothoe impar. Taxonomy (NCBI): domain Eukaryota; kingdom Metazoa; phylum Annelida; class Polychaeta; order Phyllodocida; family Polynoidae; genus Harmothoe; species Harmothoe impar. Next base: position 14,034,777 of record OX381721.1, on the reverse strand, counting down.
GTGACTTACGTATTTTTGAACATTCATTTTTGTGAACGTGTCCATGTTGATACACATGTACAATGTACATGGATAGACATCAAATCCCCATCACACTTGTAGTATACATGTACATACTGTACCTTACCAGCTAACATGCACAGATGACCTTCCGTTCCCATCCTGCTGAGGGAATGGTCATATTTCAAAAACGGGAGTTGGGGGGGGGGGGGGATTTGTGGAGGACCAACAAAATTTAAACCCTTTAAAGGGGGAACCAAAGGAAATGTGGAAGGGAGGTGGGGGCGTATTTCACCCCTTTATAAAGCAAGAAAGCCAGCGCATTACTATAGCTAGAAGGATGTGGCCGCTGTAGATTTGAACGCTCTTTGGGGAGGGACCAAAAAACGTTGGACCCCACAAAATGTAGGTGCGCCCACACAAAATTCCACCCCCCTCCCCCCAAAATGACCACTCCCTAACTCCTCGTGTCTGTACGTACACCATCCCCTCCCCCTCCCCCGTGTAACCCAGTATGTAACCCCCACACATGTATGTTGGTGTCACCACGGTGATCATATTTACTGCTACATGTCACATGTCAGTGGGGTGGGGGAGGACCTGACCTCTCACCCCTAAACATGGCTGCCTAGAAACCAGGGGGTAACCAAGGGGTAACCAGGGTAGGGGACCTAGGGGGTGAACCTGTTCTGACTCACCCTGGAGGGACCTGGAGGGACCTGGGGACAGTGTTTGCATTCCGCAGGGTAAGAGACAATTTGTTCATGGAGACCACCTCCCGATAAGTGAGCTGAAAACTGACATAGCCAGGCTAACATACATGCCGGCATGTATAATGTGTATTGTATCAGTGAAGTATAGACTTGTGGTATTACAAAGTATTGTCCATTGTCCTGTATGGTGGTGCAGGATGGTATGCAGAACATCCTCACTATGGGAGATGTACTGGAAGGCCACCTCACTTTGATTGTATTACGGGATTTTACAGGAATACTTTTGAAAGAAAAGAAAGGACAACTGCATACACAATGCCCTGGGTACCAGAATTTCCCAGCAGCCAGAGGAAAAAGAAAACAAAAGCATGGAAACCCCCACTTTGGGTAATGAAATGAAGGTATACACATGTATTGAAAAATATCTCCAACCTGAAAAGCACGTTGACTTTTCACTGATCAACATTATATGCTTTTCTTTTCCTCTTTTTTTTTAATTTTCAAAAATCCAAGCGGCGAGGGGTAACTTTGCAAAGTTCCAAAAACCAGGTCTATTATGGTGAATGATCGTTCCAATGACCACTGCCATCCATTCAGGAAGAACATGCCATAAATACAGATGGGTAAGACATACAGGGTTGATAAAAACAGTGAATACCATGAATACATGCACACTGAGAACCCTCCCTACATATGAATACATGTATATATATATATGTTGTGTGCCCCACTCAGTGCTATAATACACAGAATGCAGAGCTACATAACTCAGCACGTGGTTCCACCTGGGGGTTCACACACACCCGCAGTCTAGCACTAAGTATTTAGAAATGATTCACAAACATTTACAAACTTCAGAAACTGTGTGTGGTATTCGCAGTTAACCATGAGGGCAGGGCCGGGGCAATCAGAGGCTGAGTGCAGGAGCGGCAACCTGGTGGTCTTTATGAGGGTTTTACCTATTTTATACCGTCACTTTAGTCACCCTGACAGCAGTGCGGCCATCAGGGGCAACCTCCTGCTCTCCTGCACTGTCTCTCCCTACTCTTGGCTACTCTTGAGCTGTCTCAGCAGTTCTCCCTGGACGATACTCCCCGGGGCGTGGGGAAGGTGGGGAGTACTCGACTTTTTATCAGTTTTTATTGACACTTTTGAGTCAAAGGTTGCCCGTTTGAAGGTAAACTCTAAAGTATTCCGTACGTTGTTCTAGGGAGAAACACACATACCATGTATCTTTAATGGTGAATTTGGTGTCAAAGCTTGCAATTAAATTAATCGTTGCTATAGGGAGATTTGGCTTAGAAAGTGGTTAATTCATGATAATTATGAATTTCAGTCACAGAGATGTCTTTATGAATTGGACATGCAACCAAATCAGAGATGGAGAACAATTGTAGTGAATTTAGAACATGTTTATGACAGCAGAATAATCTGTCTATACAAATCACCATATAAAAGAAATAATCCTTAAAAGCCACTACAATAGCTAATTAAGCCTCCTCAGTCATGGTTTAAAAATAACGGTGAAAGCCCGTACATAATTACGGTGACTTCCAAAAAACAGTGACCCTAAAATAAACGGTGAAAGCTTGGCATCCATTGTTGCAAGTGAATCCCCGTTTTTTCTACGGGGGATTTTGTAGTATGGGGCCGCCCTCTGCAGCCTCTACAAGTGACCCTCAGCCCCACCAGATAACCACCACCCAGTAAACACACTTACGTAGCTAAACGTTCTGAGAACGTAATCTCCAAGTAAGAATCACGTAACTTCACAACGTAAAATAACGTTCTAATGTAAGGGTTATTTTAAGTTATTGAACGTAAATGAACGTGAATTAACGTGCATTAGACGTTATAAGAACGTTCATACAGGTTTATTTAGGTAAATTACCTAATTTAACCTTGTATGAATTAACATTTACAAAACGTTATTATTTCAAGGTTATAAAACATTTATAACTAAGGTACATCCATATCAAGAGATTTAAAAGGGACCTTATCTATGGACCTTGGGGTTGACCATGCAAGGGTTATGACGAATGAGAAGGGAACTCATGTTTTCCTGAGATGAAGTTCAGTGCTCTACCTACTGAGCTAGCCGGGCTGTTGGATGGAGTTGGTCAAGAAGTCATAGCTAATCATGTCTAGTCCCCAGTTATTGTAAGTAGGAACCTTAAGCAATAATTATACATTTGTTAAATATACTTATTCAAAAAGAAATAAAATAACCAATTATAAATACATACAATTTTCAAGCGGAAAAAAGCTTTGAAAATAATTCAAGAAGGTCCGCAGTTGGCAGTTCTGTATAGCATTTGGGATTTACAGCAAACACCTGTCCTTAGGGACCTTTAGCAACCACGTAAAAGCTCATAACACGTGGACGTAACGTAGGTCTTTAACATTGCTACCAATGCACGTAAAAGTGTCTTCGTCTGCGTCTATTGAGCTACGTTGGGTTTGCTAAAGTTCCCTCTTATCATGGGATTCGTACCTAGCCTCAGGGAATTCGAACTAGAACTACCCTGTGCTCTATGGCGACTGTCACAGAGTCATCTGGTGTTGAGGAGCTATTTATCAGTCCTTTATAGAAATTGTATTAGAGGTACAGGTAGAGTGTGATATGCAGACCGACAGTAGGGAGCTTTTTGGCAACCACGTAAAAGCTCATAAAACGCAGACGTAGCAGTGCGGAAGGCATAGGATACGTCTGCGTTTAATGAGCTACGTCGGGTTTGCTAAAGGTCCCTAGTGGCGCTTTTACCCATAGCTCTATCATTGGGGACCAAGAACCCGAGCCCTTCCCCCCCAACCCCTCAGATGTGACATACCTAATGGATCACCCCCTACCAGCTTAGTCCGTGGCCTATCTAGCAGCAGCGTTGGTACAGTAACCTGAAGGTGTGAGGTTCTAGCCCCATTCGTACCTCCTCTGTAATTCCAAAATCCTACAATCTCATCCATGTTGACTACCTTATTAATTACTCTCTTCTCACTAATTTTGATTAAATTCCATCTTTAATAGTATTTTGGTTCGAGTCCTATAACCAGCAGTCATGTGTCCATCCTTGCAAGCGAAAACGTGCTGCAGGGTTTATGTTACTCTACACATCATCATCTCTCTCTGTCTGTCTGTTTGTCTCTCTCTTCCCCCCCTCTCTCTTTCTCTCTCTCTGTTTGTTGGAGCCTGTGCTTTAACAGAAACGAATTGCTGTCTGCAGGATACGAACCCACATGGTAACATTTGCATAACGTTCATTTAACGTTAAACTACGTTAATATACTTACGTAAATTAACCTGCAAATCACGTTATATAAACGTATTTTAAACGTTAAAATACGTTCATCTACGTCAAATAACCTAAATAAACCCTTACATTCCAACGTAAAAAAACGTATTGAAATTACGTTCTAATAACGTAGTTGTGTTTACTGGGCACCCACCTCCAGCCCTATCCGTACAGCTCTCTTTGTCTTTTATTTTTTAAACATCAGGATCGTATCGTCCCTTCCTCGGCCACATTCAGCACATAGACCAGGGTCCGGAATATGTTACTATGAGCCACACAGTGTTATGGGACGAAACCATGTAATACAACAGTTACAAAGAACAAGTAGAGGATTCCAATTTCCATGGGGAATCTCACTAAGATACCGTTGGTAACCACTAGTCCCCGACACGAGCTGCTGGCGCTGTACCGCCGTTATCAGCAGCGGGCGGGGTGAGGGGATGAGTGGAGGTCTTGGTGAGGTGAGCAGCTCAGGGTCTGGCAGCAGCTCGGGGAGCAGCTCAAGACTGAGTTATTGCTCCTTGTTATTACTTACTGCGGCCCAGTGCTACTTACTGATATTACTGCCACTCGGGCCGCCTTGTTGTTACTGTAGGAGATAGCTGTAGCTACTTGCTGCTTCTTGTGGCACTTATTGCTACCTTCTGCTGCTCTCTGCTATTTATTGTGCCACTTGTGTTCTGTGTCTTGCTTCTCTCCTAGAGATAACATGTGTTACAGACGGTTATTATATGACTAAGTATTTATAGTGCTTTTTACCACATCACAGCATGAGTCATACAAACATAAATACATTGTGCTGGATGTTGTACAGCCGCGTTTTTACCACTTGAAACAGATTCTGGATGCCGCACAATGTCAATATACAAAAATGTACTGGGAGTGCATGGCGGTAGACTAGGCCTACTGGCCAGGTGCTAAACTGACGGCGTGTAAGATATTTCTATGCAGGGAATGTTTGATATAAATGTGCATATTAATGCAGGGTACACATTATTCATCTCAAAACTACGTTCTTCAAATCCCAAACCTCAAGTACATAGTACTGGACAGTGTGTGAAATAAATGATCGTATTTTGGTGTCATTGGTATGACAAGAAAGTAAAGATTACACATTAAGATACTAAGTATTAAAGGCAAAAAAAGGGTGTGCTCCAGGCAACATGGTCCGAAGTAACAGGATAGGTAAGTGATTTCTTTGTTTATTTTGACATTACCAGGAATAAGTAGTGAATTACCTACCACACTGACTCACATGTAAATCATCAGGATGACTCACATGATTCTTCCAGCATCTAGGAATATTACTAGATTGTGGGATATTCTTGTTAAAAAAACGGTTTCATGAGGTCAGACAAACTAGTTCAACATTGTTCTTCTTTATCAGAATTACCGAAAATCTAGAAAATGTGACTTTAAAAAACACTAGAAAAGTTCCCAAAAATTGGGGAAAATGTTAGAATCAGCCCTTTTTAGAAGCTAGGTCGCGTTGCCTGGGACACACCTTTTTTCGCCTAAGGGAGTGCTCATATTTTAACAACAGGCGGTTATTTTTAATTTGTATTATCATTGGCCATTTTTGTGGCCTGCTTTAGAGTCCCTTCAATGGTCCACGAGTTGAGACTGTTGTCTGTGAGTCAATGCCTAGGACTGGGTACTCTTGAGGCTGAGGTATTAAAGAGAACTTAGGATTTAAACAATCCGACCTATCACACCTAGATTTTCAGACCATGTAAAACTGAAATACCCATTTCCTTCTTTTTTGACCCATTAAAGTATATTCAGAAACTGTAAGGGTCACTTGTTTTGCTATAACCTAATACATAGCAGGACCAATCAGAATGCAGCGTAGCATGACGCTCGGGGCGCCCCTGGTGGGTTCAGGTGAGGTGACACCTGGCGGATACCTCAGAACTAATTGTTGTATGACGTAGTGCCTTCACCTTGTGTACCTCCACTGTGGAGAGTTCCATCCCTCTCCATCCTTCATGCCCTTTCTGACGTCTCTATTAGCTGCCCATGCCCTTTGTTGTGACGTGCTGTGTGTAGTGCCGGCTGCAGCTATCCATCTCCATAACATCCCCCGACATTCCTGCCAGACTGCTTTGTGCAACATATTATATACTGCCATATTGTTCTTGGCGTGTAAAAGAGAGGTCATTCTGTAACATAAGGTGTGTTTTTTTCTATATACCTTCATTTTTGGAGGGGTAGGGGTTAACATAATGTGGACGATTCTTGTGGGAAGCAGGTACAATGAGTGCATGTGCGGCACCAGGTGTAATACAGGTGTGCACCATGCTGCATGTTATGTCATGTGGATGTATTCCTCCATAGCACCTGTGTGTGCTTCATACTGCATATATCTGGTGTAGATGTATTATGTCAATAGGATGGTAGGATCCGGGGGGGGGGGGTTCCTGGGGGGACCGGACCCCCCCCCCCCCCCCATTTGGAAATCGTTATAAGACCTTTTAAATGATACTTTGATCAGCCGCGAGTCGCGGCTTGACACTTTTTGGTAGTTTTGGGGGGTTTGGTACCCCCTCCCACTTTCAAATTCCTGGATCCGCACCTGCATGTGCTTGAGTCTGTCGGTACCTGATATAGCCCTACATCCAGCACACCGTTATACGGCGTGTAGAGGTGTGAGGGATGCCCCTAATATCGCCCTGCCACCATCAACCTGTCCACACCCTGCCGTATAAACCCCTCACACCCAGCCTAACGATCATGTAATGTGCGTGTATTGGACAACACCCCCTCCTCAGTATGTACAAAGTAGGCCCCTTCTCTGAGCTTCTGGAGCGTATACGCCACAGACTACCTTGATATTAGGTACTGTTAACCCTTCAGTGAAAATGATGTCTCCAATTTCTCTCAAATATTAGACAAAAGTTAGTAGGTTTTACTAACTTTTGTACAACCATTAGCGGAAAGCATGTGTCCAGGTTTCCTGTCATATCTTAGCGTTCTGCTACTATAATACTTAGCTAAAAGTTAGCATTGCCTTGGCCTGCCTGAAATTATTAGTTATTTATTAGTAATTAGTTAGTAATGGTCTCACAGTATACATCTCTTACAAATCAGTGGCAGCAGCACATGGTCCTGCATGGCTAATAAGCAACAACCACAGCATGAACTACCTTGTACAATGTCCTGCCAATGGATAAACTCCATCCATTGAAGCCAGTCTGTCAACATAACAATCACTGCCCTTTCGGAATAGCCTCTAAGACTTTAGTATCTCTATGTAAAATTGAACTAAGCATTCGTATTATACTTTACACAGAAGGGTATAGTCTATACTTTATTTTCTCTGTTCCCCTTTCAAAGTTCATCCAGAGAATCCTGGCAGAGAATCACCCATTCCTAAAGCGGTGTTGGGTGTGATTTTGACTAGACAAGTCACCGTTAAACGCCAAAGAGAGAGGTCAAGTGCATGGAGAGAACTTGTTAGTGCCTCCCTTGGGTCCATTTCTATGTTAGTGGGTGAAGTTTAGTTTGAAATGAGATTACTCTGACCCCCTCAACATCCCCGGCTGGCTACCACATCCTCTCTGTGGCCACCCACTTAACCCTAAAACGCCCTAAAACACCCCCCCCCCCCAGTATCTGTACACAACCGCCATAGGCAGCCTCACCTGACCAATTGATACAATCCAGATGCGCATGCGTCACGCGCTCCCCCAATCAAAGCTGTGCTTGCATACACTTATCGGAACCCACGTGACTCCCAAGGCGTGACCTGATTGGTTCAGGCTGACCTTTCAAAGAGCGGCTCGTTCAGTTCCGGGTCATCGATGACGGGAGGTCAGCCAGCTTTAACCCCGGGGTCCTTTAATAAATGGTGGCAATGGACGAAGTGAGGAAAAGAGGGGTAGGGGGACAAACATACTTCATGAGAGCACCTATTTATACCTCATTTGGTAGTGGAAAACAAAACAAAAACTGGGTGTGTGCACAGGTATTCCAGGTAGGTGACAATGAAATTTGGTGAATTCAGTGGGAATTTGGAAAATGGTGGCACTCGGGGTGGCGCGCTATTCCCTTGCAATTCGTTAATCAGATTTTTAAGAAGCGTAAATCTCACGGCAAACCCATCTAGACACACCACTGGGTTACTAGTGATGGAGCAACTCTCCCTGTATATATATGTCCCGTGTTGCACCTGAAGACTTGGCAATCAGGGGCGGATCCGGGATGGCTGGGGATCCGGACCCCCTTTTGGGAAGAAATTTAGATTTATCTAATGATTATTAGTGAGGTTTAGATATGCCTACTTGTAGAGTGTGCGGCAACGTCTAGCCCACCATTCAGCATTAATGTAGACGTACACGTCGCCGTACAGTTTCGAGACAGTTTTCGGTACTTTAGGGTTTGGTGGATCCCCCTTTTCAAATTCCTGGGTCCGCCCCTGAGGGTGTCAGGGCTGGCAGAGGATGTTCCTCCTGTGTGTACGGCATCCGGATCCTGCATAACGGGATGCGGCCCATCACGTCACATGTAGACGGTGATCTAACCCCTGTTTACTGGTGGATCCCCCTGGCGGCTCGTATTCCGTACCTGATATCCACAATTGCCCCCTGTCCTACACTTTACCCTGAGATCAGCCCGCATCCCACTCCGCAGTCACACACAGATCAAGGTACCTGCAGGTATGTGTCATTTCCAAGCTGTTGACGACAACAAAAGAGGCTGCCATGCTATAACCAATGCAGCAAGAAAGGGTGACTTTTCATGATAAAATTGTGTTTACGTTGGTTTCAGTAGAATCCTCATATTGAACATTGTCTGTCATAGCTACTATATTTGCAAACATTTCATATCAGGAGATTCATAAGGCAATTACCTTTCGGGGAACAGATTTGAGAATGTAGTATTTGGTTACATTTACATTTTTGTCAGTCACATTTCAGAAATGTTCAAAAACTTTATCAACAACTTTTCTCAAGGGTCACACTTTCTTGCTGCACTCATCTATAAACCAGTGAAGCTGCTGTATTCAATATTAAAGGTACAGCACCAGCAAAACTGGGCGAGTGATTGCGGGGCCGGTTGCGGGGTTGATTGCTTACCCAGCACAATGGCTTAAAGATGGGTTAGGAGCTAATTTTGGGTCGATTTCTATTTTTCAGTTACACAACATATTTGTGTTCATAATGTCCATACATATATGTGTGTAGCGTTTTAAATCTTTCTGATACTTGTAGATGTATTACCCGGGTAAATATAGAGAAAACCAGGTGTGGAGACTCCTATTTGTAATAGAAGCGGGTCCCCTGACCTATTCTGACCATGGTTTGCTCTATATTTTATGGATTTATAATCATCAGAATTATTTAAAAAGCTACACACATATTCATATGGACATAATAAACACAGCTAGGTTGTGTAACTGAAAAATAAAAACCGACCTCAAATTGACTCCTAACCCATCTTTAATGACCCATAAGGAACCGAATCTTGAACTACTTTCAGTGGCGGATTAAATCCTCCTCCCCCCCTCCCCCTCCTCAAGAAAAAAGAAACTGCTCTTGATAATTAATACATGTATAGCTGACGGCAGTATAGCGACCTAGCGACTTTTGGACAAATTTGGTTATAGCACAAAATGGTCTTTTAAAAAGTGACCTTATGACCTGGGGCCCTTAATTTCAGCGACTTTCCGTCCTGAGGGTGGTGGACCCCTCTGTACCACTATGTCAGTAAAGACTAAAGACTAAGGTGTACACTAAAAGGGATCGCCAGAATACTGGGGAATCCACTATATGCAAGGTTTAACAAAGGACTTTGGTTTGTGTGAGATGTTTGGTTTCAGCTGGGGATTTGGTAGACTAGTTCACACCAGCAGTAACGGTGTACGTGACCGTGACAGGGGAGACCACTTTGATGTTATCCACGGCCAGTTTACATTCACATGGAGGCAGCAGTCATCTCTACACGGGGCTCTCCTCACAGCCCGGACGTACAGGGACAGAGGCGTCTAGAGTATGAGTACTGGAGGAGGCAGGTGCCGAGAGCCACAGGAGGACTCCATATAAACAGAATTATGTATGTGTAGATAATGTTGAGGGTCATATCAGTGGTGGATCCGAATTTTCTGATGGGTCAGATACCTTGTAGTATCTCTCACCCCCACCTCCACCCCCGGCCTTTAACCTTGCCCGTTCGGTATTTGACCCTTCTGCCCTTTCCTGATCGCCCCTCTCAATGGCGGACTTCGATGGGACGCGAGTAGCGCCCCCTCCTCCTTTTTGTTGAACAATTAATGTTATTTTTGATATAAAAGGGGGCCCAAATATGTTCCCCATATAGCGAGCCAACTTTAGAATCCTACGGATATATACTGGCCGTACCCCTGTCCATATATTTTTCTTGCATATATGCAATGCAGAATTCTCTTTTTCCCCCCACCCCTTGGTATACCTACCGGGGTATACACTAGGGGGCCTGTGTCTCTGGCATATTTTTTATCCGAAAAAATGCTATCTGGCTTTTGTTATCCCTGTATAGAACCCTCTGTGTAAGGGAAATGCCTGAAGAGAGCTCCACTGCCGCCGGATCCGGAACCTTGCACTGCACGCATGCGCTGTCATCGGTGCACAGATGTGCCGCGAGATGGCGTTGTAGTTTGTCACGTGACACTTCTCGCTGTTGATAACGAGACGCAGCTGCAAACCCCCATCTCCAAGCACATATCTAGTCTACAAACCGACCGTCTATGTACTCTTCAGTCCCGAGTCCAACATGAAACATCTGGTTGGATAGAATCCTTGTCAAAATGTCGTCTGCTTTTGACCCTGCGCCGCGCCCTCTGTCGGAGCGGATATAAATGACCCAGCAGTCCGATAAATCCCGAGAACTAACGGGATTTGGAGGGTTTGTGACGTGGGACAAAGAGAGGGCCGGGAGGTGGAGATAAATCAGACGTTATTACTTCTCACATCAGGGGTACTTCTAGACTTCTGTCTCCTTGTGGAGGATGTAAAGGCATCTGGATGACATGAAGCCTCCAGACGGAGGGGCATGGGGTGGACGTTGCTGCACTTTGTATAAATACATGAGTGAGCAACTTACTATAAGGGGCACTAGAGGTCTATGTATGTCTATAATGGTGGAGAATAAACAATAAGTGCACCTTTTAGTGCAGTTAGGACGTTGTTGCTGTAATTTTTATTGACTAAGTAATGTGACATACAGGTACTCATTATTATAGCTAGGAGGGACTCTGTTTTCAGAACAGAGCACATATAGCATATTGTCAATATTGTCAATTTATCTGGACATGTATGTACCAGGGTGCGTCTGTGCAATGTATGTCATTTATCTGTGGACATGGGTAAGGGAGGTTGTCCCGGGGGTTGTCCCTCTGGTGTGAGGATGATTAAATTGCTTACTACCATACATGCTTGCGTAGAAGCCGCGGCTTGTGCGCGATTCATGCAGATTCAGTTTCCAATTGATGCCAAGCATGCCTATTATAGGACGCGGCTAATAGAGAGTTTATTAAAGTATACTACAGTAATAAATCCACAATTTTCAGACCCCCTATTAGGCTTATACGAGTTTCCAAAGTTGGGGTGCGGCTAATAGGTGGGTTAGGCTTATATTCGAGAATTTATGGCTCCAGGCGCCCAACTAACAGGAATCAGTGTGTGTCAGGTACTTAGGTATACTTGCAGATGGAGCACTTAGGCCACTCAAAAAAATTGTTTCTCATCACCGCGCGCATCATAAAAATCATGATTTTGTGTAAACTTTTTTTTTAATTTTGATGTAACGGTGTTAAAATTTAAAAGATTTTAGCAAATTTGGTACCAAATTAAAGCTTATGCTGTCAGTAAAGCAGTCAGCTAGGAATAACTTGCATAATAATAACTTTTGCGGATCAATAAATTCCAAATTACAAAAATGTGAAAACTGATCGTGAAAAATCCAAATTACCCTATGTATTAAGCCTCAAGTAAAAATTTAAAAAAAATAAAAATAAAAAACGTCCTAGACATAACATCATTGTCCACTGCTTGGTGATGAGAAACAACTTTTATTTTTTGGAAATACAAGATCGCCTATGCTTTAGCACTGAAGGGCCGTATCCAATGCCCCCCATTGAATACAATGTAGCCGTATTCAATGGGCTCGGAAAACATTGTTTTTCTTCATAAAATGGCCTCAAATAAAAAATAAACACAAATGCCAACGCCCATTGATACCATCTCTGATGTATTTCACTCGTGGGGGCTGGGGCATATCCCACTCAGCCTGCGGCTTCTTGGGATATGGCCCCAGCCCCCACTCGTGAAATACAACAGAGATGGTATCAATGGGCGTTGGCATTTGTCTATTTATTTTTGAGTGGCCTTACGTGTTACCCCGTCTTACGTGTTACCCCGCCCCCTGACACGTCCGCATCAGCCACATCCATCCTGCCCACATTCCCCTCCGTGAGTCTTACTGTTCGATGTATGCTGACATGGGATCTTGCCAATATATCTAGGAATGCCTTTCAAGGTTCACATTGCAGGGAAGTGTTCATCTATAATTCTGTTTTAGTAAAGCTACCCTCCCCGTGACATAGCCTGCCTGCCGCTCTACCACTAAAAGTACCAACTCTGTGCAGTCTCCTGCCATCCTGCCATCTAAAAACACATCACCACATTCCAGCAAGCAGACAGACCTATGGCCATACTAATGACTGGGACACATGCACAGCATTACCAGAATACTCTCTTTTTAAACCATCTCACAACTTATCCCTTACATCAAACCCTTTAACGGCCGCATATTGCTTTAATGTATTCTGGCCTTGATCGACTGCAGAAATGGCGAGCTACTTGTGAAAGTGATACAAAGGGCTGGTTTTAGAAGGGGTGTGAGGGAGGGGTACGCGTAGCCCTTTTTACGGAGGAAATTTACGTTTTCTTTGATCTAAATTCATGCCTAGATTTCAATCAGAAGATATCTTTCCAATAGCTCTCCCCCATCCTTGTACCGGGGGCGGAGTTCATCTCATGCATCTTTGACCCTTCTTAAATGATAGTCTTGGTAGTATTAAACATGTTTCTGACATTCTTAGTAAATCATGTGATTGTGTTTTAAAATGTTCAAGGAGATCGGTGTCCAAACTGACCCTCACATACTTTCACAAGCTCATAGCCAACCTGCTCAACCCCGGGTGCTCAACGACAACCAGACCTGCCCATCGACCTCCACAACTGTTATTGTTCCTAAGATAAACCCCACAGTTATCTCCAAGTAATAAACGACCCTGTTTCAAAACACAGACTTGCACAGTTTGTTCACGGTGACGGCAGTTTGGATACAGCTTTACTTCAAAGTCTAATCACTGAACCACGAACAACAAAAATAGGAACAGCATGTGGCCCTGACCTTCACATTTCACGTCTGACCTTGGGGAATGTGCCCCGAGTTGTGATGCGCGCAGTTCACGACAGGTGGCGACAGTAGTCGTCATGTGGGCAATGTGCAATTTGGGCAGCAACGTTTTCAAGTAGCCCCCTGACGTTGTATGTATGAGTGTCTATCCTGCACTGAAAAAGTAAACTTGTCTTCAGACTCGTCGAAGTGACTCTCATAAAATAAACGAGTCTAAAGTTGTCTAACCTATCAGGTTACCACCCCACAAATAGAATCTGGAGCTGGCAAATGTCTGGTTTTGGGCTGGCACATACCAAGTGGGTCTTCTATCTCCAGCTAGAAGACCCGCTTCCTTGTCACTTAGACGAGTTTTTGACTTGTTTATTTTATGCTCGTCACTTTGAAGAGTCTGGAGACAAGTTTATCTTTTGAGTGTGGGGCCCGACCTGTAAGCCTCCTGCCTGCCTGCTATAAATGCATTCCTGTCTCTCCATATGACTCGGGTGTTAGGATTTATGGGGACTTGTATGTAAATCAGCTGGTGAGTTGGGTGTTTGATAAGATACAAGACGAATGCGGGGTTTTATCGGGTGTGAGATACAGATGGGATAAAGTGGTGAGAGTGCACGTCACCACACCACCAAGTATCCAACTCGGTACCCAACTACCTGCTATATCTACACTGTAAGAAGTTACTGTATTTAAACAGCACAATGTGCTGTACATTTACAGCACTTTTTGCTGTAGTTGGTATTACAGCACTATTTGCTGTATAATTACAGCATTATGTACTGTGAATTGGGTCTGCGGCAATGTTGCTGTACATTTACAGTACATTGTGCTGTAGATTTCCGCCACTAGGTGGCAGCAGTAGACCATTTCTGTATTAATTATTCCACCCAACCCTTTCCTGAGTCAAATAAAGCCTCACACACTCTCAAGACATTGTAAAATAAGAATGGATGAGAGAGACTGAATGCAGTTATCATAAAGGGTATTGATATTTGCATGATTGTGTTGAATAATACAAAAAAACAGCAAAAGTATAGAATAGACACCACATTGGTGGGAAAAGTTAAATGCTTAAGTGCCCGGACTGGGGAAAAGCTGGTATCACATACGGTTCAGCTGTAGGCCTATTGAAGCAGGATTAAACCATTACATTGTGTAGTGTGTATTATCCTAGCTGAGATTGAACTATTATGCAGGAAAGTACTCTCCATGCATGCATATTAATTTATATAAATTGATGAGAACAACAATATGAAACCTACAGTAGAAGTTGCTGTAACTTTACAGCACCCAGTTGCTGTACATGTACAGCAAAATCTACTTGAACAAAAGTTGCCAGCAACTTTTGCTGTAGATGTACAGTAGAAGTTGCTGTACATTTACAGTAGAAGTTGCTGTAAATGTACAGCAAGTCAGTTGCTGTACACCTACAGCAAAATCTACTGGAACAAAAGTTGCCAGCAACTATTGCTGTAGGTGTACAGTACTTACTTCTTACAGTGTATATCCATCTCCATCTATATCTGTGTGTATATATATATATATATATATATATATATATATATATATACATATATATATATATATATATATAACTATATATATATATATATGTATATATATATATATATATAACCTCTGTGACATGGCCTTGGAAAATGACCCTTATCATACCCTGTACTAAGGTCCCTTTTCGCAGATCGTGCCATATCATATATACATGTATACATATGATTGTGTATATATATTTAACCCACGGGTGACACCTAAGACAAAGGAATCGCACCTTGGGTATATTGTATACACTGACATAACCGAGGGTTAAATCAGATAGACTACACCTGGCCAGGCTTCTCCCACATACCCACTGCCCATTGGTCAGCGACTCGGTGTATAACACCTCGTCTAGACCTGGTGGGGCAGTGGGTATATGGAAGAACCGTGTCCAGGTGTAGTCTATCTAACACATACTCCTGAGTTATGTTGTTTTAGGATAGAGGAAGGACAAATCAGAAAGTTCTTAATATGTTTAAACAGGTTTAGTATATTGAAAGGTATATATCTTGGCTCCTTGGAACACTTTTTGATACATTTCTAACCCTAGCGGTTCAGTTTTTATCGCCTTGTTAAGTTTATTGTCCTTTTTTCAGGTGACTCCGTGACCAAAAATCCATGATCATGAACATTATGTTTTAAATACTTAAATGACTGTGGAGAAAAAAATACGGAACATATCTAGTGAAATCCTCATGAATCAATTGACTATACCATAGACCTAATAGAAAATGATATTAGGAATAAGCTGTTACTGCCTCAGTACACATGGGAGACATGTAAAACATGACATTTTCAGCGTTTTTGACGTTTTTAGGGGTTTTTGGGCCTTTGGAGGGCCAGAAAATGGAGAATATTGGGCCGATGCACACAAAATAGAGATTTCCCGAATTATTAAGATGTTTTTTCACATATACCAAAAATCTGAATAAATTGGTGCAAAACTGGGTATTCTGTAGGGGTATAAGCCTGAAAAGGGCCAGAAATAGCCGAAACAACATAAGTGGGGAGTTTATGCTATATATATATATATATATATGGCTCACTCTCACCAAATCAGTGCAACTAAAAAAGTGACGTACATGATCGGCGGACGTACATGATCGGAAAACTACAATATCCCCCTAAGGCCCCCTTTACTCCGCTATTTAACTTATATAACTATACCTACTGGCTGTAATGTAGTCTTGGGAAGTTTATTAGGAAAAAATAACTCCCTAAATATTAATAGGGGCCAAAGGGGGGGGGGATCAATGTACAACCGATCATGTACGTCACATGACGTACATGATCGGTTTGGAATGTCATGTAAAATGTTCTTATTACCCACTGCTTTACATGTCTATGATTATACATATTTAGACCTACATAATATGTACACCTTGCTAGGATTGATTTATGTTTTAAACATGGTCAGAAATGGGTCAAAATGAGGGTGGATCAATGTACAACCGATCATGTACGTCACATGACGTACATGATCGTACATGAAATGTCAATTAAAATTATCTTAATAGTCGCATCTAGACATTTCTAACATATTACATGTCAAGACACACATCATATGTACACCCTGGTAAGGTTTATTTATGTTTTGTCATGGTAGGAAAGGGTAAGGCAGCCAATAAATCACCGATCATGTACGTCATCGATCATGTACGTCACATGACGTACATGATCGGTATTAAAATGTCAATTAAAACTATCTTAATAGTCGCATCTAGACATTTCTAACATAGAACATGTCAAGACACACACCATATGCATACCTTGGTAAGATATATTTATGTTTTAACATGGTCAGAAAGGGTAGGGCAGTCAATAACTTCCGATCATGTACGTCACCGATCATGTACGTCACCGATCATGTACGTCACCGATCATGTACGTCCGCCGATCATGTACGTCCGCCGATCATGTACGTCCAAATAATAGTTGCATCGATCTGGTGAGAGTGAGCCATATATATATATATATATATATATATATATATATATATACATATATCGCTCTCTTTCTCTCTATATATATATGCATACATATATTATATGCATACATACATTTATATAAATGCATACATATATATAAATACACACATGCATATAATATATATTTAATTATATATAGATATTTATAATTGATTTCAGAATGTATGGACAGCTCTTTAAACGCTGAATTAAGCATGCATATATACATACACATAAATGCCTGACTGAGAATTCTTCTGCCTCTCTTATACCATAGTGACCATCACCACATACTATCCATCATGACGGTTAGGGCAACACATATAGAAGGCATGTTTCAGGCTATTAGTATTCAGCCTTATACATGGACACAACTTATATTGTAGCTTCTATCAAAACTGTAGTGGATGCTGTGATGTAGCTTTCATTGAACTCAGGGTTGTAATGGCTTCTATTGGGACTTCACCATGATGTGGCTTCTGTTACGAACTCCGATTGCCATAGTGTTTTCTCATTGTTCTATTGGAACTCCAGCTGAAGCCATGATGTTGCTTCTATTGGACCACCAGTTGCCACGATGTGGCTTCTATTGGACCACCAGTTGCCATGATGTGGCTTCTATTGGACCACCAGTTGCCATGATGTGGCTTCTATTGGACCACCAGTTGCCATGATGTGGCTTCTATTGGACCACCATTTGTCATGATGTAGCTTCTATTGGACCACCAGTTGCAATGATGTGGCCTCTATTGGACTATACCAGTTACTATGATGTGGCTTCTATTGAGACTTGAGTTGTGACAGTTTGACTTCTGTCAAAGTGGCAGATGCCATAGCATGGCTTCTATTGGAACTCCAGTTGCTATACGATGGCTGTTTTGGAATTCCAGCTGAAGTCATGATGTGGCTTCTATTGGAGCTCCGGTCGCCAGTGTGGCTTCTGTTGGCTTCTATTGAAACTACTAAGAGGGGCAGGGGTGCCTGTCATGATTGGTAATGTGTGGTGATGGTCACTATAGTATAAGAGAGGCAGAAGCATTCTCAGTCAGGCATGAATGTATGCGTCACGGCAGAGCAGAAGGTAAGACTGCAAGGTATACATGTATGTAGGTGCCATGAGGACCACTCCTACATCAGACCCCCCCCCCCCCCCGCTCCCTCCCCAGCCCCAACACACACACAGCAGCAGAAGCTTCACCTGGTCTGACCGGAAGTGGAATGTGGCCGTTTGCCGCCTCCTGTACCGGAGAGTGATGCAGCGCACAGACCACGGTGACACCTACCGAGCTTCTGCCGTACATCCCTGCCCCACCCCTGCTCTACCCCGCCCTCTTTTTAATTCCTGTTCTGAGCAGAAGAAGTTGTTCCATGGTTGCTCAAAAAGAGGGAAGCTTGAAGTGAGTGTGGTAACGCATCTATTACAAAGCCCGCAGCAGTAACGGTGGGAGGCAGTGCAAATTGCAGGTCGGCGGTGGGCACTGTGGGGTCGGCCAGGTGAGGCACAGGGAGGCAGGTCTGGTTTGGATCTCACGGTTTGTTGGAGTGAGAGTCTGGGGCTTGCATTAGACCCGGCATGCTAGGCAGGTTTTGGAGTGGTAACATCAGCAAAACTTCACAACTCCCAATCTCACTGTATAAACCCGGGGTATAAATAGTGTACTTTATGATAATGATCCAGTTCTTGGCGTATCCGTGTGAATACGTCAAGAAATATCACGTGACAAATCAAGTAGATTGTACACCACTACGATGAAATCGTAAGAACGGAATAGTAGGTTAGAGCAACCAATGAAGCAGGCTAACGAGAAGGTAAAGAAACGAAGACACAAGCAAGGCCACTCAAAAGAATAAACACGTTTCTCATCACCGCGCGCGTCATGAACATAATGATTCGGGGAAAACTTTTTCTTTTCTCTTATTTTTTTTTCATTTTTAAAGAAAATTATGAATGGATAAATATTGGTATATTTGGTATCAAATTAAAACGTATACTGGCAGTAATGTAACTTGCATTGTTACAACTTTTGCGGATCATTAAACTATTCAAAAGGAAATCTGTTAGCGAAAAGTGGAAAAAAGGATGTAGCAAACGCCCTCGTCACTTTTTTTCAGCGCTTGGTGATGAGAAACCCGTTTTCGAGCAGTCTGTAATAGTAATCGGTGGAGGGTACAGTGGATGTTCATTTTGATGAATGGTCCTAAGTATGTTTTCAAACATAGACAGTAATGTCTACGACAGTGATGGGTGATTTCTCATTCCAGTCGCGAGCGCTCGACTTGAAAATGATTTCAGTTTTAGCTTATGATCTGCTGAGCAAAGCATAACTTGCCCCTACCTGGTGTACGTTAGCAGTTACGTGTGCCTCCGGCCGTGACCTGTGTGCCCCCTGTGCAGTCCCGTTTTGTCCACAGGCTATACATTGTCCACATCATGTTCTGTCCACACAATTACTAATCACAAATTGTCCACAAAAATCAGTTTGTCCACAGCAACTTATCACAAAGTGTCCACATAACACTTAACAGTGGCCCCGCCCGACCATCACAAAGTGTTCAAAACACAATTTTCCTAGATCAAACCATCACAAAGTGTCCACAAATCGTAGTTTGTCTACACAAAACTGTAACAAAGTGTCCACAAAACACGGTTTGTCCACACGCACTTAGAGTGAGGTGTCCACAAAACACACTTTGTCCATACACAACAAGCATAAAGTGTCCACAAAATACTCTTTGTCCACAGCCAACTACCACAAAGTGTCCACAAATACAGCTGCCAAATCATATCTGGTGACTAGTGGACATTTTGTGTTGATGACTGTGGACAAACTGTATTCTGTGGACACTGTGTGATAGGTAAGTGTGGACAAAATGTGATGTGGACAGTTCTTGTATCACTAATATAACGTAAACCAGTTAAATTATCTGCGTGATGAAAGTGAAATTGAGTATGAGGTCCATGTTATATGGAGAAGCCATGGAGTGGCAGGTGCGTGCTGCGTGCCCGTGGTGGCGGCGTGAGGCTGGTGGTGCCCCCTGCCGCACAACACACACACTGTGCGTACACCTCCAGTGGACGCTACGGCCCCCCTCTGGTGATATAACTACACACTAAACACTCCCTGCTGTAAAGTTGAAAGCGAAATGAAATTTGAATAGTCCCATGTATTTTCTCATATTTTCCCATTAATTATCATGGTTTAAATAGGTTGAATTTTCGCCACATGTATCCCTTACTTGGTCGTAGCTGAGTAACTGTCTCAGTAAGTGGATGTACGGTGTTTTTGGGGACTTGGTTGAAGAAGTGGCCATGGCTTTAGGGTGAATGATGTATACTTGTTTTGTTAGAGAGTTGTAATAACTATACTTGAATTGAAGGTATTGCCGGAAACTGGACTATCGGCAGGCTTTGAAATGTTTGCGGGATCATATAATGCTCAAAACTTCTGGAAGATATCATTGAAGGCTGTATTCTTAGAGACTTCTAGAGATTTTTATTTCCTCTACAACATATTTCCATGCATATATGTGGCCAATACCATATACTCCTATTACAAACCTCATTATGAAATGTCTCAACGAATAGCTCGGGACCCCCATATTTAGAATGGACATTGTCATTATAGGGACTCATTGTGAACATCTGGTAACTAGCCACCTTAACATAAAGTTAACTAAATATCATAACATCAAAATATGACCAAAACAAGTACATTATCAACTGCAATATTTCTGCAATGATATTTCTATTCACAAAACTACATGTACGCTTTTGACCTCTACAATGTTTTTTAAAGTCATCGACGTTCAACACTCATCTGTGAATACACAGGCTATGATAACTCACTACAAAACATTATAAATGTGCATTATGATTACATTTGTCTCATCAATAGCTGACACCATTCTCCTCTACCAGACCCTTCTTAAATGTATTTCTGCCTCCACGTCCTTGGTGGTAATGCAGCAACTCTCTGTGAGACTAAAATAATCAATACATCATTTAGATCCCTATAGCAAAGTTTTTTATGTAGGAATTAGTAATTTGTCTGCAGCACTATAGGTGACTGTGATCCAGTACTATACAAAAGGCAATATCTATACATAGTTACTTATATACATAAATTAAATGTATTTGTGAATACACATTCATACATTGAACAGTATAGTTCATAATGAAAATACAATCTGCAAGTGGGAAATTTATCTTGATACATAAATTCCACATCTGTCCTGAAAGGACCCTGAGCAATGTGACTTGGACGGAATGTGATTTCCGGACAGGAGCGGTATATAGCAGACAAGAGTAGATAAATATATTGTATTCCTCTCCTTCAATTTCTACTATTTTAAGCATTTACTTGACATGTTTCTCCATTTCATATTTTAATTTCTTGGAAAAGGCGAATTTATTGTCTGCGCAAACAATGTTGTTCATCATTTAAAATGATGTCTTAGTGAAAATATGGTATAGAGCACAGGTCTGCAGTCAAAAACTGCGGGTGTGAGTGTTATTTAGGCAAGGTGGGAGTGTGGTTTAGGCAGGGTGGGAGTGTTGTGTAGGCAGGGTGTGGGTGTGATGTAGGCAGGGTGTGGGTGTGGTATAAGCAGGAGGTGGGTGTAGTGTAGGCATGGTGTGGGTGTGGTGTGGTGTAGGCAGGCTGTGGGTGTGGTGTAGGCAAGGTGGGCGTGTGGTGTAGGCAGAGTGTGGGTGTGGTGTAGGGAGGGTGTGGGTGTGGTATAAGCAGGAGGTGGGTGTAGGGTAGGCATGGTGTGGGTGTGGTGTGGTGTAGGCAGGGTGTGGGCGTGGTGTAGGCAGGGTGTGGGTGTGGTGTAGGCAAGGTGGGCGTGTGGTGTAGGCAGAGTGTGGGTGTGGTGTAGGGAGGGTGTGTGTGTGGTATAAGCAGGAGGTGGGTGTGGTGTAGGCAGAGTGTGGGTGTGGTGTAGGGAGGGTGTGTGTGTGATGTAGGCAGGGGGTGGTGCGGTGTAGGCAGGGGGTGGGTGTGGTGTAGGCAGGGTGGGAGTGGTGTAGGCAGGGGGTGGGGGTGGTGTAGGCAGGGGGTGGGTGTGATGTAGGCAGGGGGTGGTGCGGTGTAGGCAGGGGGTGGGTGTGGTATAGGCAGGGGGTGGTGCGGTGTAGGCAGGGGGTGGGTGTGGTATAGGCAGGGGGTGGGTGTGATGTAGGCAGGGGGTGGTGCGGTGTAGGCAGGCTGTGGGTGTGATGTAGGCAGGGGGTGGTGCGGTGTAGGCAGGGGGTGGGTGTGGTATAGGCAGGGGGTGGGTGTGATGTAGGCAGGGGGTGGGGGTGGTGTAGGCAGGGGGTGGGGGTGGTGTAGGCAGGGGGTGGGGGTGGTGTAGGCAGGGTGGGAGTGTGATGTAGGCAGGGTGTGTGATGTAGGCAGAGTGTGGATGTGGTGTAGGGAGGGTGTGTGTGAGATGTAGGCAGGAGGTGGGTGTGGTGTAGGCAAGGTATGGTTCAGGCGGGGTTGATGTAGGTGAGCTCCTTAGGTAAGCTGTATTGGCCATTGGGGGCAGCATTTATCGGACGCTGATCATATTCTGTGTACGGGGGAGCCGGTGAATAACTTGGTGCACTGGGACCAGACATTGGTGCATGTCTGGCCATCGGTGCATGTCTGGCCATCGGTGCATGTCTGGCCATTGGTGAGGGGGCTGCAGGGGCTACTGAGTTGGGCCTAGAGACTGTAAATGCTATTGAACATTGCTGCTTTGGTGACACGTGTAATGCTTGTTGAGGACTGCTGCCCAGCCTGATCTCATGTACATTGACTGTTGTGGGTCTGGTCGGTGTGTCAGGAGCCACCTCTGGAGGGGGGACATCCTCTGGCGGTGGTTGTGGTGAGACAGTGTTGGTTCTCAGCTCTGTGTCCTCGCCACAGCACATCGGGGCCACCGTCTGTAAGGAAGTATAAAATATTACACAGCATCAGGTTTTATCTGTGATCAAACATGTGCTCAGCAATGACTTACAGCAAGTGTATACAAGACAGGCATTTATTCAAGACACTATTTACAATTACATTTAACACATTTTTAGAGACATTTCAAGACCCCTGTATGCCTTTTGATACCCGGTGTTATCTTGCGATGGTATGGTATAGTACCAGCAGATCAGTGCTGGCATTCAGTGCTTTTTTGGACGATTCTTAGAATTATTTCCTGTGGTACATGTACCAATGTATCTATACATGAAAATAATAATCAGATGGCTGCAATCCCAGAATCACAGTGTGCTAGCGATATTTACCGCTGACCCATCAGGGCCCAGGAGTTACAGGAGTGCCATAAAGAAGTAGATCGGACTTCAAATACAATCTACCTGACTGCTAGTCAGTAGGCTAAGAATTAATAGATAGGCGTTGTGGTGGCCTCAAGAATCCGCCAAGCTGAGGAATATGTTATTACAGTTGGAAATCAAGCTTACCCCATCTCAACCTCTTTGACCTGAGCATTGTCACTGGCATTTGATAGGTCATTAAGTATGTTTCCTCCAAGGGGTTGAATGTTTCTAAATCACTACCTGCCTACAATATTAGATACTCAATTATTCACTGATTTACCTTTTGAAGGTTTTTTACTGGAGTTTTGACCTTGAAGATGCTGATGTCATTCACAAGATCCTTAGGTAAGCTGTATTGACCATTGGGGGCAGCCTTTATAGGGCGTTGATCATATTCTGTCTGTGGAGGAGCCGGAGGATAACTTGGTGCACTGGGACCAGACATTGGTGTATGTATGGTCATTGGTGCAGGGGCTGCAGGGGCTGCAGAGGCTGCAGGGGTTGCAACAGCTGCAGGAGCTGCAGGGACTGCAACGGCTGCAGGGGCTGCTGGGGCAGCAGGGGCAGCAGGGGCTGCAGGGGCTGCAGGGGCTACTGAGTTGGGCCTAGAAACTACATGTTCAGGACTACTGCCCAGCCTGATCTCATGTACATTGACTGTGGTGGGTCTGGTCGGTGTGTCAGGAGCCACCTCTGGTGGGGGGCTGGGATCATCCTCTGGCGGTGGTTGTGGTGAGACAGTGTTGGTTCTCAGCCCCGTGTCCTCTCCACAGCACACGGGGGCCACTGTCTGTCAGGGAGTATACAAGGTTGCACAGCATCAGGTTTTAGTGTGATCCAACAGTCATAGGCTCATTAATGACTTACTGTATAGTCACAATAATGTGTAGGGCCAATCTTCAATTTGGCGTGTATACAAGACAGGTATTATTCAAGACACAATTTACGATAAAGAAGTTGATTGAACTTCAAATTATAAACCATGTGCCCAATTGTCATTCAGTAGTCTGAGAATTGATAGAGAGGCATAGTGGTGGCCTCAAGAATCGGCCAAGCTACAATGTGTCATTGTAGTTGGAAATCAAGCTCACCCCATCTCACTACCGTAACACCTTGCGTATAAGCTTAACTCATGTATAAGCCGTACCCAACTTTTGGCCGATCCTATAAACATTGGTGATCTGATTATGGTGACTTAAGTACTGTACTATAGCAGCGAAAACTCACCTATAAGCCGCATCCCAACTCTGTGCCCATCCTTTAAGTCGCACTAACGATTTGACTCGCATACTAGCCGCGGCCCACACGCGAGGTTCTACAGTATCTGCCTACAATATTGGATACTCAATTATTCAATCATTTACCTGTTGGGGGTTCTTTACTGGAGTTCTGGCCTTGAAGATGCTGATGTCATTCACAAGGTCCTTAGGTAAGCTGTATCGACCCTTGGGGGCAGACTTTAAAGGGCGCTGATCATATTCTGTGTACGGGGGAGCCGGTGGATAACTTGGTGCACTGGGACCAGACATTGGTGCATGTCTGGTCTTTGGTGCCGAGGCTACAGGGGCTACTGAGTTGGGCCTAGAGACTGTAAATGCTATTGAACATTGCTGCTTTGGTGCCACTTGCAGCGTTTGTTGAGAACTACTGCCCAGCCTGATCTCATGTACATTGACTGTGGTGGGTCTGGTTGGTGTGTCGGGAGGCACCTCTGGTGGGGAGCTGGGATCGTCCTCTGGTGGTGGTTGTGGTGAGACAGTGTTGGTTCTCAGCCCCGTGTCCTCTCCACAGCACACGGGGGCCACTGTCTGTCAGGGAGAATACAAGATTACACAGCATCAGGCTTTATGTTTGATCCAACAGTCATGTGCTCACCAATGACTTATTGCACATTCCTGATAATGTGATGAGGCAATCTCCAATTTGGTTTGTATACAGCACAGGCACTTTTTCAAGACACTATTTAATATCTTAGAGACATTTAAAGACCCTGCATATGCCTGGTTTATATACACAGTGTTAAGATTAATGTCTTTAACAGCAGTTAGCACCCCCTAATAGAAGTGCTTTTTAATCATGCTGATGGTCATCTGTGGTATTTGATAGGGTCCAGCATCCCTGTGATGAGCATTACAAGCCCTGGATAATGTGCTCTAATCACATTTTAATGAGGCTGCTGCACCCCCTACACCACCTTATCCATCCCCTCTATTTTCAACTAGTCTCCACAAGACACTCATATTCATGTTGGTAAAAATCATATTTTAATTAATCTTGTTTCATAAATGTTTCTATGGTGGGTATATACATAATCTCTTTAAACACCCCTTTTTTAAGCAATTCTTTCCATCAGAAAAGGGCATGAGCGTGAGAGGTGTCTTTTCCCCCATAGTAAACCTATGGGGTCTTTAAGCTGGTCCACAGAGTTGCCCTGGTACCACCATATGATGTCCACCCTGCCCTTTAGTGGAAACGCTTGATGAAAACAGTGTATACAAGACCAGCAGTCTTTTGATACCTGGTGCTATACTGTGATGGTACAGTACCAGCAAATCACTACTGACATTTAGCACAACCTGGATGATTCATGATTTTACTTTCTGTGTTATATGTATTTAATGTATCCATCCTTGAAAACAAAAATCAGAGGGCTGCAATCCCAGATGCACTCTGTGCCGGCAGAACTTTGCCACTAACCCATCAATGTTCAGCGGGATGCTGCAGTAAAGTAAATTGGACTTCAAATGGTAAACCATCTAACCAACTGTCGGCCAGTAGGCTGAGAAATAATGGATAGGCATAGTGGTGGCCTCCGACATCTACAAAGCTGAGGAAAATGTCATCCCAGCTGGAAATCAAGCTCACTACAACTCAACCTGCCTACAACATGCCTATTAGATATTTAATCATTCAGTCATTTAACTGTTAAAGTTTCTATACTGGAGTTGTGACCTTGAAGATGTTGATACCACTCACAAGAGAAAGTTAAACTCTAAAAATTGTAACCTACTATCTCACCCACTACAACAATGATAGTTCAATGTTTGACACCAGGTGGAAGCAGAAGTATAAAGTCTACCAGCCCTGGGTGTTCTTGGTTACGCGTCTAGTGTGGTGACCTTGACCATGGCAGCCCAAGGTGACAGGTTAAACTATGTAATATGTTAGAACCAATACTCTAGCCTTCAAGATCCATTTTAACTGCAATAGAATAAACAACCCTAATGATACTGTTTTTTGCCGTTAACCGATGGGACTATTTTCTTGGATCCACGTCGGGCGAATGGCTCAGAGACTCTGGGCTACCAGCTATGATCCTCAGTTTACAGAGACATGAGACAGAGATGGTGAGAGCATGACTAGAATAAACCAGACTACTGGGCACCATCTTAGGTAAACTTATCAATTCCACTTACCCTAGACCTTCCCAGGTGATATCCTGTAGTTGATAGGCATGCATGAAGGGCCCCCACTGTAAAACAGATAATGACTGGTATCCCTGCTGCCTGCCAACCAATCACCAGCGGCCTTACAATGCTACTCTGGCCGTTCATGGTAACCTCTACGAAGAAGGTTGTTGTGACGCTGATAACCTGTTAATATGAAGTCGACATGGATGGGGTCAATGTAATGATATAATTATACTGTACCCAGCTAGCATGCCAACGTTGGCACACCACAATTTTGGCCGGAGGCATTCCGTTTGAGCCAACGTCAGCATGCCAACGTTGGCCCAACGTTATGCCAACTGTGATATGTCAATAGTGTACCAAAGTCAGGTCCAGATATTGACACAAAATAGTTTTTGCCAAAGGTATTCCATTCTAACTTTTTATTATGCTCATAGAGTATCAATTATCACTAAACTGTGATTTATTCTGCTAAAGACAAGAATTTAGAAACAGCCATTTCTGTCTAAAGTTGCATTTCACCTTAATATCAGCTTTTTGTTATGTCACTGGGAAAGTTGGCAATTCCCAGTGGGCACAAAATTCAGTGCAACGTTGAATCAACATTGTATCAACATTGAATCAACAGTAACAACCATTTATCAATGTTGATTCAATGTGCTGTGCCCACTGGGTTATAGCATATGAATGGAATATGAATGGAATATCCCCAGCTTTAAAACCTATATAACACACATGGGCCCAATTTATGGCCACTTATGATGAGAGATAAAGGATCTGCTGGGCAAAATCTCTTCTGACAACCTTCCATGTCCTCTAGTGGAGGTTGGACATGCAACGTTGGCCCAACATTAATATGCCAGCATTGTGCCAACGTTGGAATTTCAACATTGGCACAACGTAGTTTTGGCCAGTAGCATTCCATTTGAGCCAACATCAGCATAACAACCTTGGGCCAATGGTTGGGCCAATGTTATGCCAACTGTCATTATGTTGACATTGTACCAACATCAGGCTCAAACATTCGCCCAACATTGCAACGTTGGTATAGCATAAATTTCCCATGCACAACGTTAAATTATTGCCTGCGACAGTGCAAACCATTTCCAACGTTGGCCCAACGTAACCATGCTAGATGGGAAGTAACTAAATGGGAATAAACTGGTTAATATGGTATGTCAAAGAAAATGGTGTGTTTCAGACAACTCGACCCTATCTTCCTAATGTCTCCCACTGACTTTAGTGGCCTATACTTTGTATAATTGGCTGACTAGAGGAAATGCCTTTTTTCTGAAGCATCAAACCATTTTAAATATTCCTAATGAATGTAGGAATCGGTCAGTCTTCCTGATGAGTTGTGAGGCAATGTCGCGACTCATTCTCAGCACTTTAAAGATTAAAAATCCTAATTTTCTGACCATGTTGCATGAAACATGTGCACTTTGATTTCTCGACCTTAGGAATATAAAGAAAAAATTGTAGGTCTACGTACCAGAAACACAAATATTGAAATAGAAAACCAGACTCCTGAGAGTGTGTTCAGGATCCCCTGGAAAGAATTGGTCTTTGCTGAAAAGAGAAATAGAGAGAACATTCATGTCATTGTACCACAATGTTGGCCCAAAGTAGAAACTAGAATCTGCTTAAAATCTGAAACATGTGTGCCTATGAAATATATAAGTATTCATACATGCATGAATATAGATATGATGTATAAATACATCTATATAATGTTGTTTCTTATTTTTCTAAATTTATTTATATATTTATTATATCAGATTGAGGTGTTGAGTATTTTATCTTTTCATCAAGGAAGTATAAGAGGCTGTTAAAGTAGCTGCACCAAAGACACTTCACACAATTCAAATGGTTGTTTGGGGGCACAGGGAACTCACCCAAAAAGATACAGAAGAAGAAGAGCATGAAGAAGATGAAGACAAAGTCCAGGTATGCCATGTAGCCGGTGAGCAGGGTCAGCCATGCCGGGCCTACCTGTAAGACACATAAAAAGAGCTCTTTTATAATGGCTATAGCTACATTTCATACCTTATACCAATTTGAAGTTGTAAGTGCTGCTAGCTGATTTAATTCTGCAATTAAGATCAAGGACATGCAACGTTGGCCAAATGTGGATTTGACTCCCGGACACAGAAGGCTCAGGACACAAGTTCACAGAGGAGATTATAAAAATTAATATGTGAGTTTTATATATTATATATACTGATAGGACAGGCTATGATAACATCACAATGACATGTGATTCACAAGATAAGGCATAACAAAGATCTATATGAGCCCATCTTGTCAGAATATAGGTAATCATCAATATCATAGAACCTTGCGTATAAGCCGCGGCTTGTATACGAGTAACACAAGTTTTCTTTTGATACTAAACATGCCTATATAGGGTACGGCTTATACGAGAGTTTTTATAAATATACTACAGTACCAAGTTATCATAACTCTGTAGAAGTACCGTATAAAATAGCAAGTGTAGGTACAAGACAGAAGTCTTTGGTGAAGACAAAGAAGGTCTCTCCATGCAGCAATCAAAAGGATTTTATGTGCTTTAGTCAAGGCTCT
Organism: Harmothoe impar; assembly: GCA_947462335.1. Lineage (NCBI taxonomy): Eukaryota > Metazoa > Annelida > Polychaeta > Phyllodocida > Polynoidae > Harmothoe > Harmothoe impar. Next base: position 14,005,566 of record OX381721.1, on the reverse strand, counting down.
AAGACTAAGGAAATGTAAGACAACTCCACATATTTCTATCCTTTGTAATGATACTAGTCTGTTTGGCAAACCTTATATTGCTTGCCATGAAGAAGATGACAATTTTCTTTGGATTCGAAAACCAAAGATATCCACCATCCACTTTGATGTAGCTGCTTCCTTATGTACTAAAGGGTTGCATTGATTTGTTACTAGGTTGCACTTTAGCACATCAAACGGATAGTGTACCAGGTCAATATTTGGACAAGACTTGTCTGCGCTGACTTATGTCACTTAGGACACGCATGACCCAGTGTATTTGCAGAACCAGCAATTCCAATGGCGTAATTGATAATCTTACCTTTATACAAGAAAATCAAATTATAAATTCTTTCTTACAAAGTGGTACTATAAAAGCATAATCATAACATACCTGAAAACACATTGAATTACCAGTAAAACACATGAGATGTGGAATGGGCTACAATTGACTCTGATGAAGTGGAGCCTGTCAACGTTGGCTGTTGCTTTGATTTCATGTCCAAAGTCAGACCCTGATTAAAGTTATATAATAGTACTAAATTGGCCTACTTACATCGGTGGTAAAGAAGAGGCTGACACCAAAGCTGAATATGCAGATACAGATAGCGGCCGCCCCGTGGCAGCCATCTTGTTTAGACTGGTGACTGCCCTCCACCGCAGCATCTGCCACCACCAGCACCACCAGACCCTGCAGCAAAGCACCAGCTTAAAGAGCAGCATTCTCAGGCAAGGTTTTGCCTGTAGTGGCCAGTGCGGTGCACAAAACCCACCATTTTGTTGGGGGGAACATAAAACATATAGTTTTGGTAGATTTGCAACCTGGAAATTGTGGATTATAGATAAATAAATCTGATTTTATTCTTCCTTAATTATATTTGATGTAAGCGCTGCTTCAGGAATAGTAATGTATTGAGACAGATATCAAAAATATGAAAAATGGCTCAGTTTTAGATCTAAGTCTTTTTGTAATCGCAGCAAAAAAACAAAGAGTCCTACTTACAGAGTAGGTTAGACCGAGCAGGAAGAAGACGACGTAGAAGAGGGAGGCTACCGGGGCCTGCAGCTGGAGGTCTGACACGGCCTTAGGCCACAGCACAAATAGCACATCATCGGCTGCAAACAGGCCACATCAAGTCTAATAAATCAAGGAATGTGTCCCTAGAATCTGGGAAGGAGAGCTCTGTAGGCAGGTGCTTCAAGATAACATTTGCCCGGTATGCTTGTTATTCGATTCAAGAATGAATTTTCTCTTTAAACTGTTAAAATGCGGTTTAGGGGCTGATTGCCCAATATGTATAAAGAGTATTCTCAACTAGCCTGTACCTGCAATGTTGCTGCATTATTATATAAACCACCAAACTTAACAGGTGATTGTCCTTGTCTTAAGATTACGGGAGAGATGCAGCGATGTCCAGGCATAGTCTGGGAATAACCAACCAAACATTCACACTTCCTTTGACATTCCTTCCTGCACCCACCTGTCTCTATGTCTAATCCTTCTATGTCTGATACAAATGGGGCTAGCAGCAACAGTAGAATATGTGGCAGTGACGTCACCAGTAACCAGCACGTTACTGCCAACCTGTGGACGGACACATAACTAATTAGTTCTAATAATGAGAAAGTCTCTGTCCAAACTTGGGCTCCTTAATGCCAAAGGTATATAATTATTATTAACTAGAACTACCTAGTACCTAAAACAAGATTCATCACATTTAGGCTATATTATAAACTAGATTTAGCTGGTACCTAAAACAAGATTCGCATCATTAAGTCTTGGGGACCTTAAGCCCCAATACTCTGGACTTAAGCTCCTGCTCACAATGAAATACTTAATGTATCTTACATCCTATTTGTATAGCACACATATATATTCATATAAACCACAATGTTCACATTTGATGTGAGTCTTGCAATTACACATAAGCTAAATAGGTGACTGTACCAGTATGACTTTGTTCTCCCAGTCCCTGTGAACTTGCCCATGGATGGATAGACACCTGACAGAAGAGATAAAGAGGAGAGGGCCACCCGACCTGAGTCCTGAAAACAGACGCTCAAAGTTTATTATCCGTATTAACATAATTATTGCGGCACCGTCGCAATAATGAGCAAGGCTGCTCTTCAATCTGACTGGGTTATTACCCCCGGCGCTTATACAAGATCCTGTTTTAATGCTTAATAAAGATTTGAAGACCCCTAGACTCCCGGCACTTGTACAAAGACCAGCGCTTTATTTACCAGGCGGAATGGTACGGCATATCACTATCTATGTGAAACAATAGTTAAAGGCTCTTTATATTTATTTTAAAACATAAAGGTTTTGTCCTCACCATAAGTAGTGTAACAAGGTGTATATCGGGTTCGTCCTCGGGCCTTGCGTAGACGGAGCGTAAAAGTACCATTGGGTCACGTGGTGTGTTGTACCATCCGTAACCTAGCAACCCGCAGATCCCAGCAACGAGCAATATGCACATACACACCACCATCTGAATAAAAGTAAAATCAGTCAGGAATGCCATTGTGTAATGTACAGGTGCAATATAAGACAAAACACACTGACTGCAAATTAACAGAATTTGCTCATCTGTAACCAAGAAACTTAATAATATACTCAGTTGTAATCTTGCCAACCTAGAGACAGACAGGGCTGTAGATAAGAACACATATTTATTCACAGCTGTAACTTAAACAACTTGATTTCCCGAGCTGTAACCAAGCTGTAATCTAGAACAAAGGATATTTTCAATATTACACACTATCAAACTAAGTATACCATTTGTGCTAAGTATGAAAATACAATACACTTATGAAATACAATAAGAATCGTTCACGTATATAGGAATGGATCTTTCAATGTAATTCATCAAGAGTGTCCTTACCCAGCCGAATGCAGACACACCGGGTATGACCATCACCAACACCAGGAACCACGTCACACCAAGCGTCACCACCTTATGTGACGTCATCTCTGACGGGGCCAGGTGCACCACGTCACCCAGAGTCTGCAGTGTGACGTCCTGTCTACTGACATTCACCTGACTCCTGCGGACAGAAAAGATAGCTGTCATACATGTGGTAGATATAATACAAGTGACTTGCTGTATGAGTGATATAAGTCAAGGACAGGGTGATTGTCCAAGGCGTCAGACACGGATTATTGCCATTGTTCAAGGCTTATAACACTCATCCAGCTAGTCACGTGTATCATATCTAACTTACAGCCACAGTAGGAGAGTGTTCTCAGAGGACCGCATCAACATACAGCCATGTATGTAAAATACAGTCAGGCCATTTCTTTTGTTCCCTCAGCCAACTGTGGTGAAAATACATGTAGAGTTATAATGGCAGAATCATTCCTAGTGGGCACAGAACATTGATTCAACATTGAAAACTGGTTATCGATGTTGATTCAATGTCCATTTAACATTGATTCAACGTTGAACTGAATCTTGTGCCCACTGGTCTCTCGCTGAACAGCCTGGCTGAGCCCATTTGGTACAAAATTCAACTCAATGTTGAATCAACATCGAATCAACATTGATAACCAGTTTTCAATGTTGATTCGATGTTCTGTGCCTACTGGGAAGGTGAATGATATATTATCAGTCTGCTCTGGCAACATGATACTCAATCAAAGTGTGCCTTTGGAAGGGAAAAGGGGAAATTGGTGAAATAGAAAAGAAGGTTTCGAGTTGTACATGAATTTAGGTTACACTTAAAAGGAATCTAAGACAAATCTCCAGTTTCTTTTCAAAATATAAGGTTAAATATTAATGCTTATACATGTACATATCCGAATAAACATTAAAAAAACTTTATACGACGTTTCAAAACGTTTCTCTATGGCTCCTAATCATTAAGTTGTATAACTTTAAAAACGTTATTTCTACGTAAGATAACATATTTTGTTAGCTGGGATTTAGTCTATGGTTAAGGAGAGGATACTGAAGAATAGATGAAACGAGATACATGCACTTACAGGTAATATTCCCTTTCAGCCACAGCTTCATCAAAATAAATGACGGAATCATGTGTACTGAAACAAACAAGTAGGCAGGGTGTGTAAACTGTACATTCACAGGTAAGCTAGCTACCCTGGTAGCAGAAAATGTTTTCGTGCTACTATTGACATATTCCTGCCTGTTCCTAATAGTTATTTTAGATTTCATATTCCTTCCATGAAACGCCCCTGACCTTCAATAAGCACTAGCAACAAATTGGTGACCCGTTATGACGACAAAGCAGGAGCATGCCCGTCAACGAATCTCAGACAACACTGTACAACACTGTATATCTGTCTGGTAGAGATCGCATAGTGAATGTTGGGCCCATAAATCCAATATTGGTAAAAAAGAAAATGACATGATAGCTCCACATTGTTTCAACACTGGGACAACATGGGTTCAATATCAGCATCTGTAAGCACGTAGCCAAGGGTGGGCATAATATCATATTTATGTTGAACCGAACCCAGACACCAAGGAGTTGATGAGGCATGCTGATTTGTAATCCTCACCTCAAGTTTGTGTTAAAGTTTCCCTGACAGGTACCTTGTAATGCTACTCTTGCTCCGGCTGATGAACACCCCCTTCCCCACAATATCGCGCCCCAGGGATCATACGTGCCTTCTCTCTGGCCCAACGTACAGACTTCATGTAAGTCTTCTGTTGAAGGAGGGCCGAAAACAATACCAATTTCTCTGCTTTCCTGTGGCATCAGCTACTGCCATGACTCCACAAAAAATAGTACCTGGGATTTGTTTTTGTTTTTCTACATCTTAATGATGGTCAACACGGCTGTAACTTGCAGGATTTGTGCTTCGTCTATCCATCAACATATTGGAATCACATCGTAGATAAAGAAATACATAATCTTATTAACGTGCACAATGGACAGAATCTGTCCATTTGCGACGTGATGAGGCAGGTTGGCGCAGAGATAAAGAGGCTGCCTGGAGCAAAACATCTGCCCCCTGGAGATTGCCACAACATCCAGGTGCTCATTAAGGTAACTCACATGTTTGTGGAGCTCACATTCCCGGTATCAAATGCTGCCTCACACACAGGAGAGTTCCACACGTTGTCACATGACGACCAGGGCTGTGGTGACGTCATAGACCCCCAGAAGTAGAATAACACGTGACCTGACGTCATCTGGTATCCCAGAACCACCTGCAGGCTCCGTAACAGCATCGCCACGCCCACACCTGGAAATACATGGAGGTATGAGGATACTCTCGTTCCCAAATCCTTCCGAAGGAAGGCTCTGGGGACAGTCAAATGACCTTGAACTTGGGATTTTGCTGGGTCTGGGCAACCCCTGCTGGTAGGCTTGAACCAGTGAACAGGAACAGGAAATGGAACCAGAATGTATGATGGTAGTTTTAGGTAGATTTACCATCAGCCTTTCTGGTTCCATTTCCTGTTCCTGTTCGCTGGTTCCAAGCTACCAGCAGGGGTTGCCCAGACCCAGCAAAATCCCAACATTTGGCAGTTACCAGAGCCTTCCTTCGGAAGGATTTGGGAACGAGAGTAGTATGAGGACAGCTCCAACACAGTGCCTTATACAGCTGGGAGTAGGGGCAGATGCTATTTCATAATGATTATGAAGTCCCAATACAAAATGTCATTATGGAACCAAAATGGATACATGGCGGATAATTGTAATGAACTGCACAGTTAATATATGTAATTACTGTAGAATAATTTGCTAGATCACAACAAAATGTCATACTTTAGTATCATAAGCAATATGTTTTTCCCGGCCAATGTATATACATGTATAACAAAACAGTGAAATTCCGTAGAAAGTATAGGCCTAGTGTATCCGCAATCCCCTAAAAAGGGAGTATTCCTGGCTCCTATTGTAGGGTGTTTACCTTATACCACTGAGAGCCGTGAAAACGACCGTTTCTCTACTTCACTCCAGTATTTCTTTAATTTCTATAGGATATAAACGGAATTCGTGAAATATTCTGACACCTGGTGAAAGCTAGGGCTGCAGGCTATCAGCCCACATTTGGGGCTACCTTAATTTTGCAACCTTTATGAGTATTATCCACCTTCATTCTGAGCATAATACGTCACAGAGCAGTCACTGCACTGAGTGGGCCTATTTGTGAAGTGTCTGAGTTGGATACATCTTCTTTAATCCTAAATCCGTTCATTATGGCATTAAGATCAATTATTCTGATACCCTGAGGGTACAGGGGAGACTTAAGACTACATCTGAGTGCTAGCTCCATGTTTCTATCTTTTTTCTAAGTATGTTTGCTATTGGAAACTAGATTTAATCTGCTCCGAATGACATGAAAAATTATTATAACCATAACAGAGTTATGCACATCTTCAAGGCTAGTTCATAAGGTTTCAGAAAGTTATTGCATGTTAGTTTGTATCTCCAATAGTTATCAACGGATTTCTGGATATGTTGGGACATATCTCAGCATAATTTATTGATTTTATTAAACTAAGTCTGATGAATTATTTCCAATCCTGAGACTAAAATAATTTAACATGTAGTACTCTTGGCAGATGTAATGGCCTTCAGGATCTTTCAGAAAATATATTCTATTGTGATAATTAATCATGGTATAGACCAATGAAGTGCCTACCTCTACTGCAATTAGCAGTGGTCGGAGTAGTGGTATAGGCTACACAGCAGGGGCCTCACTGACCTGCCCCTGCAGCAGGTAAACGACCACCTTTCACACCCTCAGTCTATGGGAAGGAGTTCACAAAATACCCCTGACTTTGGCTCACATTCTGTATAATAGCACTGGATCTATGGCAGATATCAACAAGTGGATTTCTACATTCTATTCCAAACATATTTCTCTGTCTAATGGTTGGTCTATCCTTTTTGTAGACATATAATGTTAATTTCGGGGTAAACACCCTACCTATTGATGCCAGTAATTCTCCGTCTTTTTTTTTTACGGATTTTCTTATTACAGTGTAGGTGCCAGTGATGACACACGGGTCTCAGAGCAGACATAATAACAGTCACAGAGGCTACATGTGTATGATCACACATAAACTGGACAAACACGATGGCTTTCCTGCCATGGCACTTACCCTTAAACAGAGGTGTAAACTTGGAGAAGAGGCCGACCAGTGCTCGCTGGGCGCTGCCCCCCAGGTGGAGCTGGGTGGCGGCCACAGGGACCCCCACCAGGAGCGCCACCAACCCCTGCACCACCAGGCGACTCGAGGCTGAGCGATAAACAGGGTAAGGTGAGGCAAGAATGGACCTAATCTTTATGAAAAACTTGATAGAAATTGACAAACATAGGCATGTTTGGTATCAAATTAAAGCTAATACTGTCAGTAATGCAATGGGATAGAAATAAATTACATTTTCCCACTTTTAAAGCTCAATAATCTCTTAATTAACTTCTAAAAACATCAGCTTCTTCGACAGGCATCCTTGGTTGCTGCATTGTCCTTACCTTGACCTTTGAGCAGGGCAGGAAGCTGCAGAGCTGGACTCAATCCCACCACACAGATTGCTGACGTCACAACTTGTGTCATACTCCATTTTCTGACGTCATCATTCATCATGTGACGTCCGTGACATGGGTCTGACATCGTGGCGGGAGTATGTCAGTCTCCACTCAAGGCCCCTATAATAGTTAAGACAGTGAGACAAGTATTATATTTAGACTCGAATGACGGAGAAAATATATCTGTATTAGATAAAAGAGGAAAAAGAGATATACAATTTGGGTCTCAATTGCTATTGGCTGAGCTAATGCCCTAATTCTATTAGTAATAACAGATAAAAGGTGTATATTTTAGATCAATCATTTGGGAATGATGGACACAAGGTTAAGTGATTGTTTTGCTATAGACACTGCCGTATTTGGCTTGAAATTATGTATGATGGCATTTATTGATATTCCACAGGCAATATGCCAACATGTATATGCAACCATTTTGGGGTTATGAAAGGCACCTTTTTGCCAAATGTGCTTATGGCTGTGTCTCACGAACTTGGGAATGTTTTTGTCTCTGACCGGGTGCCGTCTCTGACCAGGTGTCAGAAAAAAGGTGTTTTAAAAATAATTCTACTCATATATATAAGGATTTGTAAAAACATTATGGCGGTTGTTATAATAATTAGCCTCCTGCTGTTGGTATTTTGCCAAACCAGTCGGAGACGGCACCTCGTTAGAGACGGCACCTCGTCAGAGACGGCAACTCGTCAGAGACGGCAACTCGTCAGAGACGGCACCTCGTCAGAGACGGCACCCGGTCAGAGACAAAAACATTGGTCTAAGTTTGTGAGACACAGCCACATCGTGAGAGTTGGCTATGTATGTGTTGTACAGTGAGGAATCAGTAGAGCTGCTACCTGTCATGTGTACCTGTGGTTTATTACAGACCTGGTGCCTGCTGAGAACCCATACCTGACAGTGCCTGCAGACAGGCAGTAATTAATGTACGCCACCTACAGCTGCAGACAAACCACTATGTCCTGTTTCTGACTGCTTAGCTGCAGATATATCCATTATGTCCTGTTCTGTCTGTGCTTGGCTGCAGACAGACCCACTATATATGCCTTGTTTCTAACTGCTTGGCTGCAAATAGTCTCACGATGCATTGATCCTAACCTGGCTGCAGACAGTCCCATTAAGTCCTGCTTCTGACTGCTTGGCTGCAAACAGTTCCACTATGTCCTGTTCCTGGCTGCTTGGCTGCAGACAGACCCACTATGTCCTGTTCCTGACTGCTTGGCTGCAAACAGTCCCAGTATGTCCTGTTCCTGACTGCTTGGCTGCAGACACTCCCACTATGCCCTGTTGTTGTTTTTTTGTTTTTATTTATCAGATCATCACACACAACAATGATAGATGAAGATCTTCCCTGTTAATTCTACGGGGTAATCCATCCAGTTAAGTAGATACTCATATTTTGACACTTGGTGGACTGTCTGTAGGTCTACAGTCCCACTATGTTCCATTGTTGCCTTGTGCCCACTGATATCTTCATGGGAGACCTTTGATGGTATGGTATGCTATTGACACTGTATAGTGCCTTCCTAATGACAATGGACTGCTTCACCCTGGCATCGCACATACATGTATGTACATGTACGTGCCCTCATCTACAGACTGTTAGTAACAGGGTAACAATATCCCCCATGGCCGCTGGGGTATCTACTGCAGTGGTGGTGGGTTGGGGGCTGAGTAGGCTGATTACAGATAGGTCTGAGGTAGGTGACACACAGGTAGGTCTTATACAGGTAGATGAGCAGGTAGCACACCTGAGCTAGGGTCAGGTAACACAGTGTCAGGTGGTGAGAAGGCATCCCAGGTTAGAGACCAGTCATTTATTACTATACTAGATGGGCGCAGGGGGGGGGGGGGTTAGTCGATTTTCTTTTCCCCGACTCCCTCCCTGATAAGGAAAACTGACCCCCCCGACCTCCCCCCCCTAGATATAAGGAAAGGAAATGGAATTATGTGGAATGATGGGGTGATGGAAGTGTGGTCGTGAGAAAGTCAATTGCACCAAATTTTATTCTGACCCACCTCCTCCCACTCTGACCCTGCATATTAGAGGTGTTTTTTAAACCCCCTGCCCCCATCCCCCACATGGGGACCTTTTGATTTTATACCACTCCTATAATTATACATCAAACCCACACCCCAGGTTAGTAACAATGACTCTGCCCTGTAAAACTGAGCTGGAGGCTGTATATAGTATATGTAACCACACTGAGTTCTTGGTGAGGCCTTCAATGACTGGAATAATAAACATACCCCTATGCTATAATAAGAATAGGGATAGTTTTGAAACAAGGAACTGTTTTCCTACACAGAGGGCACATACTCACTGTCTATAGCTTGTGTGAGGTAGGTGGATGGGTTATGACACACGACCTAGCTTAGATCTAAAATGGGCACCCACCTCCAAATGACTCATGGAAGCAGGAGCGGTGGGTCTCAAGATTAGGGGGCAGTGACCCTCGGCATTCTCAAAGATAGGGGGCGGTAACTCTAGAGAAGGGGGCAATAATTGGCTTTCAGTGTGGTGTAAATGCAAAGGGAACACTTACTCCCATGTCTACTGTAGTATTTGCATCACAGAATAGAGCTAGTGTTACAGGGGTCCCTAAACAACAGGGGCGGTGGATTATCTGTATAAGGGAATCAGGGGGCGGTCCTCTGCATTTATCAGAGGCAGTGGTTTGGCAGCTCCTATTTTTAGGTGGGCAGTAGGTTAGCAGTCGGTGGGTACCACCACAAAGTGAGTACCCCCCCCCCCCCCGGATAAAGGGTGGGACCCTCATCCCCACCCCAATAATAAGAGGGCCGATCAAACCTTTGCTTTGGGCAGACCTGTCCATATCACCAAAACCACTCCTTATCTAGCAGCAGCAGCAGTAGTGCCAAGGTGGCAGACATGGACTGTAGGGTTCAGGTGCACAAGACTGGCTGCCAGGCTCTGATCGTACATATAGAGTTAGTGTACGCCAATCTGCTGCACTGAATGGTATCAGGGAGGGTGGAGGTCATCTTGCCAATTACACCCCTAGAAGTATTGTTTACCTGAACAGTATTGTTTGATGCTTATTCTCATATTAGATCATATAGCTGATGTAATATTCTCATATTGATCAGCTTAATAAAAAGACCCTGTGTGTATGCGTGTGCGTGTGCACAGCATCCGATTTTTGAACAACGTGTACTATCACAATTCTCTACAAGGTGATATTTTCACATCACATTTTAGGACTCGTATCTCAGAGATCTGTGATGAAGGGTTATATTGTGGATTCTTTCCTCGGATTCTTTCCTCGGTGGGGCTGTCATTTAATGTAACAGATGATCATGCGATTTGATTCTTTTACATTAATAAATTTCATGTAAACGTTTTAAAAGCCAACTCTAAATGCCACTCTCTATTTTAGCATGGCCTTTGCATAACTACACACCAGATTGATGCACACACTGTGAGGAGGCAGCGTGAGTGCATCATGAACTACACACCAGTGGCTGAGGGCCTGAGGCATCGCCGTAATAGCAACCCAATACTCTCCGAGTAGGGATGAAGGTGTAGCCTTTCATTGTTGTCATCGTTGTCAATGAAATACTTATATATGTAATTTGATCCATTTTCGTATGGCTGGTAATAACCGATTATGTACAAAATGGAATTATACCGGTATATTTTACATCACATTACATCACATCACAGCAGAATTGTAATTGTTATTAATATGTGACAACGAGACAATAAATGATTAATAAACCTAAAAAGATTGATGCACACACTGTGAGGAGGCAGCGTGAGTGCATCATGAACTACACACCAAATTGATGCACACACTGTGAGGCCAGGAAACAGTTTGAGTGCATCAGGAACTATACCCCAGATTGATGCACATACTGTGAGGAGGCAGCGTGAGTGCATCATGAACTACACACCAGAGTGATGCACATACTGTGAGGAGGCAGTGCGAGTGCATCATGAACTACACACCAGATTGATGCACACACTGTGAGGAGGCAGTGCGAGTGCATCATGAACTACACACCAGAGTGATGCACATACTGTGAGGAGGCAGCATGAGTGCATCATGAACTACACACCAGATTGATGCACACACTGTGAGGAGGCAGTGCGAGTGCATCATGAACTACACACCAGATTGATGCATACACTGTGAGGAGGCAGTGTGAGTGCATCATGAACTACACACCAGATTGATGCACACACTGTGAGGAGGCAGTGCGAGTGAATCATGAACTACACACCAGATTGATGCACACACTGTGAGGAGGCAGCGTGAGTGCATCATGAACTACACACCAGATTGATGCACACATTGTGGGGCTAGGAGGCAGTGTGAGTGCATCATGAACTACACACCAGATTGATGCACACATTGTGGGGCTAGGAGGCAGTGTGAGTGCATCATGAACTACACACCAGATTAACACACACACTGTATGGGCAGGAGGCTGCTTACCTGGGTAGGGTTTAAGACCCTCTGTGTTACTCCTGCCGCCTCCCCACTCCGTCCGTCATAATGAGCAGTCAGTCTGACTCTGAGCAGCTCGCGGCAGCCGCCACCAGCTACCTGCCGCATACACTGGTACCCTGCACCGTGCTTACGTCGCTGTTACTGCTCAGCTCTGTCCCAGACTGACACAGGTCCTTGGGTGGTCCATGGCCGTCACTTTGTCCACTGCTGAGTGGTGGAAACTGGGGCATCCAGGCCACAGTTTTGTAATTGTTCTGAGAGTGACGTCACAATGTTAGGTAGTGGAGTTTGATTTGATGTGGCATTTTATTCATACAACGTTTCGAAACATAAGGTGTCCTTCATCAAGTTTTATGATTAAAAAAACGTGTGTTCCTAATTGCCAACTAAATAGTGTATAATTATGTAAACACAGGCCAGTGATACAAAACAAGAGCATATGAAAATCTTAAAATGGTGACTTTCCGAATAAATGTAAGTGCTATCTTTTAATTCCCCAGGTCAAAAAGATTGGGATGAATGTGTTTGCTCCAGTTCAATTCTTGCAATGTCATCTGCTGGGTGGTACCAGTAAACGGTGTGTACACATATCATTACCTGGTGCACTGTTGGATATACCAGCAAACTACAATATCATTATACATGTTGTCAGATGGCTAGGTATAACATCCTGTCCAGGAGGAGACTGACCCTTTTTCTCCATACATTGTGGGAACATCTAGCTCGGTTCAAGGCGTCGTTATAGGTGCGTCTTTGTGAAGGATACACACGTATACCTGTGTTATTGACGTGGTCCTCCTTTATCTGCACCCTCCCCACTCCCTGCTGCCTCTAACCACACAGCTACTAAAGCCCTGTAAGTGCTGCATAGTGCTTTAAAGGGGCATTGTCACCACTCGCGCTTAACCACATAGTAGACTAGAACCGTACTAGATTTGTGAGTGTGAAATACTCTATGAGAATGCCACTTTAATGTGTTCTTTAGGACCCCAGACGGGGGGGGGGTAGCTGTGTCCCTTGTCGAATATAAGAAAGGCCAATGTCCGTTGTCGATCCTAAGAAATGGGTATTGTCCCTTGTCGATTTTAAGAAGTGGTCTTGTCCCTTGTCGCCAACCCCTGCCCTCCCTTGTCCATTGTCCATATAGGCTAAAACAGGGTCTTGTCGCCTTGTCGATTTTACCTGTCTGGAGCCCTTCCTTTGTCAGCAATCGCCAGGACTGCATCATGCCGATATCCTTCAGGAGTGTATTTATGTAACCTGCAGGGTCGTCGAGGGGTTTGAATGCAAACCTGGCGCGTTACTCGCCAGGGCAGCATTCATGCATCATGACGACAAAAGTGCATGATGCATTAAAGCACTATGCGGGACTTGGGGGCTAAAGGAGCCTGCAGCCTTTGAGGGGTTCATGTTGTTCTTGTTCTATTCTATACTACTCCTTCATCTTTAGCCTTCCCTTGTTTCGAAGGGAGTGGTCATTTATATATTTACAGGAGGTTGGTGAGTGGGGGGGGGGAGGTAACAAATTCGGACCCTTCCTGAGCGGATGCATGGGGGTCTTGAAACACATCTAACTGCTCTTGAGATGGGGGGGGGGGGTACTAGATTAATATTGCGCCTCTGTGCGAAATGTCACCCCCCTCCCCGTTATTAATTAATGTCCGCTCCTTAAGCTTTATACTTATGCCTTTTGAAATTGACACTATAATGGATATAGGCAGATAGCCCGTCATGAATAGACACAACTAATGATGGTTATTGATCTGTTAGTATGGCAAACGTCAAACCATGAAGTGAGGGTTAGGATAAAAACGTCTTTACCCCTCTATCACTGCCACCATAATGCTCTTCCAATTGCTAGACACTCTCAGCACACTTTGATTATGTGTATAAGATTTCCCTCTAATTATGTGTAAGATTTCTCACTCTGGTTGGACTAGATGTGCATGTACCCCGTCTAAGGTTAACACTATACTGACCGCATGGGGTGACTATAGTCCCCCCCCTCCCCCATGCATATAGGACCCTCTCCCCCTTTCCCCTATTCAAGCTCAGACCGTCCAATTTTCTTTTATTTGGATGACATAACCAGCTCACCTAAAACCAGGGCTGGGCAGCTGTCGCCATGTCGCCAAAAAGTGGCGACACTGGTATTGAAATTGGCGACAGTACTCTCCTGAGCCCAAGCTTTGCAAAACTGAAAGCATTTCGAAAATCATCCAACTAGAACCAAAGTTATGATACATTTTCTAATTGCTCTAAAATACATCATTTGACTTCAATATTCTCAAAATTTCTACTTGACCTATTTGAAATCCCAAAGCTCTTTCTTTCTTTGATTGATTGATTGATTGATTTGTTTAACGTCCAGACGTACATCAAGTACCTCACGGGACATCTAAAGTTGGCAAGGAATCATCCACAAATAGTGGTAGTCTGCCTTGCAGTAGTAGGACAGATATTTATATGCTGCTTGCCCAATACAGCAGTGACTGCATCTATGGATGATCGAATCTATGAAATGAATGATCGCATCTATGAGGTGAGGGAGAAAACCGCTACCGGGACACGTCCCCTACTCTTTTCGAAGGATAGCAAGTGTTCTTTTATTTGCCTGGTCCTAGCTACCTGGGCTAGTACCATAGTAGGCAGGGCCAGAAAAAACACGGCCTTTGATATCTCAGACGTGGTTCACTGAGGAGGGATCCCATGCCAGACCATCAGCAAGAAGGCCCGGGCCCGCGCATATGGGCAACAGTTGCCAAACAGCTTACGTGACTGATCACAGCAGTAAGGCACGAGACCCCTCAAGTTTTGTTGCCTTTTACGAATCTGGTATGCCCATTGGTATTGTGGAAGGCTCCCGTTCAAGTTATTCTACTCCTTCATGCCCCCATCATGAAGGTCCCCACTAACACAGGGGGAGCTCTTTCTTTCTGACACCCAACCCTGTCCTTTCCCAAACTTAACTCTTTGTGTCTCCAAGCCCTGTGCCTTTCTGGTGCCCAAACACCATGTTTAGCTCAGTTTTTTCAGGTCCATATCCTGTATCATCTCTCAAAATTTTCTTTCATTTGTCTGTCCCTCCTAAAATAATTTCCACCGCCAATAGTAGAGGATGAATACAGATTTTAGGTCAAGATTTTCAAAAATGTCCAAACTCTTTCCCGCCAAAACCAATGTTCCAGTTCCAATAAAGAGAGGACAGTTACAGAATGGAGCAAAATATATTTTGTACCAAAATGCACAAGAACACACCCTTTTAAGTCTAGAATTCCGAAATTTTCTTGTGGGGGGGGGGGGGGGGGGTTATGGGCACATCCCCCGCTGCACTTTGTGGAAAATGCCCACAGGGGAGGCCCTTATTTTGCATGTTCTCCCAAAACTTGTCCTGGCTACAACCAGTCTTGTATTGGCTTCAGGGTGTTCAGATATGCCCACCCCTGTAAAACTCGAACATGAGGCCCAAGTCAGAGACAGATCTACATCAGATCGATGCTCGGCCCTAAAGGGTTAAGTTAATTAAGTTAATACCCTTTAGGGCCGAGCATCGACTATAGTCGATGCCATGGGAGGCCGAGCATCGACTATAGTCATCTTAACTCTATGGGAAACAGCAAAGGCTCGGCCCAGGGAAGGTACCTGTGAAAATGTCTCGCCCCCTTCACCAGCAAATAACTTTTTTTGGTCGGCCCGTATTCTTGGTTTTGTAACCAAAAATAGTCCTTTCATACTGTAAATCTACAGTATGACTCACTGTGCAGCCACACTTACTTCTGACAGTGTACATCGTGTAATCTGTTTGATTACCAGCCATTCTAAAGTTCCATGTATACTATTGCTTCTTTTCAAAGGTCTGTTCAACATCAACTGAGCAACCTCTATCATTATATGTGTATTTTCTCAGTATATCTGTTCCCGAAAAAGACTGTTTGCTCAGTTCGACATGTTATGCAGATGTTGAAATCCTATACTTTGGCTTTCAGCTAAATTAAGGGATATCATAAAGCGAAATGTTTTTCTTTGGCTTTCAGAAAATGTCATGATCAGCTTCTTAAAAAAATGTCATTATTCGGTATATGGCATACCTTTATGGTCTATTGTGGGTGGGTTTCGGGACATTCCCTTGCCATTATTCCTACAAGGAACCCCCTGCAGGTCACGAGGAAGTAATTATTATTCCTCTATGTTTCTATATAGCGTAATGCACAAAATTAGCCATCCACAAAATTTGTTGACCATAGTCTTAGCCCTAGTCTTATTAAACAATCCCTCACACACAATGTTTCAGCCTCAATAAACGGGTTGACCATGAAAAGCTCAAGAAAGTCACTTTTATCCACAGGTAGTCCCATTTTGCCCTGTTTTGGGCCTAAAATCGACCTTTGGCCACATCAGTTTTTGCATGCCTCAGGAATTCCCCAACCCTTTACATAGCACAAAACTACATATGCTGTTCTATCCAAAGGGTATTTGGGAACACCTGTGAATTTTTTCACAATTTTAGCCATTTTTGTTTCATCTGAAATATAACCCAATCAGCAGCCAGAACACCCTTCAATGCAGACCAGAATACCATATGACTCGGTAGATGGCGCCATTTACTTCCACGTGACCTGTAGTGTAGGTATATCCTTCCCATCAAGCCAAAATTATGTTTTTTTCAAACCATGGAGTCTTACCATCTAATTCCTAAAGCTAGATAGCCCTAACCTTTCTCAATTTTATCCTATGGGAGTGTCGCTGAATGCCACTCGGTCAGAAATTCTAACCCGTATCCATGCTATTTCCAAGCTAGGGCATCAATCTAAAAAAGACCCTTATTTCAAGCAAATAATTTCTCTACAGCCCCCAAACTCGACATGTATGTGAACTACATCTGCCTGGTGGAGGAATGGGTACTGATTATGTAGAATGGGGTCCAGAATTCTACAGAAATGTTACAAATTATGGAAAATGTGAGAAAAATATGCTAAAAAATAGTAATATTATGATAATTCCCGCATGGTGAATGTACACACTTATGTAACTGCAGGTCTATTTCTCTATGCATGTCCTTCCATTTAAATACATAAACAACATGCCTGACCAATATCATTGAGATCCATGGACTCATAACTAGACTACTGGCTGTTGATCGGGCAGCAGCTGCCTCCTCGGGTTGACGTCTAAAACCCGCAAGTTCTAATTGAACCATTAATAGGCCTACATAGATGTCCCTGTGGAGAATGACTGAAAACCACCTACTGGTGAGCAAAATCACACATTTTCGACTAAAATAGGTTACCTTTCAAATATTTATTCCCAGAAATACTTGTATCTAAGGTATCTTGGTGAAACGGGAAAAACTCGCGGAATGGCCTATCTCCAACAGGGCTCCGACACCATGATATTTACCACTTTTTGCCAGTTCCACATGGTTTCAATGATTGTTTCTGCCATATTTCTTCAAAACCTATCTCCCTATAACAGAAAAATGATATTTAAAGAGAATCCAAGCTATGATCGGAAAATGTCCAATCACGAGGAAGTAATTATTATTCCTCTATGTTTCTATATAGCGTAATGCACAAAATTAGCCATCCACAAAATTTGTTGACCATAGTCTTAGCCCTAGTCTTATTAAACAATCCCTCACACACAATGTTTCAGCCTCAATAAACGGGTTGACCATGAAAAGCTCAAGAAAGTCACTTTTATCCACAGGTAGTCCCATTTTGCCCTGTTTTGGGCCTAAAATCGACCTTTGGCCACATCAGTTTTTGCATGCCTCAGGAATTCCCCAACCCTTTACATAGCACAAAACTACATGTGCTGTTCTATCCAAAGGGTATTTGGGAACACCTGTGAATTTTTTCACAATTTTAGCCATTTTTGTTTCATCTGAAATATAACCCAATCAGCAGCCAGAACACCCTTCAATGCAGACCAGAATACCATATGACTCGGTAGATGGCGCCATTTACTTCCACGTGACCTGCACGATTAGATTGTGGACTGGTACGTGTATGTCTCTCCAGGTGGCAGCAGCTCGAACAGTAGTCACCCATAGACGGACAGGGAACAGAAGCTTGTGCTAGTCTTATCAGCTCTTATCAGTGTGTATCACCGTACCCAGCGCTCCTGACTCAGTCTCACGACTTTGCAACAATTGGATAGAATTTGACCGGGTGACATCTTTGACCGGATGACGTCTTTGACCAAATGACGTCTTTGACCGGGAAGCCTCATTATAGCATAAATTAGGCCTATATAGTAAAAAATGGGCGGAAAAAGTCAAAGGATATTTTCACACCATATGAAAGGAAATTTATTTAAAGTTTGTTATAGATTATGTAGGCCCTATTACGTGTATTATATCATTTAGTTATATTTCCTCTGCCTGGCCAAAGACTTCACTTTCTATATCACGTGGACTTTGAAGAGCTGCACTGTCCAAAGTATTATGCAATAACCATCCACATCAACTTTTTCAAATAGTAGAGATATGGAAAAAAATAAAATAAATGAGAAATTGCCTTCTCTAGCTTCCCGGTCAAAGACGTCACCCAGTCAAAGACGTCACCCGGTCAAAGACGTCACCCGGTCAAAGACGTCACCCGGTCAAAGACGTCACCCGGTCAAAGACGTCACCCGGTCAAAGACGTCAGCCGGGCAAAGACGTCACCCGGTCAAAGACGTCACCCGGTCAAAGACGTCACCCGGTCAAAGACGTCACCCGGTTAAAGACTATCCAATTGTTACATACTGGTGAGACTGAGCCCCTGCCTCCTCCTTCCAGAGCACTATATTGGCCACTAGCTGAATGCATTTTAGACCAATAGAATAATTCCCTCCATTCACTGAGGATTTTTTAGGGTGCAGTATATATAACAGCTGGTACCCATCATCAGGCTCGTCGGAACATACATGTACCACAGATAAAAGAACTCCCCTACAGTGGACTTTTTTTTGCTGTGCAAGTACTCACGTGGGAACGTGGACAATTTAAGATTATGGCAGTTCTCTTATTTTCCACCAGTCGTCTTGCATTGCGGTAAGATGGTGCTACTATTGTCATCGTCATTGACCCTGCGACCCTTATTATTATTTTATTGTGCTCTACACTAATATTATTGTATATATCGGGGGCACAGCTCCCGAACCCCCTTTTCTTTCTTTCTTTTTCGAAACTGATATAGCCCATTTATCTCCAATACAGCGCTGCCACCTGGGGGTTGACGGAGAAGGCATAAAAGATGTTATAATCTTAAAATTAAGATTGTAACATTATTAAGAATACGGATTAAGATTGGACAGATATTTACGATTCTACACGTTTTGATCTTGCTGCGATATCCAAATATTGTTTTGAACGTTTGATTGTGTTATTACAATGTTTGAATGGGAATATACAGGAAAGCTGTATTCATACAATGTGAATTATATTTTATTAGATAAGAAATCTTCCTCAGGTATTAGGGCCTGCAGAATTTAGCGCAGCTAGAAGTAGGGGAGGGGGAGGGGGTACATTTGTAGTAGGCCTATGTAGTGGAGGAGAGCTCTATGGACATATGACCCCAGACAGAGGGCGCCATGGGGTACAGGTTTGTTACAGTGTATTAGGTGGAATGAAAATATGCACTCCAAAAATATAGGACATAATACATTGTGGTATACGAAGTTTGATGTTACCAAAGTATTGCAATCTATTTGACTATTTAAGTAGAGTATAATTAAGGGGAAGAGGCTGGATGACTTTCATGTTTAAATTTACTTTTTCTTTAATTTAAATAAAAGTTCAACCCTGCACTTTCTTTCCGTGTTACCAGATCTTTACAAGTACACATACGCAACAGCTCCAATGTTTAGAGATGTCCCTCTATACTTAGAACCCATCACAATGTACTGCTCGCTTACTTACTGCAGTGTCTACAGTGCATTAAAGTCTGTGCAACGCTGTGTATAATCTCTAATTTTACATGTGACAAATGTTCCTGCTTCTGGTGTGACCTTCTCACGAACTACGAGCTAAAAGTGGTAGCTTCTAGGTTGACATACTTATGTGTTTCCCTGAATTGAATGAGTATGTCACCCCTTTAGCAACCATCCCATCCTATCACACCACCTCTATATTGTCATCACCCCATATATTGTTACAGGTGTTACTAAGGGAGTGGTACTTTTCTTACAATAGGAGGGGGTGGATTTTCGGGGAAGATTATATTACCTTTCATTACCGTGTCATGTATTGTGTTTTAAATGCCACAAAAAGTCGTCATGAATATTTTCATTCTAAAAGGGTGGTGTGAGTAAGCAAATCACGTAAAAAAATGATTTGACATCACATAGTAGAATGATATCCCCCTAGAAACATTCACAGACTGTCATATATGGCTACATTATGCACTCTTTGTTTGTTTGTTTGTTTGGGTAGTTTAACGTCACATTGACTTGGCAGAGAAGACTTACTCAAGTTTTAGTTTTTCACAAGTAAAAAGGTATGCCAAAGGCCTACCTTGGACGATGGTATCCAGGATGATCGAGTATATGAGATGAGCCAAAGATAGTCCACTTATGAATTCTGCTGATCAAACCTAGGACATGAGGACAGGGTTTACTGTACCGACAGCAGTCCCATGACAGCATGGATTGCATCGACAGAATTGTAGTGTGCTGCTTCTCCACCACAGCAGGATCACATCTATAGAGAATGAAACGGGCCATGAAGGAGCATATGATGGGACACATGCATCCCCTAATCTTTTTCAAAGATGACAAATGCTCCTTGTGTGCATGCATACCTTGTTCTGTAGACAAAGTCAGATAAGCTACGAATTTGGATATCTTTGGTGTAGCTGCGCTGGGGCTGACTTAGGAGGGACGGCGTGGTGGACACCTTAGGTGTAGCTGACAGGGGTGGGACCACCTGGTGGGCACCTAAGGTGTGGCTGACTGAGGAGGGACCATGTGGTGGGCACCTTAGGTGTGGCTGACTGGGGAGGGACCATGTGGTGGTCCATCTTCATGCTACACCCAGTGACATTATATAGAAAGCCCTTTAATCCATGCTCTCATCTGTAGACAAATGGAGGCTGAAGGTGTCACCTGACGGGTGGGGGTAGGTGATGCATGTAGCATGTATAAGGTGTGCTGAGGTACATGTTTTACTGCAGCCTGGTGCATCATCCAGGTTTGCCCACACAGCGTCCATCACCCTTAGTGTGCCATATGTCCGCGCTGCCGAGTGGCGCTGTATAAACACAATGTGTGATCCAGGATGCATGTCGTCGTTACCTGGCCGCCCCCTGCCGGCGACCCCCAGGACTAATGCAGCTTTACACCCTACAGCAGCCTTACCGCCAGTCTACGGGCTAACCCACGACAAACTGCCGAATCAATTCTAGTTAACGCTATCTCTGTTACAGATTTCGCAGAACTCTCTCACCCCATCAAGACAGGACAATGATCACCTGAAAAAAAGTGTAGGCGTGTTACATCAACACAGAGCTATAGTGTAGACACGGGGTATTACTGCGACCTTCTGTGGGTTTGGTAAAGGATTCAGGGTTTTTTCTCAGTTTAAGTGAGTCCACAAAGAACTCGTTTATTGCAAAAAAGTTTCTCTTTAATGCACAAAGATCGATTATTCTGTCACTCGTAATGTGGTAGGTGAAAGATTGAGAACACAAGGTTCCTCTATTCAAAGTAGTTTATTTCTACCACTCATTTTTTTTATTCTAGTTATTTTTAGAATAAGGACCGTTATTTTGGGCGTACATGCCGTCTATCAGACACATAAGGGAGTGGTCATTTTTTAACAACAGGGGGGGGGGGGGTCGGTGGATTTTTTTTTGGGGGGGGGACCCAACAAATTTGGACCCCTTGAAGGGGGGACCAAAAAGGTGTGGACCCCTCTTGAGGGGGGACCAAGAAAATTGCACCCCTTGTAGTGAAAAAGCCCGCGTGTTACTACAGCTCAAAGGCATCGGCCGCGCTCAATTTCAACCTGCCTGAGGTGGGGGGGGGGGGGGGGGGGGACCAAAAGAAATTCGACCCCTCAGGTGGGGGGGACCAAAAAGATTTCGACTCGCTTACGCGAAAATCCACCGACCCCCCTGTTGTTAAAAAATGACCACTCCCTAATGTATATTGAGGTGATGGCCCTTATTGCCCTTATTGTCCTTATTGCCCTTATTGCCAACACCTAACTTCTAATCCTAGCTGACTTTCTGATCTACAATCTCGGGAACCTGCATGCCCTCTAAGGGCCGCATATAGTGCTTTAATGCACCATGTCCTTTATCGTCATGATGCATGCAGCCAGCCCTGCCTTAACTTACCACGGCTGTATGCATGCATTATGGTGACCCTACAGAGTTTATGAACTCCCAAAAGATCGGCATGATGCATTCATGCAGCCCTGGTGAGTGTCGCAAGGGATTCATCCATGCATCATGACCACCACTGGTGTGAACATTAAAGCACTCTGCGGCCGTTAAAGGATGAAGATGCAGTATCTGGGATCCTGTACCACGTGACCCGCGGTGTCATCACATTGAGGACGACCTAGGTGTCTGCGTCTTGTTTTATCAGACAAGTGTTAGTGATGGATATAAATACATGGGTACAGACCCCCCCCCCCCCTACACACACACACACATCTACCCGCCCACACTTGCACTGCAGCACCTACTTAGGCCAAATAAAAAAGGTATGTTTCAGGTTACCTGACCCTACCTAGCAAAACAGGGCCGACCCTAGACATTTTTATCCAATTTTGAAAAGATATTTATAATTTAGTAATTTTGGGTCTACTCCAGGGTCAATTTGATAGTCTAAAGCGCTGATTCCACCAACGCTACGTGACGGATCCGTCCATTTTTTGGACGGATCCGTCCACTTTTTGGACGGATCCGTCCAGTGACGGGTTGGTGGAAGCCATTTTCCCCGTCATCGCCCCGCCAAAAGTGTGACGGAACCGTCAGAATGGCTTCCACCGGTCCGTCCGTCAACGGATCCGTCAACGGACGGACTGGTGGAAGCAGGAAAATGCCAATCCGTCCGTCAACGGGTGACGGATCCGTCACCATTTTGGCGGATCCGTCAACTGACGGGAATATTAAAAAAATTAGATATTTCCGTGCGTTGACGGAAACGTCCAAAAGTGTTCAATCCGTCTGGTTTTCCGTCAGGGCGCAGTGCTGCAGACTGGCGGGAAATTTCTGTACCTTTAGTTCACGGCGCATACAACACGTGGCGCTGCGGGCGATGTTGTGTTTTGCCGTTTTCTGTTCACGTGACCTGCACTTCCGTCCGTACGCAAAGGACACAAAATGGCAACGAGAGGAGGGCGGAAAGGCCCCTCGGCGCAAAGCAAAAAGGAGGACAAAGCTCCTGGAAAGGGCAGGGGTGGAAAAAAACGGATCCCCCCGACCGAGGAGGAGGCGGTGCCGCTGGAGGAAACATCAGAGAAACCGGTAGGTCGGCCGAGACGCCGAAATGTTACAAAACAGCCAACCAAAATTACCCATGTCATGGCGGATTCCGTCTCAAACGCCTCCAGTGCAAGTGAGGACATAAAAACCAAAAAGACATTGGGCGTGAAACGAGGTGGCGCACACAGTAAAAAGCAGGCCACGCCACCGGAACAGACCCACACCCGTGCACACGCGGCGGTGGCCACTATGCCAGTTAGGACTGAGAAGGAACGCAAGTTAAAACAGAAGATTTTTGATATAATCAGACGTGGTGAAGAAAAGGAGCTCGCCATATTAAGGGGTGAGGATGTGTCCATCAATGATGACCTGGAGGAGGAAGCTGGACAATTTCTTATGCAATGCACTATATATGGGGGTATTTGACAACATGTCTAGCTTTAAAATATAGGTATATCCCGGTGTCATTTATATACATGTAAGTGCTATAAAACTTTATGTACATGTTTTACTTAAAGTACCGGTACAACGCTATATTTGAAAACATTTGCATGAGTTGCTGAAATCATTCCAGCCAAAAGATGAACGGGTGTTTAATGTACAACACTTGATGTGATTCTGTTTTGCTTGACTTGGAAAATAAGATATAAAAGTTCTTGTTATATTTTGTAACCTGTTGTGTCCCATTTGTATATAGATGAAAAGTGGGCAGAAAATATATCATGTATGAATTAGTGTAGATTTAAATCCATTTTAGAATGAAATTTTAAATAGGGAAAAGTTATTTGAAATGAACTTTTTGATACTGTAGTGCTAAGTATGAGTCAGGGGACAATGTGTGTGGGTATTGCTTCATCGGGTGAAGAAAAAGTCATGCCTCAACACCACGTTGTATTGATGCCTCAGCTCCCCTTCTTTGGTGAGACACCAGTCTGCCAAATCCGCCCGCATTTTCTTAACCTCCCACTTCCTGTTCCGTGCAGCTGAAGGCTGCCCTCCTGGTAGAGATGCCTCTCCCCGCCACACTCCTCTGTGCTGACGGTAGTCCCGGTCCTCCCAGTCTGTGGCCTCTTTTGGTACATAGGCTGCAGCAGCGTTTTTCCTCAAATAATTATGTAGAACAATGCATGCCATAATCACAATGTTAGCGTTTTCCGGCTCCATCTCGATTTCACGTCGCAAGATTCTGAAGCGCGTTGCTAAAATTCCAAAGGCATTCTCAACTATGCGCCGACATCGAGACAACCTGTAATTGAAAATGCGTTGTGGCATGGTGAGGTCTGCGGAGGGGAAGGGCTTCATGAGATGCATGTCCATTTCGAAGGCGTCATCCCCTACAAAGTAGTAGTTGAGTAATCCTTTGAATCCTGGGAAAGGTGCCGGGTCTGGTATCCCCAGCGGATTGCCTTCTTTGGTGATGTCCTGACAAAACGCTGAATATTTCCATATGCTGGAGTCACCAGATCTGCCTTCCGACCCCACGTCGACGAACATGAAGGAGTAGTCTGCGTCAACTAACGCAAACAGCACCACTGAGTAGAAATTCTTATAGTTCCAATACAAGGATCCAGACTTCTTGGGGCGGGTAATACGGACATGCTTGCCGTCTAGTGCTCCCAGCACATGGGGCATGTTCCACCTGTCATGGAACATTTTACTGACGTGCAGCCACTCCTCCTTTGTACTGGGGGGCTGCAATATATAACATGTTATATGATTTTAGTTTTTCCCTTTTTTGTTGGATTATTTAGCATCTTTTTACTGACATGCCCTACTACATATTTTTGGGGATGTTTTAATTTATTTTTAGCCTTTATTTATTGACATGGCCTACTACATTTCTTGGGGTTTTTTTTTTTGTTTAATTTTAATTTTAAACCAAAAAAAAAATATTTTTTTTTTTTTATTCACCTTGAGGTACTCCTCGTGTAGGCAAGCATATATTGCTTTGCATGTGTCCTGTATTACGGGGAGCACAGTAGAATGTCCAACCAGGTAAGACTGTGCGAGGGTATCCACGCTGTCACCACGCGTCAGGTAACGCATAGTGAGGGATAGACGCTCTTCAGGAGTCACACACTTCCTGTAATTGGTGTCCTTGTATTGGATTAAAGGACGGACGCGGTCCAGTAACTCCTTGTATACTGTAGCAGGCATGCGTGTTGTCTTGCGGAAAGTGGTGTGACACCCCAACTGAAAAAAGCACAAAAGCAGGGATTTTATTACATGTTTTTTAATTTTTAATTTTAATTCGACGAACATGAAGGAGTAGTCTGCGTCAACTAACGCAAACAGCACCACTGAGTAGAAATTCTTATAGTTCCAATACAAGGATCCAGACTTCTTGGGGCGGGTAATACGGACATGCTTGCCGTCTAGTGCTCCCAGCACATGGGGCATGTTCCACCTGTCATGGAACATTTTACTGACGTGCAGCCACTCCTCCTTTGTACTGGGGGGCTGCAATATATAACATGTTATATGATTTTAGTTTTTCCCTTTTTTGTTGGATTATTTAGCATCTTTTTACTGACATGCCCTACTACATATTTTTGGGGATGTTTTAATTTATTTTTAGCCTTTATTTATTGACATGGCCTACTACATTTCTTGGGGTTTTTTTTTTTGTTTAATTTTAATTTTAAACCAAAAAAAAAATATTTTTTTTTTTTTATTCACCTTGAGGTACTCCTCGTGTAGGCAAGCATATATTGCTTTGCATGTGTCCTGTATTACGGGGAGCACAGTAGAATGTCCAACCAGGTAAGACTGTGCGAGGGTATCCACGCTGTCACCACGCGTCAGGTAACGCATAGTGAGGGATAGACGCTCTTCAGGAGTCACACACTTCCTGTAATTGGTGTCCTTGTATTGGATTAAAGGACGGACGCGGTCCAGTAACTCCTTGTATACTGTAGCAGGCATGCGTGTTGTCTTGCGGAAAGTGGTGTGACACCCCAACTGAAAAAAGCACAAAAGCAGGGATTTTATTACATGTTTTTTAATTTTTAATTTTAATTAATTATTTCATTTGCATTTAAAAAATATATTTCATTTCAAAACATGTAGATTCATTTTTACATTTCTTGTTGCTGGTATTGTTCACAGTAAGGAACCAACTTACCCTGAGGAAGTCGGACTCCAATTTGGCTAGTGTGTTCCTCTGGGTGTAGTCTGTACGGGCGTTCAGGTAGGGGGACATCCAAAATTCATGTGTCCTGCGCCTTTTCGCCATGCGTTCCATCAACACAGCTTCATCTTCGTCAACGGACATCAGCACTGCCACCGCGGCGGAAATGAGTTCAGCACGGTGCACATCCTCCCGTACGGGGGGGTTGTTAAAACGCCACATGTCTGCCATAATGCTGCTGGAGGAAACGTGCTCTGTACAACCTTCCTGCTCTGTTTGACACTGCCGCGTTTTTACGGACACAGATCACGTGATTACATCATGTGACTTCCACTGCTCCATACACAAAGAACTGGACGGATCCGTCCAGAATGGACGGATCCGTTGACGGACGGAATCAGTGGAAGCAGAAAGTGGACGGATCCGTCCAAATTGGACGGATTTGAGTAATCCGTTGACGGACGGATAGGACGGGGAAATTGACGGATCCGTCACGTAGCGTTGGTGGAATCAGCGCTTAAGAGTCGACGCCGTTGTCGGCAAGTGAGCTCTTCAGTTTGCCAGTCAATTTTTGGGTGCTTTTCAGGCTAAAGTGTTTTTTTTATTTAAAAAAAAGGGGGAAAATCCGACCTACCCTACCTAGATTTTTAGACCATGTAACCTGAAACACACCTTTTATTTATGTTTTGGCCTTACCTACCTACAGACATGGTGGACAAGTTTGAACATTTGCAAGAGGGAGGGCATGCTATTTAAGAGTTTCTGTATATTTATCTGTTTTAGATCTTCCCATAAATATCTTCTCCTTTTTTTCTTTTTCTTTTTTATTGGGGGGGGGGGCATGCATACATACACAATACTTTCCCTCTGTCCTAGAAGGTGGTTAGGGCATGCTCCCGCGAATAAAAATGAACATGTATGTTTTATTGTGTGCTATAGATGAGGTGCGTGAGGTTCGGGGTGCTACCTTGCATGTAGTGCTCAGTGTATCTATGTGGGCGTTTGGGGGGAGGGGGCAACTGGGGTGAGGCTGTGGTCGCACAGCTATGTGTGGTCTGGCTACTGGAGGAGATCCCTATACATGCATTAACAGATAAGTTCACTTTTATTCTTCTTAAATGTTAGATTGGGTCCTGATTCTAAAAGTAGATTTCTCCATTTGACTGTCAACATTCCTACATCAGATGGTGTCAACAGGAGGAACTCAGTGTGTCAGCCCCATCTCCAGTCTCCGCCCCAACAAGGGAAGGGTCCAGCAGTGCAGTACACCATGTATAGGGACAGTTTGCTTCTTGTGTAAATTACAGACTGTCAAGTTGCAGGGAACCATCTAATATCATATATTACCTGATGAAGCCTAACTTTGTCGAAACATTGTGGTCACATTAAACAAAAATAAACCTGCCAACATGTAGACATGCACTTTACTTCATTCGTTGTGGTTGTGTTGATCATCTTGAGATATACTGTAGATTTGAAAATAAATCATATATTAATGGTGCAGTTAAAGTCAATTCAGGTGACGCAGAAACGGCCGCAGAGTAGACAAGACAATATATGCCATCATCAGAATACTCTGTCTATATCTGTGAAGACAGGTTTGTCCCTAAGGGTGCCGCCCCCAGCCCCTGACACAGTTCAAGCCCCCCCTGTACAACCACTATCTGTGTCATAACCGCTATCTGTGTCAATAACATATAGAGGTTGACCATCCAACCGCTATCTGTGTCAAAAAAACGCTATATGTGTCAAATTAAGTGTATCAACAAGGTGTTATCTGTGTCAAGCATATCTGGTATTTCTCCTTACAATAAGTGTGTCAAAAATGCTTTGGTAGTGACTTTGTGGGTGTGTAACACCTGTAGGGAGTTTGGTACAGAAGCCTAGGAGGGCCAGATCTAAAAAAAACTTGAAAATATTTTTAAGAATCTTGAAAAAGTTAACTTTCTTCAAAATGGCCAAATTTGCGAGAAAATATAAAAAAAAACATGAAAAAGTAAATTTCCCTAAAAATGACCAATTTTAGGAGAAAAAGGTAAAAAATCATGAAAACATCAATTTCTAGTACAAATGGCCAATTTCCAGAGAAAAACTTCCAAATCTTGAAAAAGTCAATACCTCTTAAAAGATGGCCAAATTGGCGAAAAAAGGGGAAATAATCGCAAAACTAAAATCTAGAAATAATCACTGCTAAGAGGACATGGTAAAAATATAAATTTCCAGAAAATGGCTGCTGTACAGCCACTAAAATGTAAAATGTTTAAAAAGACAAATTTCAATGTAAATGGCCAAATTTGCGGCGGGGAGGGAAATCGCAAAGAAGTCGACTTTCCCGAAAATATTCAATTCAGAGAGAAAAATTGAGAATGTCCCTGAAAAAAGTAAATTTTTGGGAAAATGGTAAAAGCTCATAGAAGAATAGTCCTATTTGTTATTGTTGACATCAGTTCTTTGGTTACAAAAGTTTAAAAAAAACTTTCAAACATTTCATAGCCTTGACACAGATAGTGGTTACTCTACCAACCACTATCTGTAGTAACACCGCTATCTGTATCAACCTTACTATCGGGTAGGGTAGCAGGGGTAGACACTAACATCTTCAGCTGTGGGCCACCTGGGCCCGTAGCTCTAGAAAACTACAGGCCCGGACCAAGATCTGTGGGCCAATGGTCAAAATTATGTTTTCTTTAAGACAAAAAAACATGTATACTTCTGATTGGTCTATGAAAGACTGAAATCAATATGATCGATTCAGGAACATTTCCCTCTTTTCAACGATATCTTGCATCACTATAGTTGTCAGGAAAACTTTATTTAAATGTCTTCCAAATACTTCTGCGGGCCACCCGGGCCCGTAGGAATGCTATTGTGCAGAAAACTGCGGGCCCGGACCAATAACTACGGGCCATTGGCTCCCGGGCCAGGGTTAGTGTCTACCCCTGGGGTAGGATAGGAAATACAAGAAAGGTCAGGTGAGGTCAAAATCTTGTCAGGGCACATAATGATCCACTTTTTTCTCTGTCTACCCCCCCTCCCTCAAGGGGTTCAAATTTGCTGCCCCCCCCCCCCCCCTTTAAACAATGCCCGTGTCCCACATGATAATTGGTGTGTACATGCTTGGTATGAGTCTTTGATAGAAATTGCTCATATGACACAGATAGTGTCTATTGACACAGATAGAGGTTGGATGTGCCTATAGACCATGAAACACAATGTAAAAGAAGTTGACACAGATAGCGGTCATTACTACAGATAGCGGTTGGATGGTTGCTACAGTTAGCGTTTTTTTGACACAGATAGTGGTTGGATGGTCGACCTCTATATGTTATTGACACAGATAGCGGTTATGACACAGATAGTGGTTGTACACCCCCCCCCCCTTACGCGTACAGAGACAGGACAGGAGGGAGGAGGGGGTGCAGGAGACATGTCCGGGAGGAAGCAGCTACTACTCTGTAGTAGATAGTGCGCTGGTGTTCCCAGAATATGACCCTATTCAAACACAGACTTGTGTCGGGGATACCATGTCTGTTTATTGTTGAGGTGTGGACATTTTTTAGCGACCACTAAGAGGTTAATGGGCACCACCCCGCCTCCATGACATACAGCGTTATCTGGGAGCCACTTGTCATCTATGGAGGATCCACGAGTCTAAGTAGATCCCACACCTACAGCCCACACCAAGCCCTGGGCGCAGTCCAAGTAGTCGAGTCAAATAGGGAAGGAGTTGATTATATTTCTGGTTATGTACATTTGTCCTTGCTTCTCAAGAGATATTGTAAAAGCCATTTTAAAAGGAAAAGCAAATGTTGCTTAAACGAACTTTTAATGAAATATGCATGTCTAAAACGTAGTTGAAATGGTAAGTATAGCATGTAGTTCAAGGAAATCAATGCATTTAAAATTCAAGATGCCCCCCCCCCCCCTCCTCTCCCCCCAAAAAGGAAGGACACATGGAATTCACTCTCATATCGTTGAAGCTGTACTCTATGAAACTATGACTGCATGTCAACAAATGCCAGATAAATATGAATTTTGAACTTTATTAGAATTAATAGACTTGGAGTATGTATAGTATTTTAGCCACCAAAATATGTGGGTGAATACTAAGGTATTGTGTAATTAAGTAGCAACATACCTGCTCTAAGCTCCATTTTAACTATTTAATCTGGAAATCTGAAATCCTACTGGGATATGAATCCTTCAAACAGCAGTGCTTTTTCAGTGCCCTCCAAATCATGTGTCTATCAGTCTGTCATATCATTCTTCGTAACATGCACCATGTGTCTATTGGTCCGATTAGAATACCTATATAGCATACCGGTACATGCCTAAAGGACAACGAAAACGCATCTTGGATCAGTCGGGAATCGACCCTTGGACCTTTCACACAAGCATGCTTGCTAGTACACTGCCATCCCTTCCCTGATAGTTGACTGCGCCTTTACTAGATTGGTAATAATGATATACAGAGAGGGGAGAGGGCGTGGTTACCCTAGTGGTACTCCCCTGTGGTCCTACCACCAGGGCACATATTGTTAACCTAATTGTAGCACTCATCAGTGAAATCTTCCCTGCAACTTATAAATACATTTTCATCACAATAGCCAAATCCTATTTTTGAATTCATGCATGCATTCGTGTTTATATTTCATTCTTGATGACAACCAAATGCATATAACATCATAGTGCCCAATGAAAGTAACTCAATCGATTGTGTGCATTGGTGAGGTAAAATTGATGAAGAAACCAGAGCCGACAACTAGGGAAAATAGCTGTAGCATATAGATTTTGCTGAAGCTAATTAAGGAGTAGACATGGGAAACACATAATTGATATCCCAATATTAGACCGATGTTATAGTCGTATATCAACAAGTTGCCAACTTTGAATCATTGTTTTTAGCCCACTGGGGCAATGTACAGTTATTAGGGTGTGGTTTCCTAGTAATTGAGCCAATATGTCAACAATACACGTGATAGGTGAATGTAACATAAGTTGTGTTAACTGTTATTGTTGAGGGTAATGAGAGATGCCCCCCCCCCCCTGCACGTGCCCTCACAATTAAACCAGTGCATCCCTCTCCTGTATCCTCTCCTGGGTCAGGAACCATGTTAATGCTGTATCATAGGGATGTTGGGCCTGGATTGAATTACTGTTCATGTATAGGGATATATCACAAATCATGGTGACACTTCTGGCGTCTACCTCTTTGAGTATCCTGTAAGCTGAGAATGGTACAATATAGGACTAAGGTTCAGAGACGGACGGACAAATAGAATAACACCACAACCTACTGAACTGGTCAACATTGTCATCTGAGCAAAATAGGAAAAAAGGTGTGTTTCAGGTTCTATTGTCTGAAAATCTAGGGTAGATAGGTCGGGTTCTTTTTGTTCAAAATTGGATTAAAGGTTCGAGGATCGGCCCTGTTCTGCTAGATGGGGAAACCTGAAACACACCATCTATTTTTTTTCGGCCCCGTCATTAGTCATTGAACGTCAGACAATCGCCTTATAACCCAAAAACTGGAAATTAAATATGAAACAAAATAGTAAAATACTATCAACAGAGGCCCAGGAGAATCTGTCCGAACTGTTTATTTCATTTTGAGATATAGTGGGGATTTAGAACAGGCGCACACAGAGAAAAATGTGAGAGTCTGGACCCACATGCCACAGTCTGGCATGTGTTTCCAAAAAAAACACCCTCATATAAAACTTCAGCTGTAAAGAGGGTCCAACATTGCTTGACTGTCATGCTAATGTAAGTCCAGCACTGCCTGACTTTATCTCAAAACAGTGTTCAACAATGCTTGCTCATCGGCGTGAAAATCAGGAAATGGCTGACCCTGGTCGCTGAGAATTTCATGCTCTAGCAGAGTCTAGCAGTGTCTGAGAGAGAGATAGTTAACCCTTTAAGGATGCATGTCGCTAAAAGATGACATTTCTCAATACTGCATTGTGTCTCCACCCGGTAACAAAGAAGGCTCAGGCTACCTGTGCCTCATTGCAGAGTCAAGCATTGGGAAGAGAGTCTGACTGACTCTGGTATAAAGAATTGTCTTGCCTGACTGTCGTTCAAGGATCAGACTGGATCAGACTGACTCTCAAAAGGGAGTAACTTTTATGTAACCATTAAAGGAGGCTCAGCTTGACTGTTGTTTAATGGAAGTGAAAGTCCAGCGGACTTCCTTGCTTCAGGCAGCGCATGGACGTGGGGAGAGTCCAGCTGACGCTCACTTTTCCTTTAGGCAGGGGTGGGGGCCTATTTGGGTGAAATTTACGGGGTTTTGTTTAATGTAAATCTTGACCAAAAAGTTGTAAGTACTCAGTAAACGATTTTTCCAATAATAGTGATTCCTGTGCCACCCCCTCCTTCACAATTTGAAATTCATTGATCTGCCACTGATGAAGGCTTGGGCATAGATTCTGTCTAAGGCCAACCCCAATCAGCGGAGAAACAAGTAGCGTGGACAGGATGATGTTTTTGATTTAATGTGTTTTTTTAGTTTACTTCAAAGAAACAAAAAAAGTGGAGAAAATGGGTGGAAAACTAAAGTTTCTGACTCCTCCGCAGTTTCCTCAGTTTATAAGAGCTGGGTTACGGGAAGAATACACCCTGTGCACCCTGTAACATGTACACTGTGCAGCTCCTGGTGGGTGGTGTAGGTGAGTGGTGTGGCAGACGACATGTACACAGACGCTACGTCATGACGTCTTGGGACGTTAAGGACGCCGTGTTTACGTGTCTGGGGGCCGAACCATAAAAAATATCACGTTTGGGACGTGATATTCACGTCTGGACGTGAGAGTTGCTACATCTCCACGTTTGGGACGTGACAGTCACGTTTTGACCACGTCTGGCATATGCAATCATGACTATAATGCTTAATTCGTATCAAAATTGTACCATTAGGGGTTACACTTACTGCACATTATGTATAAATAAATTGTTGTCCGTTTGGATGGAAATAAACAACATTTATCATTTTTCTTAAAAGTTGGCGATATTTGCTACTTGGGAAATCATCCCCTAAGTGCCAAACGTGGAGGGGACGTGACCCTCACGTCTGAGACGTGACTTTTTTATGGGTTGCAAATTCTCACGTGTGAGACGTGAAAATCTTTATGGTTCGGCCCCCTGTGGTCAGTCGGCAGACGGCGCTACCTGACCCTGTGCACGGACGCCGTGACGTCAGCACATCCAACGTCCCAACTGCTCGCAACGACTCACTATAAGGCAGCAAGCCATGTCAAGTCTGAGAATATTTTACAAGGTTGATGTCTTTTTCTTAATGATAATTGGCTCAGGTATATTCTAATAATGTGAATTAATGGTTGCCTTTAATCACTTAAAACATTGTTCAGATCTACCCCTGGGTATTTCTAAGAGATCTCAGACGTACCTATGTTTATTTATGGTCAATGTGCTACATTTGGAGGGCACACTTTAAAGTGCTGTAAAGGCCCGTGGCTGGGCCCCATGGCACCCCCTTTCTGAGCTCGTACGCCCATGGATACCATCTGATATGATTGTGCCCCACCCCCGATACTAGTATATTCTATGCACGCACGAGTTAGCTCCCCCAGGTGAGAGGACAAACGTTTAGAGCAGTATCTTAATCAGACTATTAAGACAATCTTATTTGTCTTAACTTTAAAGGGGCTTCTGCCCCCCAACAGACTATCTTAAAAGTATTTTTGTATGGCTTTTCTTGTAAACCGAGGGAATATACTGACAGTGTCTCAATACAAAACACTGCTGCCCCAAAATAAGCCACTGAATGAAGATATTTAGATTTAAGATTAAGATAACGCTCTACACTTTTGTCCTCTCACCTGGGAGAGATACCCCATATTTGCATATTCTATTGTGCAGTGTTTACACAGTTATAATGCGCTATGCCTTTTGCCCCCATGCTTTTGCAGTCATGTTGCGTGAATGTCGCCGTGATGAGTAACTCGTCGTTGCTGCATTCAAGCCCAAGGGAACAGCGCATTAAATCATTATGTGGTCCTTACATGGTTATAAATCGCTACAATGTGTCCGTACACACCAAAACAGACATGACGGTACGGCACTGCCGCACATGATGCTACGGCACAGGGGTCTGCACAGGATACTTAGTATATTGAAGCGGCGCGCGGAGGGGGGGGGGGGCTTTTGAGGGAGTGGCAATAATTTGGGGGTGCCAATGTTTGTCAATGAGCACA
Source organism: Harmothoe impar (assembly GCA_947462335.1). Taxonomy (NCBI): domain Eukaryota; kingdom Metazoa; phylum Annelida; class Polychaeta; order Phyllodocida; family Polynoidae; genus Harmothoe; species Harmothoe impar. Next base: position 13,970,785 of record OX381721.1, on the reverse strand, counting down.
ACATGCTACAAAAATCGGCACCTCCGCCTCCGCCTCCCCATCCCACGTGTTATAAGATGCTGCATGAGGCAGGAGTGTCAGCAGCCACATCACATGTAGCATAAACCACACTACACACCAGTTTGTAACAAAAAGGAAAAAAGTCTTTCTCGATAGGATTCCTGTGAAACCAATATGCCCCTTCGGCTCCCGGCCTATGTTGTATACAGAGTTTGTGACCTATGTGCCCGGCTCCCTTACAATTGTGTCTGTTGGTTTGTATCTGGGCGACTCCTGTTACAAGACTGGTAGAATTAGATTACGATGGTTCGAATGATAATATTGAATTGTCCAAACATAGGCTGAATTGGAAACTATCATGGTGTGTATAAAAACACGCTCTTTATAATGCAACCAAATATGATGCACAGTAGATAATCACATCACAGGATTAATTTTAATTATTGATCTTTTATGGACTACCATTTTGCGTTTGACATTTCCAGTTGGCAGCGGGGTTTGAAAAGTTGCAACCTATTAAACGAAAAGAACACGTTATACAGCATTTTATAACGTTTTATGGTGTCATATAACGTTTCTTTAAGGCTCCTTACTATGGTATGACGTTACATAAATAAATATATATATATATATATATATATATATATATATATATATATATATATATATATATATATATATATATATATATATATATATATAACGCTAATTTGACGTAAAATAACGGTGTTTTTCGTTAGCTGGGAACGCTCCTGCCCTTGACCGCGCCCCCTCCTAGCCCGCTCAGGTGGGGAAGATGATGAAGATAATAGGTCGCGACCATTATATTCGACATGCACGGCGACATGGGTCTGACTCCTAGCGACAACGGCATAAAGAACAAGAAATAACCAGTATGAAACATGACCTTGGCCTAAAATCGTCAAAGTATACATGGTGATCATTAGGGGATAGATACACGCGACATGGACATTTCTCGACAGGGGACTCCCCCTGCCCCATCGCTGGACGCTAGATAAGATTCAGTCTAAAGGAGAGCTGGTTGTAACTCATGGCCTGCCCTGCCCGGTGCAGTTACCATTAAAGCTGTATGTGGCGTTGTCTTTACGACAATGGGCGCCCTGCATACAGGGAGTGTGGGGTGAGGTGTGTGGCCATGTCGGGCCGCTATCTCACCCTGTGCTGCAAACACAGCCTGCACGTAAATCTACACACGCCTTTCACACACACCTCCCAGCTCACTCAAACACTCACTATGTACTCCTACAATATATATGGCAAGCCATATGTTCACCTCCTATATTAGCGTTTCTAGATTTGATATCAGCGTTTTTGAATTGATATCAGGGATTTTAGAATTGATTTGAGGTGATATTGGATTTCAGTAATTCCAACAGCAAATATAGATTGCCTGATATTAGTTATATGTAATTTACACCTGAGGTTCATTCAATAATTTTCTAATATCAAAATTGGAAACTCTGATATTCAATATCAAAACTCCGATATCAAAACATGGAAAATCTAATCAATATCAAATATCAAAACTTCAATATCAACTATTGAAACTCTGATATCAACGCTTCACACTTATATATCAAAGTCTGAAAATTCAATATTGAGGATGGACATGTGGCTTGCCACAGACGCCCTACAGGCGGGTTGATAGGATACACTGATAACACACACGGGCCGCTCCTGCACCCACCCACACTGCTGATTAATGTAGGCACTTACTGATTGGACGATCTTTTCTCTCACACTCATTAAACGCTTAATGTTTTATCACTTGAATTGAACGATATACGTTCTTCAGATAGGCTTACCCATGCCATCAAATTGGTTTGAAATTAAAATTATTGCAGAAATATTTTCATGCACACAACCGTATGTAGACCCATGCACACAATATGAATATTTACCAATATGTGCACAACTGAGACATTATATTAATTTGCCATACGTCCCATATACAGCTGAGAAGGACAGTAGCCCACAAACCACCGACCCAGTCACCATGATCACCCCCGGCATCACCCATCAAGTAAGCCCCCCACCTCTCCGCCAAGTAAGTCTTATAACCACAAGAATTTAACTAAGGAGAAGACCCCCCCCCCCCTCACACACACACACACCTTGACCATCCCTCACAGTTATGGCTGGATCCCTAGAAGAAGGGAGACGTCCCTCCCCTAGTTTGTGACGTCAGGCTGAAACCGGAAGCTAGGTTAAGCGTTCGTGGAAGGTAGTATAGAGGGGGAGGTGGCGGCACATATAAGGACGCTGGTGTGGAGGACCGTCACACAGACCAGAACGAGGCCCCAGTACCCATACCCCAGACGCGGCACGGACGCAGTACAGACGCCGCACACTGCTGGATACACAACACACTGTGTAACACTGTAGGGATACTCCATCATTACACTCATTACACACGGATACACTCAGAGCACTGATACTCACAGCTTTATACATCATCTTATCCAGGTAATTATATTATGTGAAGTTACCTTTTCTTTATTATTCTGTTTTGCAACTGTATTGACTTTCAGTGGCGCACTCTTGGTTCTCTTCTTGTTTTCTATTGTTTTCTATTTTCGAAGAAACATTTGCAGTAGTTGATTATCTCGATTCTAGGTATATTTTTAGTTACCCCCTATTTACATATATATATATTCCGTATTCCAAAAGTTCGCTCCGTCAGATAGATAGTTATCACATGTCACAGATGTGTGGATCAACAAGGGAAAAGGGACCTCCGCGGGGGATTTTTAGTACCAACTTTGGCCACCAGGGGGCTCCATATAGCCAAAAAGGACAAAGATAAAGCAAAAACTTATCTATACTACATTTTTATGTATAATATGATAGGCCACGTTAGAAGATTCCATCTTTGGTGAAAACATTCCGTATTTGGAATGGAAAAGAACGTTTTTGGGCCTAAATTGGTATTTTTGCACATGTTGGTTGCCATGGAAACATGATTTTCATTCTAAATCGAAAATTTTAAAAATTTGAATGAAAGAAGGCCCCAAAACGATTTCTATGCTGAAAACAGAATGTAAATACCATTTTTGGATCAAAAGCTGTGGCCAATTGTTTGAAAAAGTTTGGATATTTGGTAATTAGCATAATTATGCTAATTAGATAGGAATATCTCTAAAACAAAGGAAGATAGAGCTTATTGGCATTAAAGATTGGACAGTCACCACACATATTCAGAGAGCCAGTACTCAAAAACTAGAAGTGGTACCTGCTTATAAAAGATATCACTGGAAAGCTAATGACATCAATTTTATTATTAAGTTTTTACCTTGGAGGACCCTTTTACCTCGACTGTCCACATGTACTCATGGTGTTCAATGTTTTAACTTTTAATTAAACTTCTCTCAGTGTGTAGTCTGAATTATATAGATGGGTATACGTATGATATATTTCTGAACGAGAGTAGTGCTTACACATGTAGCCACTCAGTGACCAGTGACGGATCAAGGTTGACAAGGTTATTGTAAAGGGGGTAGGGCACTATTGGAAATAGCTTTCCGCGGCCAAATATAGGTAACATTTTACATGAAAGATCTCTCCCAAAATGGGAAGGGGAAGGGGGGGGGCGCACGGCTCCGTGCGCCCCTGTAAGTCTGCAATTGGTAAATGTATGCATAATTCTTGCAATTGTTTTGGTATTTAGGCGACATGAAATATGCAAATGTTTTCATGTGACACAAAACAATGTTATAAGATACAGTGTGATGCACAACATAGTACAGGGATCGGGCATGGGGGAGGGGGACGGCCAAATTGGAATGTAGAAAAGTATAAACCTTCCTACATGTGGCACAACATTATTGTGTTCGTACATGCCATGCATACGCCCTCCCCAGTGTAGGCAGAACCATATACATAATGAAGTTAATATCTACACGATTGTTTACACCTCCTTATAAAATTCAAATCTGATTTTATATATGCATCTATGTATTTTCCATAAAGGCAATGTGATAATGTCTCAAAACAGAACGCTGAAAAGATAGGTTTTATATTTTGACGAGAACCAAAGCTAATAATCCACTGGACTTTGATTTAAAGCATGAATTTTCTTTGATGAAGAAACCTACTTTTCCATAAAGATTCACACAGCCCCCTCTATAGCTCTGTTCGCAGATAGCCGCCCTGCTATGTCAGCCTATTAATCTTCATATCGACGGTGCGGCTTATATGATTGGGCCAGGGTCAGGGTGCTGCTTTTACGCGAGTTTTTGCTACTATGATACAGTGCTAAACTCACCATATTTAGATCACTGGTGCGGCTTATAGGATCGGCCCAAAGTCGGGGTGCGGCTTATACGCAAGTTAGGCTTATACGCGAGGTTTTACGTATGTTGTACACTTAATGCACACGTTGTGTTGATACTAATAGATATGCCTGTATTTTTTAGACATCACCCCGCACACAGACACCAGGATGGCGGTACAGACACACGGACACGTGCTACTGGTCATCTTACTCAGTATCATAGCGCTACACACCTGCTCAGGTGAGTCATAGTAGCGATGGATTAGAGAAATAGCTGTTTTCTCTGCTACTAGTTTGATAATGCTGACTGAAATCAGTAAAAACGATTGGCGTTAGTTCTCATGGAGGTGAACTTTTACCTTATTCCTTTCCCCAAACCCTTCCCCAGATTCCGGGGCAGATCATCCATGCAGTAGGGAGTTTACTATTTTCCTCCATAAGGGCTGCATTTAGGTACAGAAAATTGCTGCTTTTATAGACGGAAAAGGGCTGCATATTAAGATAAAGAGCAAAAACAATTAAAATTGCCACAGTTCAGCCATACATGTTGCAACATGATCACTAACTCGCGCTATTGATTGGTGTAGGAACGAATATTTAAATGGTGTTTTCTTCCCTCCACTCAGAGCCGATACATTACAGGACATGCATATCACTTTTTTTATCTTATAGATCAATTTACATTTTTAAGTGACCTTAATAGCTACATTAAGGACCAGATAAATACTGTTTTAGGGACATATAAGGACTACATTCAGGGAGAGATCAATGCTTCATTTAGAGAGATGAATGACTGTATTCAGGTACAGATAAGGACTGCATTCAGGGACAGATAAAGTGACAGATAAAGGCTGCAATCAGGACAGATAAAGGCTGCATTCGGGAATAGATACATTCAGGGACAAACAAAGACTGCATCTAGGGACAAATAAAGGCTGAATTTAGTAACAGGACTAACATATAAGGCTAATCGATATTGCCTGTACATCGGTGATTCAATTAACATTGAAGAGGAAATACTATTGCATGTAGCCTATTGTCCTTTTTTGCTTACATAACAGGACATGAAAATCACTTTTTCTATTTTATAAATTACATACTAATGCATGTTGTGTTGGTTGACAGGTCAGATTAAGTTTGACGCAATGCGGACCAAGGAGTGCCATACGTGCAGCGACCAGAGCTCTAACGTGGCCTGTAATACCACCCCCGAGCCCTGCGCCAACGCCGACGACGTAAGTCTCACTGATATTACTATTACTAAAAACGTGCTGCATGCTGCATGGGAGCCGAAATCACACTGTGCTGCACCCTCTAAATTTACACGCGTAGTTATGTATTAGATAGACCATGGTTATGAAAAGGTATGTAGAATTAACCACAGCAGCTTTCGAAGCCCAAGTCGCCGTACCAGCAAGCTGTGGTTTATCTACATACCTTTTCATAACCATTGTCTATCTATTTTAAACCACAGCAGTAAGGTTATGTGAGTCTCAGTAGAAATAACCAAGGTGTGAATTCCTTTGTCTTACCCCTCCGCTGTGGTTTAAGGGCTGGAAAATCCGGGTATACTGAATCCGGCCAATACATAACGTGACCTGATAATAACTCACTTCTCCATATACTACTCACACATGCCTTCTGGACAGCCCCCTGCCCCGGGCTCCCACCCCAAATCCTGCAGGGGCAGAGTTACACCCCCTCTCCAAGGTTTTCTATTGTACATTGCCTCTGTAAAAAGTAACCCTTATTAACCTCATACTTATCTAGTAAATTTAACAAAGGGTGTCTGTATTCTCAAAGAAAAAAACGACTTACAGCTTGACTGTCATGGCTAAAGTGAGGCCAAAAGCACGTTTGGATATAGTTCAGTTTTCATTTACAAGAGGGCTCTTAAGGGCTGGTAGCTCAGCTCTTACAGGCACAAGATAGGGTGAATATGTTGTAGCTGGACAATGCCCATGGTCCCCTGTCCAAACACTGCTGCCCTCTGGTGGAACTGTTATTTTAGTCTATGTATGGAAAATGCTGAACTTATTCCCTGACGGACCTGCTTTAAATCACAGGAATCGCCCACCCTACTAAATCTGAGGGCTGTTCATCTGATTGCCCCGATCCCCTCCCATTAACATTGTTTCCATGTACTCCATGTGCAATCCCCATGTGCTAAGTGTGTCTCTGTGTGTCTCTGTAGGCGTGCATGGCGGTGGTGTGGTCGTACCCGGACGGCAGGCAGCGCGTGTACAAGGCCTGTGTGCCCCCCTCCTTCTGCACCGACTTCAGACACAACGACTGTCTTAGTAGCAGGAACCTACAGAGGTGTCGCTACTGCTGCTTTGGGTCCCTCTGCAACTCTGCCCCCGTCTACAGGAAGTAAGTACCATTACCCAGTATATATATGACAACTTTATACACTAGAGTAGTTTTATTCTATTTGATGTGAAAGATGTAAGCATACTTTGGTAGTACACATTCCTTGCACTTATTTGGAACAGCTGTATAGAGGGCTTTTAATATGGACCCTTATATCTATTAAGTGTTTCTGTCCATGGGATACATTTGATATTCTTCCACTACATATAATACTGTGTGTAACACTATTAGGGGAGTTTATTGGGAGCCGGGGTAAGAACGACTAAATGGTCTGAGGGCCCAGTTCTCCAAGCAGTTCCCCCAGAAGTAAGGCCCTTAGAATGAAGCGCACTGGCCTAATGGCTCTCCTTCCAGTTTGATGCTGAAACATGCTAATCCACTATATCTCTCTGGTGCAGCTTAATGAGGATATGCACCTGGTCCATTCCACCAGTACAATTATATATTCATACTTTGCCGTTGTTTACTTTCAGGCCTGCCAGGTGGGACCGCCTCAACTAGATACTACAAAGCATAGGAAAGGCACGACAGCCACGTGCCCTTTTGTCAATAATGTAAAAACGGGACAGAAAATGTTACTGCCCTCTAAAAGATATGAACTGATGTAAAGTAAATCATTTTGTTAACAGTTAAGATAATGAAAATATGAAATTGATTAAGTGTCTCTCAGAGAAATGAGACGTGGATTATAAGAAATATCGGTTAAAAGTGGCCCTCTCGTCACGGGTCTTCTAGTCAACTAATAAGGACCTCTCCTGGTGAGAGGGCGACTTTAATTGGCATATTGTAGCTTGACGCGTCATCAGGATATACGTAGAGAACCAATATCAAACTAAATGTACATTGCATTTGCATTTTCCTATTCCTGATATAGGAGCACATTAAAGGGTTATTGGGATAATCAGAGTATATATCTTTTGTATTCTAGTCCAGTCAGTCAGGGTGATATGCACAACCTAGGTCGAACTGGGATTATCTCCCGGACTAGTGTTACAGCAAAAAGAGGCACGGGCACGGAGGCTATCACATCCTGGGCAAAGTCTCAGCAAATCGATACAAGTTGAAAGTCTATGACCGGGAACAATCTATGACTGGAACAAAAGAAAACGGCTTATTTACGGCTGACATAATTAGAAATATTTAAGATGATAAGGTTCATAGATTTTTAAAACATTCTTAAATTATTTCCTAATATTTCCATGTACAGATTAGATATGCTGATTTCTTTCATTCCGGTTATAGATTTTTCCCAGTCATAGATTGCTCCCGGTCATAGAATTTCAACTTGTATCAATTTGGTGAGACTAAACCCCTGGTGCTTATTACAGCAGAACCCCGTGTGTGCCTTGTGCCATAGGACGTCGTGTATATACTTTACTACTGCCACATTCTGCCTCGTCTCATCTTATAAGTGTGGTTATATTCTACTACTTTCCCTGTATCGGTTTTGTGAGAGGCTCGAGTCTCAGCTATTTATTCATTAAGATTGTAACCAAATAATTAATGTTGTTGATTGTAATTATGATAGAATGCATAATTTATTGCCTTTATAAGTTTATATGGCATTTATATGAGTTATTTATTGATTATTTGTAATGTGAATTCAATAAATAGATAATACAATTTGTTGCTCTTTTTTTATTTCATTTTCATTTGTGATAGCTGAGAGATAAAAGGCTAAAACTACCTATATTGTTATCAATACATAATCATACCTTTTTAAAGCATACTCAAGTAAACCATAGTGTATGTGGCTTCTACGGATCATATAGGGTAGGCCGCCCATGAGATGACCAATTTAGCCTGCATTCACTGCGACCTAGACTTTGAGGAAGTAGCTTATATAGAAAGAAATGTTATTTTCCCACTATCAAAGGCTCATTCTATTCCAAAGATATGTGAGATTGTTATGAGTTAGATTCGATTATTTATTTGGACTATTTATTCTTTAAATCATCTTGTTTAAAAGCTTAGACCTATACTGGTCGATTTGGTACCATGACCTAACCACCCTGTACCATGACCCAACCACTCTCAGCACAGACCTATCCAAAGCACTGATTTGACAATAGACATACATAACCGTGGTATCTATTCAACATAACCCCCCCTCCCATTGAAAAATAATGAACTATGTCGTCATTTTCATCAATATTGTAACATGAGATAAAGCATGGTTATCTGCATGTTCAGAAAGTATTGACAGCCATGACTGACTGCATATGTCTCAGTAGTTGCCTCATGGTCTAGTGGTGGTTTTCTTATGGTTCCACTCTATGGTTCACCATAAATTGGTTACCCGCACCAAGCCTCCATAAATGACTCTGTACTGGGTCTGATACTCAGTCAAACTCGCAACTAGACTTTGAAAATATCTGGTGAACGAAGGAAACCAGCGTTCCTGTACGCAAGACACTGTCTGTACCAGTTAATAAATCAAATCAAATCAGGCCAAATTTTAAAAAAAAAAGAGAAAAAAAAGAGGTTTCTTTCAGGTTACCCGACCGACCCTACGTTTTTTATGTAATTTTGAAGAAATCTCCAGACTTTTTGGGTCAATTAAGGGTATGTAGAGGAGCTGGCTAGAACTTTCATGTAAAAAAAATATTTAAATCCGATCTACCGACCCTAGACTTCCCTCCCATGTTACCTGGAACAAACCCCTTTTTTTGGCCTCACCTGCACTAGAGGTTTGGATAGCCATTAGTGTATATTCTTTTAATATGTGGGAATTTATTTGGCTATTCAAAAAACAAAAAACACACCTTCCACTGTTTGGACGTTTGTGAGTTCATGGAGCTGCTCCCACCACCACCAATCCCCAAAAGACTCCCACCAGCCCCGAAATCAAACAGGACCCCTAGAGTAATAGAAATGAGCAGCCGTAAAATGTGAGTGTTAAGCAAGAGGCACTACAGCTCCAAAACGTAGGTGCACTAACAGTATGTACCCCTTTAACTAGAAACACATATCTAAAGGCAATTCAAGGAGAAACCAATAGCTTTTATTGTACAGAATGGTTCCGATGTATTTCATTTCTATTCATGATCATTGCTGACAATGATATCTATATACATATTTATATAATTATATACAATATACATGTAGTGAATTATATTCCTTTCACAGGGCACATCACAGTTGGAGCTTCATAAATGAACATATTTTGTACCTGAAATACATAACACACTATAAATTCCCAGGGGTTATTATACATGAACCAAAACCCCTGGTTGGAAAATTAAATTGGCAGGTTTCGGTAAATACTATGAGAAATGACCTACAAATGTGTTCTTTTAACCAATAAATGTATTATTTCTGTTGGGCGCTATGCACCAATTTGTGCAAAATGCCAATATGGAATCCTGCGCTGCACTTTTAACAAATAGTGAAGCATCGGAGCCGCATAGAAAGCCATTCTGTGAGGCTTAGAAATAAATATCAGTGAAGGTGCAAGCACTTGTTTCATTTTTAAGTTTTCGGATCAATTTAACGCTAACGAGTAGCAATATGAGAGCAACTCTACATCCCTTTTTAATAAATTGCTCCATCAAATATAGGTATCTGTTTAAAATGTGGGAGTTTCAATACATGTAAAATAAGTTTTTCCAGAATATTGCAGATATCTGTGTATCGCACCCGCCTGTTTAGAACTTGGGAGAAAATTGGCGAATAGCGCCCAACATTACGATAAAATGTCTTCATTTCTTCAATAATATCAAATATATATATACAGGCTCTCTTCCCGGCACCCACCCGGGTAAGGGTGGAAACCCCCTTGGTATAGGTTACTGGTATATGAATTACAGGTGCGGCTTATAAGCGATAATTTATGGTACATAAAATATGAGTATAATTTATAGACAAATTGACAGAGGACTAATACCTTATAGAACCTCTGCAACTAAATAAATGTACACGTTTATATAATTTACATGATACAACACACACTTTGAATTTACAACTGACAATGGACGGATGAATAAATATACAAGAAAGAATATATCGCTTTTTCGAATGACGGACGTTTGACTCTTAAAGTTTACCAAAATTGGATATGGAATATGGGACCATCACAAAATATACAATGTACTAGAATACTAGCAATAATAATGCAGTGCCAGTATTGGGCTTCGAGTACTGTCAATACCATCTCCCATCGAGATGCATGCACCTTTATAAGACCTTCCAGTTGAGTTCCTCGTCTATCTTAGTGTCTTGGAACTGGTCGGTGTTAGAAGACCTTCCAGTTGAGTTCCTCCTCTATCTTAGTGTCTTGGTACTGGTCGGTGTTAGAAGACCTTCCAGTTGAGTTCCTCGTCTATCTCAGAGTCTTGGTACTGGTCGGTGTTAGAAGACCTTCCAGTTGAGTTCCTCGTCTATCTTAGCGTCTTGGTACTGGTCGGTGTTAGAAGACCTTCCAGTTGAGCTCTTCATCTATCTTGGCGTCTTGGTACTGGTCGGTGTTAGAAGACCTTCCAGTTGAGTTCCTCGTCTATCTTGCCATTCTTGGCGTCTTGGTACTGGTTGGTGTTAGAAGACCTTCCAGTTGAGTTCCTCATCTATCTTGGCGTCTTGGTACTGGTCGCCCAGCTTCTTCCACCAGGGTTGCTGCAGGAGCCGCATTTCTTGGCTGTGGTTGAAGCGCGCCCGGGTGGCCACTGGCACCGAGTAGCTCATGTACGACTCGAGGTGACGGTCCTCCAGGTCCAACAGCTTAGGGCCATCTGTAGTGTATATGTATATAGTAGGCAGCAACATTAGAGAGTGGTTACAATAATTTGAAAAATTTTCGTATTGGGGACTTCATATCTGATAGATACGTGCAAGGAGAATTAGTCAGGCTCTCCTCTGTCGTATCTGTATACAACTTTTAGTGCTATAGTGTATGTACATGCTGCTATTCGCTAGACAAAGATAAAGTAAAACTAGTCAGTTACAAAAAAGACTTGTTATGTTTAGATAGAGGATAGAGGTTCCATATGGATAATTATAGGTATAAAACACTTGAATCGAAATCTAGGAAAAACTTTAAGACTAACCGAGTAGCAGGGTGCTGTCCACTGCGAGCTGTGCAAGGAGTGTCTCCCGGTGCTGCTGTGCTTTACGTGTGGCACGTGACACAGTGGCCTCGCGGCGCAGCAGGTTCTGAACCCGTTCATGCAGCAACTCACGGTCCGCCTCCGTCTTTGCCACCGTCTGGAACAGAGACAACCAGACTGTCAGCCACAGCATTACTGCGAGGGACACATATCATAAACACATTTATATTACCGTAAAACCTCAGTTATCTATAAGCCAATTTTTATTTGCCTTTTTAACTTCATATATTTTCTCTTTTTCTCTTTATCCTTTTGCGTCAAGGTGCAAGATGGTGTTTCCATCGTCCTCATGAATTTTTATTTGCTATACCGTATTCGACGTAATAAGCGCCCTCCCCCTAATAAGCGCCCCCCCCCCCCTTTTTTCAGATTTTTTCCCAGATTTTTAATGTGTTCCTCCGATTTTGTTACTGATTTTCACACCTGTGTGTAACATGGAGCACTTCACACCTGTGCAGGTGTTAAGGCCAAGCTAAGTGTGAAGTGATAGGGGTGTGTAGAAGCCTTGTAGAGGCCACAGAGGTCTGTATATAACAGCCATGGGGGGTGCTTATTAGAATGATTATTTGAGGCTGATTTTTCCCTTTAAAATAATCTTTAAAGCGCCCAGGGCGCTTATTACGTCGAATACGGTACACCGAATTTTAACCCGAAAACTCCCACTCTGTTTATAGGTCAGGTGTTAATACATAGACAAAAAATCAGGGAAAAAATCTGAAAAAGGGGGGGGGGAGGTGAGCTTAATAGGAGATCACTTATTACATTGAATACGGTAGGTGTGTACCAATGTGAGGTAGAGGACTCACCACGTGGTTGTCCCTCCAGGTGTTGATGTGTTGCTGCAGCTCCACCCGCCGTGCGTCCGTCAGACCCGGAGGCCGCTGCCAGTTTGGCGGCTCCCGGCGCTTTGACCGCACCTTCTTCAGCCAGGTCCGCACCTACATACAATGTTTAGTCTTTAAGGGCTGCATCTATTGTATTTTAATGCACGAGTGTATTAAACCCCAGGACCAAGGGGAAAAATGCATTAATGCACTATGCGGCCCTGTAATAAGGGGTTAAAGATAGCACTCATTGCAGTACAAGTGTTTATGACCTACAAAGCCAAATAATAGTAGGCATTTATTTTCCATATTACATTGGTCGTTTAGCACCTGTATTAAGCCAATGACTTTTTGTGAATAAATGCCTGAATATCCAGAAAAGTCAGGCCATTTTGTGGCACCCGGGAAGTTTTTCTTTTATGTAATGTTTTATCAAGATTCCTGTAGGTATTAGATTATTAACCAAACATTTAGCAAATATTTTATTCCAAACTGAGATAAGACTCACTTACCCCTCTTTGAATTTTGATGGCAGCCTCGGTGGTTATTTTGTTTTCTTTGTTCTTGACAATCCGTTTGCGCGCGATGAATCCCCTGAAGGTTTTCTGTACCTTGGTGGCTGCATTGTGCTGCTCACGGGACAGGTGCGCGTCCACCTCGTCTGTTAACACATTAACATTAACAATCATTGAATTCCATAGCTCATGTATAGTTAGTAGTTGGGTTGCTCCATTGGAAGCAGGACTTTTAATCATCTGCACAGTGACATGATATGGAGATAGCATTACAGAGGTACTGGAAGTTCTCGTGTAGAAGCTGCGGCTTGTACGAGAGTCAGCACACCAGTGCAGCTTACCGGTATATGATTCTTCCAAAATAGGTGAGAAATCACCGTAAATTCTCGCATATAAGACTCATTTGGCCGATCCTATAAGCCGCCCTGGCGATCTGATTATGGTGACTTTACTACTGTGCTATAGTGGCAAAAACGAACTTATAAGCCGCACCCCCCACCCCCACACTGGGCCGATCCTATAAGCCGCACTGGCGATCTGACTGATACACTAGCCACGGCTTTTACGTGAGAATTTACGGTAGTAGAGTTAATGTCTATATAGGCTTATACAGAAGTAAAGTCTAAGTGTGAGGGGGATACCTGGGTGGAGGAACTCTATGGCGTGTAGGCGGCGCTGGTGCAGCTCCCTCATGGCCCGTTTCCGTCTGAGTGTGAGTTGGTGCTGCAGCTCTGTCCGCTGCTGCTCCTCCTGCCGCTCCTGCTGCTGCACCTCCTTACGGGACCTGGAGTACAAAAGGGACTGGTCAGGTATGGGGGATGTATTGGGGTTGTATTGTTGGTGTACTAAAATATATTGAAAGTATATTGATCAGATGATGCATTGTTGATTTTGCATTGGTGATGGGTTGGTGTAAATGTAAAAGGGGTCGGTTATATCTGTGTAATCAGGGGTTTTTTTTCAAAAAAAGAAAAAGAAAGAAAGAGAAGGGTGTTTGGGGCCGAGCTAAAGAGTGTGTCGTATTTGTACTATATTATTATATTATATTTGGGCAAAAACTCCTATATTTCCTATTTTCTCTTATATTTGGACAAAAAAAAACTGTTTTTTGAAGATTTGTAAAGAAAATCTGAAAATGGTGATATTTTTGGCACTTCATGATAATTGTACAGATCCATTGATGGTGTATAGGTAAAGTATTAAAAGTGTATTGAAGACATACATTGTATTGGTGGTGTATTGGTAATATATTACATGTACTTCAAGTTTGCAGAAACCTTTGCAAACTCACCTAAAACTTCTCTGGAACTTGGCGAAGGCAGTGTTGGCTCGTTTGAGTTTGCTTCGTGTATAGTGACTTTTCCACCATGCCTGAATGACCTTTGCAGCCCGGACCAGTTTCTATAAAACATCGTATATGAATGCATAAGTAAAGGCATGATTAATTTTAGAGCACACAGAAAATATGTCAAATTTGGGCCCAGAGTTCTACATTTGAAAAAAATGTAGACAGTCTTCTGTTTAAAGATATTTTCCGAAGTTCACAGATACTCGTGAATAAAGAAGGTATTCATAGAAGTTTGTTCTCATATTGATTTCACAGCCCTGGTGAGTTAGACGACAGGGCTGCATTCAAGCGTCATGACGACCAAGAGCATGATGCATTAAGTCAGTATGCTGTCCTTAGAGGGTTAGCAGACATGAGTCAGGGTAGTTACCTGTTCCTCGGCCTGCTGCACACTGCCGGCCTCCAGCAGCACCCCCAGCCGCCGCAGGTCCCGGTCAAACCCCCGCTGCAGCCACTTCTTAAGGAGCGGCCCCAGCCCCCTGTAACACACACACATACAGGCTGTAGTAAGGGTACAGCTACAGGACAGCTGCAGAACGTTGTACTGCAGGAAGGGGTACAGAGCAGGGACTACTGCTAGTAGTATCATGCTGAGGGGGAGATCTACTGGTAAATAGGCTACTGGAATATTGACTACGTATGTACATTTTTGGACACTTGTTGTGATTCAACTCATGATTGGACTACATGATGTTTTTGTAATTTTCTTGTATTTTAGCTTAGTTATTGCAGCAAAATTAATTGTACCTTTCAGAATATCAAATGTGTATGGGGCGTATGGTCTTCAGGTAAAACCTTTGTTTGGGAATTTCTATCCATTAAAGGTTGTAATGGTCAGCGAGACAGATACATGTATACTGTTCTACAACTACATGTACAACTACACATGTTTGGGGTGAACGTTCTTTGTGAGACTTTTTAGAAAAGGTGAAGACCAGATGCAGGTTTAGATTGTGGTCCTAATTGTGGTGATGTTTATGTTACGGTGACTGTATGAACAGGACATGGGGTGTCTCCTTACTCTACCAACACCAGTTACACTGTTAGACATCTACACAACATGCTTACAGACCGAGCTACGTTAATCTTTGTCATCAAACAGGAACACAACAGATTATCAACACCCTGATTACCCTATTACAATTTGACATTGTTCGTCCAGATAATTGGTGGTCAGAAGCCTGGACTGGAACCACCTGCCCTGCGCATGGAACCTCTTTTTTTTTCTTTTTTTTTTTTTTTTTGGGGGGGGGGGGTGTTGAAATAATTGAAACAGGTTCGGAACCAGGGGTAAATAAAGTGCAAGAGACTAGAGAGTATGTCTACCCTGTGTTGAATGTAAACAAGTCGTATATATATATATATATGCCCCATGCTTTCTGTAGTACATGTAACATAAAGGTGCAAATTCTTATCGTCTAACACTGTCTTTGTCAAAAAGGTTATTATGACACAGTCGGTGCACTAACACCGATACACATAAAACACAGTCAGTCGCACGCTATACCTGGGTCCTCTCTCCCCGTCTGCCGCGCCTTCCTGGCTATTGGTACCACACAGAAACAAACACAGATTTAGCCAAATAACAGAGGGTACATCAATATGAACACAGGGGTTTAGGTATGTCAGTACTACGCATAGTAAGATAGGAGGGGGTTCAATGCTGTAGCCTAGGGAAAAAGGACACTGTACACAATATATCAGGGTTATTGAAGTAACAAGTAGTCTCAGCAGTGAGGTTAGTTACCTATATCTGCAATGGATATACTGTATATTATATGTATCTGAAATGTTGTACTCTTTGGATGTTATTAGAACACTTCATCTTTATAGTCAACTATTGACAATCACTATCATTATTACATTGTATTGTTGTGATTATTTGAAAGATACAAATCAGTACATGTAATAACAAATAATAATTCTATTCATATCTATATGATATTATATGTATCCGTTTTTCTAGATATGGCGCTGGTCCCAGAGTTAAATAACATTCCAGATGTATTACATTTTTGTACAATATATGCCTACAAGGTTGTATTAGTCGGCGCTAGTCTCCTGCATGAACTACAATGAGAGGGTACAAACATGTGGATAAAACATAGATTAACCATAGTCATATAGCTACCATATGGTTCTAGTCATTCCCTAGCTCTCTATGATATACATTAAAACCTGTATTAATTTATAAAAATAAAATAAAGTTGGCCAAAAAGTTGACATCTTATCAAAATCCCTCATGAAACCCCAAACAGCGTTGATGAACTTACCTCAGTCACACAGACGGAGGGTGTCATTGACTGCCCCCATGTGTCAGTTACATGAACTACATAACACTTTAAACACTGAAATAACTTTTTTTTAAAGAAATGGCGAGACGTATCTCTCTCCATCTGTGTGCTACCTATAGTATAGTATAGGCTATACGTCATCATATTAGGTCATGATCACTCATCATAAATTGGTTATGTGTGCGGGGAAAGGACGTAATGTAGTGTTGGAATCCTTTACACAGACCCGGTTTCTTTGAAAAGAATCAATATTTATGACACCCTTCAGCCCAGCAATTTATCATGTCGTTTCTAAATTGAAAGAAAACAGAGAAGGAGAATAGCTGTCTCACCTGTAGCGCTGACACAACAACTCCACGGTCGGCGGATGCGAATCACAGACCACCAGCAACGTCCGCGCCGCAGAACTAGCAAATACAGCAAAATACAGTTTTCAACCACGGTACATGTCTATGGAATGTTTCTTTGTTGTGCTTCTTATCTTGGGTATCTCTTGTTTTACGAGTTATGCTCAACTATCAAACTTTAAAAGACATGTGACCCATGAAATGTTGAGCTACATAAGATATCAAAGTGAAACCAAATACCCTGACTGTGCATTCCTCACCTGGCCACCTTCTCGTCATCCGTCGCCGACAACTTGTAGATGATCTCATCCAGCAAACTCTGCAGGGTCTTGGGTTTCAGCGTGCTAAATACTCCTCTGTAGTGGATTAAGAATTTAAAGGAGAATTACTAGTATTATCTGGACAGTGATGTGAATGTTAGCGGCTTCTAGCTCGGAAAGGCGGGGGGTGATTATTGGGATTAGCCACAGATATATCGGAAACTATTTTTATCAGCTAGCTTTTTTCATTTAGATGGGAACTGATTATATGTATTTTAATAACATGATAACTCTCCTCATGGACTAAAAATCCTGAGGGTCATTTACTTTTCACTTTTCATCTTTAACCTTTTGCCCCAATAATATTGGCAATATAGCTGGTGCTGCATGCATGACTTACTCGCTCATCCGGTTGGCGCTGTTCACGGTGGACAGGACCATGAGGGCCATGTCGGCGTCCTCCCCCATCAGCAGCTGCAGGAACACGTTAGACTGCAGCACTGTGTGTTACAGAAAACATGTGTTACACCCTTAGTGTTAGACTGCAGCACTGTGTGTTATAGAAAACATGTGTTACACACTTAGTGTTAGACTACAGCACTGTGTGTTACAGAAAACATGTGTTACACACTTAGTGTTAGACTGCAGCACTGTGTGTTACAGAAAACATGTGTTACAGAAAACATGTGTTAGACTGCAGCACTGTGTGTTACAGAAAACATGTGTTACACACTTAGTGTTAGACTGCAGCACTGTGTGTTACAGAAAACATGTGTTACACACTTAGTGTTAGACTGCAGCACTGTGTGTTACAGAAAACATGTGTTACACACTTAGTGTTAGACTACAGCACTGTGTGTTACAGAAAACATGTGTTATAGTCTTAGTGTTAGACTGCAGCACTGTGTGTTACAGAAAACATGTGTTACAGAAAACATGTGTTAGACTGCAGCACTGTGTGTTACAGAAAACATGTGTTACACACTTAGTGTTAGACTGCAGCACTGTGTGTTACAGAAAACATGTGTTACACACTTAGTGTTAGACTGCAGCACTGTGTGTTACAGAAAACATGTGTTACACACTTAGTGTTAGACTACAGCACTGTGTGTTACAGAAAACATGTGTTACACTCTTTATGTTAGACTGCAGCACTGTGTGTTACAGAAAACATGCGTTACACCCTTAGTGTTAGACTGCAGCACTGCATGTTACAGAAAACATGTGTTACACTCTAAGTGTTAGACTGCAGCACTGCGTGTTACAGAAAACATGATGGATAAATAATCATCTTTCATGAACTGTTATTGCATTTAACTGGGGACAGCAGTGCAATTTCGAACTGAATAAAGTTAGACAACTCACAGTGTGTTGCCAGGAAACCATGGCCACTCATCAGTAGCACCAGCGACTCCATGATTGTCTTGAACGCCTCAAACACCGCCTTCTTACGGTCTTCCAGCACCTGGCACATAGAAAGACATAGATACATAAAGTCATCGATGACAAAGTCAGCTAGGATGAACATGTTAATCTTTTATAGAATAACACATGCCTCAAGAAACATTTAATACACGTATAAATCTAATTCAGAAAAACAGCTCTAACCCAGCTACGGTAAATAATACATACATGTATAAAATGATTTTCTTTTTTAAAGTACTCAGTTACAATTGTTACTGATATCAGATGTGCGAGTTTAATCAGCAGAAAATCACAAAAAAAAAGTCTTTTTGATAATAGTCTTCCCGTGGGAATACTTGTCTGAGATGCTCATGTGCAACTTGAGACCCAGGAATAAATAATTGGGTCCGTCAATGATACACTCGTTTTCTTACCTTGGACAGCTTTCCATAACGATTCTGTGCCTTCTTGGCGAGAACCAGGCAGTTATCTATGGCTTCAGGAAGAAATTCATCATAGAACTCCTTCACTTCTTCTGTAGGCTCAAGTCCAATGCAGCAATTACTGAAAATTGTTTTAAAAAAAGTTCTTAGTACCGGTACAGATAGATGTGCTATTCTAAAACTATCACTATTATTACTTAAGACTTAACCCTTTAAGGACGGCTTAATGCATTGATGTATCATTCTCTGGGCCGTAATGATGTATGAATGTAGCCCTGGCAAGTAACTTGCCAATGCTGCATTCAAGCATCATACCAACCTTACAGGGTTGAGACACTCTGGAATGGTCGGCACGATGCATTTATGCAGCACCACCGAGTTACTTGTCGGGGCTGCATTGGTGCATCATGACGACAAATGACGATATGCTGTCCTTAAAGGGGTTAAAGAGCAATGTGTCATCTATTAGATGTCAGCTACAGGAACCAAATATGTGACTTTCTCTTTTTCTTTTATCACTAGCCTTGAACAGAGATAACATAACAGCAATTACTGTTGGGGTCTTGGTGTTAATTCGTTTACTTCTTTTGGTTATGTAGACTCGATCAGTTTATCTAACTAACTATAATACCGTTGAGAGGAAGGAGTTTTATGTACCATAGGATACTGATGAGTTTGGCGGCGGTCTGCCACTGCCCCTCCACCTTAGAGAAGTCCTGTTTGAGAGACAGCGACAGAACGTGCAGCAGGTCGAAGCTCCAGGCGTCCTGCTTAACGCGCAGCAGCTGCTTCCCCTTGTCTCTCACCGCATCAAGAATATCTAAGCAAAATACAATTATTATGAAAATGTTGACTCTTCTAGTTATACTATTGAGTCTGAAATAAAAATTGAATTGAAATTGAATTGTTCATTCATTACTTAGAGGGGGGTGAGATATTGTGTGGATGGGTCAATATTTTTATGAGTGCGTGGAATTTTACGCGTTCTCCCCTCACCAAAGGCGTTGAAAATGCCCTCCCCCCTCTCCTTTAAACTATAGTATAGTCTTAACATCTACTAATCCTGCCAAGCCCAAGGGTCATCATTTTTTACACACCCCCTCTAGAGGGGTCAACATATTTTACGACCCCTCCCTCACAAAATAACACTAGGGTATATACTCCCCTCCCCCCGTGGTGTTGTAAATAAACGTTAAATTCTATGTCTAATATTCCACAAACTAAAGGCATTTTGTTAATAAGTTTACACAAGCTCTACTCTAGCAAGTTTCACTAGGCCTACTATTAAAGACTAAGTGGTAGTTATGGAGTGCTCATTTACTAGTTGAAAGGGGGAGGGGGGGGGGTAGGGCCCTACAAGGGGTACTCCTCCTACTTGACTCCTCTTGAGGGGGGGCATAAAAAATCTAGCCCCTTTTCGGCCTCTGGCGAGTCGCATCGCTACCCTTTGTGAGTTTCCTCAGTCTCACCCTCATTAGTAACTGACCATAGCCACGCCCTATGCCCAAATAAGGCAGACTGCACTGACAGCCCAGTCTCACCCTCATAGGGCGCCTAAGTCTCGTCACGTGACCGCCAACTTCCGGGCCCTTACGGGCTCCCCCTATTATCGCCCGCATGCCTGAAGGATGGGCGAAAAATTTTGCCCCCCTATATCTCCACTAATATAGAGAGTTGGGCTATAAAATTTCAGATCTGGGGCCTTTTTAGGCTAACTTAGACGTGGATATTTTTAGTTAGATTCGGCAAAAAAATTACGACAACATTTTATCGCGAGACTGACCGGCCCCTCCCCCTCCCCCTCCCTCCCACTGACCTGTGTGACCTAGATGCTCCCTCTCGAGTCTATGGTCACCCTGCTCTTTCCTGATGTAGCTTCACAGTGTGTGGAGTAACTGGCAGGGCCCCAGTGTAGCTACTCCCAGCTTGGTGGTGGTTGTATCAAAATAGTTTCCCATCGTGCGTTCTCCATAGGCTCGGAACTCAGGCTCCTCGCAATGAGTCATTGTAAGGGTGTTTAATTATTGGGCCTAGATATACCTAGTCGAATCAAAGGGGTGCGGGGCCACATTTTCGCAAATATTCCGTAAAGGGGGGGGGGGCGTACAGAAATCTCACCCCCCCCCCCCCCCCGTGTACTGTAGGCCTAGGATAAACAGGTCAAAAGTCGGACACCTGTCAAAAGTCGGACACTTTAGCATAAAAATACCCTATTTATCAAAATCAAATTTTTTATGTCATGTTTCATACCACAGTTTACTACCAATGACATACGGTATACCGATTTTATGTTGGCTTGCCAGAGCCTTAGAATTTGATACATGTACCATCATTTCAAATTTTCGTAGAGGGATTTTTTTCAATATAAATTCTGACACATTTTCCTCTCTTTGAATGCCATGAAAATATGGTAGACCCCTAAGGGAGTGCTCATTTTTTAACAACAGGGGGGGGGGGGGTAAAAATTTGGACCCCTCTTGGGGGGGTCAAAAAAATTCAACCTGTTTTGAGGGGAAAAGTCCGCGCGTTACTATGCTACAAAGGGGCACGAACGCACGCGATTTTCGGCCTGCCCGGGAGGGGGGGGGGGGGGTAAAAAATTTCGACCCCTCTAGGGGGGGTGTGAAAAAAATGTGCGCGCTCCGTGCGAAATCTCACCGCCCCCCCCCCCACCTGTTGTTAAAAAATGAGCACTCCCTAAAGAGGATGTGATCCCAGAGTTTGCTGGGAAGCTAAGCGTGTCAACATGATTTTTATTGAAGAAAAAATATTCTTTTGTCCATTTACCTGTTTTTTTAGCAATTTGGTAAATATAGTGAAATATAGATGAAGTGTCCGACCATGGGGTATAGTACAATGGATGAGAATCACCATAGCATAGCAGTCTAATCTCACTGCCATGGGTCACCTGGTGAGAAGATTAGGAACTAATGGCAGTGGTGCAAATTACACTCTAAATGACCAACTGGAGAAAATTAATTTAACCTACTCAGAATTATCATATCACTTTGATTCAAAAAGTGCTAGAAAGCTCTTGATGTGTAGCTTTTGACTGACCATGTTTTATTGAGATATTAAAAGGGGGTGTTTTGGGAAAAGGGCCCCCAAATTTTGGAATTTTTCCAAAAAATTGCCGAAATTCCCACCCCCCCCCAAAAAATTGTTCCCTATCTGATATCAAATAGAAACCCTTTTGGTTCCAAAGTATGAAATCAGGGCTTTCCAATCATCTTCGAATGATTGCAATATGAAAATTCTAAGTGGCAAAGAAAAACTGTCCCGTATGGGTCACCTACCAGGTCGTCACCCTTCAAACCGGACATTTTCTCTGAAAATGACCAACTGGAGAAAATTATTTTGTCCTACTTAAAATTATCAGAGCACTTTGATTCAAAAAGTGCTAGAAAGCCCTTGATGTGTAGTTTTTAACTGGCCATGTTTTTTTTAAATATTAAAAGAGGGTGTTTGGAGAAAAGGGCCCCCAAATTTTGGAATTTTCCCAAAAATTGCCGAAATTCCCACCCCCCAAAAAAAATTGTTCCCTATCTGATATCAAATATAAAACCTTTCGGTTCCAAAGTATGAAATCAGGGCTTTCCAACCATCTTTGAATTATTTCAATATGATAATTCTAAGTGGCAAAGAAAAACTCTCCCACATAGGTCACCTATCACATGTAGTTCAGTTTTTTGCCACCCCTTGGAGGTGGCGCTACTGTCAGCCATGTCACAGATGGAGAGCCAGCAGGTCTACTTGCGAATCCCTGTACTTTATATCCCTGGAGGCTGGTCCGACTTTTGACACAGGGTGTCCGACTTTTGACACACATGATACCATTATTTGGCCATATTATTGACTATAGTTACTATCGATGGTACCAATATATCATGGTGTAGGGACACTAATATTAGTATTGTTATCGAACGCCTACAAGGTAGTTCGGGCGGCCAGAGCCAGGGGGCACCCCTATCGGAAGCGGACAGTATATAAGCTGTCCTCACCCCCTTGCTCTGGCAGACCTTCTCAGGTCTCTGACTGTATAACATATTGAAAGCATCGAAAGATAATCATATACCGATCGAACCTCATATACCTCAAGGACTAGCTTTATTGTACAGGTGAACGCTAATAAAATCCTGTTTCTTGCATCTCTACATGAAAACTGCAGTTCGAGTCCTTATTTAATCGAATTACCTAAAGACGAACTCTACACTGGTGCCGTGACCAGGATTTTATGTAGGAGATAGCGGACTGACCCTGGCAGAGGCTCAGTCAAGGAACGGGGGGGATGAAGGATCGGGAACCGAGCTGGAAGATGGGGAATTGGACTACACAGTCGCCCAAATAAATGAAATCTGGGATATTGCCTCTCGAATGCATACTCCAGAGAATAAAAAAGGTCGAAAGAGGAGTCTGATTTTTCGAACTCCGGGAGAATTTCCTCCTCCCAGGACGGTGCCGAATACCAATCCGTTCAGAGGGAACCCATGGGCGGACATGCTTCCCTCCGAACCGAACCTCGGACATATGGAACGAGACTTGTCTAGAAGAGGTCGACAGGTCCCTGATTATGACGCCTACTGCGAGAAATTGAAAGCAGAAGAGGAGTCAATGAGGGATCGGCATACAGCCATGAATGAGGATTTGATCCGATTGGCCCACGAAAAAGCAAGGGTCATCGCACAGAACCAGAAGGAAGCTGCGGAATTGAGTGAAGTAAAATCCAGAATCCAAGCGGATAGGAAATATATAAGTGAACAGTTGGCTCTCGAAACTTCTCAGTTGGCCAAGGTCCAACAGAAAGTGAAGACTGCTCAACACAGTCTGACCGAGGAGCAAGCACAACTCCAGAAAGAGAAGGAAGAGGCTCGCCGAAGTCGTGATCTTCGGGATACCTATGAAAGCGAGATCGAACGACAATCCAAAAGGGTCAAGAAAATCAAGGCTGATTACTCAAAGGAAGAGAAAGCCGGCGAGGCCCTGCGGGAACAGTTCGAGCAAGAACGAGAGGCGTTGAAGCAAGCTCGAATCGACATGAAGGCTGACCTCGAAAATATTCAGAAAAAGAAAGATGAGATCAATGATACCTACTTGGCCTATCAGAGTCAGATAGAAGAGATCCGCAAAGAAGAAGAGACTAGGCGCCAGGAACCAATGAATGAGGGAGCCAAGCTGCCTAAACATGTTGCATCCACACCTAGTCCGATATTGACTACGGTAGATCCCATCGAAACACGGGGGGTTGTTTCGGAAGGAAAGTATGAACGAACCCAGGGAGGGACTGTCCCGAATGAGACTTATCGTAAGGTCACGTATGGGGGAACTGAGGAGAAAGAGATCTCTAGCACCCATGATCTGACGAGTGAGGCCCCACCAAAACGAATGAACCACAGTTACGGCTCTCTGCATCCTTTTGCGGACGACACGCTGGCAGGACATAACTATATGGTGCCACCACCACCGGTATATAATATAACCTACCAGTATCGGGCACCATTACCCGGAGCCGGATCGAACGAAGGACATCAGTCCTATAATGAAGGGGGAGGATCGATTCCGAGCAGAGGGGCAGGTGGTGCTCCGAGCCCTGGAACGAATCCGGGAGGAGGAGCCAGACCTGTGCCGAACCCTGGTTCGTACGGAGGTTACCCCCCCAGTCCTGAACGAACTCAGCCAAATCCAAGAGGAGGGGCACCCAGACCGGTCCCTGCTCCGAGGAGGTTGACAAAACGATCATCTATGGGCCCGAGGGTTGCTGCCATAGTAGAATCCGATCCTTGTATACAAGGAATGGGGATAGACTGTTGCAGTCGGACCCGGGAAGATGAGTCGGAAATAATGGAATGGAGCCGGAGGCAGTCTGATAGACTGGTATGGAGTCAGAACAGTGCCCGGAAGCCTGTTCGAACTCCCCGGCGGTTCAATGGAGAGAATTGGAAGGAAAGCTACCAAGACTTTTGCGACGATAACCGTTATCATGGGTGGGACAAGGAGGCTTCCTTGGGTCCTCTGATTAAATGGTTGAGCGAAGGTCCGGGACGCATAGCTGTAGATGATTGGCGAGAAACGTATGGGGAAGATGGAAACTATGACCAATTGGTAGCAGCCGCCACACACATCTTTGGGGTGCTGTCCGCGAATGATCCTTGGTCGGAATTCCAGGTACGAACACAGAAACCAAAAGAGTCTCCGAAAGTATTCGGACTGGAGCTTCAAAGATTGTTGCAAAAGGCTCGACCTTATTGGAGACGGGATGATGAATATTTCTTGGATGAACTATTCACACACTTCATAAAAGGACTGAGGGACCCGTCCCATGCGGAACTCGTCCAGAAGGAATGGGGGCGAGGATCCTCAATGGTGGACTTCTTTTTGGCTATCGATCAGCACGAACGACTACTTTCTGGGTTCGTACCCAACCAAAGAGTGGCGTCTGCACATACGGCCGCTCCAGAAGAAAGTGATTCGGACGATGGTTCGGAGGAGGAAAGAATTGCAGCGATAGGGGGAGATAAGTGGGATCGGAAAAATCGGTGGAAGAAAAATGGTAGTAAACCACCTGAGAAAGAGAAGCCAGTAGAGGCAAGCTCTAAGCCCATCCCTACTCCCCAGGTAGGAGCGTCATCAGAGAATGAGAAACGGTTAATGGCCATGATGGAAGAAATGAAAGGATTGTTGGACTACCAGAAACGACCGAAGCTAGATCGAGCAACGGTGAAGTGTTTTAGGTGCCAGGAGACCGGACATTTCGCAGCCGAATGTACGGCCGAGAAACCAGTTTGGAGAGAAAGAAAGAGAGAGGAGGCGGGAAATTAGAGGGGGTTGTCCGTGAAGGCAAGCTGACGACCCCGAATAAAGTATGCCAGGATACAATCCATACGAACGCGATTGAGGAGTCTGTAATGTATCCGCCCAGCAGCATGGGAAATGCTGATGAGCCGAAAACATGTGGGGCTGGGGGTATTGGTGAGACAGTTGCCATGGAGAGCAAAAAAGGGAAACCGATCACCAATAGAGAGGAAGGTTGGGTAGAAGAACTATCCAGGATCGGGGGGATCCGCCTTCCCCAAGGACATCCGTGTCTGGAGTATTTGAAAGGATTCGGATTCAACTTTGACATGACAGACGACATCAAGAGGTTCGCAAGTAATCCCTCTATGATGGGAGGAAAGAGATGGTATGTGTCCGTATCTGTAAACGGCAGAATGGGAGAATTTTTGTTGGATACCGGAGCTAGCCACTCCGCTATGTCGAAAAGATTCTACGATCTGGTGTCGAACATGGATGATGACCTCACAACGAGGGTAAATGCATGTGCGGCTGATGGGAGCAAGATACGAACGTTTGGTAGAACTTGTATGATCATCTTGGTGGGTGGTAGGGAATATGTCATTTCCCCTACTATCGCTGGGATAGAGGATGATGGTATCATTGGGATGGATTTCGCTTCCTTATATGGGGTAAAATTGGACCCCGTCACTGGAATGTTGAAAGTAAATCGTCCCTACAAAGACAGGATACAATGCCTGGCGAGAGAGGTTAGTGGAGTAGCGAGTGTGGTACAGACGGTAAAAATACCTCCCGGAATGGCATGTGATGTGTTAATAGCCTCCAGTAGGATGAAGAGGGGCGTTCCGGGGGTTTTCGAACCTAATGTGACAGTGTTGGGAAGGAAGGGGTTGGAATCGGCCGACACCCTGATAGGCAACATAGCATGGGGGGTGGCCCCTATAACGAACCCGGGTTCGAAAACCATTTATCTAGAGAAAGGCACTGTAGTAGGAGAAGTGATATCCGCGGAAGCGGTCACCAGTAGCCTTGAGAATGGAGGTGGACTAGTCCCGAACAATGAAGAAATGGAAGAAGGATTGAAAAAGTTAATAGAGGGATCCGGAGTAGAGACGGAAGAACAGAGAGAAGCCCTGAGGGAGATGTTAACTGAGTGTAGTTCAGCCTTCGCGCGGCCCGGAGAGCCGTTGGGACGAACGGACCGAGTCCTACACTCAATTAACACAGAAGGGGCAAATCCAGTAAAGATACCATATAGACGTCTCCCGCTAGCAAAGAAAGTGGTAGTGGAAGAAGAGATTACGAAGATGTTGGCAGAGAGGGTAATAACTCCGAGCACCAGTCCTTGGAGTAGTCCAGTATGTATGGTAACAAAGAAGGATGGGAGTATCCGATTCTGTATAGACTACCGAAAACTGAATGGCTTGACTAAGAAGAATTCGTATCCGCTCCCCCGGATAGATGAGACCATTGATTCCCTCGGAGGAAATAAATGGTTTTGTACGATTGATTTGCAGTCTGGTTATTGGCAGGTGGGCATGAAAGAAGAAGACAAAGAGAAAACTGCGTTTTCGAGCCATGTAGGGTTGTTCCAGTATAACGTGATGCCATTCGGACTCTGTAATGCTCCGGCCACGTTTGAAGCAATGATGGAGACTTTACTGAATGACTTATTGTGGAAGAAATGTCTAGTATATCTGGACGATGTGATCATATTCGGAAAGACATTCGAGGAATGCCTGGAGAACTTGAAGTTGGTGTTGCAGCGAATAATCTCGAATGGATTAAAGCTGAAAGCTAAAAAGTGTAACATGTTTCAGAAAAGTATTAACTATCTAGGACGGATCATCTCAACAGATGGGGTGAAAGCTGATCCGGAAAAGGTTAAGACGGTAACAGACTGGAGCATTCCTAAAGGACCGAAAGAAGTAAGATCCTTCCTAGGATTTTGTTCTTATTATAGAGATTTCTTACCAGGATACTCCCGGATAAGTTATCCAATACAATGTCTGTCGCACTGGACCCCGGGGAGACGTAAGGAGAAGTTTCCATGGGGGAAAGAACAAGGGGAATCATTCGAACTGATTAAACGGTTGTTCGTGGAAACACCAGTTTTGAAATACCCCACTGCGGATGGTCATTTCATATTAGACACTGATGCGAGCAATGAAAGTATAGGGGCTGCTTTGTCTCAAGTCCAAGATGGGAAAGAGGTTCCAATCGCATTTGCAAGCAATACAATGAGTAAGGCACAAAAGAATTATTGTACGACAAAGAGAGAATTATTGGCAGTGGTAGTATATACTAAGAAATATAAGCACTTCTTGTGGGGATCTGATTTTACTTTACGTACGGATCACTCCTCCCTGCGGTGGTTATTAAACTTTAAGGATGCAGAAGGTATGATAGGACGGTGGTTAGCACACCTATCCGAGTTCGGATTGGACCATAGCCAAATTCAGCATAGAAAGGGGGCTAAGCATGTAAACGCTGACGCGTTGTCGCGAATCCCGGTGAGGAAGTGTCAGAATGACGGATGTGATGATTGTGGGAAGCATAATGCCGTGTTGGCAGGAGTCCGAAAGCCTTTTAGAGATCTCGAACCCGTTATACTAGAATGGGACGAGAACTCCATTAAGGGCTTCCAGGAGAGAGATGCGAATAGTATCCGTCTGAAGATGTTACTTATAGAAGGAAGGATCCCGAGTCGGCCAGCAGTATCGTTGGAGAATAGGGAGATGAGGCGACTAATAGCTCAATGGACAGAGTTAGAAGTGGTGAATGGACTGATCTATAGGTGGAAGACGAATGCGTTGGGAAATAAGTCGAGACAGATCTTTATTCCTACTGCCATGCGAAGGGATATAATGTTCTTTTGCCATGGGCATCGGACCAGTGGCCATTTTGGGAGAAAACGGTCTCTGGAAAGGCTGGCTAGAATGTATTACTGGCCAGGTATGAGTACGGATCTGTTGAGATGGATAGACACTTGTCCGAAATGTTGTACGAGCAAGCCCGGACCTGGGTTGGGTAAAATGCCCTTAACCCAGGAACTGTTTGGAGTAAGGTTCGCAAGAGTGGCAGTAGATATAATTACAGGATTTGTGACAACTCCGGAAGGAAATACATGTATGATGGTAGTAACGGATTACTATACGAAGTATACGAAGGTATTCCCAATGAAGGATCATAAAGCAGCAACTTGTGCTAGAATGTTAGTGAAGGGATGGATACTGTACTTGGGAGTGCCTCTGATGTTGCATAGCGACCAAGGGAGAGAGTTCGAATCGAATCTATGGCAGGAAATGTGTCATCAATTGGCCATTTGCAAGACCCGAACCAATCCGTATCGACCACAGAGTGATGGTCAGGTGGAAAGATTCAATCGTACCCTGATACAGGTCCTGAAGAGTTTAGTAAATCAAGAGATGGATGATTGGGATGAGCAGTGTGACTTTGTTTGCCATGCTTATAATAGCACGGTACATGCGAGTACGAACTGCTCTCCGAATCTGTTAGTATTCGGGGAGGATCTGATTATGCCAGCGGACCTAGTGTTCGGAGTAGTGGGTATGAATCCAGATGTCCCGTGTCAGATCATGTTTGTGGAAGCGTTGAAGGAGCAATTCCGGAAGGCGTACGAATTAGTAAGAAAGGAATTAGGAAAGACAGCTAAATGGCAGAAAGTGGGCTATGATACTAACCTAAAGGTTCGGCGGTTTGCGGTAGGGGACTTAGTAGCGAGATACCACGAACCTCTGGTTGGCATCAAGCTGAGAGATAATTGGGATGGTCCGTGGAGGATTACCCAGAGAGTAAGTGATGATACAGTCCTGATGAGAGATACCTTCGGGAGGAATCAGAAATCGAATGTGGCCCGGTTGAAACCATGGAAGGGGAGAGAGTACTCCTCGGAAATGTTCAAAATGGGACATGAAGAAAAAGATGAGATGAAAAGGGATTTAGATAGAGTAATCGAGAAGAGGGGCCCGGGTAGGCCCAGGAAAGTGAAGAAGGAAGCGGTGCAAATTAAAGCATCTCCAAAAAGATCGGAGAAAACAAAGAATGT
This sequence comes from Harmothoe impar, assembly GCA_947462335.1. Classification (NCBI taxonomy): domain Eukaryota; kingdom Metazoa; phylum Annelida; class Polychaeta; order Phyllodocida; family Polynoidae; genus Harmothoe; species Harmothoe impar. The sequence goes on along the minus strand of OX381721.1, from coordinate 13,940,723 downwards.
CTCGGCAGGTGTAGACAGGAAGAGAAGGACTGTCCCCTCTGTGGCTAAGAGGGAACGGGCGAAAACCTCTCCGAATGTCAGGTGTAAAGAGAATCCAGTAGGGGTTCGTCGCAGCCCTAGGTTGAGGGTAAGGGGTGCTGTTACCTAACCTGAAACACAACGATGTAATCAGTTAAATATTGTCATAATTACCGGGGCAACCGGGTAATTCGTCTTCTATGTAGGAATGATCACGATAAAAGTCAGAGATCCAACAAACTTACCTGTGAATGTGCCAGTGGGTAATGGACGGATAATCCGGCGGATTAGTAGTTGCTATCCGTATTTAAATCCATAATGACTCGAGATGAATTCGACAGGGCGGTGAGGATATCAGTGCTATAATTACCTGATCGTAATGCGTGACGCGCGGGAAGGATGAATGATTGTTTATATTTTTGCAAGCGCGGGAAACCGAAGTCTCGCCGAATGCGCGGTATCTCGCGAGACCAACGCGCGTGCGCAAAGGTCGACGCGGGTCAGCAATCCGCCATATTTGTTTACGGTTCGCCGGACAGCGCAAGGGGAAGCGTATCAGAGCACAAAAGCGAGGAGATAAAGACTGATTGAAAGTGAACTCGGTGAATAGCAGGTGGGTGAAGTCGCCAGGATCCCGTAGAAAGGGTCCTGGTACCTGTCATTCCGTTATAAACGAGTGAAAGAACTTTTTGAGTGTCACGATGGCTTCGGCGTCTGGCTCTCATTCCGAACGATCGGCCCTCGACGAGGTGTCCGAAGCATTTATGGAAACCGAGGCGATGTCGCCAGTAACCAAGAACGAAGAAAGTGCATTGAATGAGGATATTTCCGAAGCAGAGGAGGTTATGGGAATGGAGATTGAGGAAATCCTGGAACGATCGGAGGAGCCGCTGCTCGAACCGAATCTGGATGGATTTAAATCGAGGTACGACGGTCGGGAAGTTCATATTCACGACCGGATCCTAGAAGGAGACCGAAAGTGTTGGGACGCAACCACTAGGGACTGCGTTCGGCACTTCCTATCCCCGACGGAATACGCAGCACTGCCATCCGAATGGCTGCTGTTTTACAATCGGACTGAGGCTGGACTGCAAGTGAGTCAGTCGTTCCGGAGGGCGATGTTCGATTGCGAAATCGCATATCGGCAGAATCGCCTTCCGAACCTACCACATGTATTGACTGACCATACTGGAATGGGGGTGACCGGAATGGATACCGCGGGAGAGGTATTGTACCGGGAACCCGATATGGAGAAAGAACCCAGGACTGCAGAGGACTGGGTAGAACGAGCGGAGCATCCGGGCACCCCGAGGCTCTACACTCTGGATGGAGACGAGTTGCTTCGTCGACTGGAAGAGTGTTCCGAGCCGGAGGAAAAGTTGAACGGAATCATCAGTACGATGATTCGAGAGGGGACCTATGCCACTAGGGCATATGTTCCCGGGGAAGAGGAAGAGCTGAGCTCTGCTCAACATAAAGAGCGGTTGGCATCTATCCGAAAGGGTAAAGCCATCCTGAAGGCCGCCAAACAAAAGGGCAGTTTATCAACCGGGAGTGAAACCGAGGGAGAGGAAACGCCAAAGAAAACGAAAGTTAAAGGAGTGAAGGGAAGAGCAAAGAAAAAGTCTCTGACCGACACCGAATCTGACAGTGATCAGGGTGCCTTCACACCGGTCCTGTCAGCGAAAGAAAAGAAGAAGTTGAAGGAAGCTAAGAAAGACATAAAAATGACTGTGCCTCCGAAAGTGATTGCCAAAGTCACAGAGGTAGTAGGCAAGAAAGATCCTTCGAGTGATAACCCACTAAAAGGACGAATGGCTGCCATACAGGCTGCTGCCACCGCTAAGGTCGGCAATATAATTAAAGGAGTGACTAAGAAGCCAGCAAAAAGGAGTGAACCCGAAGATAGTCCGGACGACGAGTCTGGACCGGACTCGGGTGCCGAACCTCCGGAAACCGATCCGGATCCAACTGCACAGGATCCGGAGGAGCAGATGGAGGTTCCGAATGAGGAGGAACCAGAGGGGGAAGAAGAAGGAGAGGGTAAAGAGGGGTCGAAGAATGATGAAGAACGAGAAAGAGAACAACGAATCTGGAGGAACAGTGAGGCGAAGTTCGCACACTTCATTCCGGGTTCGTTCGAAGAATGTGCGAAGGGCAAGAAAGCTTACGGTTGCCCCGAACCCCGTAATATGAATGACGAAAGCGATGACGAGGATTGGATTCGGGAAACCGAAGACGATCCCTTGCCATCAGATTTCTATCTAGAATGGTTCAAACAACTGACCAAATATCCTGAAGGCTACTACATAAGAGACCAGAAGTCGAAATTGCGCTGGGCCTACTTATGTTGGTATCAGAAAGACGGTGAGCGATATTGTCCGTTCACCATTTGTATTGAAGAGAAAGGAACGGACAGGACATATCCGACAGCAATGCGGTTCCTGAGACATCTATGCGAACGGCACTTCCACCACACGGTGGTGTACGAATGTGCCAATTCGAAAGGGCAGCGGGATAGCGCAACCTGCAATGGTTGCGTTACTCCCAGAAGGGGTGTGATGCTTCGACATCTGAAGTTTTGCCACAGCCCCGGACTGAGTGCAGCACGCGAGAAAGTAGTGAGTCTGCACGATAAAGTGATGACAGAATATAATAAAATGATCCCTTCGGACTTTAAGCACATCGGCGTGAAGACAGATTCGTTCTGTAATGTGCACGAGTCCACGAAGGGCAAGCTATGTGCGAGAGTTGCCCTAGTGAGAGCTAGAGGTAAATTTCAGATGAAGAACGAACTCTTCTCTAGAGTGTGTGAATGGAGGGGTGATCCACCCAAGGCAAAAATTGACGAGAAGAGGCGGGCTAGCCGCAGTCCCGCAAGTGTCAGAGGAAAGAAATCTCGGTCTGATTCTCCGGAAACCCCGGAGTTTAAGAAGCCACTGGCTGTGGCTCGTGACTCGAGATCTACACAACAGAAACGGAAAGATTCGACTGTATATCAGTCGCCAATGAGTGGGAGGTCAGACTCACGTCCGTCCTCGTCAGCAAGTTCGGCTTCGGCCTCAGCATCAGCGTCAGCCTCGCAGAGTGATCCTACACCTGCTTGGTTCGACCGGAAAGAACCGACCCGTGGGCCGGAGACTGATGAATTCCCCGAATTGAGTGCACAGAAGGTTCCGGAACGTGTCGAACCTGTATTGACTCAGATTCCGGACAATAGGCCCCGACTGAGCACTAGACCGGTGGAGCTATATTTTGATCCGAGTGACAAAGTGGTGTGCGTCCAAGCCCAACAGGCAGTGGACGACTTCCAGGAGACTCAGAGGGAATTGGCTGTCCGATACAACCAGGGGGTGGCGAACTTGTTTGCCCGCTCTCTGGTTGAACAGGAAGCCAAGACACGAGCGTCCCTGGAGAAAGATAACGAGGTGCTTCTGGCCGCCGAAACGACTAAAATACGGAACGAAGCCAAGCTAGCCGCATCCCGGACGGCTTTGGCTCAGAAACGGCTACAAGAGTCAAATGACCGAAATGAGGCTATGAACGTCAAGTTCCAGCAAGTATTTGGAGTGTTCTTGGACGAGTGGGATGGCACCCGCGAATCCGCTCTGGAGCTGCTAAAGAATCAGAGCGAGGAGGGGTGAGCCCACGAGTTGAGAGTGAGAAAACATGAGTGACCTTGACATTCGAATGAGAACGAGTTAGTGTAGTATGAACGTCTACTGAATTCGAACAACAGTAACCGGAGTACGCAGAAGGAATACGGTGACCAGACATCGGAAGAGGAGAGCACCACTCACCCGTTCGGAAGAACGTGTCTGTTCAGCTAGAACAGAGACAGCAGTACGATAACGAAGAGGAGAGCACCACTAACCCGTTCGAATGAACGTGCCTGTTCAGTTTGGGACAGGACGGCTGTTGAAGAGGAGAGCACCACACACCCGAGTCCTTCCGAAAGGATGGTACTTCGTGCCTAACCAATGTAAAAAAAGGTTAGGATGGCTGCCCGGATCTTCAGTTTTTTTGTTCCTGTTTTGTTTTTTATCATGAGAAATGTCAAGTTGTTCTAGTCGCTAATCTATATATGATTGTATGTATACTATACTTGTGTCCTTAATAATTCGAAATGTGTCTAGCCGTTCGGATAAATTACCACCTATGTAAATAATATTAGTTTTGTATATTATTATATACCCTACTGTGTTCACGACGTAACATAACGCTTTACTAACATAAACTCAGTTCTATGAGTTTATATAATATTGTACATATATTTAAACAAAGTAAGCGTATGTAATGTCTGGGGGGGTGGTGTAGGGACACTAATATTAGTATTGTTATCGAACGCCTACAAGGTAGTTCGGGCGGCCAGAGCCAGGGGGCACCCCTATCGGAAGCGGACAGTATATAAGCTGTCCTCACCCCCTTGCTCTGGCAGACCTTCTCAGGTCTCTGACTGTATAACATATTGAAAGCATCGAAAGATAATCATATACCGATCGAACCTCATATACCTCAAGGACTAGCTTTATTGTACAGGTGAACGCTAATAAAATCCTGTTTCTTGCATCTCTACATGAAAACTGCAGTTCGAGTCCTTATTTAATCGAATTACCTAAAGACGAACTCTACAATAGTGTTCAATTTTTCATAAATCTGTGGGAAAATACCGTAAATTCCCGCGTATAACCCGCATCTCGCGTATAACCCGACTTTGGGAGAACTCTATAACCCGCATCAGAGGTCTGAAAACCGCGATTTTAGTACCGTAGTATACTGCCAAAAACCCTCGTATTACCCGCACCTAGACCTTGTGAATTTTGTAGAACCCGCACTGGGGGTTTGGTTCGCGTATATTATACGCGGGTTATTCGCGGGAATTTACCTTAATTTTCTTGTCTGGCATGATTTTTTGACTGAGCAATAGATTTGCCATATGCATAGGGGCACATAACCAAAAGTGTCCGACATTTTACCTGTTTACCCTAGGCTAATTAATCAATAACTCAGTCTCAGTGGTCTCTGACTCTGAGTCAGTGAGACTGTGTGTGAGTACTCACTCAGTCACTGTACTGAGACTGAGTGGGTACGGTTTTGACATGTTTTGACGTGTGTGGACCCACCTTGGAGCTGGAGTATCAACTTGGGAATGTCCTTATCCTTCGCTTCCGAAACCTTAGCCGCAAGATCCACAATCCGTTTATTCGGATCTTCATCTTTAGGTTTGCTCATCTTACCTGATCACGTTTGAACAACAAAACATCAAAATAGGTGACACTTCGAAACCTCCACCAAAGTGTTTGTGTTCATCTAGCTTACAAAGTTAAGCACTGTTTCGAAAACGGTATAAATATCTAATCTCTCAAAAGGAGTACAATTAGACTAAATTAAGATGACTTCATGATTCAATTTACTTTGGGTGTTCATTGTGTTATCTTCATTAGAGATTTTAGTTTATTAAGAACCTTTTCTATATTCGAAACTATGACAGAACGAAGCGAGTTGCCTTCGTAAAAACTTCCGGTTGTTGCGAGGTACGCCAAACTTGCAGCAACCTGACATTTCAGTCCAGTGTGTAGCTTTTATGTGTGTCTTTTCTTAGTTATACAGAAATTGCTGAGATGGTCAAGCTTACAGAAAGACTGGTATTGGCAAGAACGAGAGCTTCTGACTTGGATAATGTCAGAAAGTTAAACTGCTGGTAAGAGCACATCTGATTTTAGGGAGTGTTCATTTATTAATTACAGGGGGGGGGGCTGGTGGTTTGGGGGGGGGGGGGGCGTAAAAATTTCTGACCCCTCTTGAGGGGGGGGGGCGTAAAAATTTAAGCCCCTTTTTAGCAAAAAAGCCCGGCGTTACTATAGATCAAAGGGGGGGGGGGCGAACATTTTTCGGAGCCTTCGGCGAGGGGGGCGCGAAACGTTCCACGCGCTCTCGTTCTCGAGGGGGGGCCCGGGGGCGTGAAAATCGACCGATTCCCTGTTAATAACCTTAGCCTTCTCTTTATCTAAAGAAGGGGTACGCTTGCCGCTGTAGGGAGTGTTCATTTGTTAATTACACTGTTTACAGGGGGGGGGTGAGATTTTGCGTGGAAGTGCAGACATTTTTTATCCCCCCCTTCTAGAGTGCGTGGAACACTTTGTGCGCCCCCTCGCTAAAGGCTCCAAGAAATTTTTGCATAATTCTCTTACAGGAAGAATTAACTCTTGCATCTGTTTGTGCAGGGGTTTGTGTTAGCAGCTGGTTTGTGTTAACAACAGGGGGAGGGGATACAATTATTAAACAATGGTACATACATGCATTTCAATATTTACATTATGTTTTGTCTTCTTCCTAGGGCCAGTGATTTAACAGATGTCTCCATCATCAAGAAGATGCAAAATGTACAGATTGTAAGCTTAAGGTAAGATAGGTCATTATGATTCATGCTTCATGGTGTATGCCTACCGGTACTTTCATAGATCTACCATGGTAAAGTCAATTAACTAGACGGAAACTAGAGGGTAAGGCAATAACAGTAACAGCTAGAGCATGATAATGTAAGGACAGACACCTTCAAGATGACTGAAAAAGATTATGAATCCAAAGACTGCTGACAGAACCAATTACAGCCCAACGTGACTGTTCTGTTGCAATATCAGGGGCGGATTCAGATGGGAGGGGGGATGTCCTGGGGATCCCACCCCCTTTTGAAAACAAATTTAGATTTTCCGCATGAGATTTTGATCCGCCACGAATTTTCCGTACTTTGGTGTTAGGTGGACTCTCCGCCCACCCCCTTTTCAAATTCCTAGGTTTGCTCCTGAATGTAAATACATTTTGTAAATAATTTTGAATTGAATAAAGATAAGAAAAAAAACACTTAAATACTAGTGACTTATGTTTTATTTTCAGTGTAAATCATATAACGAGCCTGGAGGACTTTGCTGAGAGTATGAGTATGGAGGAGCTGTACATCCGTAAGAACGACATCGCCAACCTGGCAGAAATCTGCTACCTGCGCCGGCTGCCACGCCTGCGCGTTCTGTGGTTGGCGGACAACCCGTGCGCTGTGGGCGACCGCTACAGGATGACAGTCCTCAAGGCACTGCCCAACCTCCAACGTCTCGACAATGTCCGTATGTATTAGTACTACCATAATAAAGTACCGATAGTTCATGATCTGTCAATGTTTAAGTTATTGGTTCTGATATAGAACAGCGATTTGGGTTATAGCTTAGGGGAGTTGGCATTGACTTAACTTTAAAGAGGTAGAGTGTGAGATAAGCAATTAGTCACAGAGTACTTAAAAGTGAATGATCTCTACTAATTCATCATGTAGTGTACTCAGCTGGTGATTAAATATGGTCCTGTACTGTAAGATAATTAAAAATAATATTACATTAATATGACCTGTCTATCAATACCCTGATCTTTTGTTAAGTAAACTCCACAAACCTAACACTCCACACAAGTAGTCCAAGTTTGAGATCCGGTTTTATTCCATTGGTAATTACAACTTGAAAATAGGTAACTGGTCATTGCTCAACGTTTCGGACAAGTTATGTCCTTCTTCAGGAGCCTGTTACCACAAAGTGGAAGAGCTCATGGAGGACAATGTTATTTATACTACACCAAAGCATACCCTGATCTGTATGAAGCTCTTTTGTCTCTAAAACATATCATGTACACAATGTGTTACTGCCGGGTTGCTACACACACTCTGTAACTCTGCCCCCATGTTGTAGCTGTACAACAAGATGAAGTGAATGAAGCCATAGAACAAGGACTGGACCTGACGCCCTTAGCAGAAACCTTAAAGTCCATGAAATCTACGACAGAGTCAAGTCCTGTTCAAGTTAGGAAGTCGAAGAAGTTCAAGGAAAAGAAAGAATTGGAGAATACAGAAGAGAAACAACTTGATAAGGGTAAAGAAACACAAGAAACACAAGAAAAAGTAATTGAGGTAGGAATCTAACATCGCTGATATTTGATCATATAATATTGCATGGTATACGCTAACAAAACCTCCAGCGTCGGTTATAGGGTTCTCCCAAGTTGGCCCGAGTTGGGGCTGTGGGTTTAGAAGTACTAAAGTGACTCCAGGTGCGTGTTATCCCTCAATTATCCGTCAAATCAAAAGGTGCGTGTTATCATTAGTGTTCTCTCAAAATCTAGGTGTAAGCTGGATTTTTTGCATATTCCTGGAGTCACCCTTGCTCCCAACACTACGATATGTATCTCATTTACCAATCTATTCATTTAAGACCAAAAATGGAAATAAATATAGTGGAAATTGACTGTAGGTACCATGTTGCTGATGTTTTTTTTAAATATATTTTGTCATTCTAACATCGACCTATGTTTTGTTGCCTTGCAGAAAGTGCTTGAGTTAGAGGGAGGTGAAGTGGAAAGAGAAGCAAAGCAAACAAATAACTTAAAAACACCTGAGAACAACGATGAAGAACCAGAAGACAGTAAAGACGAGGCGGCTACAGCTGAGGCGGTGAGTGAGGAACAGGCTGAAGACTCCGCGGCCTTGAAGCCCGACACCGACCGTGAGCCGACCCCGGAAACACTGGACACACCGAGCACCGAGGGCAGCAAGGTCAGCCTGAGTGAAGACAGTGAGGAGAAGAGTAAGGACCGCACCGACACCCCAACAGAGGAAGAGATAGACGAAGAGATCGAGGAAGAGAGTGACGACGTCGAGGAAGGCGAGGTCACCATAGAAAACCCCATTCAGGAAACCAAGTGAGTAAATTTATGTTGGAGTTTTTGTTCTCCACTTAAAAGCTTACAAAAGTGATATATTAGGTTCCTGAAAATGCATTTGATTAACGCAATATATGAAATTATTTTGTCATGTCACATTCTGTCAAAGACTGGATTTGCTCACATTTACGGAAGTCTACATGTAGCAAAACATTCCAGTAATTTCAGTAAACTTTTTATTTAAATAAAAATAATGAATTTTAATTCTTGTTAAAGTGAAATCAGAGCACGCCTCGGGTTGAAACCGCTTGCTGCAGAAAAAGTCTCCCAACCGACACACTCACGACCCTCAACGGGCACAAAAGCCAGGGTAAGTTCTAACCACACAAGCTCCAGGTTATCCACATTGCCGTAGTGACTTGTTCTAGCGCACTTGCACTTACATGCATATTTCAATACATTATGTACCCTGCACTAATAAAAGACCTGCGCTTTCATGATATATAAAAATGAGATTTGAAATTTGAATGAATAAAGATTACCGTAATAGATAATGAAAAATCGTATATAGATTATATACCCGTATAGATACCCTCTGCTACCCTGCACTAAAACGAGACATGTAGTTATTGAAGAACCTGCTAAAAATGTAGTGTGTGCTCTGTACTTCTAACACTGTGACCGTGTGTGCTCTGTATGTCTAACACTGTGACTGTGTGTGCTCTGTATGTCTAACATTGTGACTGTGTGTGCTCTGTACATCTAACACTGTGACCGTGTGTGCTCTGTACGTCTAACACTGTGACCGAGTGTGCTCTGTATGTCTAACACTGACTGTGTGTGCTCTGTATGTCTAACACTGTGACTGTGTGTGCTCTGTACATCTAACACTGTGACCATGTGTGCTCTGTACGTCTAACACTGTGACCGTGTGTGCTCTGTACGTCTAACACTGTGACCGTGTGTGCTCTGTATGTCTAACACTGTGACCGTGTGTGCTCTGTATGTCTAACACTGTGACTGTGTGTGCTCTGTACATCCAACACTGACTGTGTGTGCTCTGTACGTCTAACACTGTGACCGTGTGTGCTCTGTATGTCTAACACTGTGACTGTGTGTGCTCTGTACATCCAACACTGACTGTGTGTGCTCTGTACGTCTAACACTGTGACCGTGTGTGCTCTGTACATCTAACACTGTGACCGTGTGTGCTCTGTACGTCTAACACTGTGACCATGTGTGCTCTGTACGTCTAACACTGTGACCGTGTGTGCTCTGTATGTCTAACACTGTGACCGTGTGTGCTCTGTACGTCTAACACTGTGACCATGTGTGCTCTGTATGTCTAACACTGTGACCGTGTGTGCTCTGTACGTCTAACACTGTGACCATGTGTGCTCTGTATGTCTAACACTGTGACTGTGTGTGCTCTGTACATCCAACACTGACTGTGTGTGCTCTGTACGTCTAACACTGTGACCGTGTGCGCTCTGTACGTCTAACACTGTGACCGTGTGTGCTCTGTACGTCTAACACTGACCGTGTGCGCTCTGTACGTCTAACACTGTGACCGTGTGTGCTCTGTACGTCTAACACTGTGACCATGTGTGTGCCTCTACATGGGTAAAAATCGACAAGGCCGACACGGCGACACGGCCGTTTTAAGCCCTTTTAAAAATCGACGGACACAGAAAAATAAAGGATAAAAATTGACCTGCAGTTATCTCTCTATAAGTCCTTATATACATAAAAATCGACACACTGACACGGCCCTTTTGCTAAAAATCGACATGGCGACATGGTAAAAAATTCGGGGACCCATGTAGAGGCACATGTGTGCTCTGTACGTCCAACACTGTGACCATGTGTGCTCTGTACGTCTAACACTGACCATGTGTGCCCTGTACGTCTAACACTGTGACCGTGTGTGCTCTGTACGTCTAACACTGACCGTGTGTGCTCTGTACGTCCAACACTGTGACTGTGTGTGTTCTGTACGTCCAACACTGTGACCATGTATGCTCTGTACGTCTAACACTGTGACTGTGTGTGCTCTGTACGTCCAACACTGTGACCATGTGTGCCCTGTACATCTGACACTGTGACCGTGTGTGCTCTGTACATCTAACACTGTTACCGTGTGTGCCCTGTACATCTAACACTGTGACTGTATATGCTCTGTACATCTAGTTACACAGTAACCTTATGTTGCAGAATGCTAACGTCCTGCAGGCGGTTCTACACCTGGTACGGGAGCTGGACGGCGACAGTCTACAAGTGGTGTCTGAGGTGGTGCGCAGCAAGCTGGAGGCCTTGTGAGGCCACGTCTTCAGCTACTGGATGTTTGATGTCTAGGTAGTCAAATAATATCGCTCAAGTTCATAGTAGCACCCATAGTTTTTGAATGTGAAAGTAAGACTAGAAATTTGGGATCATATATTGTAATCTGGCTGGGCCTTTAGTCGTTACATAAAGAAACCGTAGAGCGGTAAGTCGTTATGTGTATGTATCCTACAGAGCAGCGGATGGATAGTCTCAATATTTATAGTGGTGTCTGATATCACCAGTTGTAAATAGATGTTAATATTTTGTACAGTACCGAGTATAGATTGTCTGGTTTGTCCTTGAAGGGGTATGATTGTATACATGGCAGTCAAGTACATTTTGTGAATGGTTTAGTTTAGTTTGATGTTAATGTGGTGTATGGCGAGATACTTTGAACATCCCCCTGGTAAGTTGTCAGATGATGGGGCGTAGATCTGGTATGTCCTCGGAGAAGGGAACGGCAATGCATTAAATGGACATAACGCTAAAAAAAAAAGAAAAGGGTGTGTTTCTGGTAACATGCTGGAAAGGGCTAGGCAGGCTGTTTTTATATTTTTATCTAGGATTTTGTACATTTAAAATATTAGAGTCATCTCTATTCTATGGCCAGACCTGGGCGCCCGGATACACCCATTCCCTTTATACCTAAGCAGGTGATCTCTATGTGATTTATCAGTCTCAGACTCCCCCTGATAGAAGCTGCACATCTGCCATTGAGTTTAAAGTTACACCGTAGTCGTGGAGAAGAACCCTGTCCATGCCCCACATGTAAATGCCGTCCACTGCATCCATACTGACTTAGCGTTAACCGGTGATATGTTGGTGTTTAATGATGGTGGAGACTATAAGATTGCGTCACACCACATTTTTGTTAAACGTCGAGTTACAGGTGAAGTTCCGTCCAGGATGTGAGCTATAGCAATCCTATATTAGGACCATATACAATGTTCAGACCGAAGCATGCTAGAAAGTGACCTTGGTGCTTGTATTACATATTGACTTAAGAAAATAACTGAACAGTGCCTACTATAGTCCGTATCATAGTGGCTTTGGAATACTCTTTATGGTTTTGTATATCATGTACTTTGAGTATTTCTACAATGGTAGAATGAGCACCGTAGTTGTAACAATGTATCATACCTCTGTGATTTGATAAAGTTGGTTTCATTGTTCGTTTCTGTTGACGTTTATTTCTTTTACCTGAACTGGACAAAAACATAATCTCTATGCATCAAGAGATTTTTGGGGAACTGGGAACTACGACTATAGTCGAATAGATGCGTTACTACATTGTTTTTCGCGGATCTATGAGCAACAGGGAGCCCTTGAAATCGTAGAAGTTGGTAGAAGTGGGAAGGTTCCATGATTTCTGCATGATCGAGGAAGAGAGCGACGACGTCGAGGAAGGCGAGGTCACAATAGAAAACCCCATTCAGGAAACCAAGTGAGTAAATTTATGTTGGAGCTTTCTTTCTCCTATTTAAAAGCTTACAAAAGTGATATATTAGGTTCCTGAAAAGGCATTTGATTAACGCAATATATGAAATTATTTTGTCATGTCACATTCTGTCAAAGACTGGATTTGCTCACATTTACGGAAGTCTACATGTAGCAAAACATTCCAGTAATTTCAGTAAACTTTTTATTTAAATAAAAATAATGAATTTTAATTCTTGTTAAAGTGAAATCAGAGCACGCCTCGGGTTGAAACCGCTTGCTGCAGAAAAAGTCTCCCAACCGACACACTCACGACCCTCAACGGGCACAAAAGAGTATTTCTACAATGGTAGAATGAGCACCGTAGTTGTAACAATGTATCATACCTCTGTGATTTGATAAAGTTGGTTTCATTGTTCGTTTCTGTTGACGTTTATTTCTTTTACCTGAACTGGACAAAAACATAATCTCTATACATCAAGAGATTTTTGGGGAACTGGGAACTACGACTATAGTCGAATAGATGTGTTACTACATTGTTTTTCGCGGATCTATGAGCAACAGGGAGCCCTTGAAATCGTAGAAGTTGGTAGAAGTGGGAAGGTTCCATGATTTCTGCAAAAGGTATTATTACGGTACTGACGTGCAACTCATACACATACTTTACCTTTTAAACAGATTTTCTTAATAACAACAGACATTTTGGTGTATTTCAATATAGTTTTATTATGTGCAGATTCACATGGACGTTTTGTCCCACATATAACTTTACATATCACAACTACTGGTGCCACATGGAGGACTTGACGGCTCACAATCTCCAGTATGGTCCCGTGCTGCACGAAACTGGTCACACTGAGGTAAGTAATGTCCCTGGTTTGTCTCCACATTAGTCTGATCACCACTGTACATGGTAGTGCCTCTACATGGGTAAAAATCGACACGGGCGACACAGCGACACGGCCGTTTAGGCCCTTTTAAAAATCGACAGACACAGGAAGTTGGGGGTAAAAATCGACCCACAGGATTTTAAGTTCTTATATAGCTAAAAATCGACACAGTGACACAGCCCTTTGGCTAAAAATCGACACTGCGACATGGTCAAAACTGTGGGGACCCATGTAGAGGCACACGGTAGCTGGAGGTCACCAGTCTTCATGTGGACTAACCCTTTGAGGACTGATGTCACTAAAAGATGACATATGTCGTCATGATGCACCAATGCAGCCCCGGCGAGTAACTCGCCGGTGCTACATTGGCGCATCATGGCGACCCTTCGGGAGTGTCTCAACCCCATAGGGTCGGCATGATGCTTGATGGCAGCCCCGGCGAGTTACTCGCCAGGGCTGAATTCATGTATCATGATGACCAAGCATATGATGCATTAAGGCATCATACCGTTCTTTAAGGGCTAACATGGCTTCACCTCTATAATATGTAAGGGCAAACTACCACCAAACACATCAACTCAACAGTGACCTGCTAAATCCAGCAACTGAAGGACGACCTTCTGACAAATGTATCAACTGAAGGACGACCTTCTGCTAAATACATCAACTGAAGGACGACCTTCTGCTAAGTGCATCAACTGAAGGACAACCTTCTACCAAATGCATCAACTGATGGACGACCGCCTGCTAAATGCTTCAACTGAAGGACAACCTTCTACCAAATGCATCAACTGATGGACGACCGCCTGCTAAATGCTTCAACTGAAGGACGACCTGCCAAATGCATCAACTGAAGGACAAGCTTCTAGCAAATGCATCAACTGAAGGACAACCTTCTCCCAAATGCATCTACTGAACACGTCAAACACATTAACCAAAGTGAAGGACCATTATACATGTCTATGGAAACGTATTACTTGGCATCAACCCAACATATTTCCTACAATTGGAACCTATTATATTTACATAATCTTAACTTCTACAGCACCAACTATTTACAGCAAACACCTATACACACCTCTGTGGGCAGGCATGGGGTGGCCTGCAGGTGACGCCAAAAGCAGCAAAGGAACTAATATTGCTTATTATACCTACAAGGCTTTGACCATTTAGGTAAATTATCTTTATTTAATTTAAGATTATTTCAGACCAAACAAGTATTGTAAAACCTCGCGTATATGCCGCGGCTAGTACGCCAGTCAGATCGCTGGTGGGGCCTATAGGGTCGGCACAGTCTTGGTGCGGCTTATATGCGAGTTAGGCTTATACATGAAGTTTTACGGTAGATGTGATGTAAAAAATAACTATTATGCCCTGTGCAAATCGGGAGAGTGCAGACAAAATGTTTGCACGTCTAGAATAGTACATGATACAGCTGATGTGGGGTGTTATTATGAACTCCGGTATGGGGCAGTACTACACTCAGCGACTATTTACACATGTTTATCTCAAAATTCACGCACACCAAAATCACTGAACACGGCTAATGTCACATCAACGTATTCACAGTAAAGATTTCTACTAATCTTTATTCTTAGAAATATACATCAGAAATCTCTCTTTTTGTATACTTGAATAATTTACTAGTTTCAAACCACACAAGCCTTAGACAGTAGTTTATAGCCTTATTCGGTCATAGATTCAAGGATTACATATTTAGAGTAAATATGAAAATATTGCACTGTCCTGTCCGAACTTGTCTAGTGTGATATATGTTCTAGAAAGCAGCACCTAACTAATGCTTCCGTTTACGGTTATAGATGACAAACACTTCTAATCGGCCTGGCCGATATTCTGACAAGAATAGCAAACGGTAAAATTCTATTCTGGTCAGATCAGATAATGTAAAAGAAAATCGATAACAAGAATATATAATTCACCTAATTCTCAAAGCTCTAGCTTATTTTGTCTAAGGGCACACACAAGAATACTTGATCTTTGGAATACCATGAGGGTGTGTCACCCTGCAATCTCTAACAAGCCTTAACATATTTACAACTAATAAAGTCACAACAGACAACTTGGACACTCTTCGTTCTAACCACACATTGACCAGACTTCACCCGGCTCTTACTTTTCATCATCATTTCCCTTATCCTCGACGACATCAATACCACACCGATGGTAAATCTTAGATATTCTGTTAAACTGAAAATTCACATGTTGATGCCTCAACCTGCTACAAACAGTAAATATCTTTGTACAGATAATGTCAGTGAGGCGAACAAGTGTCCAGGAGAGTCAACCCTCGGCCAGCGGCCACTAGTTGGATGTTTAGATAAGCCGGCGAGGGGGCGCCTGACGTCTACCCCTCACCAATCTCTGTAGGCTCAGTACCCTCACACACCCCAAAACCACCCCAACCCCATCCCCTGGTGTAGAGCCCCACACCAGATGTCTGAGGGTGAAAGGTAAACAGCATCCTCAGGATGCTGTCTCTGAAACTTGTTCGTCTCTCTGATGTTTCTGATGTCCACACAATATGTCTGGTCATACAAGGTACTCTGTATATGCTACCAAGATCACAAGTAGTCCACTTCCAACGATACATAATTCTTCTTAGTTTTTATATCAGCCGCTTATTGGAAACGACTCTTAATCCGTCTATATCAATCAGGAAACCAGAAATGATAAGTCTGATGAGCTTATGGCTGACATACCAATGACTCAGATCTGAGCTGAGGCCCTCCCCTATAGAGCGGTCACTATTACTGTTATCGCGTGTGTACGTCTTACTCCTTCAGACTGAAGTGCCAGCCAAACACGTGTCTGTCAAAGCCGCATGAGAAGAGGTTACAGAGCGCGTTCTCCCTGTCCGCCCACGTGGCCGCACACACCATCCGACTGTGGCCCTGCAAGCAGCACCACACAAGGGGTCAACATATGCGTGTATTGTTAGTCAATATCTAGCATTGAGTATTATTATCACACTCAATGCCACATCAATAATTGAGTGCAGTCTAGAAGACTGGGAGGCCTATTTCATGATAAAATAGCGATAAAACTTCACTCATGGTGAATCAAGCCCAAACTCTTTGGAAATTTCATAATCTATAATTTATAACTTATTTCATAAATTGATATGTTTATTACATCTAACTTGAGATTTAACGGATAGGTGTGAACCCTGATAAATCACAATTTACCTGTCTGTTGTTGCGGGGCAGACGTCCAATGCGGACACCATTGAGATCAAAGATGCGGATGTGACGGTTGTCGTGTGGAATGGCAATCATGTTGTGGTATGAGGATACAGACAACCTGCAGCGGTCAGACAAAGGTCATTATTAAACACAGTGGTATTGAGGTTAGGCAGAGGTCATTACTAAACACAAAATCCCCCCCCCCCCGGGCCAGTCGAGAAGCACATACATTCACGCGCCTATGTAGCATAGTAACGCACAGGCTTTTTCACTCGAAACAGGTGGAATTTTTTTTACCTGCCCCCCAAGAGGGGTCTAAATGTGACTTTTGCTATCAAAATGAGTTAAAGTGACTTAATTGTTCATTGAAGTAGCTGCAGAGTGCCAAAGAAGTGTTGTGGCTCACCTGTTGACTGCAGAGTCTGTGCGGATGGTGGCTATAGGGGAGCGCATGTTCTTGAGGTCCCACACCTTCACTGTCCGGTCATCACTGCCAGACACCACCTTGTCACCGAGCGCAAACACGGCGGACGTCACCGGTCTGAAACCACACACAATACAGTGTACTAGCTGGTGGTAACACTGGGAGTTACAGCCTACACACACAGTCTGTACAGCAATATGTAGCTACACAGTCTGTACAGAAATTTGTAGCGACGCA
Source organism: Harmothoe impar (assembly GCA_947462335.1). NCBI lineage: Eukaryota > Metazoa > Annelida > Polychaeta > Phyllodocida > Polynoidae > Harmothoe > Harmothoe impar. Next base: position 13,923,495 of record OX381721.1, on the reverse strand, counting down.
TAGTCTGTACAGAAATATTTAGTGACCCAGAGTCTATACAGCAATATGTAGTGACACACAGTCTGTACAACAATATGTAGCTACCGTAAAACCTCTCTGATAAGCCGACCTTCCTTATAAGCCGACCCCCCCCCCCCCCCCCCCCAGTATGAGAGAATATTATCAGCCGAGTTTGAACCCATTTAAACATGGTTAAACTATGATTTGCTTGGTAGAAAAACCTCCCTGATAAGCCGATCCCCCTGTTTGAGACAATGCTATTTAAGCCGAATCAGGCCTAAAATCCCCAAAAAAGGTAAGCTTATCAGAGGTTTTACGGTACACTGTCTGTACAGCAATATGTAGCAACACACAATCTGTATAGCAATATGTAGCTACATGCACACACGGGTTAGCTCTCTCAAGTGAGAGGACAGACGTTTAGAGCGTTATCTTAATAAGACTATTAAGACTGTCTTAATAGTCTTAATGTTAGTTCCTGAATAATCCGACAGATGGAGCCACTGTGAGTTGGTAACATTGCTGTATATAACGGGGGCTGTGCCCCCGCACCTCCTTTTTCTTTCTCTCTTTTTTTCATTTATTCACTTTGAATCTCTTGAAATGAAAATATCGGCCGTCGTTGCTATTAAGTTACATGTAGCTACTTCTAAAGGTCACGCTGCCGACTACCGACTGACACTGACACCCCAGTAAGACATCTGCTATTATTCAAAGATAAGACACTGAATTAAGACTTTAAGACTTAAGATTAAGATAACAACAGGTGAATATGAAACTAGGTCACTTCATCACAATACAATGGGGGATTTACAATACCAGGTAGAGATACACTATTCAGGTAAGGCCAAAAAAAAGAAGTTTGTTTCAGGTAACCCGACCGACCCTATCAAAACAGGGCCGACCCTACGTTTTTTATGCAATTTTGAAGAAATTTGTGTAATTTTACCCTTTTTGGTAAATTTTTGGGTTTTCGGAGAGGCCGGCTAGTACTTTCATGTTAAAAAAAAAAAATCCGACCTACCGACCCTACATTTTGTTGCCATGTTACCTGAAACAAACCTTCTTTTTTTTGGCCTAAGCAGAAAGGGAGCGGCTGATATGTGATGAAATGACAGTTTACTCAACTGTAACAAGAAGACCACACAAGGCATACTCACTGCGTGTGACCTTGGAAGACGTTGACCTTCATGGCTGGCTCACGGAAGTCCCACAGTCTGAAGGTGGTGTCCTTGGATGACGTCACCACCAGTTTCTGGGTGGGGTGGGGGCACACATTGGTCAGCTCCTGATCATGCCCTGCACACCAATAAAAAAAAGAACTGCTGTTTTCTTTCATTTTAAATACTTGACAAGGGGGCAGTAGTTATGGCCACTGCAGACAAGTGGTGACCATGCTGATTCTCACACTGAATACTGTAATTCATATTGAACAGAAACTTAACAGTGCATGATCTTTTATATGTTCAAAATGGCATGCAGCTGGTTGCCGCGACAATCATGTATGGCGCCCATCTCGTTCTGCAGCTCGTTTTTGGTTCATCATACCAGTGTGTAAGGGCTTACCAGTGAGGGAGTTGTTGGTGCATCATACCAGTGTGTAAGGGCTTACCAGTGAGGGAGTTGTTGGTGCATCATACCAGTGTGTAAGGGCTTACCAGTGAGGGAGTTGTTGGTCCATCATACCAGTGTGTAAGGGCTTACCAGTGAGGGAGTTGTTGGTGCATCATACCAGTGTTTAAGGGCTTACCAGTGAGGGAGTTGTTGGTGCATCATACCAGTATGTAAGGGCTTACCAGTGAGGGAGTTGTTGGTGCATCATACCAGTGTGTAAGGGCTTACCAGTGAGGGAGTTGTTGTTGCATCATACCAGTGTGTAAGGGCCTACAGTGTGTAAGGGCTTACCAGTGAGGGAGTTGTTGGTGCATCATACCAGTGTGTAAGGGCCTACAGTGAGGGAGTTGTTGGTGCATCATACCAGTGTGTAAGGGCCTACAGCGTGTAAGGGCTTACCAGTGAGGGTGTTGAGAATCTCTCCCTTTTCCACGTCGTACACATGCGCTGTACGGTCCCATGACACAGTGATGGCCTGCGTTCCCCCAGACAGCCAGTCTGCGGCGATGATAACACTCGAATGTCCTGTCAGCTCCATTTTACGTTCCCGAATCTTAGTAGGCTCATTCTTATCATCTGATGAATCAAGCCCTGTATCGCCAACAAAAACTGCTCAAAGTAAGCATAGAAGGCGTTTGATATACAAGATGAGAGAAGAGAATAGATGACCAAAGTACACATATTATTGTAGCAGGTTGCAAGTTCCAAGAAAGTTAGTAGATTAATATCCAAGATGTGTATTGCGGTACTAGTCAAAGACTGCAATATTTACTGATTACCATTTTTAAGCGAGAAGCCACACTTTTATTTGGTCTGAACGACAAGTCGGCAGCCTCAAAATTAGTCTGAAATTACTAATATGGTTTAGCGATTGTCAATTCACACCAAGTATTAAATAGATGCCACCATATTTGTTAACAAATTGACAATGACAATGTAATGGCCTAGTCCTATACCTCTTACTAGACTCATGTGAGCAATTTATGCCATTCATGCCTACCTTCACCATCTTCCCGTTCCGACCCGTCGATATCATCCTCCCCCGAGGAATGCGATTTCTGAAACAGAAAAGCCGAGTGTGAATGGTGGCGTCATGTGTACCGTCACATAATGCTGCTAACACCGCGGCCACATAACATTCACCTCACCGCCTCATGCCACAACCAGCACCAACCTCACAACAAGCCCTCACCTAGCGCCATACACATCACACAGATAGGGACTCTTATCTGGCACTATTCAGCAGAAAGAATCATAATGTACATGTATAACCATAAAGGTGACTCCAGATGGGTCAAAAGCGACCCGGCGACCTGGGCTGTTTTCCAGGCAACTTGGCGACCTGTTACAATAATTTAAGCGACCGGGCGATTTTTGGAAAAATTTGGCAATAGTTTAAATGGTCTAAAAAAGCGACTTTGTGACGTGGCTGCCATAATTTCGGCGACTTTCCGACCTGTTGGGGGACGCCTCTGCACCCCCATAAAAACCTACCATTCCCAGATTTAATCATATCTTAAAATTCCTGCAGTTTGCTACAAAGTCCATATAAGATGACCCCCAGTGTTAATGTGAATTTGGCTACGTTATGCTGTCATGAGACACCTAGTACATGCACTCAGTCACATAGAGAACCATGCGGCTAGCGTCCAGTCTACACAGCTGTCGGTGCGGCTCTATATGGTACGGTGATACATTCAGTAACTACGTAGATACCCACGGTCGTACAATCAGTAGCTACATTTACAGGGGTTATATTCAGCTCACAATGCTATGCCATATACATTACGATGCAGACATCACTATGTCAAACATTCACTATATTACACTTTACTGTGTGACTGAATAATATCCTAGTTTTGCCAACCGTGGAGAACAGTCTGTAGCTGCACCCTACAAACACTAAGCACCACCGCTCAACCTACACTACTGTGAATTCTCGCGTATTAAGCAATGGCTAGTACGCGAGTCAGATTGCTAGTGCGGCTTATAGGATAGGCCCAGAGTCTGGGTGCGGCTTATATGCGAATTTTTGCTATTATTAGGGGTGTCATTGGTATCGAATTTCATAGGTTATTCACTATTTTGGTGTCGATACATATAATATATCAGTTATTCAACATATCCAAAAAAAAAGGTAGATTAGGCCAAATTGATTCTGCCTTTCTGGGGTACAGAGCTAATAATGGTCTAATTTTTTCAATAATTTTTTTTTTTTCACATTTTCCTATCTAAAATCCTTAATAATTGTCCGATTTACACACCGTGAAAACTGACATATAGCAAAAAAATAATCCAAGATGGCGGCGTATCGATACCCATTGTTTGTCGATTCGGTTATCAGATACATTAAAAATAGCGATGTATCGATACATGTGATACCAATGACATCCCTAGCTATTATGGTCCAGTACTAAAGTTACCATAATCAGATCGCCGGTGCAGCCTATAGGAATGGCCCCAAGTCGGGGTGCGACTTATACACGAAAATGTATGGTACTGTGAATTACAGCGCATTAACCTGGCATCTCACACACAACCTGCACTTTGACTTTGTGAAAAATCCTTTGACCGGTACCTGGGGTCTGAATTTAGTAATGTAGTAGACGGTACTTCTGAAAAGCCTTGTATTGCCGGCACCTAGTCTTTCGAGAATAGGTTTGGTTTGTGTATTACTCACAGGTAATGTGCAAGAATTTTCGGAACAAAATCCTTTAATAGTCCATGGCAGCTTTAATAGTGTTCTGGTGGACTTAGACTGGCGCGTCTTGAATAGGTCTTCAGGTAAACCCCTGTATTTTGACGTTGTACCCCGCGGTTGGCAAAACTGTTACAACTATGACAGAAATAAAGGAGGAGTAAACAATAGAGTTACAATACTCTCTACGGACCAGGGCCTCCACCTGTAAAGCGCTGTTGATGTGAGCCTTCCATATGTGCGCGGTCTGGTCGCCGGACGCTGTGAGGATCAGGTCCTGGGTCGGGTGGAAGCGCAGCGAGTTGACCGAACCGCTGTGTCCCGTGTACTGCAGCAGGCACGAGCCGCTCTCCACCAGCCACAGCCGCGCTGTGTGGTCTGCAATACAAGGACAACATTACTCCATTTAGGAGAAAACTGTTCAACTTATAGCCATTTGAATTCTGCACATATCATACACTCTGTGTAGCAAACAGGCCCTGGGCCTACCTTAAAGAGTATAAATAAATTAATTTCAACTCAACTCAACTCAACAGTCATCATTACCATATACACTCACACACCAACAAGTCACAGCGCAGAAGTTAAGAGGTATTCCAAGTAGGTGTGTGCCTTATAGAAGTAGATAGTACACATCAGCTCACAGTCAGCTTCTGCGCCTTACCATAACACTACACTTTATAGAACCATGTATCAAGAAAGGGTGACTTTTTCATAATAAAGTTGTGTTTACGTTGGTTTTAGCGGAATAATCATAACATTGTCTGTAATCGCAATGTTAGCAAACATCTTATATTAGGAGATTCACAGGACAATTATCTTTCAAATGGTATAATATTAGAATACAGGATTTTGATGTTATATTTATCTATTTGTCGGTCACGCTTAAAATTGTTTATCAACAACTTTTCTAAAAAAGTCCGCCGTTCTTGCTGCATTGATCTACAACTGCATGTAGAGGATGCAGTAAGGTACCCACCTGCAGAGGCGGTGCCGATAACCTGGGGGTCGGTGCGCGACACGTTCACCTCCCACACCCCGTCACGGTGCCCTCTGAACTCACGCACCTGCTGGTACCCCGGTGACACCTGCTTGAAGCTCGATACCAGCTTGTTAGCCGACGTCTTGTACGTCAACTTGAGTTTCTGTGAGATCTGACTGCCAGCTGTTAAATAAGTGACAGAGTTAAGGAGGCAGGACAGTACAAGACGGTTTGTATTCACCTCTCATAACCATGGCAACCCCCTCCAACCAAGGGAAGCAAGGCCTATGTGCTACTAGCAGAAATACTTTATTCATACACGATTCTCTGCAATTCGTCTTTGCTTAGATTTTGGTGAAAAACTAAGGTTCTATGTATCATCTATATCATGTGTTTTATGAATTTGTTTAAATTGTGTAATGGGCGAATTGTAATGAAATGAAAGTGTTGTTTCATCGCAGTACTATTCGCTAAGCATCCCCTATTACTTTGTGTTTGTGTAATTCTGTTGAATCTGTCAGGCCCTTGTGTTTCTGAGGCTCAATTTGAATTACATTATTTCATTCTGTCCCGTAGCCTACTGTACATCGCCTGAAACAATACTGGGGGAATAAGATGTCTCTATCCAAGTAAACAGCTACAGTCCTGTGGGCAGCCCTGTGCATGCGCACTGTAGTTTAGGTGAGAGCTTCATGCGTAATAAGATAATGTGGTGACACCCAGCTCACCACGACACAACCATAGGAACACAACTACTGCTGCAGCACATGTGCTAAAGTAAAGGTGACTGGTGGCCGGCCTACTGGTCTGCGTGTGCACTAACTTACTGGTGGCAACAGACTAACTTAGTCCACATCTTTTTGTAAATAGCGTCTTGCTGTGTCCAGCAAAAAGGAAATGAAGCTGCCTTGCTAGAAATACGTTGCAATTAAGAGTGATTTCTCAACATTCTCTGGTTGAGAGAGAACTGAAGCGTTTTCAATTAAGTTAGCCAAAATAAATTACATTTATTACAACTGACATGCGAAGTGTTCAATTTTATACCATACAGAAACATTTTACTTATTCTTAAATCTGTAGTCATATCAAGATAATCATGAATACTAGCGGCAAGACTATCACATGTGTCTATTTGGCTGCTGATAAGTTGCTATTCCCTGAAGTGTATTTTACTAGGTTATTATTGGTAGTGCCGGTATGCATGCTACATCGGGGAGAGTGTAAGCTATATGATGTAAAGAGAACCAACGGCTCAAATACAAAACGGTCAACACTATAGCTTAGTCTAGGCTAACAAAATAACCTCACCATAAAATAATATTTAACATTTAAACTTGAAACTGTCTAAACTGAACACGATAAGGGCTACTTTATCTACTGAGGGTTCTTTTCGGTATAGTAATAAGTCATGGTGTATGATTTAACATCTACCTTTAATTAGCGAACTTATTTCAAACACGTGTATTATGGGTGCAAGTAGCTAAGGCTGTACATGTGTCCAGCGGTGGGGCACTAGGGGCATGTAGAAGTGCTGGACGGTCGGATATGACTGAACAGCGCGGGAGGAGGCATGCAGCTAAAGACACAGTGAAAGATGAAACAAACACGGAGTGAGAACTGCTGTTCTACTCCAATTCCACACACTCACCCAACTTAGAGATCCCAGAAAATGAATCGCCTTATGAAAGAGAGTTGATGCTGTATATGGTTGCTGACAGTGAGTGGTGTAGACAGGTTATGTTGTAAGGGGCGCTACTGATCTCAACTCCACTCACAATATAATGGATATACCCCTTGTCAAATCCATCAAATTCTTCTTTTCTTTAATTAGTAAATGAAGTGTGCCAATTTCATAAAGCATCTTAATATTTTATTTTTTGACCAGCATATTTTCTGACAGATTTTCAGTTTCTAGTACCTGCCTTCTGATAGCTCTAAATTTAGGAACAGGTTTCTTGAATGTAAATGTTGTACAAATGTATTTCTAATTCAAATTTCATTTTAGCTGATACTTATTAAGTGTCTTGCTGTCCATCGTGCTACTTAATATTGACACAATAGAGGCTTATTAGCCTTCTGTCTGTGGGAAATGAGAATCTAAGATTAATCATGTATTAGTATCTTTTCAGTTTCTATTGCAGAACCTGTGTTGACATGAAGTCTACATCTAAGAGACTACCGTAAGGTCTCCGTTACTACCCTACCCGCGCTACTACCCGCACGAGAAACAAATCTTTAGTGTCGGTTGTACACTATACAGTATTTGAGTGGGCATTCTCAGCACCCCAGTGTGGGTTATAGGGTTCTCACATGGTGAGTTCGGTATGCGCCAAATGTCTCGGTTTAGTCTAACACTGAACCAGAGTGACTGGAGCTTCCGGTAGGAACCTGCAAGGAACCAGCTTCAGTAAACCGAGGTTTATGTAACTGGTTACTTGCAAGTCCCTGCCTTTCCTTTCCTCGGCGTCTTCCCTGATTGGTCAGGGAGCTCAGTCACGTGGTGTCGTGACGGGCTACGCTTCGAAGTAGTATTTTCAGTACTGCTTCTTTGTTTTTTTGTTGTTTTGTTTTTTAGGTTTTTATTTCAGAATGCCGGAAGCTCCAGTCACTCTGGTTCAGTGTTAGACTAAACCGAAGCATTTGGCGCATACCAAACTCACCAAGCGAGCCTAGGTGCACCCTTCCTGACAGTTAGTCTGAACTCTACCCACCCAGCACCCTATTACATACAAAATCGACGTCCTAAATGTGTTTATACATAGTATATCTATTTTGATCATATATACATACACATACCATTTGCAGAGTACTGTGTCTTTGTACAACTGTTTTCACCTAATAGAGATACAACTCATGTATATAAAATGAGTGTTATGATAGCATACAGCATACTCACATTTCTTGACTGTGTGCTTAAGGTTGTGAATACTGTCTAGTCCCTCCCCACCGTCCACCTTCTCACCACCGACAGCCTCCAAGCGGTCATTTAGCACCTCGATCTTCTCTTGTACTGTAAAGGAACAGAGTGAGTGAGTAATGATTGTTTAACACCATTTATCTGGGGAGTTATCTGGGGAGTTATCTGGGGAGTTATCTGGGGAGTTATCTGGGACATTGTGTAAGTCTCCCCTTGGTGCCATCCACCCCTCCCAGCCATTTGACACTGATTTTCCCCTCCCCTCTCTCCACCAAGGAACCCCTGGGAGTCGTCTAGGAGCTCCTGGGATATATCTGGGAGCTCTGTGGGACATTCTGTGAGTCTCTCATGGGACGCCTGACCATTTGAGACTGATTTTCTCCTCCACTTTCCCAATCTTGGGAGGCATCTAGTAGCTCTAGGGAATTGTCTAACAACTTCTGTGAGTTTTCTGTGAGGTCCCTGGTGACACTCTGGGAGCTGTGAGACGGTATGAATCATACCTGCTGCATTTGGAAATGGTAAAAGAATCTGAGAAAAAAACGCCTCACCCCCTTTCTGAGACTGGGTCATAAATAATGTTAAATTGATAAATTGTCTACGTTAGTACTGTGCAGTCTGTTCATCCACACTTAATTTGCGCCTAACGAACGCGTCAATACACTAGAAAAGTCCCTTAAGTTTGACATGAGGTATTTGAACCCCTATTTAGATTAGTTCATACCCATGAATAAAGAAAAGATAAGCGGACCCTTTTTTGTGAGCGTAACACACAGACTTAAAGAGGGTAGAAACCCTGCGTCAATCAGTCCTTCCTGTAGAGTAGATACTACAAAAGATGAACTTACAAGCAAGATTCTCAGCATAGACGTTCTCAAACTCTCTCTCAATCTGGTTAAATAGGTTGTACAGTCGCGACCTGAAAGGAAAATTCAAGATCATAAATATCAAAATCGTTCATCTAAAGCATATATAAGAGAAATCTACAAGTCATATGCATATATGATTAAAAGGCCAACACAGACGTATGTATGCACAAAAGAGAAGTTGATCTTGTGATGATTTGTGCCATCACACCAAAATATGCTATCAACAAGTATGAAGAAACCTGAGTCGCGGTGGGATGAGGCTTTCTGTTTCCATATCGAAACGTGGGCCGTCTCTCTCTGGGTCGAGTGTTGCCGACCTGCCTCTACCACGGATCATCGCCATTCGCTTTGCCTTGAACTTCACGGCACTGTCTACTGGCATTCTTCTCCGGCGCGGCAGGCGTCGGGCTTGGTGTGAAGTAGGCCGGGGTCAGGGACAGGCCCCACCCTTTAACCTGGAGGAAAAATAGAAAAATACATATACATGTCTGATGATAGGGAAGGACAGTGCAACATTATGGGGGAGGCTGTGTGGATACAGAGACATGGGTATTTATTAGAAATTGGCAACATGTTGCAGCAGCAAAGGAAGGCTGGTGTACGGAAGACCGGTACTCCGAACGTGGTCTGTCGTGGAAAGTCTGGCATGGAACTTGTCAGGCCAGTGCAGAACCATTTTTGTGCCTCTACATTGGTATCCACAATTTTGGCCATGTCGCTGTGTCGATTTTTAGCAGAAAGACAGTGTCATTGGGTCGATTTTTAGATATATATAAACTTAGAGAAAGATCCATGTAGGTCGATTTTTATCCCCGATTTTCCTGGGTCCGTCGATTTTTAAAAGGGCCTAAAAAGGGCCGTGTCGCTGTTTCGATTTTTACCTAGGGAGTGATCATTTATTAACAACAGGGGGGGTGGTGGGTTTCCGCGCGGAGCGCGCGAAATCTTTTACACCCCCCCAGTCAAGGGGTCAAATTTTTTTAGCTATATTATATACGCTATCAGTACCCTATTACAATTTCAATATCTACCTACCTACCTACCTACCTACCTACCTACCTACCTACCTACCTACCTACCTACCTACCTACCTACCTACCTACCTACCTACCTACCTACCTACCTACCTACCTACCTACCTACCTACCTACCTACCTACCTACCTACCTACCTACCTACCTACCTACCTACCTACCTACCTACCTACCTACCTACCTACCTACCTACCTACCTACCTACCTACCTACCTACCTACCTACCTACCTACCTACCTACCTACCTACCTACCTACCTACCTACCTACCTACCTTACCCACAAGAATAAGACAGGGAAAATCAACAGTAGGGACAACTACCGGCTACTATTGCTCTGGCAAGTATTATGTCTAAGATACTTGAAATGGTTCTCTTATCGAGGCTGGAAGACTATATCATCACAAATGCCAATCAATTTGGTTTTAAGTCTAAACATGGCACAGATATGTGTATTTATGCTATGAAAGAATTGGTGCTAAAATATTGCTCTCTCAATGCTTCAATGTTCATGTGTTTTCTTGATGCCTCTAAGGCTTTTGATAGAGTTAATCATGCAAAACTGTTTAATAAACTTGTTGACCGTGGTGTCCCCGGGTATATTGTTAGGATACTGATTTACTGGTACACCTTTCAGAAAATGTCGGTCAGGTGGGGCAGTAATATTTCAGATGAGTTTGCCATTGGCAACAGAGTCAGACAGGGTGGTATACTCTCACCACACCTGTTCAGTGTATATATGGATGATCTATCAGTTAAACTCAATGAGTGTAGAACTGGGTGCCTTAATGGCTCAACAGTTGTTAATCACTTAATGTATGCAGATGACCTGGTCATATTTACCCCTTCCAGTCATGGATTAGCTTGCCTATTGAAAGTCTGTGAGGACTATGGTTTAGATAATGACATCATGTACAACCCGTCCAAGAGTGTGCTGTTGATAATACGGTTCCCCTTGGACAAACAGACTAAGTTTCCTGACTTTTCTCTAAATTCTAAGAGGCTCATAGAATGTGAGGAGGTAAAATACCTGGCTCACATTATAACTAATACCCTCAGGGATGACAAGGACATACTCCGACAGCGACGTGTGCTATATGCACAAGGGAACATGCTGGTTAGAAAATTCCATATGTGTAGCATAGAAGTCAAAATCCAGCTTTTCAGGACCTACTGCACACCTCTATATACTGCTCAGCTGTGGTGGAACTACAACACTGCAGCTTTACGTAAAATAACTGTCGCATACAACGATGTACTCAGGATGCTCCTTGGAGTACCCAGATAGCGCACCCAGATACACTAGTGCAAGTGAAGCTTTTGTAGTCTGTGGTTTACCTACTTTTGCTGCCACAATCAGAAGACTTGTGTACAGTTTCAAGTGTCGCCTTTTGAGCTCAGCAAATCCCAAATGTGCTCTTACGCAACTTGGTAGATACTTCGACAAGTGACACTCAGTTTACATCTGATATCTGGAGTCACTGGCACAAGGCACTCCATATACAATGTTATGGTTGATGTCCGGCAGTCTGCCGGTGAATATATTGTATACGACATACTCCTGTACTTCTTTTTGATATGATTTTTTTTTTTGGCTATATAACCTATGGACCTTTGTTCTTCAAATGAGTCTGAAATTAAGAATTGAATTGAATTGAATCGAATTGAATTGAAGTCACTTGTGCACTGACTGAGTCACTGAGTGACTGACACACTACAGTGACAGTGAACTGTCAACAGAGAAAACCTCGATTTCCAACACAAGACTCAATTAACTCAAGTATCCTCGCATTGTTAACTGGTCCGGTAAAACACACGATATGATTTAGACCGCAGATACCATTTATTTACTGAATGAATTGCTACAAACCTCGATTATTAGTCTCGGAAGCAGAATCTATTCCAAAACATCCGCCATGACAGTGACCGAGAAAGTTGCATTCTGGGGGAATGGGAACGAGGCCAGCAGGTGCCCGGTTCTTGTCCAATGAGATCGCGCAGAGATTTCGGCTATTGTCCAATCAGCGCCAAGCAATCTGACATCAATTAACGCACCGACCAATCACCGTGCAGAGAAATGACGCCGCCTCATCTGCTTCTGAACACCAAATACTTTTCGACTTTGTCTTCGAATTTCTTTCATTAAAAAATAATAATTTCTCGGTTAAGTGCCATTAAAGTGAGCTCAATGTTACAACGTAACTATATGTCAAGTTTGTTGACGATTCCTCATCTCTAACTTTGTGAAAAAACATGTTTTGTTGAGGCATCATTATGTCTGACATATACTCCCTGTTGGGGTGGAGGTCCTTGATTCAAAGTTGAATAGAATCACAAATTCCAGACTATAATGGGGTTCAATTAGAGTTAAAAAGATCAATAATAAAATAGGAATGTGTACGTAACATTTTGAAGCGTTGACAGTCAACGATAATATAAAACTACGCCTCCAAAACGTGTGTGCGTACACGGTGGGCTGGACCAAATGGGCCACAAGGGATGTGTATTCTGCGCTATGGTCGCGGGCCTTGCCTTCAAACTGGCGGCTCCCAAACCCTGATTAGTATGCGATCTGCTTAGCTCTTTGCTTCATCATCTCTGAAATGGTTTCATGCTAAATTTCAGTTGGATTTAGCGCAAAATCGGTAAGTTTAACCTGTGTAGAACGGCCTGTTTGGGTTGCGCGCGTATCGGCCTGGCGCGGCGGCCGCACTGAATGAACCTTGTTGTGGAGCGAATCGCGCCCGCTGATAAATAAATATGCATAGTTTACATGGACGGCGCAGCGGCAGCCATTTTGTTGGAAGACATTTGCAATTTTCTTGAGGGGGAATATCTCCTGGATGAATGCATGCACGGATAAGATAAGCGCGGTAGGTGATTCTCGGATTTATTATCTACATCCAGGCCAGGTTTTGTGTGAAAATATGCTCTACGAAAGAGGTCAACGCAAAATTTTGCCCGTGAACGGAATCTACCCCCATTTTCGCCTATTTCCGCTTGACGCTATGAAGCCAATCTCTCAATTTAAAATCGGAAATGTGAACTATATTGTGGTTCTTAAATCAAACTTGATATTCCTAGTGGTTCATGGGCATTCAGTTGAGCATTCTGCCAAAATTTGTTCAAAAGTATGCAGCTGGAGTCCCACATTCGCCTATTGTTGATATTGTTTACACTTTCAAACGGTGAGAAAACGATCGGTTTTCTGAAACTCTTTCCCAAAAGCCGATTTAATTCGCGTTTTCACGGTAAATCATGGATATCTGACGGTAAGTGAGAGGTAGCTATCATGCAGAATAGTATTATATCAGTTTGGACAGGTTGGAGAGAGGAATGTGTATTTGCAATGCACTGATGCCGGTTAGAATGCACGTGGTATGGTACAATTTGTAAACAACATCAAAACATTGTCATTGTTATCATGATGATCATGTTTGATGATGTTTCTCTGTCCCGGCAATGTTTATTTACACACACAGCATATCCCCTTGTTCTCTGGGATCTAACATTGCGTCTACATAGACATAGAACGACTGAGCTATGTAGTATTACAAAGTTTGCTAATAGTAATAGAACTGATGGCCAAGGACTGCTGGGCACTGATTTGTACTGTAGCTCTATCAAAGAGAAATGTCAAATGTTCTTTGTTTTTAAATTAAATCTCCCGGAGGCCCTATTTCACAATACCGTTAAGGAGGGGCACATGCATAGACTAGGCATAAAGAACTTCAATGTTCAGCATAACATAAATATTGAAAAAAATATCATTACATCAGACAAAGTAGGCCTAAAATACGGTACCCAATAATACTGCCATTACTGGGGTCCAGTCATTAGGGGCCTACCTGGTAGGCCTATATTATATAGTATACAGTATAGGGGCCTATAGTCCATTACTTTAAATGACAGCTGGGCATATGGCTTGTTTCTGGAAATAAACTATTGATATTCGGGTACAATAAAACTTATTCTAGTATTATGAATAATGTAGATATACCTGATAGGCCTACTGATATTACAATTATGTGAGCTTTCAATATAAATTTAATTGATGGAGGTGTCACTATCGGGGTGAGTTCAATTCAAATGTAAGTAGGCCTTAAGTAGGCCTTCACAGAAGGCCTAGGCAACATGTGTTACACTAGAATCAGGATGACGAAAGGCTTGATGGTCAGATTGTAGATATAAATCTGAGATCCTTTCTGTTATTAAAGCTTTAAAAAACATAACCATGCCAATTACAATTTTAATGAATGAAACAATAGAAATATGTTACCGGTACGGTAATATGTATATATACCAGTATTTGTGTAGGGCCTTTAACATACATTATAGTTATAGTCTGGACTGGAGCTGTTTGCATCGGCGGGCACGGATATAAGAGGTGATAGGCTGGGTACAATTAAGCTAGTTCCTGGAAGTGATGGGTTACCCAGGGACAAGGTGAGGGGTGTGTCTTATCAGCCATTGTAACCGAAACATTTTAAATGGCCCATTGTGTGTAAGTTTACAGGTCTAGAGGAAGGACCAGGCACGTCCAATATGTCCGCCATTTGAAATTTCGCTGGGTGAGGTAAAACACACCGATAAGACACACCCTGACTGATACCTTGTCCCTGGGTAACCACCACTTCCAGGGACATGCTTGTATCCATCCTATTAGCTCTTATCAGTGCCTGCCGTCGCAGCAAATTCCAGTCCCACCTACCGGTACCGTGTATCCCCTATCAATGTAGCCTATTTTAGGCAGACCTAGTTTATATATAGTTCTTGAGTAAGGGATGCATTGTCTTGTAGTACATGTACATGTTACGTAATCTTGCCGTCTAATGTGTCTTCTATTTTCTATTCTTAGCCAATGTAGGGTGCAACGTGCGGCATCCACTGCCGCCAATCCGTGATGTTCGTCGGTAAGAATGTTCATTTCTCCGCGCAGGACCACAAGCCTCTGTGTTCATACTCAACTAAGCTATGTAGGCAGCGCAGGCTGAACGGGTATGCCTTCTGTGTGCGGCACATTCTGGAGGACCCTTCGGCCCCCTTCAAAGCATGTGCCTACATCACCAAATACTCCCGCAATAACTGCAGCAACCCGGTACCAAAGCATGATGACAGACAGTAAGTCTATATAGAAATTATACTATACATACAGTAAAATTGAATGTCAAATTAACAATATAGTAAGAACATGTCAGTTAATTTCCAGCTAAAGTAAAAGTAAGTAAAGGAAAGGTCGAGGAAAATTCCTCAAGGTTCAGTATTGATATTATCCCCCTCAACAACACATTAGTTCAATAGAATAAAGCTCATTACCGTAAAACCTCGCGTATAAGCCTAACTCGCGTATAAGCCGCACCCCGAGTTTGGGGCGATCCTATAAGCCGCAGAGGCCTCCTCAATCGCCCCTGGGAAACACTCGCGTATAAGCCGCACCCCCAACTTTAGACCCAATGCTACGATGTGCATGTGGATGGGAGGGGGGGGTGTTAAAGCCCCGGCATCCTCCAATACATTGTATACTAGTATGCACACACACACATCGTAGCCCCCAATTCCCCCTTTGGCGCATTATTACTGGTGGGATTCTTGCAGGGATTAGCGGTGGGCTGAGGTGCGAGTGTGTTGCATTGTCTTAGGGCTGAGGTGCGAGTGGGCTGCATTGTCTTAGGGCTGAGGTACGACTATGAGGCATTGACACTGCCCACTCACCTTTGTCAAGTGCTTTACACACACCCCCTCACTCCCTTGACTGTGACTCATTGAGCTGTGTTAATGCGATTTTATGGTCATTTTTTAAATTATAATTTCGAAAAACTCACGTATAAGCCGCACCCCGACTTTGAGCCGATTCTATTAGCCGCACTCGCGTACTAGCCGCGGCTAGTACGCGAGGTTTTACGGTAGTCGTATCTTTCTTGAGAACAATATCGCTTTTTCATAATGTTATATAGTTTCCACTATACTGGCCACAAGCTTGGTTTCGGATAAACATGACATGTGTACAGGCAAGGGAAAAGGGTACTCCAAGGAAAAAGCCAACTTTAAAATTTATGTCATGAGCTTTCCAATGAGACATTACACTAGAAGATGTCCATTCTAGTTTTTGAGAAATGGCTTCATGAATATGTGTGGGCATTGCCCCAGCCAAAATCCCAATAAGCTCCAAGTCTTATACGTCCCAAGTTATCCCTATTTAATTATCATAACTATGATGGTTACAAATTTATGATACATTTTCATTCTTTAGGTCATAAAATTTGATCTAGAAATGATAATTTTATTCTGGTTTGACCATAGCAATCCTCATGAATCATCCCATCAATGGGGATCTTTTTTTCTTCTACTGTAAACGTATATATTTTCGCGCATGAATATTTTCGCGATTTGCCTATAAAGTACACTTTCACGTGTATTTAAATTCGCGGATTTTTGAATATGGTAGTAGTATTCCTATACTGGATAAATTTTCGCTCTGTACATATTTTCGCGGATTTTAAAATCGCGAAAATATGTACAGCGCGAAATAAAGTACGTTTACAGTATTTGGAATAAAACTCTTGTTTCCATGGCAACACATATCTACAAAGACACCCATTTAGGCCTCAAAACGTTCTTTTTACATTTCAAATATGGAGCTTTTTAACAAAAATGGAACGTTTTGTGTAACCTTATTGAATTCTTTAGAAAAAAGTACCTTGAAGCAAATTTTAGCCTATTTCTTTCATAAAAAGCCATAGTGGCGCCCCCCTAGTGGCTAAAATCGGAACTAATCCCGCGGGGACTATCCTTTCTGCTTGGCTGCTCTCATGTGGTCTATATGTAAGATACAAGAAATATATTTGAAAACGGCTTTCTAAATCAATAAATTCATTTTGATTTTTTGCAGATACTGTAATAATCACTTGCAAGTAGTGACTGGAGCTAATAAAAAGGAGAAGAAGTGCAAGGTTCCGCACCACCCACCGCAGCCGCACGTCAATAATGTGCAGCAGGCAGTGCCCGTTGTATCCGAAAAGGACCAACCCCCAAATAATGCAAGTCATTCACCACAGAGTATTGCCAACCCCAATACTACTGTTAACAACATGTTGGACAACCGTATGACACTCCAGGACCGCCTCAAGACCAAGTTTAACTTGTGTCAGAAGGAAAATGGCCCTGAGGATGAGGATCTGGACGATCCGTATGCTTTCCCTGACTCGGAGCCGGTAAAACCTGCCCCGAGTCCGGTACTGCAGCCGCAGGCAGGGCCACCCCCTGTCACTGATTCTCCCCCAGCCAATCATGTATATTTGAACAATGTGCTACCGGTGTCTCTGCCGCTGCCGGCCACCCTGCCACCCACCACCAGCAGTGCTGGCCCCCCGGTGGCTGCAGACAAGGCGGGTGGTAGCAGCAGTAAGGTATCCACCCCCGAGAACAGCAACCATGGGTCCTCCTCCTCCTCACAAGGAGCCGTGCCCATCGCCAAGCTCTACCCAGAGCTGGCCGAGAAGCTTGAGCGAGCACGGGTGAAACCGGAGGTCAAGTTAAAACAGGAGACCAAGTCCGGACGCTCATCAACGCGCAGCTCTCGAACAATGAACCAGCTACAATCGAAAATAGCACAGAACAAAATCAAGGACAAGCTGAAAAAGAATCAGGGACAGAGTAGTAACCAAACAACCCCAGAGCATCAGCCGTCTACGCCCCAGCCGCAACTCTCACCACTGCCCGCCGGCTGCGGCTCTAGTCCAAACAACGCCACCAGTGTGATGTCTGTTCTGCAGACGGCGCTGACGCCTGACCCGGCAGTCTCTCCCAAACTGCCCTTTCCATCTTCCACACTGAATGTGAATGTAAAGAATGCTCTGTCCAACATGTTGAAGTCTGACGCTGCTGCCATAACCTCCATACCTATCGGGTTACCGCGGCACTTGTTACAACATACGCCAGCCCCGCCACCCGCTGCGGCCACACAGACCATAGGTCACCTCCAACAACAACAACAACAACAACAGCACTTACAGCTCCAACAACACTTGCAATTACAGCTGAACCTTAGCCAGCAGCAATCTCAGAGTACAGCACCCACAGAGCAGTGCTTACCCAGCCCTGTGTGCAGTAGTTACCTGCCCCCGGTGCAGCATGTGTCCCCCGCCCGGGCCGCCTCCCCACCCAAGGTGCCCACACCCGACCCCCACCTGCCTCCTGCATCCTCCAGGATGTCCCCCGCCCGGGGCATCGAGCACAAACCTCACACCCTTACTCCCAGTAAGCCGTTGGCAGCCACCACATCATCGCCTTCCATGAGTATGTCGTCGGGAAGTCTACCTCATCCGCAGAGTGGGTCGGTGCGTGTGTCGGAGCGCTGCAGTCAGGGTGTGCTACCTCCGCCCTACCCCCACACCTTGCTGCAAGCCGCAACCTGCCCCAGTCAGATAAAGCAGGAGCCGCACACCTCTCACTTCATGCAGCAGCTGCAGCAGGCACAACATGTAAGTAGCCACATCATCAGCCTCTAATACATTAGTTCCTATAGTATCATGATCCTATAGTATAATTCATCCAGTGAGAAATGTGTAAGGGGGGTTTTAGTGTAGAAAATATGTTTAAAGTGATCTCACTGACTATTACATGACTTTGATATGTTCTTGATAATAACTGTGATGATTGGGATATATAAAATGGTAGGTGCTTAGTGTATGCTCTGTGTATATATGATGTGGTTCTATGGGAGGTACTGAGTGTATGCTCCATGTGTATATGATGTAGTTCTATGGGAGGTGCTGAGTGTATGCTCTATTTGTGTATGATGTAGTTCTATGGGAGGTGTCAGGTGCTCAGTGTATGCTCTGTGTGTATATCATGTAGGTCTATGACAGGTGCAGTGTATGCTCTTTGTGCCCGTACAGAAGCAGCAGTTCCAACAGGTGCTCAGTGTATGCTCTGTGTGTATGATGTAGTTCTATGGGAGGTGCTGAGTGTTTGCTCTATCAGGGTTCCCACAAGTCAAGGAAATCATGGAATGTCATGGAATTTGAAAGCTGTCATGGAAAGTCATGGAATGTCATGGAATTTAAAATAAAATTGCTGTGTGTCATGGAATGTCATGAAAAATGAAAATAATAGAATTAATATTACAAAATCTCTGAGAATGTACCATTTGCTTTCTAGATTTTAGAAATTTTCTCAGGGGCCAAGCCCCCTAACCCCCCACAAGAATGTCATAAATGTCATGGAAAATTGAGATTTTTGTCGTGGAATGTCATGGAAATGTCATGGAATTTCAATTTTTTTGTGGGAACCCTGTCTATGTGTATATGATGATGTAGTTCTATGGGAGGGGTCAGGTGCTCAGTGTATGCTCCATGTGTATATGCTGTAGTTCTATGACAGATGCTCAGTGTTTGCTCTTTGTGCCCATACAGAAGCAGCAGTTCCAACAGGTGCTCAGTGTATGCTCTGTGTATATGATGTAGTTCTATGGGAGGTGCTGAGTGTATGCTCCATGTGTATATCATGTACCGTAAATTCCCGCGTATAACCCGCACCTCGCGTATAACCCGCACCCCGACTTTGGGAGAATGATATAACCCGCACCTGGAGTCTGAAAATGGTCATTTTAGTACTGTTCTATACTGTCAAAAACCCTCGTATTACCCGCACCTAGACTTTGGGAATAATGTATAACCCGCACTAGAGGTTTGGTTCGCGTATAACCCGCGGGTTATACGCGGGAATTTACGGTAGTTCTATGACAGATGCTCAGTGTATGCTCTTTGTGCCCGTACAGAAGCAGCAGTTCCAGCAGGTGCTCAGTGTATGCTCTGTGTATATGATGTAGTTCTATGGGAGGTGCTGTGTGTATGCTCCATGTGTATATCATGTAGTTCTATGACAGGTGCTCAGTATATGCTCTTTGTGCCTGTACAGAAGCAGCAGTTCCAACAACCACACACGTCTACAGCCGGGTGTGGGCAGGTCTCTCCGCTGTCCCTGGCGGGTATGATCCCGTCACGGCCGCCCCCAGCGTACCCACACCCTGACCCGGTGGTGACGGCTCCCAGTCAGGGCCCGGTGACCACCACAGTGAGCAGCTCGACACCCACGGCCGTGCTGCCCCCCAGCACCACTGTGCTGCCCCCAAGCAGCACTGTGCTGCCCTGCACCAGTGCTGCCCCCACACCACCCATACTCACAAACTGCAGCATGAGGCCCAAGCGGCCACGCAATGTGCTCACTGGACGCGAGGCAAAGAAACGTCTCAAACGACACTCGTCGGTAAAGGTGTATGCATACCACGCGAGTCAGAGAGTACAAAACATGGACCTTCTGCCATTCAGTAAGTTGACGGTCTTAAGGTGTCATTTCATGTCTGTAACTAATGCTTACCTTGTATACAGGGCTCCCACCAGTCAGTTTAAACTTAAAAGCCATTTTTGATTTCCTTTAAAAGTCAGTTAAAATTCAGTGAATTTTTCACCTTGCAAAATTTCTTAAAATTTATGCATAGGTATTTTGAGATTGCCTTAAAAGAAAAAAAGTACAGTGCAAATAATTTTCCTGTATAGTTTATACAACTACCCTAATATTCCAAAATTCGCAAATTTAAATTCATAGCTTTTAGTAAATTCGCGAAAATATATACATGCGAATATACGTGTATCTAAGTTTACAGTATAAAATTTGATAGCAATGCTATCCCTAGCTCCAAGTGTGTATTGTAGGTGTGTGCGTCCTACAGACGTCTCATTGTGCCCTGTGTTGTAGGTGTGGACGATGCATCAGACGACAGTGACTACAACGAGGAGTTACCGTGGCAGAAGGACTGGTACGTGCCGTCATCAGACGAAGAGGCCGAGGAGGACGAGTAAGTCAGCCACTTATATATAGATGCTGTGTAACACTTTGAAGATTTGTATAAGCCATTAATCGCTTGAACATTTGTCTTAGGTTAGGGTGATTGATCGATTATGATAATATAAACTCTTGTGAGCCGACTTCTCGTATAAGCCGCCGCCCCCTATTTGAAGGGGAAAATATAAGCAAAATTAGGCCTCCAATCCCAAAATTTGGTCAGGGTATATACAAAGATTTACTGTAGATTAAATTCACCTAATGTTCTTGTACATTTGTCTGTTAGGGATGACTCGAGTCCCCTGTTCACGCGGACTGCACGTCTGGCGTTGCTGCGGGCGCGGATACGGCGTCAGTTCTCCCAGCTGCGGCACGGTGAGCGAGTTAACAGCAGTCACCGCTGCTTCCAGCAGAAGGCGCTCCAGTCGCTGCTGGTCGCCGCCCGACACAGCCCCCAGGCCACCAGCAACACTGTGCTGGAGATACGCCGCAAACCACAAATACGCAACAGGTAACTCACTCTATATAACCCGCACTTACACTTAGGGGGAAATGCTATAAACCGCACTTAGGGTATGAAAGTGGTACTTTAATGCTGTACCATACTTTCAAAAACATTTGTATTACCTGCACCCCTTTGAGAATTACCCGCAGGTAATCTGTAAAAAAAATATAGCAATCGTCCTTTTCAATGAATAGAATCTTATCATCTTTATCAGTGTATAACTAGGCATTAGAAAATAGCTACCACTGTACTGCTAGGTAAAATTTCAGTCTGGATTAAGATTATACTAGAGTCCAAATCACCATGCAATGAGCAACTACATCAACTTGTTATGCTTGTGTATGCAGGGATGAGCAGGGCCCTCTGCGGGAACCCTGTAACTTCAGTGGAGATGAGACGGAGGACGGCTGTACCAGCACGGCGCTACCCTACACCAACCACTGTGTTGAACGTATCCTCACCTCAACATTAACTTACACACTTATTATGTATTTTGAATCATTTAATTAACATGTAATGTCTGATAGCACAATTTTGGTATTTTATTAGCTTACTTTTTCACAACAATTCGATTAGGGGAACAGTATGATGAGTTTTTAAAACTATAAGTGTCAAAAAATGCTGCCGTCAGAAGCCCATTATTAGGGAGTGGTCATTTTTTAACAACAGGGGGGGGTTGGTGGATTTGGGGGGGGGACCAAAAAAATTTGGACCCCTTGAAGGGGGGGGACCAAAGAAATTTGGACCCCTCTTCAGGGGGGGACCAAAAAAATTGCACCCCTTTTTAGCAAAAAAGCCGGTGCGTTACTATAGCTCAAAGGGGTCGGCCGCGCTCAATTTCAACTTGCCTGAGGGGGGGACCAAAAAAATTTCGACCCCTCCCACGGGGGGACACCAAAAAAATTTCGACCCGCTCACGCGAAAATCCACCGACCCCCCCTGTTGTTAAAAAATGACCACTCCCTTAGCCGCATACAATAAGTTAAAACAGCATTCTGTGGTCTACTATTGTAGACGTGTTGTGTGTTCCTTAACTGCTGTAGATATCATGCACTGTGCTGACCAGCAGCTATTCGACCACTGCACCGCCAAGTTCTCCGACAACTCCCAGTGCTGCGTACCCGTCTTTGACATACGTC
The DNA here is from genome assembly GCA_947462335.1 of Harmothoe impar. Taxonomy (NCBI): domain Eukaryota; kingdom Metazoa; phylum Annelida; class Polychaeta; order Phyllodocida; family Polynoidae; genus Harmothoe; species Harmothoe impar. Next base: position 13,900,897 of record OX381721.1, on the reverse strand, counting down.
ACGAGCTGCCACTCTGCCCGGAGCACGCCGCCAAGGCCGTGAGTACCACTATTGGCCATTTAGTTTTTTTTATCTACTTTATGGGGTGAGGGAGGGGGGCTTTTTTGATTTTAGTTCTTGTTTATTCGGCTTGTGGGCAATAAGGGCGGTCCTTTAACAGAAATAAGGACATTTAAATCATGTTTCCACACATAATCATAGTTGTGATATTTGTTTGACTTTGTGGCAATGAGTTCAATAGAGTGCATGACCATTGGACTATTTAGTTCATACTTTGCATTAAACAAGTCTGAGTTTTAATTTAGAGGATATTTGCCTTCTTTTCTATTCTAGGATAACTACAATAAGAACCCAGAGCCTCGGCCAAAGAAACCTAGAAAAAAGACAAAGCCGTCAGCTTTGACACGCCCACCAAAGAAGGGAAAGAAGAAGAAGAATCAACGCCGTAATGTCCGTCCACAAAAACCCATGCCTCCACTCGAACCGACAGGGAATACCGGTAAGTGGATTCTCACTGTGGCTCTCTGCTGTAGTAACAGACAACATGCTCTGTCAAAAATACCGTAGTGATGCGTCAGCTGTGAGGCAGACTGACTGCATATTAATTAGTGTTTTTCAATTCATTAGGGCCAGAAGATATTGTGTTACATCCAAAATTTTGAATGATATAACCCAAGATATACCGGTAGGCAGGAAATTGCTTCTGCACATGATTTCAATTTTAGTATGCTGAAGCTGTGTTGAAGGGTACAGACGTGTCTGCACATTCTCTGTACAAGGCTTCATTTAGACCTAGCCTGCTAGTTTACAGTTGTACCAAGTTGGCCCATACTTACCTAAGTCAACAGCCACTTGAGTTTGACATTCAATTGATCAATACTATCCGGTCATTTACACAGTGGACAGGGTTGCCACTGTCAGGGGAAATGTCAGGGACATTTTTTTCGTTCCATGTCAGGGAATCTCAGATATTTTGGCAAAATGTCAGGGAAATGAAATTTATTGAAAATGTCAGGGAAAATAATATTTTGTCAGGGAAAATCTTTGAAATAACCCAAAAAAGTCACCTATTTTCTTCAAAAAAGCCTTTATTATTTCATGATTTTAAGGGAGAAAACTATCTCAATTCTCAAGAAGGAGGGGGTAAAAATGCACGCGATACACGGAGCTCCTGTTGTTAAATAACGACCACTCGCTAAGCAGAAGATTACTTTAAAAGGAGTGCATATTTATACTTGCAGGGCATTTAAAAACATTGGGTTTATGTCGCGACTGTCAGGGAAATTTGATATAATGTCAGGGAAAAGTCGCGGAATTGTCCGTGGCAACCCTGGTGGAATTTTGACATAATGCATTTTGTTGCTGTAGCCATGCCGGATGACATGTCAGACGGCGGCTCGCCACCCAAGCCTGCCTCCAAGCCTGAGCCGGTGCTGCCCAAGGTGACGGTCAGTCTGCCTCTGCTGACGTCTGCAGCGCCTGCCACCTCAGTCGCGTCTACACCCGCCTCCTCCTCCTCCTCCGGGCCGGTTCCTAAAGCAGCCCCGACACACGGCCCGCCTGCAGAGACCCCCAAGGCCCTCCGCGACCTGAAGGACATCACACACGACCTGGACAGGATGGACGACCTGGGGGGAGTCATGTCTCCAGGTAAAGTTCTAATTATGGCGACTTTAGTACTGTATTATACTTTCTAAACCCCTCTTTAGGCATGTTTGTTATCAAATGAAAGCTGGTTCTGATTCGCGTAGCTTGTACTTGACTTGAGACAATATATACATATTTGCGCTGTACATAAATCTGCCAAAATGTGTACAGCGCGAAATAATACACATTTACAGTATTTGATTCATCTTGGTTTATGCCATTATGGCATGTCTTTGGTTGGTATCAATAAAACCTATTTGCTGGTGCACCCTGATTAATGCCTCTTGTTGCCCTCCTGCAGGCGCCATAGCTAAGAACCTGGACCTGCCCATAGACTCAGAACAGGCCACCAACTTCCTAGATGAACACGACCTCCATGACGTACTCACCCGTCTACCCGAGGAGGCCTTTGACTTGTTTAATGGTCCCGGCCTCGGAGAACTAAGTAAGTGTCATCTCCTGTCGTATGCACGTATATCTTATCATAGTCATGACTCGCGTGGACATAAAGCAACCAATTTTGGTGACATTAGAATAATAATAATATGTAGACCTATCACATAAGTGATAACATTGCACTAAAACTAAAAGCACTGTAAACTTATGCTGTGTATGTAACTCCATTTTCCAGGTAAGAATGGGGAATTTCTGCCCTCGAAGGAGGAGGCTGAAGAGTTGGAGAGAGCGTTAGCGGAAGCGTCTCAGGATGTGGACAGTTTCAAACAGTCGTTGAAGCAGCTGTCGGTTGGGAGCAGCTCGGGGATCATGATGGGGGAGCACGACCAGGAGGACGAGCTGGCTAAGCAGATCGCCGACCAGATCCTGCACCAGGACCTCAGCCCCAGCCACCTGGACGATGATCTCAACCAGGACAACATCAATGACCTTGCCAATAGTATTTCTGCCTCAGATCTCAGGAACTTCTCGCAGGCCTTCTCTAACGCTAACCTGACTGTGGGTAGTGCTGGCCTGCCGGTGGGGGGTGGGGAGGTGAACAACCACCACCCGGGGGTGGGGGGTCTGATGGCGGCCGGCAGCCCCACCATGGTGTCTCAGTTACAGCGCGGCCCCCAGACGGCGCTACAGGCACTACAGGTGCTGCGCAGTCAGGGCCTGCAGCAGCAGCAGCAGCAGCAGCAGCAGCAGCAGCAGGCGCTGCCCACACTCATACAGACACAGTTTGCAGGAGGCCAGCTGCCCCAGGGGCTGCATATACAGGGGCTGCCTGCAGGCCTCACCGCCTTCACCATAGGACCCCAAGGCACGCTCATACCCACCCTCAGTAGTGTCAGCAACCCCCAGCAGAGGGCCCTGCTGGCAGAGCACTTCCAGCAGAACCCAGCCTTCAGCCGAGGGGTGGAAGGCCAGGCGGGCGTACCGCGCTTTAACAGTGGCACGTCGCTGGTACAGTGTAACAGCAGCCTGCCCCCTAATCTGACTGTCTCACAATGTGCAACGCAAGGTGCGGCCAGCCAGTCCATGGCCACCCCTCTCAGCACCGCCGCCTCCACCGTGCAGTGGGGCCATGTCGGCACCGTTTCCAATCAAAATCAAGTTCGCCTCCCGAACCGATTCCCGCTGTTACAGCAGCACCAACAGGTACCGGTCGGTGTGTCTCAGCCGCCCCCCGGGGTGGCGCAGCAGACGCCGGGGGCCCAGAGTCTGGCGGGTGCCCAGAATCTGGCGGGTGCGGGGAGTCTGACGTGTGCCCAGAGCCTAGCGGGGGGTCTGGCGGGTGCTCAGAGCATAGCGGGTGCCCAGAATCTGGCGGGTGCGGGCAGCCTAGCGGGTACCCAGAGTGGTGCCCAGAGCCTAGCGGGGGCCCAGAGCCTAGCGGCCAGCCTGGCGTCCCAGGGCATGAAGCTGTCGTTCCCGCTGCACAGCTTCCTACAGACAGACCTGGGCGCCATGATAGCCGCCTCCTCCAGTAGTACGCCCGACACAGAGACACAAGACTTCCGCAGTCTGGCCGCCTCCGGGCTGACCGCCGCCCCTCAGGCCTTCAACCTGGCTGCCACCACGGTGGTGGCCTCCAGTAAGAGACAGCCGCCGGCCAGCACGTAACACCAGCCCAGCACCGGCATGCATAGAATGCAGCACTGCTGGCGCACCTTGTCACCTTGGGCCAAGACGGATTGACCAAGCTAACCTAACCTGCAGAGACATGAGTGATTTAAAGGCAGCAAGGTTAAATTAATTATCAGAAGCTGAAGCACAAAGATTGTAGTGAGTGGATGTTGTTGGTCTGGTATCAACGCCCCACTCATACGTTCACATGTAGTTGACAGTAAGTCAGTCGCTAGCAGCTTGTCGTGAAGCTTGAATGCTTTCTGTGCCCAACATTTGGTGAAACAAGCGAAGGCAGCTTCTTTTGTAGACTTCAGGGAACATACACACACCTACACAAGCAAACTCACGTCACGAGGCTCAACGGTGTCCGGAGAAGTGGAACACAGGAATACTGAGAAATGCTACTTTAAAGTAAAATATATGGTTCAAGTAGAAATTGTAAAGGGTATAGAACCTCATCTTAACAGATTTTTAATTCCATTTTGACCTGTCATGAGTTTTGTATTGAGGTTGTTGTAAACTGCTGGCTGCCTGTAGTCCACAGACACACCACACATACACATAAAGGGATTAACTAGTTCTGCATAGTGACTGTGATAGACAATAATATACAACTTAGGCCGTTGACCTCAATGTATGTAACTACCAGAGATTACCACCACCCTGAGAGAAGCTCTGGTTGGCGTTGATGGGGGGAGGGGGGGGGGGAGATACTACTGACATGATCTAAGACTTGAGGGAGACTTGGTGAACTGATGCCCAGGCCATGAGCTGAGCACGTTCCTGGTCTTCGCGCTGGGTGCTCAGTGACTAGGCTTCTCTTCACCGACTGACAAATCACACCAGAAAACGCTGGTCAACCGCCATATCAAAGCATCAATTTAATATTTCAAGAAACTGTTTATAAATATGCAAATTGTAACATCAATATTAATGAATATTTAGTCAAAAAATACAAATCTTGGCCATCTATCTAGCCTGTTTGCAAGAAAATTTAGGTTTATACTCCTGAGAATTGCTTAAGTTGTATTGACTTTGGTTCTAGTTGGAGGATTTATAAAATTCAAAATCTGGAAAAATTAAACTGTAACACTGGTGACAGCAGCAGGCGTGTGAAGATGGGGTATGGGGAGAAGCCTGGACCACACAGCACCCGGGCGGTGAGCACACTCACACAATAAGGCAACCACTGTGTTCATCTAATGGTACAATAATGTAGGCCTGTACAGACTTGTTAATCTGAATTTTGTAGTGAAGGTGACATTCATGGGCTCCCCAAGGGTTTGTGTACAGGCATGTTGTCATGACAACCAGTTTGGGGTTCAGGCTGTGTATTGCTCCACCATGGAAAGAATCGTACGGCTTTTCTTGTACAGGATTAACTTTGCCGTCATATGTGTACTTATGTTTAGTTTATCTCTCAGGAATAAGTGATGCCATTTGTAAACGTGTGATAAGCTTATATGTGTTGATTATAATTAATGTCCGTCAGTTTTCACAGTTTCTGGTGAAATAAGTTGTTGCCATTCTCTTCATTACTCTCAGTTATTATTTTCCACTCTCCATGACGATATGATGACGTCATTATGACGTATTGACGTGTCCTACGACGTAATGCGTCACCATGTCGTAATGACGGTGTCACTAAGTGTTGTAATTTGATGCAGGCGGCTAGACAGGCATGCTACAACATAGCGTCTTTCCACAAAATCAAAAAGAAATTTTTGTTATTTTTCTTTAATGGTTTGTTACAGCAATTACTGCCAATTTAACTAGATTATAAAAATCCCACGGGGTTGTGGTACACATTGTGCCGCATTGGGAGTCTGAACATGTGTAATACATCGGTATACGCAATACACCGACTGCCCAACTCTCATCTAAACATCTGCTCACAGCCCCTGGACTTACTATGCTGATTTTCAGTCCTGAAATTGATCTTGTTTTCTTTTTTCTCTCTCTCTTTTTTTTTTTTTAGAATTTTATTGTAGTTTACTACCAATACTATGCCATGTTCTGAGTTTTTTTGTGATGCATTGTTATCAGTTGTTACTTTTGTCGATACAATGTGTTCATTAATTTAAATGCGTCCAAGGTGTGATTGAAGGTTGTACAAGCAGATGGTTGTCTTGTACGACAAACCCAGCCGCGACTGAACCGCGCAGTATAGGCTTGATTCTGCCGGTTTCCTTTCTCGATCACGGCTACATTTTGTAGCGCCTGGTTAGCACTATACTGACTGTATTTGGTAACTTGTGAGTCTGTGTGTGTGAATGTGTGCGAGCGGTGTGTGTGTAACAGGTTGTAGTGTGTGAGCGCGTCTCGGCGCAGTAAAGACGCTATAACAGGTAATGTCTGTAACTCACAATAAACATAACTTGTACAGGAATAATAATGAAGATAATAATGATGTAAATCCCGGATAGAAACTGTTTTATCGTCTCATTCTCTGTATAGACTGTATGTTGTGTATATGTGTATATAAGTGTATATATAATATTCTATATAAGGTCTGTACACAGACCACCAGTAGGTTTACAGTATGAATCATTTTGTACATGGTGCTACCTCCTCCACTTGGGATGTAATGATTACTGGAACAAAATTACATAATGCACTTCTTGCTGCAGAGCACTTCAGCTGTTTGTACATTGTCGGCTAATTTATGACGGATGGTGAGTGTTATTACGGGCCCGTTTCTCCCCTCACCAGGCGCGACTGGTGTCACATGGAAACTCTTTAGGATTAACACTGAACAGGGCATTTTACATGTCCCTGTGAGATATGGCGCTTCTGTTACATGTGTTTGTTTTAGACAGGTCTCAGTAATCTATCACTTTGTCTTGCCATCATAACCTTGTCCACATCCACCTACCCTTCTGTACAAGTAGCGACAAGCTCACTGCGCGCTAACGCTGACTGTTTACCAATCGGCGCTGTAGCAGGTGACTGATAGGGTACTGCGTCGGGGTATAACACTCGGCTACTGAGCGTACACTTCGACCGTGAAATCATACTCAACCTGAGTAGATCAGAAAGTGATAACTATTTTGAAAGAAAGAAAAGGGTGACAACCACCCCGCTGCTACTTTACCAGACTTAACACATGGTTTTCAATTAAGTTTTCTGTATGCACTGGTCAGTCCATTTAATGACGACGCACTACCCACTATAATCAGAGCTTAACATTAATAGCTTTCCTTAAACTGATTTAAAACATTAATTTCACATTAGAGCTAAGAGTAAATTGCAGCATTATACGTATACCTATCATAACATTTGTACACGTTCTTTTCGTTTCAACAATGTTTTTGATCTAAAGATGACATTTCAATATTGTGAATTATCTTTTGCCAAGTCTAGATGTTCAGTGTTGTTAATCATATATAAAGCATTTACATTTTTGAAAAGTGAAAATTGAGATTGGCAGGATCAGTTGTTATACAAAATGATACACTTTACACTAAAAACTATTTATTATCAAATTTATATCTACACTCTAATGTATTGTTTATACAAAAATACATGAGGCTGAGCTCTATTCTAGCTATGTTCTTTAGCTGCACTTTGAGGGTGAGTGGCAAGGTGTGTGTTCCCTGTATTAACCTTGAATGCACTGAGTGCGGCCCCTTAGAGTGCGTGTGTGCGTATAGAGGTATTACCGGTGTTACTGTGTAGGCGCGAGTCAGTGTGAATGTCCAGTATTAGACGTGTTGCCTACTGGGGGCGCCCCCTGGTGCCACCTTCATGTACCGCCTACATGCTATCAGTCCTCACTACCCCGACACAACATGCCACCCCCCGGCCTGGTTTGCCGCAAGTCCAGTTTTCCTACTGGAATTCCTGAAATTAACTCATATCAATTTTGCATAAAGATTTAACAATAAATATGTAATTTGCTAAATTAAACGCGGAGTGGCAGTTGTTGTTAAGTAGACTGAGGACGCTGCAGTTACAGAAGGGTTTCCTGTGTCCTAATGGTTCATACAAACTCATGGTTAATCAATCATCTCGCTTTGTGGGGCGAGTAATAACGAGAATCTTCAGTTATGGTACGAGAATGTGTTAAATTGGAAATAGTGACTGTGTGTTAGACGTATACTGTGAACAAATCCATTTCATGTTGTTGTATGTGACTGTGGTATATACAGAATTGTACATACAGAGATTACCTGGTTTCTACGCGCTGTGCGTGGCGTGCCGCCGCGCCACACGGCCACCACTCGGTGTAGTTCGCCCCTCTCTTCATTACGTCATCGCTCATTAAGTGCCTTTCTACCAAACCATACAGTTCATTTCCATTAAATATTATCATAATGAATTGGACATGTGTTGTTATTTTGTCTATGGGAGAGTTTTTTTTTAATATCATTCATATTTCATATGAGGGAATCCGAGGTGTACAGATCGAGGCATTAGGAATCTAGAACAGTCACAGGCGTATACATGTATACAGTGCGTCTTCTTTAAAGGTGTCTCGAAGAATCTCATGTCCTACCTCGAGAGCTGGTATATTAGGGATGGAAATTTCCAAATTCAAGATTATGTCGCGTTGTTTTTAACGTTCCAAAGACCTAACCTTAAACACTTTAGTTTAATAAAACGAGTAAGTCGACCCTCCACCTCAAGTGAAAGCTATACTAGTGTAAATGTACTAGGTGAAAAGTGTTTCACCAGATGTGGGATTCGAACCCAAGCTTCCTTCATCCAGATTCTAACGTGCAACCACTACACCAATCCGGCTCCTACCGATCAGAGCTGGTAACCTTAGACATATCGGTCATGGGGGGTGTCTCGGGCCTGATCCAGAACCAGGGATGTGATTTAAAAATTGTCAGATGGTAGGAAAAAAATGATAGGCCCCGAAACAACTGAGAAGTTTCTGTTTTCAGTTGTTTCAGGCACAGCACAGGTACATTTTCTTGTGCAGCACTGCGATAAACCTGGGGGGGGGGGGGGTGATTTGGGAAATCTGAAAGCCTAATCCTGTATTTTGTTTGGGGGATGCCCCCAGGAAAATTTAGAATGTCTAGCCTAGAAATGGTGCATTCTGATGCATTTTAGTACAAAATAAACTGTTATTTGGAGGAAGGTTCTGAAAAAATTTGGAATTCAAAACTTGAAACTGTGCAATTTGCTCCTTTTTTGAACAAAATATATGAAAGCCCAGGTCTTTATGATTAGGACTGGAACCTTGTTTTTTGGGGAAAAGGTTTAAGAAAACTTTGACATTCTAGAATTGAAATGGTGCTATCTGCTGCTTTTTGGAACTAAATATATTAAAGCTGAGGTCTTTATGGTTGGGCCTGGAACTTTGTTGTTGGAGAATAAGGTTTTTAGAAAATTTTGAAATTCTAGCATTGAAACGGTGCTATCTGCTGCTTTTTGGAAAAACATTTATTTAAAGATGAGGACTTTATGGTTGGGACTGGAACCTTGTTTTTGGAGGAAAGGTTAGAAAATTTTGAAATTCTGGAATTGAAACTGTGCAATCTGCTCCTTTTTGGAACAAAATATATGAAAGCTGAGGTCTTTATGATTGGGACTGGAACCTTGTTTTGGGGGGAAAAGGTTTTAGAAATTCTTGACATTCTAGAATTGAAATGGTGCTATCTGCTGCTTTTTGGAACAAAATATATTAAAGCTGAGGTCTTTATGGTTGGGCCTGGAACTTCGTTGTTGGAGAATAAGGTTTTTAGAAAATTTTGAAATTCTAACATTGAAACGGTGCTATCTGCTGCTTTTTGGAAAAACATTTATTTAAAGATGAGGACTTTATGGTTGGGACTGGAACCTTGATTTTGGAGGAAAGGTTTAGAAAATTTTGAAATTCTGGAATTGAAACTGTGCAATCTGCTCCTTTTTGGAACAAAATATATGAAAGCTGAGGTCTTTATGATTGGGACTGGAACCTTGTTTTGGGGGGAAAAGGTTTTAGAAATTCTTGACATTCTAGAATTGAAATGGTGCTATCTGCTGCTTTTTGGAACAATATTTACTAAAGCTGAGGTCTTTATATTTGGGACAGGAACCTTCTTTTTGAAAGGAAAAGGTTTAGAAAATTTTGAAATTCTAGAATTGAAACTGTGCTATCTGCTGCTCTTTGGAACAAAATATATAAAAACTTGTCTTATATGTTCTTTATTATTGGGCTGTAACCTTGTTTTTGGAAGGAAATGTTTTGAGAAAATTTTGAAAGACTAGACTTGAAAACTTGTAATCTGGTGCATTTTGGCAGATCAGGTGTGTATCTGTTCTCTATGATTTGGACTATTGTTGATACCACAAGTGGGAAAGCATCAACTATAGAGCCACACAAAGCTGCAGCATGGCTACCTTCCCATCCCCCCTACCTTAATCCGTGACTGAATGAGTTTAGTGTCCATTTATAAATCACATGGCACAACTGTACTAGGGGGGTTTTGGGGCATGCCCCCCAAGAAAATTTAGAAAATGAAGGAGGCAAATGGTGCAATTTCGTGTATTTCAGTGTTCTGGTCTGAAAAATCAGGACTTCACTTTTTGGAGTAGAGATTCTGTCTGGCAATGGAGTAGCAGACCCCCCCCCCCCCCCATTCTAAAAAAATATCTCATTGGATCTGGGAAAATCATGAGGGTCGACTTTTTAGCTCTATTTGGTAGGAAATCCTACCAAAGTAGGAGAAATCACATCCCTGAGAACAGGTCCCAACACTAGTATCCTATTATATACCCCATATTTAAGATGTTTGGATTATTTTTAAGCCATGGATTGTAGGCGAATCTGAACCACTTTCATTGGTACTCAACATGTCTGTGTAGGTTGCGGCTTATACAAGGGTTTTTAAGTTTACTAAAGTACTAGAATAGCTATAATCAAAACCCAGATTCGGCCTATAGAATTCTCCCAAGTTAGGGGCTCAGCTTATATAATATACGAGGGTTCGGTTTGTACGCGGGGATCTACGGTAAGGGTAACTCACAATACTGTAACTTGAATACAGAGATGTAAGCGGGATTTCAGGGTAATCAACTTGTCGATTAACCTTTCAGGGACTGACAAAACCAGACTACCCGCATCTCGCATATTATCCGCACCCCCAACTCAGTCCTAAATGTATTAACTCTTTTCAGGATCTAATAATTAAATTTTGATAATGTTTTTAAGGCGATGAAACCTCTCGTATAACCTGCACCCTATATACCGGTAGGCATGTTTGGTATCAAATGAAAAATGTCTTTCATCTGATATTTCTACTCCTCCCAGCAGAAAATCCTGTTGTTATAAATTGACCACGCACTAAAACAAATGAAGACAAAATTATTTCCAATTTGAGTAGTACTTTTATTTTATTGTCATTATTTACAAATGAGTCACTCTTCATCTTATAGATACAGCTTGCTTACATTGATAATTTGTCTGTTACTGTTAGGGTAGTGACTTGACATATGACTTGCGACATCACAATTATTTAACGCTACAAAAAGATATCCAAGTGTGTATGTGTGTGTTGGATCATGGCCGCAGTGTCTCTGCCTCTAGCTTCTGTTGTTGTAGCTGCTGCTGTACGTCCATCTGTTGTTCTGCCAGCTTAGTTTCCTTTAGTTTCCGCATCTCGTCCATCCGCACAGGCCGTGTGTCTGCAGCACAGGAAGGGGTGACATGTGTAAAGGCCACATTGAGAGGTTCACAGTCTACCTTAAAGATGGTGTATCAGCTAATAGACTTCTGAAACTTTTTCTTCAAAATGAATATAAATTTAATGTCAAGGGTTTTGTTATTATTTAAGCTGATATGCAGTACTCACTGTTAAATATATTTGTCTATAAATGCATGATTTGAGATAGAAAACAATGTTGCTTATTCACCTCACTGACTCAGTCACTCCCCCAAGTGAGTACAGAGGAGACTACCCTGGTAGAGAAAGCACTGAGCCATGCAGTACCACAACATAGAAAGTTTTAGTGTCGACCTACAGTAAAAATTATTGCACTGCCTGTGCTACTTTTATAGCTTTAGACACTATCAATCATTTTAAAAATCAGGGAGTATTTATAGGGGACTCTATACAAGAGCAACATGACATTATTAAAAATTCACCGGGTTTTAGCTGATATACCATCTTTAATGCTGACACGTGTAAAGGACACATCAAGAGGTTCACAATCTACCTTAATGCTGACAACTGTAAAGGACACATTAAGAGGTTCACAGTCTACCTTAATGCTGACATGTGTAAAGGACACATTAAGAGGTTCACAGTCTACCTTAAAGCTGACATGTGTAAAGGACACATCAAGAGTTTCACAGTCTAACTTAATGCTGACACGTGTAAAGGACACATTAAGAGGTTCACAGTCTACCTTAATGCTGACATGTGTAAAGGACACATCAAGAGTTTCACAGTCTAACTTAATGCTGACACGTGTAAAGGACACATTAAGAGGTTCACAGTCTACCTTAATGCTGACACGTGTAAAGGACACATTAAGAGTTTCACAGTCTAACTTAATGCTGACACATATAATGGACAGATTAAGAGGTTCACAGTCTAACTTAATGCTGAGACATGTAATGGACAGATTAAGAGGTTCACAGTCTAACTTAATGCTGACACGTGTAAAGGGCACATTAAGACGTTCACAAAAAATTCCTATAGAGCCATGTTTGGTATCAATTGAAAGCTGGTTCTGACTCACCTTCATTTTTAAAACAATTTTTTAAGAGTCTTATAACACTTTTTTCATAATATCCAATATGAAGGCAAAGTATACTTACACATCATGTATGTGACAAATTTGTAGCCGAGCCAGACACTGCCCACGGCCGTGAAGGCGATCATGGAGCCGGTGAAGGACCTGTGGATGACATCGTAGACGCGGTTCTTCGTCCAACGAACCATGGTGTCTACAACGCAATATATAACATTTTAAACGCTTCTTTTATTGTGTCGAATTATGTGTAAATACTTCATGCAAATGCCATTTGGTCAATATATAGATACAAGCTGATGTATTCTGGTCATGGAGGTACAGTACGACTATATGGCACAGCCACAGGTGGGGGTCGTAGAACCACTACCCAATGCCAAAGACATGTATTAAATCAGTACCGGTACCAGGGTATGCAATTTGTGTTAATTCTAAGAACATGTGTATTTGCGGCCTATAACATATTTGTTACCAATCCTTGCTCAGAGTTGTAACAGGTCCCAAGGCCAAGGAATGCAGACATGGAGGGAGACAGGTAGGTTGGTGAGGAGACAGACAGGCAAGTAATTAGAGTTTGTAGGCAGGAGGAGGAGGAGACACACGGGGAATAATAGGGTAGACAGGGGAGGCAAGCATGTACAGTCAGGAAAGGAGGCAGGCAGGCAGGGAAGGAGATAGGCAGGCAGGCAGGGAAGGACACAGGCAGGCAGGGAATGAGACAAGCCGACATATAAGGAGACAAGACAGGGAAGGACACAGGCAGGCACAGAATTATACAGACATGCAGTCATACTACCGGTTCTACTATAGAAGGAGACAGGTAGACAGGGAAGGAGACAAGATTAGCAGACAGACAAGTGAGGCCCTGAACGGCAGCTAACCGATTGCTGCGGCCACTGTAGTCCCCAGGACTATGCGCCGCCGCGCGCGTAATTTACGCGTCTGCCACGGGCGTCCTCGCGCCTACGCCCCCCCCCCCCGCCCCCTGCTGCCCCCCCCCATACACACACACCTGCATTTGGCTGGCTCTATTGGGCTGATTATGGACGGTAACAATTTATAGTCCCCAAGACTACGTCTGTTGTCCTTAGGACTATGTCTGCAGTCTTCAGCACTATGATTATAGTCCCCAGGACTACAATTATAGTCCTCAGGACTATAACTTAGTATAGAGCTGCTTATTGCCCCCTTTTCATGTCATAAAGGGCCTATGCCTCTGCTTGACAATGAATTCTAAATGTGCTGAACAATATTGGTGTATAGTCCTGGGGACTATTCTGTAGTCCCCAGGACTACAGAGGAAGTCCTTAGGGAGTGATCATTTTTTAACAACAGGGGGGGGGTGGTGGGTTTCCGCGCGGAGCGCGCGTAATTTTTTACACCCCCCCCGGTCAAGGGGTCAAAATTTTTTACCCCCCCCCCCCTTAGGGTCGAAAATCGGCTCGCGCGCGGGCCCTTTGAAGCATAGTAACGCGCGGGCTTTTTGGCTCAAAACAGGTCAAATTTTTTTGCCCCCCCCCCAAGAGGGGTCCAAATTTTTTTGCCCCCCCCCGGTCAAGGGGTCCAAATTTTTTTGCCCCCCCCCCCCCAAACCCACCACCCCCCCCCTGTTGATAATAAATGATCACTCCCTTAGGACTACAGAGGAGGTCCTTAGGACTACAAGTATTAAATGTTTAATACTTGTAGTCCTAAGGACTTCCTCTGTAGTCCTGGAGACTACAGAGGAAGTCCTTAGGACTACAAGTATTAAACTTGTAGTCCTGGAGACTTCCTCTGTAGGCTCCAGGACTACAGAGGAGGTCCTTAGGACTACAAGTATTAAATGTGTAGTCCTGGGGACTAATAAAATGGTTGTCGTGGGGACTATAGGCATAGTGCTGGGGACTATTACAACAAGCTGCATAGTCCTAAGGACTACAGAAACAGGCCTACATAGTCCTGGGGACTACAGACATAGTCTTGGGGACTACCAACTCAAAATCTCTAGTCCCTAGCACTATGTAGGCCTGTTCTATCTACCTCTGTGGTAGGAGGCGTCTTGGGAAGTCCCTAGGACTATGTGGGTAGTCCTCAGGACTACGGCAGTAGTCCTCAGGACTACACCTACAGTCCTCAGGACTACACCTGTAGTCCTCAGGACTGTGCAGGCCATGCAGCCTATAGATTCATGTATTTAGAAGGCCTATGCATAATGGTATGGCCCCAGGAGGCAGGACATAGGCTTAGCCCCTAGGACTACATGTATAGTCCCTAGGACTTCATGTATAGTCCCTAGGACTACACATGTAGTCCCCAGGACTATAACTGTAGTCCCCAGAACTATGCAATAGCTTTTACTGTATACATGAATCCTAAGTACCCCCAACTCCCGCCCCCCCCCCCCCCCCCGGCCCCACCTTAAAAGAAAGCTTTCCCACGGTCTGAGACAGCACTATGCGCGCCGCAGCAGGCACACGTACAGACGCGGCAGCGGCGGGCGCGGCAGCGTCGTAGTTGTAGGGACCACAGTGGCCACAGTAATCTGTCAGCTGCCCCTGAACGTGTATTTTCATGTCAAAACGAAACCAGCAAGGTAATCAAATCGATTTTCGAGATGATATACTCCCTTTACGGCCTAATTATCAAGATGGCTAACAGTTTATTACCTATATTGCTCGATTTCCATGTATTTTAGGGATATAATGTTGGACCCGAGTAGTTATGAGCTGGTGAGGTCACGCTCACCTGAAAAAAAATCTCCGAAAGTGTCATGGCCACCGCTGACGGCCTCCCCCGCCAAATTCAAACCTGACAGTTGAGATTTATGTGCGATCATTTCACTGCCTAATGGCCAGAGGAATAATTGGTAAACATACAAAGATTGAACTTGTGATTGAGATCACACTAGACTCAGGGTCAGGTAGAGGTGTGAAGGGAAATGTATCATTTATCATAGTAAGAAAGAGAAAGGGTGCACTCTTGTATTAATGGGATTCTTAAAGATGTGACCTTTGACCTTGATTTTGACCTTTTTCTGACCTAGATATCATCCTACACATAACAGAAATGGATTCAGCACCTTTGGTTTACCCTAGTCCACTATCCATATCCATCCATTGCTCCCCCTATTATATCCTGGCTGGACCGTTTCGGATAGCATACCCAAATTGTGCGTCACAAGTCAGGAACTGACAACTACCTATAGGCCTGCACCACACAACCTATAGGTCGCATGACGCAGGTGCCCTAAGAAAGTCACACCGAGTGAGGCAAGCCGCGCAAAAAAAGGGTATACTCGAAAAAAATGTGTACATTGACTATTTTTTGGGGGGGTACTTGAGCCCAAATTCTAATTTTCATGTCCCCCGATATTGGCTATCTATGTCTTTTGTCCTCTCACGTCTATGTCCGACACACACTGAATAAAAAGCTCCCATGTCCATATTGTAAATAATTACCCCGGTAGAGAGAGGGGGAGGGGGGTACTCACATTTCCATATAGTCTTTGTTGCGATACGTGCATTGTCAGTGCAAAGTGAATCAGGGTTATCACAACACTGATCTGTTACACAAATAATATCAAGTAACCTCCCCTGTAAATTACCTCTAGTACTTAAGTGTTTGATAGATGTCTGAAAAAAAGCGTCTCACCTACCCCTCCCATAGAGATAGCATTGGTTGTCACAAACTATCCAAATTTGGGGTTATCGGTTATCTACACGCTCCCATAGAGCTCTATGCTGAAGCAAATTACCAGCAATTACTGCCTAATATTATTTTTCGTTTTTTAGGGGGTTACAGTTGGAATTTGTAAAAAACAAATACACCATTAGATAGATATTGTGGAAAGTGATCTAATGACACCATGCAAGATGCAAAGAGTGAAATATTGACCAAATGGGAGCAATTTCATTTTTTCGTGTCCAGAATCGTCTCACTAGACTCAGGGGAGACCCTGAGTCAATTATTTATGTGATAGGTATGATTGGCCTAATCTGTTGTGTAAATCGGGTATCCATGCCAAATATAATAATTTGAAAGAGACTCGTGACTGCGAACCTGTTTCCCTGTCAGAGGAAAACGTAAACATGGCGGACAGAGGCTGACCAGCGAGCTGTCAGCCACAATTGTTGTTGAATTACTCTGTGGAGGGTATGAGTAGATGTCAGAGTGATTCCGAAATATCTACAAGGGATATTTCTTCATATATGTGCGATTTCCGATTGTAAATACCAATACATCTAAATATGTAAAATCAGGACGAAAAGAGAAATATTCATTTTTTAGATTTTTGAGCAAAAATTCGACCAAAACTCGAATATTCAAAATTTCTACAGATATCCCATATATTTGTACTTGTTGTCTTACTAGCTTTCCAGTGATGCTTTCAGAAAAATTCTAGCACATTTCTTTCAATTTCGGATGTTCCTGCTACACTCAGGCTACAGGGAAAAATCTAACGTGTGATCCTAATCACAAGAGACTCAGGTAGTTGGGGTTATAGTAAAAATTTGATTTAGTAATTTTATGTCATATAGTTTCAATTTGTGTAATAATATAATATAGTTTGCTGAGAGTAAATGTTTAAGTGATATTATATATCAATAAAGAGAAGAAAAACAGGGAAGACATTATTTAATGAATCACTGTTTATTTAAAGATTGAACGTGTGATTAACATCACAAATCACTCAGGGTCAGAGTGATAAAGTGATTCAATTGATGGACTAAACGACTGAATCCATAATATTATTTCAGGAACAATGAATTATTTGTCAATTCGGAAAGCAGGAATGTATTCCTGGGTCAAAAATACCCTCAAATCATGTGTCACACTAGTGTGTTATCATATTTCAGCTGAGCAGGTGGGTGTGGGTGAACCGGTGGGTGTGGGCGAGCCGGTGGGTGTGGGCAAGCCGGTGAGTGTGGGCAAGCAAGTGCCTCTGGGCAAGCAGGTGGCTGTGGGCATCAGCGCCCGGCGGCGCGTAACCCCAGTTTTACGTCTCGGTCGAAAAGCAAGTCGATCGGAGCGTCAGCAGCGACAACATCTCCGTTTCTGTTTCGCCGTGTCGGTCGGCCGTGGGGCGGCAAGTGCTACAGATGTCAAATATGTGTGAGTGTAATAGGTGTGAGTGTAATAGGTGTGAGTGTATTATGTGTAATACTCATGTCCCAATCCCCAACCCTATACTGAATTTGGGACCTGCTCGCGAGCCCCCTAACTGTGAGGTCATCTGTGCGGCGTACACGTTGCACCAATAGGGCCGTTACTATAGCCCCCCCCCCTTTTCCAACGCACCCATAAACTGAGAAAGCCGTAACCTGACTGGAGTCTTGGTATAGCCTCTATAGTCGCAACGTTCATCACATGTAGGTGTACAGCCTAAGAAAGCTGTTAGAGGCTTCATGGGCCACGGGGAGGCAGCAAGGGCCGAGAGGAGGCCAGACAGGGCCACTAGGAGGACTCTGACCTGATGTGTTATTCAGACTTAGGCTACAGTTGGGGGTGCAGCTTAAACGCGAGTTTTTTCCAGGGACCATTCAGATGGGCTCTGCGGCTTGTAGGATCGGCCCAAAGTCAGGGTGCGGCTTATACGCGAGTTAGGCTTATACGCGAGGCTTTACGGTATTTGTCAACTGTGAGAGCAGAAACATATTCCTGGTTCAAAACTACCCTGAAATCATGTCTGTCATAACATTTCAGGCTAAAAAGTGAGCCTGATAATCAAGTCTGAAAATTGTGCCTGATAGCCTGATAATCGAGCCTGAAAAGTGAGCCTGGTAATCGAGCCTGAAAATCGAGTCTGAAAATTGAGCCTGATAATCGAGCCTGACCCCCTCCCCACCCCCACCTGCATGCATAACACTTCTTAGGATACAGACAATAAACGAGGCATGTGAAGATGCCGCTTGCCTTATGTAGCAGTTATAGGACAAGTACCATGCTGTATGCAAAATACAGTGAGGGAGCCTTCTCTGTGCCCACTGTGGTATAACGTAGTATATTTGATGTAAAGCAGAAAGAAACCTTCATGTCTTTGAAGGTATCTGAAGGTTTTGGCTAAAATGCTGCGTCTCAAAAAGTGTCTCATCTCAGTTTTATGTAAGAATTATATGTGGACGCGGCTCGGTCCTCGGTTTCACCATGGCAGTAGCGTCTTCTGGAAGTCTGGCATTGAGGGGCATGCGCGGTGCAGTAATTCATGCAGCGCACGTCCTCTTTTGTCTACTTTTGGTTTCCCGCCCTGTGCTTTTCACTTTGTGGTCTTAATAAAAGTGTCTTACAGTCCCCAATATTTTCATTTACATTGAATTAACTACTACTGCAAAAAAGGACATAAAGTCTACATCAGTACATTCAAGTTTGTCTACAATCAAAAAATGGACTCTGGTTTTTGGTCAAGTTTTCTTTATTCCATTTTCTAGGCCCCTGGAAGTAGCAATACAGGGAATTTTTTTACATGACAGCATTGGCAAAATGTTCAGCTATATCATGCATTAAATTATTTTCACTTTATTCTTTTCCTTCACATGTTTATCTATGGATGAAAATTATTTTGCAAAGTGTCTCACCAAGGCGTCGTATAAGACTCTGGTAGCAGAGCTACCTGAGTCAATTAAGGAGACAGACAGGTAGCCAGGGAAGGAGACAGACACGCATTGCAGACAGGGAAGGAGACAGACAGGTAGGCAGGGAAAGAGACAGACAGACAGGCAGAGAGGGAAGGAGAGTTACTGAGTTACTGATTTACAGTAGGCCCTACTGATTTAGACTTTTTTTTAGTTTATAGTAGTAATTTAATAATAATAGTACCGGTAGTAGCGGTACCTACCGGTTTGACACCTGTCACTGTGCCGTAGGCCTATAGATCTATATTAATAATACCGGTAGATCTACATTACCCAAGGGGAAACGTTGACATTAGTACTTACATGATGAGATGTAGATGCCTGTGTTGTTTACAAGGTCATAGATTAAAACGCAACTGAACTTAGGTAAGATGCAAGACCGACATGCAGCCTTCACCTTCAGTTGCAATCTCCGTGATATCGTGGGGCACTGTGAGGTATCGGCCAGCTTGTATTGGTAAAAGTTGTACGGGTGTAAAATACAGTGGTAGCGGGTAGCACTGCGCGGTAGCGCCATCTGTCAGAAGGTAGAGGAACTATTATCTTACAGCTTACTGGGAGAGCTAGAGGGTATTGGGGGTGTTAACTGTAGGTATACTGTAAAAATGTGGTGTATTATTCCAATAACTTAGAACCGTCAAATAGCTCTTTAGGGTTATTATGCAAAATTGATTAGAGAAAAGGTGAGTTAATCCGGTCTTGTTGGTAGGATATTCAGTGTAGGCCTATCCACAATAGCAGTGAATTATGAATAGGTGAATCCACCCCAGTTAAACAGTCCTTTAGTCTTAGCTCATCTAATCTGAACCCGTCGATGCGGACCGATCTGATGGGGCCCTGTCTACACGTAGTTTGTATAGAGTTGGATGCTACACAGCTATTCAGTCAAGACTCAAGTCTTACCCGGTATTTCTGCTAGCCTATGTTCGACATCAGTACTCAAGAAATCAGTAATGTTCATAATGTATAGATAATATTGGACACTTTTCCTTTACTGAATAATTTTATTAATTCTCTTTTGCACGAGTACACACATGAAGTAGAGATGGGCATCCAAATATTTAATTTTGTGCAAGCTTATCGGAAATCATACCACATGAAAGCTGGAATCTTTGCCAACAGAATGTACTTTAAATAAATAAAATGTAGTAAGAAGAAGCAAAGCAATGAATTTTTGAAATAGAAAAGTTAGGAGTAATTTTCTGCCATCACTTTCTTGCCCTTATCAGCAGAGTGCGGGTAAATTAGGTCAATCCACAGCCCACTGACTACACATACTGAATGGGGCATTTTTTTACCTTCCCATTGATTATTTTTGAACAAATAATGATACAGAGAAGCCAGTCACATCAGTTTAAAGCAAACAGTTGGGTGGTTCTGTGGATATATTTTTATGGTGATTTGACAATGGAAAGTTTATCATATCTTGATGGAAAGTCCAAATTTCTTGCCGCAGAGTAAAATCAGCAGAGCCAAATTTTTCCAATTTAATGCAAAACATGCCCTCACTCTATGGCGTTTAGCTCCTTCGAGCTAATAGATAAGTGAAAACTACCGTAAAACCTCGCGTAGAAGCCGCGGCTAGTACGCGAATCAGATCGCCAGTGCGGCTTATAGGATCGGACCAAAGTCAGGGTGCGGCTTATACGCGAGTTTTTCCAAATTCCGATTCAAGAAATACCTTAAAATGGCATTAACTTAAACAGCCTAGTGGCTGGGGGAGGTGGGGAGGGGGGGCGTTGCGGTGCCCCCGTTACTGTGGGGGGATGGGGGGGGGGGGGGTCCAAGGTGTTACTGTTAGAATGCTGGCAGGGATTAGCGGTGGTCTGCATTGTCTTAACATTGAGGTGCGTATATGAGGGATTGACACTTCCCACTCACCTTTGATGTAAATAATTACCCATTGAATAAGCAGACAAGCAGGTGCATCCGCTAATCCCCCACGATGCCCATTATGCCCAGGCATTTATTGGATGCCTCGGTGTGAAAACTGAGGCACAGACTACATGCCTCATAGGGCTGTTACTATATTCACACCCTCGGTGCATGTACCCCCCCCCCCCCACCCCCTTGCCCAACACAGCCTCCCTCTTACTACAGTCCAGCCCTTGGACTGAGAAAGCTGTAACTACTCACGGAGGCCCCACGGGCCACAAGGATGCGGTACGGGCCCGCCAGGAGGCCACACAGGGCCACCAGGAGGACTCTGACCCCATGTGACTTAGGCTACAGTTAGGGGTGCGGCTTATACGCGAGTTTTTCCAAGGGACCATCCAGATGGTCTCTGCGGCTTATAGAATATCCCCAAACTCGGGGTGCGGCTTATACGCGAGTTAGGCTTATACGCGAGGTTTTACGGTAATTGTAGATTCTTAGAGAGGACAAAATTGTGGACATTTTGATGGGGGTTTAAGGGAGTAAGAGAATTTTTTTCAATTTAAGAAATTGCTTTAAAAATTTGAAATAGGGGGGGCGGGAGTCAAAATTTTCAGAATTTTTTTTTTTTACCATAATTAATAATGTTAACATTTTTAGTGTCACATAGTGGCTTCATGGGTGTCATTTAGTAAAGGATTGAGGAAATTACAACTGTTAATGAAAACTAAGGTTGAGTCAGAACCTCAGAATTTTTCTATAAATCACCCTTATGTTTGCCAGCTTATTGAAAAAAGTGTGTACCCTACAGAGAAATCATTGACATATTCAGAATCCCTGACCTCTTTTGCATTACATACTAAAATTTAATTATATTCCATGGAGGGAATGTCCCAGAAACAGCATTTTGAAGGTGGCCCATTTACTATGGTGACAGATATGCAGGCGCTGTGTGAGGCCAGGCCGTGCCCATCTCTACATGAAGCATGGGGTATATCCCTGCATGAAGTGATAATATTAATTATTTCACTTTAAAATGTAAGTTTAACATGTTAAGATTCAGTCACACATGCAGGAGACAACAAGCTGGAGGTAAACAAGGGGTCGTGTCACATACATGGTACAGCAGGAAAGGGCAACTTTTTCATAATAAAGTTGTGTTTGCAATAGTTTTTTTTACAGAATCCTCATAACATTGTTTGCAATGGCTGTGTTTGTGAACATCTCATATCAGGAAATTCAAAGGACAATGATCTTTCATTTAGCATATACATGTATTAAAATGTGTGATTTTGAGGTTATAATTATGTACTACCGGTAGCCGGTCACGGATCAGAAATATACAAAAAAAATTATCTGAAAAGTCACACTTTCCTGCTGCATTCGTCTTATAGCACAAATACCCTGTGGTAGGGTGACAACAGGTAACAAGTGCCTTTAGGATGGACGGATACTTTACTAGCAATTTCCGAAACTGGAAAACTGTGCTGTAGTTACAAACTCATGTGGTCGGAATTATTGCGGCAGTTAACACAAATGACGTCAGGGATAAAACAGATGAAGCACACCTTATAAGTTATATAGTGGAATGTATATCACGGAATACCTCAGTTTGTCCTCCACTGATACATTTTTTATAATTGATCCATAATATTTTAATAACGGTTGCATTAGGCCACTTAAAGTCGATTATCAGCTTTGCGGCCACCGCCCGCGTCAATGCAATATTATCAATATCTTAGCTATTAGTAAGGGTAGAAACGCAACTTAAACGGTGTTTTTAGCCTTATTCCCATGTGCCAACAAGGAAAAAGGGAAAAAAAGGAAAGGCCCTCCCGCACCACAAAAAAAAAGTATAACAAAAAAAAAAAAAAAGCCTCCCGCCCTCATCTTTTTTTTTCTCTCCAAAAAGTGTCCGCAAAGCTGATAATCGATTTTAAGTGGCCTTATGTAGCATTTACCTTTGTATAGAATATACGTACAATCTCTGGTACAAAATGTATAAGGATCTCCATGGTCCAACATTTTCTAAATCTAATAGAACTTGTGGCAAATTAAACAGTCAATATCACCAGGCACGGCAGCTAGCAGATCAAGACCTGACATCACCGGCCACAGTCAACATTTCTTGTCATGATGCACCAATGCATATCCGGCGAGTAACTCGCCGGGGCTGCATTAGTGCACCATGTCGACCCTTCAGGAGTGCATCAACCCTGTATGGTCGACATGATGCTTGAAAGCAGAGTTCCTAGCCAGGGCTGCATTCATGCACCAATGGCTTAATATATCAAAGCAGTATGCAGCTGTTTAATAGCGTTTAATGCACTTATGTATACATCTAACAGGATATCCACAAGAGTTCTTTCATTGTTTTAGGACAAGGTAAATATGTAGAATTTCAAACTGTATGTGCCGAGTGGCTGTCTGCATGCATGGTGTGTACGTGCTATACCTGGGTACCCCCATGAAGCCAGATAACTTGGACGGATACCCCGGACGGACACGTGATTCTAGTAATAACTAGGCCTATAGTCAAGTGTGGCAGTGGCAAACATTAATGCCAATCTGTCGATATATAAATGTGAGTTTGTTCTCTGGACGGCAACATTTATAAAAGTAATTTTTGTAACAATTTCTGACAGAATACGCTGAGGCCTAGGATGCCTACCATGTCGGTACGGGCATTACCAGTCTGTCGCAGAAATACAGATCTGACACGAGGAGAATTTTCATAATTTCTACAATCACGTCTGTTTGAAGAGATTCACAAAGGCAGATTTTACAATTAATTATTTTAAATCATGTTTGAATAAGTCGACTGTTTCACTACCAGTATATCCACGTTGCAGGTCATTAAGTCTTTTAGGACAGCATGATGCTTCAAGGCTTCATCCTAACGGTCATGATGCACTCAGGGTACATGGGTGCATGCATCATGCCGACCTTTGGGAGTGTATCAGCCCTGCAGGGTCAGCATGATGCATAGGTGAAGTAATGGCAAATTACTAGCCGGCATTGCATTCGTGTAGGGCAAAGATGTAGTGTATTAAAGCATTATGCTGCCCATAAAGGGTTCTGTGTGCTCGGATAGCGCTGGTAGTTGCTGAGATCTTTACTGTTGGCCTGCGTCTCTTGTAGTCAGTAGTTGTTGTTAGGCTATACCCTACTGGACGTCATCATCGTTGGCTTAGTCATCATCGTCTTCATACCTGGACAACATTACAATCTTTTTGTTAGGGAGTGGTCATTGTTTAACAACAGGGGATGGGGGCTGGTGGATATTTGTCCGAACGTGCAAGGACCCCCCCCCCCCTCCCCCCTTCCATCCTGGAGAGGGGGTCGACATTTTTCTGACATTCCGCTTTTTTGAACTATGATAAACTGCATGACTTTTCTGCAAATCGTCGAATTCACCAACCTCTTCCCAGTTGTTGAATTATGACTACTCCCTTAGTCATATATTTTGTCAGAGCAAAGGATTCAAAGATTTCCCCCAAGAATTGTGATAAAATACTTTCAAGTTGTAGATACATTTTTCGAACTGGGGCATATGATTTCAATGCTTTTTAGGTACGTGTACTATCAACAACCCCTCCCCCCTCACTATGGGTAATTGCTATATACATGTATTCCCATTGCTATAATTCCATACAGACTTACTTAGAGAGTCGTTTCCGTAAGTCTTTTAGCTGCTCGTTTTTCTTCGCCAACATTGATTTCAAATTCTTGAATGGCGCCGTCATTGAAACTTTCTTCTCTAGTTCCTGCAAAGTAAAATGGGATGTAACAATGGCTAATATGGATAATCTCTCAGCGGTTTCTGGAAGTTTAATTCTGCCTAACTTTAAACGCTTACCGCATAGTTGTAACTTATTATTTTCTGCCTGATCTTAAATTGGACAGGAAGTTCTTTTCGTGGTAGGGGTTACTATTTTTCTGTTTTTCTTTTGTCTTTTAAATCTTCTAGTACTTACCTTTTCCGCCATCTCGAGCATCTCCCTGATCTTCAGCAGTTCATGTTTAGTGTCGGTCAGGTCACCCGACAGCTGCGCCGAATGCTTCTGACTCTGTTCAGCGTTCTGTAATGGAGTGTCAGGATCAGTTCTAGAACACCTGGTGAGTCTACCACTGAAAGTTTACTGGATGGGAGCTACACTACACTGATATAGCATACCATGGAGGTATCATGTTCATGGGTAAACCCAATATATTATGTGGATGGGCACTTGTACCAATATCACCAGTGCTCGCGGTGATAACCAGCAAGCCTCCAGCCCATCATTTTTAGCAGACCTACATATAGCTGAGTGCCCACCTATCCCCTATAACAGGCCTACATGTAGCTAAGTGCCCACCTATCCCCTGTAACAGGCCTACAACATGTAGCTCGGTGCCCACCTTGTTATCCCCTATAACAGGGATAACAGGCCTAGATGTAGCTGAGTGCCCACCTATCACCTATAACAGGCCTAGATGTAGCTGAGTGTCCACCTTGTATATCCCCTATAACAGGCCTACAACATGTAGCTGGGTTCCCAACTTGTATATTCCCTATAACAGGCCTACATGTAGCTGGGTTCCCACCTTGTATATATCCCCTATAATAGGTCTACCGTATTCAACGTAATAAGAGCACACCCCCTAATAAGCGCACACCCCCTGTTTTTGGCCGATTTTTAGACTACAAATAACCAAAGATATCCCAATTTTTTACCCCAATTAAACTCTTAACTACTAAAAGGTGTCCATAATCATTTTTTAAGCGCACTGTGTGCTTATTACGTCGAATAAGGTGCATGTAGCTGAGTGTCCACCTTGTATATCCCCTATAACAGGTCTACATGTAGCTGAGTGCCCACCTATGTGCCTCTACATGGGTATCCACATTTTTTACTGTGTCGCCGTGTCGATTTTTAGCAAGGGGGGAGTGTCGTTGTGTCGATTTTTATATGTATAGAATATAGTAGGACCTTATAAAAATGACTGTGTCTGTCGATTTTTAAAAGGGCCGTGTCGCACGTGTCGGATTATAAAACCCCCGTGTCGCACGTGTCGAATTTTACCCATGTAGAGGCACACCTATCCCCTATAACAGGTCTACATGGAGCTGAGTGCCCATCTATCCCCTATAACAGGTCTATATGTAGCTGGGTGCCCACCTATCCCCCATAACAGGTCTATATGTAGCTGGGTGCCCACCTATCCCCCATAATAGGTCTACATGTAGCTGAGTGTCCACCTATCCTCCATAACAGGTCTATATGTAGCTGAGTGCCCACCTTGTATATCCCCTATAACAGGTCTATATGTAGCTGAGTGCCCACCTTATACATCCCCTATAACAGGTCTACATGTAGCTGAGTGTCCACCTATCCCCTATAACAGGTCTATATATGTAGCTGGGTGCCCACCTTGTATGTCCCCTATAACAGGTCTACATGTAGCTGAGTGCCCACCTTATACATCCCCTATAACAGGTCTACATGTAGCTGAGTGCCCACTTTATACATCCCCTATAACAGGTCTACATGTAGCTGAGTGCCCACCTTATACATCCCCTATAACAGGCCTACATGTAGCTGAGTGCCCACTTTATACATCCCTTATAACAGGTCTATATGTAGCTGAGTGTCCACCTTGTATATCCCCTATAACAGGCCTACATGTAGCGGAGTGCCCACCTATCCCCTTTAACAGGTCTACATGTAGCTAAGTGCCCACCTTGCCCATGGAGCTCTTCAGACTCTCCATCTGCCTCTGTAGTTCCTCCACCTCTGCAGGGTCGTAACCTGTCTTCCTGCTCTGTGCACGCTGCAGCTCGTCCCGGGTTCGCTCCAGGTCCGTACGCATCATCGTCTTGTCTTTAGACGCACTCAATGCCTGATAACACACCGTCACAAATACATGTACAGGGTTAGCAATGTCAAAGAAACCTTTTCCAAGGTTGCATCACAGGTATAATGGACTTCTAAGCCACATTATCAAGAGTATAGCGTTCACTTTAATACTTATTACATACGGGAGAAAAATCTATTGAATACCTAAATTTAGAGAAAGAAAATCTGAAAATAATTGCATGGCTTTCTGTTATTTCCTTAATCTACATACCGATGATTCAACATTCTTCAGGCGGTCTCTCAGCTTTTCATTTTCATCTTGGAGCCGTTGGATTTCCTAAAACAATATAACAACATAACAAATATACTAGGCACCAACACATTGGAAATGGTATGGGTAATTAGGTATAAAGTCCCTCAAATTTAGCTGGGGGTGAGGGGGGGGGCAGTCGTTAATAGTCAAAAGGTAAATTGGGCCCTTTGTTGTTTGTAGGCAATCAGGCGAGACTGGAATGTCACTGAAATTCTATCATTATGTGAGTCTAGAATGAGTACAAGAACATGGCCCCTATATGACAGTGACTACTGGTAGTAATATTTCGTAGAACTGTAAGCTGGCACTGACCATGTTAAGGAGGGCGCTGCCTCCGCTCTCATTCAGGGGCTGCAAGTTTCTGATCGGCTTACTGTCATGCTTTGCTCCAGAAAACTCCTGGTCCTCAAAGTCTTTGATTTGTTCCAGTAACTCCCTGTAGCAATAATAAAGTCTGGTCAGAAACAGCAAGAGAATCTTAACACATTGTACTATCTTCAAAATGGCACATCAATGAACCTTTACCTTTCGTTTATATAATTCAATTTTCGTTTACACGGAGCAGGGTCGAAATTCAAATATAAATCAATGCAGATTTCCTGACCCTCCTTTCATACAGAAAAAAATGAATCAACATTGATCAATTTGCTTTGCTGAGTTTTCTTTTTCACTCAACTGTGCCACTTACCTGTTCTCCAGTTCTGAGATGTCAGCTTGAGGTGCCACTTACCTGTTCTCCAGTTCTGAGATGTCAGCCTGCAGCTTGAGGGGCCACTTACCTGTTCTCTAGTTCTGAGATGTCAGCTTGCAGCTTGAGGTGCCACTCACCTGTTCTCCAGTTCTGAGATGTCAGCTTGAGGTGCCACTCACCTGTTCTCCAGTTCTGAGATGTCAGCTTGCAGCTTGAGGTGCCACTTACCTGTTCTCCAGTTCTGAGATGTCAGCCTGCAGCTTGAGGGGCCACTTACCTGTTCTCTAGTTCTGAGATGTCAGCTTGCAGCTTGAGGTGCCACTCACCTGTTCTCCAGTTCTGAGATGTCAGCTTGAGGTGCCACTCACCTGTTCTCCAGTTCTGAGATGTCAGCTTGCAACTTGAGGGGCCACTTACCTGTTCTCCAGTTCTGAGATGTCGGCTTGCAGCTTGAGGTGCCACTCACCTGTTCTCCAGTTCTGAGATGTCGGCCTGCAGCTTGGGGTGCCACTAACCTGTTCTCCGGTTCTGAGATGTCAGCTTGCAACTTGAGGGGCCACTTACCTGTTCTCCAGTTCTGAGATGTCAGCTTGCAGCTTGAGGTGCCACTCACCTGTTCTCCAGTTCTGAGATGTCAGCTTGCAACTTGAGGGGCCACTTACCTGTTTTCCAGTTCTGAGATGTCAGCTTGCAGCTTTTTTGAAGTGCCACTTACCTGTTTTCCAGTTCTGAGATGTCGGCCTGCAGCTTGAGGTGCCACTCACCTGTTCTCCAGTTCTGAGATGTCAGCTTGCAACTTGAGGGGCCACTTACCTGTTCTCTGGTTCTGAGATGTCGGCCTGCAGCTTGAGGGGCCACTCACCAGTTCTCCAGTTCGGAATGTCAGCTTGCAGCTTGAGGGGCCACTTACCTGTTTTCCAGTTCTGAGATGTCAGCTTGCAGCTTGAGGTGCCACTTACCTGCTTTCCAGTTCTGAGATGTCGGCCTGCAACTTGAGGTGCCACTCACCTGTTCTCCAGTTCTGAGATGTCAGCTTGCAGCTTGAGGTGCCACTTACCTGTTCTCCAGTTCTGAGATGTCAGCTTGCAGCTTGAGGTGCCACTCACCTGTTCTCCAGTTCTGAGATGTCAGCTTGCAGCTTGAGGTGCCACTTCTCAGCCTGCTGGAACACCTGGCGCAACAGTAGGATGTTGGTGTGTGATGTGTGGATGAGTTCGGACTCCACCTCTCCTCGCACCACACTCAGCAGTCCATCCATCATCTCTGTCACCTCATCCAGCGTGAAGGTGTCTTCATTCAACCTGCACAGGGCAATAAGGGCTACAGTTATCCTTTTACAGGTTACAATATGACCAACAGGAAAGGGATTTGGATTTCCACATGATCATATACATACTTAACCCTTTTACTATTGCATTCCTGGCTGGATCCTTAATTCATGGTTCTAACATGCACAGCAAAGACTGTCCCATTGAAGTCTATAGACTGTTGACCAAGCCACTCCGTCTCAGGGATCTGTCCCGTGGCACCGCAGGTCCCAGACAGATCCCCTCAACGTCGTGACTTGGTCACAGGCCCCTCTAGCTGCGCCATGATTGAATGTGTAGCCAAATTGGTCCCTATCGTGGTGAAAGGGTAAAGGTGTTTTTATTCATATCAATAGTAGATACGTTTGGACAAATTATGCAGGTCACCCTTTTGGCCTTTAGAAAACTGGGTGTGGGGTCCTTGAAGAGACACCTGGGACATGAAATTTGCAATTGGCATTGATCCAATTTCAGCAAGGAAGGTGCATTCATACTAAGATCAATAATTTCTTGCATGCATCATTACATCAACCCAAGGAACCAATTTTTACTAAACATTGTTCCTTTTCCTTGTTTTTAAAAAAACAATATTCCCTCTAGTTCTTTCCTTTTGCTCGATTCAATGTATTGAGCAGTCTCAGGGAGAGAGTAAATAAAAACCTACTATACCTAGTTAGATACTGAGCAGTTGTCATGGTTTACATTATTGAAGAGCAGCTCGGCATGGAGCCAGCTACACAATGAGGTGAGTCACTCAAGCCCTGTGTATGGGGAGCGGGGGGGGGGGGGATGTGTGGACTTGCATACATTGGTATTTATCAATAGGTTTATCTTTCATAATATCCGACTCCCATATTAAAGTGACTGCAGATGGGTCAAAAGCGACCTGGTGACCTGGGCCGTTTTGGAGGCGACTTTCGACCTAAATAATAAAAGCTACCTAGCGACTTTCGGGTAAAAATTACTATAGGATAGAGAGTGCAAAAAAGCGACTTTGTGACCTAGACCCTTTAATTTCGGCGACTTTCCGACCTCAGGGGGGGACCCCTCTGCACCCCCATTAAAGGTCTATATACTATAGTGCATTAATATCTAGATTATTCTTGAAGGATCAAAGCAGATTTGAACCATATCATGCAGTGCTGGTAATGCCTTGTCGATGTGAGTATCACTATATACCAGATTCCCTATGTTTCTGATGTCAGAACCTTATATCCATGTGTGTACACCAACCTGGAGTCCTTGAGGTCCTCAAAACACAGGTCGACGGCCCTGAGTCGCTGGCCGCGCTGGTACCGTGCAAACCGCATGTAGTTTAACACGGTCGCCTGGTGGTGCTCGTTGAGACCCAGCGCCGACTGAAACATTAAACCCACATAAAGTTAAACAGCAGCTTTATTTGTTACACTTTTTATTATCAGAAAATATATTGGGAAAAAAGGTACCAAATATTTAAACCGTTTATTAAAAGACTTCAGAGTGCTTTAATCGGCGCCCTTTAATGTGCTATGCCCTTTGCGCCATGATGCTCTAATGCAGCACTGGCGAGTTACTCGCTAGTGGTGAATTCATGAATCATGATGACAAATGGGTATGATGCATAAAAGCATTATGCGGCCCTTAAAGGGTTAAGTGATAGATATGCAATGGTTTAATATGAGAGGGTAACATAACCACAGTAAACTGGCTGGCACCCTTTATAGGGTGCCTGCCACTCTACAGTTGTTATATTTTTAGTTACCCTCTCTTGACCATTGTCTATCTGTTTTAAACCACAGCTGTAAGGTTATGTGGAAATAAACAAGCCAAGGTGCAAACTCTCCGTTGTCTTGTCCCTCCGCTGTGGTTTAAGGTCAGCTATACAACCACATTTGATAGCAGAGATCTGTTGATGATTTGATGAATAAACACACATTTCAGACTATTTTCTTTAACACAGAGAGAAATCAGTGTTGCGCATAATATTGCAGTTGCCGCACCGTGAACAATATACATGTACTTCGCTTAAAAGTACCTTAGGCAAAAAAAAAAAAAAGTTCTGTTCGGGTAACATGGCCCGAAAAAAATAGAGTAGGTAGAGGTCGATTTTTTTTCTATTTTTATTTTTTTAGGATTTGGAGACAAAATTCCTCAAATTTTTTACAATTTCAGCAAAAAAATATTTCAGTTCTGGTAGAAAACCCAAACAATGCCTGAACACAACTTTTTTTTTGGCCTTAGTAGACCTTCGCCGTAAATGAATGTGGGGATGTTTTGAATAAGTCATTGGTGTGGATTGGGCTTTGATGTGGACACAATAAAGGTAGTGCGTAAATGATTAACCCATACACAGCTATAGCTTACGTGAACGGTAGGGTGTGTATGGGGGCAGGTGTGTGCTGTGGTGGGCAGTGTGAGGGAGGGGGGGGGCAGGTGTGCAGACTCCCAGCCACCGGCAGATCAATCAGTCAGGATACCGTGACCAGGCCGGCACGTATTGATTATAATATCAGCTTTACAATACAGGCGGGGCAAGATGATAAAATAGTGAGGGGGAGAAGTTGTCTTTTAGATATTTATATATTCATAATTGATTTGGGCATAGTGCATTAAATACAAAGTATTACATGAGTGAATTCTCATTCTAAGGAGCTCTGTGTTGAAGCACATTCTATAAAAGTGATTCATGTGAAGAGGGAACACACTACTAGTACTTGGTGTGCTGACTGAGGAAGCAGTGGTGACATTCAAAACAAATGCCACAAAGCAGTTTACATTCAACACACATGTTTAGAAACATTGTCTACATAAACAAACCCATGCTTCTCGATGGAAAATAGAAAAAAAATTACATCTATGCTACCACATATTCAAAGCGGAAACTTTTTAATATAGGGTATTTAATTATTGGTACATGTACTACATTAGATATAAATATATACAGACTAATCTACAAGGTAGTAATGACATCTAAGGCTTGTTAACATCTATAGGTAAAAGTACAATGTGACCATGTTTAGTGATTTATCTACATTCTACATGTATGACAGGTTTGCTATAACTGCATCTATGATTGTCCAAAGAGAGCCAAAAGTAACCCAATCTGGGTTTAATATTTATAACCGTCCAATATTGATGATTGGAGAAAAACAATTCCAATGAGTACTTTGGCATGAGGAATCCGTTTTCGATTGTATTGGTATTGAGAAATATATTGAGAAAGAGCCAACCTATTGTTCTCATGACGGAGATGACCACCCCCAGATGTGTACTTTGGGATTATTTATTCAAGTTTTTCTGGGTTTCTTTTTAGTCATAAGCCAGATCAGCAGATAAGCCTCTTTTTACTTTAAAAAAAAGTTCTCTTTTTAAGAAGTACTATGCACTATGAAATTTGAGTTTGATAGTTAGTCGCTATAGTAGGAGGAGGCATGACTGCTGCGAGTTGCATTAAGTAGAGCAGGATGTTAATAGAGGTATCCTCTTAAGCCAGCACCGCGATACCATAAGGCGTTACCTCATCGGCCTCAACTGATGAAGATCCACGTGACCTGTTACTCTGTGTGGACATGTGTGAAATGGTGTAAATAACAAACATGTATACAACAACAATAACGACAACGATCACCTGCAAGGAATGTCAATCAATCAATATAATCTCTGGTGCGCCAAGTTATTTAGGACTGTAAACCGATACCATAAATTCTCGCGTATAAGCCTAACCGTCGTATATCATATATCATATCAACAGTATCCAACTTTGACAAATCACATATGCCGAACAGGGGGTCTGATTTTGACCAAGGATATTGGGACACTATGACTATGATGCCAGTCATAATCTATCATGGTTGCCCACGCTCACCTCCTTTCCATAAAGTCTAAGGGAGTGGTCGAAATTTTTTTGGTCCCCCCCCCCCCCCTCAGGCAAGTTGAAATTGAGCGTGGCCGACCCCTTTGAGCTATAGTAACACGCGGGCTTTTCCCTTAAAAGGGGTGCAAATTTTTTGGTCCCCCCAAGAGGGGTCCAAATATTTTTGGTCAACCCTCTTCAAGAGGTACAAATTATTTTGATCCCCCCCCAAATCCACCACCCCCCCCCCCCCCTGTTGTTAAAAAATGACCACTCCCTAACTATCCTTTCGACTACATGTATTGCATAATCTAATATGGCTGTGCAGCCAAAAGCCAATATGAATATCTCCCAACATAGCACCTCATTTACATACTGGCTGGCATCTCAGTACATTTCACACTGTCTGGGGCGCACGGGTCATCCTTTCTGCTTACTTGCACATAACCAAAACCTGCCCGGCTCATCCGTCGACCTCCTCAGCTCAGTCTCTGCTCTGACTATTGAGTGATTTATTGATTACACACCCAGTTGTACATGTATCAGAATAGATAACTTGGACACCACTGTCTGGGCTCTGGCAAAAATATCTTTGAAAAAGCACCACATCCTCATGTGATGTGGTGAAATGTTCTGAGTTATCAGTAGAGTATTTTTTTGATCCCACGTCTTTTTACCTCTCTAAAGAGTTTTGCCCGTTGAACTTGTAGACATATATTTAGAATGCTGCTTGTCCACTGAGTACAGACTAACAGAGGATTGTTTCGCTCCCACCCATGGCGTTGCCATTGCCATTGGTCGATTATTTTGACCAGCCCCCAAGGCCAAGGGCCCAACCCCCCCCCCCCCCCGCTATCTGAGATAATCAATGTAGAGTATTGTTGTTAAAAAGTCAGTACAATAAGGGTGGGTTCATTATTTATGGCCGTGGTGGGGGTAAGCATTTGAGGGGGGGGGGGCAATTTTCTTTAGGGGTATTCAAAGGGGGGGGGCTTTGTTTTAAAGGGGTATTCCTTAAAATGTCATGAATTTAGTTTGTTGAAATGTCTCAATTTTTGCTTACAGCTGTGTTATATTCTACCAAATTATGTCAATATTTTCAAAATTTTCGGAAATTTTTCTCAAACTCCCGGCAAATTTCTCACTGCATTTTGACACTCAGAATCGCCCACCATTTTGCCAGTCTTCAAAAATCGCCGGCCTCATGAAAGCACTGGGGGTACGGGAGCTTCCAATTTATAAGCGCTGGGGCCCTTAAACTCTTTGTGGACCTGCTGACCGGCCTTCGGCTGTGTTGGTTTTAAAACTATATCATCACCTTAAACTCAACTATATGTAGAGGTCTATTAAAGTCGAAAAACAGTGATCGAGTGTCTAAAGTATAAGAGGTTTGACTATTATCACTCACCAGCAAGTATATCGCTACTTTTACACTAAAACACCTTACAATGTAGTAAATTGTAGGTAAAAAAGGCTTTTTTTTTTCAGCCTATTGAATTTGAGGCTATTCTGAGGGGGGGGGGGGCTTTTTTTCAACCTATTCCGAAGGGGGGGGGGCCCCGGGGGGGGGCAATTATTTTTGACGTATTTGATTTGCCAAACGCTCACCCCCACCCCTGCCATAAATAATGAATCCTACCTAAGGGAATGATCGTTTTGTAACAACATGGGTAGGGGGGGGGTAGAAAATTATTTAGGTGGAGGGGGAGGGGGTAAAAAAACTCAGCCCCTCTTGCCTCTTCAAGTTCAATCCCGCATAGACATACCCGCCCCCCTCCCGGCTCCCCTTTCATCGTTATAAAAAAAAACTATATTACAAACTTTATAGATCGGATCGGGCTGGGGTCCTAAAAAAAGTCAGCTGAGTCTAATAATTGAGGACTGTCTACAGAACACAGGCGGGGCGCGGGTTGACACTCGTCTCTACTTGCCGTATCCAATGAAGCTTTCCCCGACAGAAAACTGTCTGCTTCGACATGCCCACTTTCATTTCTACTCAGGGATCTATGTCTAGTCTCCTGTAGGAATCATAACCGGCAGGGTGTAAAACTACGAATGCACATTTAGTGTACAGCCTCATGACATACTATCGGTGAATAATGTATGAAAATCTTACCATCTTGAAGTTTATTTGCAGCGTCAACCCACAGAAAACGCAGAATTTACAGAAACCGGAAGCAGTATCCCAATGAACGGTGGGAGATTATTAAAATGTGTTGGAATGTTTTCTTCAATTTCCTATGAAGTGCATTATTTATGAAAACTTCGCAATGTGTATTGAAAAAGATGGAATCTGCGTAATTTTTCCTTTCGAACAAGAGAAGAAAAACATGATTTTCACATACATCCGGGCACTCGAGCCATCACGAAACCAAGATGGCGTCAGGTAGGCCACACTCGTGCTCTCTATTTTGCTGGATTATTGGGTGCGATTGGTGTTGATTTGCTATAAACCTGGGCTAAGGTGGTAGAATGATCAGAGGGGCATGTAATTAACACAGAAGGGCCGGCGGCTTGTTTGATCTCAGTATGTAAACGATGAGTCAATGTCCATCATGTGGTGTGTTGGTCCGCCGCCTGTGAGGCTGTGTGGGCGAACGTCAAAATTCACAACGTGGGTGTCTTGCCTGCGTCCACGCGTGGCTCTCCTGTCTCCCATATTTGTGTCAATAAAAATATAAACGAATCACAGAGGGAAACGATCTGTGTCTCATCAGGCCCAGCCTGTGTATCGGACAAAAGCTGAGCTAGCATATACTAAATATAATTCATTCATTATCTTCAAACATGTTTTTATTTGACGGAGGTACAAAACTGTGCCACTCCACTGTCTCCCATTTGGCAATCAATTCAAGACCACTAAACAGATAACCATTGGCTCATCATATTCTCTTCACATGTGGATCTCTTTTGTTAACACCGTTGTTGTTTCTCTACACTGCTATATATGAGTGGTTGGGGGGGGGGGCGTGGTTCACTGGTTGGGTTTCCCATGAGGAAATCCAAACTCCAGTCTCCAATAAAACAAAGCAAGAGCCTGAAGAGGCTGCTGACCTGAGCCTGAGGCTGAGCTGAAGTTGATGGCAGTGCCAGCTAGTCTATACTATAGTATAGCTAATTTAATTATTAAACCTGATCCCATCTCTGATAGGCCTATATGAATGACATGTAAACTCCTAGGCGTAGGAACGGCCTATCTTACCCCTTTATATGTATTTCACTGATATCAGTGATATATCAGTCAACTTGGTCTTATCACCAATATCTTCATTAGGACATAGATCTATAAAAAACATTTTCTATCATGAGCTGACAATATCAGCTCATTATATAAAATGTATGAAGCGGATAATATCAGCTCATGATATAGATGTTCAAATGAACTATCGTGAATGGAGTTGCCTCGACTATAGATGTTTGATATGAAGATATTGGTGATAGACTATGATTGGCTGGAATAACATTAAAGTGACATGGCTTAAAGACCTGAAATCACAGCAACAGTTTACGTTTTGGATGTGTATTGGTCAATACACATCCAACTAGATGTCTACAAAGGCTAGCCTCTTGGATGTGTATTGGATAATACACATCCAACTTGAAAGGAGTAACACACTTGAAAGGGTAATTACACCAATTAACTGACTGGCCTTGAGGCTTGACAATCCCAGCCTTCAATGTAGTCCTCTTTCGTTCCCAATGTAGTGCTAAAGAATTAGGGATCGGTATGGCAACATGGGCCAATTGATTTCTTGATGATTCTAGGGACAATCTAAAGATACCTTCTTTGCCTCTTTGGCACACTTTTAATTAAAGCAGACCATCATTCCCGTAGCGCTAACATATGATTGGCCAGTCGGCACCATATTGAGGACAGAAAATTCTTACATTGTGACATAATAATTTAATAATATCATATTCATCTTGACTTCAGGGCCATTCTCGTGATCTATTCCAATCAAGGTGCCCTCACTTCAAATACTAGTAAAAATACTGAAACACAATGAAAAGTGTCAACTGCAATTATGTGCTAGGACGCTCTGCACACATTTACTGTTACTGTACTGGTATAAATTACCGTACTGCGCTGACCACGTGCACTGAATTGGTGAGGTTTGGATGGTTGTTTAAACAGTTGTCACTTGTGCCTGGAGGTTACCCCGGGTGGGAGGCTGGCAGTTTGCTGCCCATTGTTGACTATCGACTGATGACCAGTGTGACTTTTGTGTTAAAGGTTGTGGTTGTACTACAAGCTGGCTATTAAAGGCCGTATGTTAGTGTGCCACGTGAAGATTTAACTACACATGGGCTGTGTCATTAATTGTCCAAAATAACAGTCAGGGATTGAATCATATCTACATATTGTCAGATTGTAGCAAAATTATATGGGACTGTACCCCGGGACTGCATTTAGATAATACATAGTATATTAAATCAAATTGATATCACTGCTTGCTTTTAAACCCCACTGTATTGTATTACATTAATGTGTATTACAGAAATCTGATATTTAGATATACAGTGTGCTTCTTACATTAGTTTTAAGCCAAGAAACTATTTGTAGGTTATATGTGGACTTAAATGCACCAAATAGATGATGCACCTCTCTTCTACTCACCAACTTACCTATCGTGTTGCACCTATCTCATGCTTTGCACTCTCATAACGGTGCTATACATTGGACTTTGAACATTTTATTTCTAGAATAAACGTCATATCAGCATTTATAAGATCTTTTCTATACCGTATTGTCGCTTTTGAGCGCTGGGATTTGAATAAGCGTCGGATAAGCACCTGTCTTTTATAAGTGCTGAGGTAATCATGCTTCCAAAATATGTTAGCACCTGGACGCGTAAACACGACAGTACGGTATATCATGTAATTCTAGAAATCAACTTTTTAGCCACATAAATATGAGATATATGATGCCATTATGTATAAAATGAAATATTTCATTTAGAATTATTTTTGACTCAGGGCTCTCACCCTAAGTCTTGCACCGCCTAGGTTAGATGCTCATGAGAAAAAAATGTACCTAATGTTCAACTGCAATCTTTTAGGAAAAGTACCGTAAATTCCCGCGTACTACCCGCGGGTTGTACGCGAACCAAACTCAGCTTTCATTTGATACCAGACATGCCTATATGGGGTGCGGGTTATACGAGGGTTTTTATCATTATAGAACAGTACTAAAATTGAAATTTTCAGATCCAAAAACGGGTTGTAGGATTCTCCTGAGTTGGGGGTGCGGGTAGTACGCGGGAATTTACGGTAGATATGTCGGTGGGGGGTGAGTTATCCAAAAAATTGGGAATTTATTCATAAGGGTTCTATAATACAGAACACGAAAATCACAAGTACCGGTAGGTCTAAAATGGTTTCGGGGTAAAGTCTACCAAAAAGTAAGGGGAAATTGGTGTGGACACTTAAACTACACAGTATTAGCGTAGACATTTTTTTTACTTAGGGTTTATTAGGGCCTATGGGAGAAGCCTTGGAAGGTGGTGTGAGAGAAAGTTGTGTCCCTACATGGGTAAAATTGGACACGGGCGACACGGCCCTTTTCAGTCCTTTTAAAAATCGACAGACACAGATTAGGGATAAAAATCGAACTACAGAGATTTTTCTATGAGTTCTTACATATGTAAAAATCGACACGACGACACAGCGCCTTTGCCAAAAATCGACATGGCGACATGGTCAAAAATGTACACACCCATGTAGAGGCACAAAGTTTTTACCATCTCCAGCATATTGTCTTTTTTGCCATATCATTTGCATTTTATGATCATTTGAAAATACTGTCATATGGGCAGTAAGTGCCCATACAATTATTCAATCACCTAATGACCCTGAACCTGAGTCAACTGTGATAAATATCACACATTCAATCCTTCTCTTTCGTTTCTCATACCAATTATACTCTGCAAGACAAATTTCATCATGTATTGATTTTTCAATGTCAACAGGCAACAAAAATGGGGGAGTGGCCCCAGCTGCCAAAGGTGGGATGTTCTTTCATTTATCACGTCTAGCTTTAAGGCATTGAGCAAAATTCAAGGCAATAGAAAGTGAAATCTACATGTCAACATACCTGCAAATAACTTTTATTTTCATATTATTTACCTCGACGACAGTCACATGCTTTGCATGGTACCCATAAGAAAATGTATAGATTTAATACTGGTTAGGTGACTAGGTTTATGGCCTATGGTAACGCCACCAGAGAAATTGGCCGGGGTGGTAGTTTGCAGATATGTTGACAGGTATCGCGTTTGATAAGTTATTAATGACTATGAGTAGGCTACTACAATGTTTAATTGGTGGTGGTGGGTTACTGGTAGCCTGATGAAGAGTCAACCTCCATGGCAGCCCTGGTCAGTCTACCAACTTTACATTACCATCTCTGTTAGGGGACTGGTCATAGTTTCCCACATGGTAATATCTAGTGTTTATCTCACCTATTCGGGCCAAAATTACAGGCCCTAGTGAGCAGTCGTTTCCTGCCCTACAGTTGTATTTTGGGATGGATTGACATGCCAGTATCTTCTCAAAACATTGAAGGCACTTATTTATGACATAATAACACCTGAAGAACTATAAATATTTGGTCATTCTAATTATGATATTTCATTCAGTTACGACGTTATAAGGCAGTTGTATCGATCAATTATAATTATCTTCTGCAACAATTGATTAATATAATGAAACTTTATGTTTGGGGGGGGGGGGCGCTAAGGAAAAGTATGCTCAGCTGTGTGATGTGCATCACGACACTTGAAGCACTAAACACAATACTGACTCTTTTCTCCCTACCTTGTACAAGATGCCATGTTCATGTTACACTAGGCCACACCAAAAAAAAAGTTGGTCAATGGATTTCACCTTTCAAAAAATGGTGCGAGCGAGCGAAATTTTTTAATTTTTTTTTAAAGAATTTTTTTTTGTCAATGGATTTTGTTGGTGGAAAAGTGGAGCGAGCGACAATTTTTTATTTTTTTTTACCCAGCCTCTGACAAAAGTCCCCTAACATGAAAATTTATTGGTTGATCTGGGGGAATTACTGGAAGAGAAATTTGAAAAAAAAAAAAAAAAAAATGAAAAAAATGAGGCGAGCGAAATCCATTTACAATTTTTTTTCAAAAAAAAAAAAAAAATTCCATTTCCGAAAATAAGGTGCGAAATCCATTGACCAACTTTTTTTTTTGGTCTGGCCCTACCTTGTACAATATGCCATGTTCATGTACCACTACCTTGTACACGATGTTTGTAACAGGGGTATCTGGTTGTGTCTGTGCCTCCGGTGCTAACTGAGCTGTCCTGTTATTGTAGCTCCTACCAAGAAGGAGAAGAAGAACAAGAAGGGAACTACCCTTAAGCTGAATGAGTTCTTGGCCGGCACGCCAATCGCGCGCACCGTCCAAGTTTCCAGCAGTTCATGGGCGGATGAAATTGACGAAGAGCTAAGTAAGTACCGGTATCTTACGTTCATGTTTCTCCTCATAAACTCGTATTCATTAAATTTATTTGTTTGTAAAGCTATGTAAAGTCAGCTTGAATAATCAGGATACATGTATAAACTGCTAATTCAAGATGCAAAGCTGTAAAGGTCAGGACAGTGACAGCTAAAAAAAAGATTGTGCTGAATGAGTTTTTTGGTACAGAATACCATAGTTCACATTACTTTTATTGGGTCATCAAATATTATGCCAACAATTAATTAATGCTGCAAGCTCTAAGTGTGATGTTTTGTAACAGATTCTGCCTATAATAGCGAGCATTTATGATTTAATGTTAATCAAATATCCATTACGTTTTTATAGCAATGCCTCCACAAATCCAAAACTTTGAGTTGCCGACGGCCCCTCGTGCCGCACGTGGAGCTGACATCGACATGGACCGGGTGCCAACCAGACCCCCGTTCACCGCCTACGTGGGCAACCTACCCTTTGACGTAGAGGACGATGAGATTGCAAACTTTTTCCATGGACTAGATGTAAGAAGCAAAGAAAAATGTTAAAAAAATATTTATTCATTACAATAATGCATCACTAATTACCTTCGATTTATATGTAAATAATTCTACCTTAAAAACTGTGGTGACTGAATATAAGCTCCACTCTGAAGTTCTACTCTCACATCCCCCCCCCCCCCACCCAAAAATAAAGCAACATGTTAGGCCACTCAAAAAAATAAAATGGTTCCTCAACACCGCGCGCATCATAAAAATCTGCTTTTGAGGAAAACTTCTTTTTTTTTTTGCTAATTTTTGATAAAAAAAATTGGTAAAAATGGACAAATATTGGAATATTTGGTATCAAATTAAAGCTAATACTACCAGTAATACAGTAGGATAGAAATAACTTACAATTTCCCTATTTTAAAGATCCATAAATTCTTAACTTCTAAAATGTGAATTTTGGTCATGAAAAACGTATATCATCCCATACATTTTAACCAGCGAGGTAAAAAAAAAAAAAGGGAGAAAAAAAAGCCTCCCTCGTCAGATTTTTCAGACCTTGGTGATGAGAAACCACTTTCTTTTTTTGAGTGGCCTTAAGCCGCATTTTTATTTGGGCCAGTTGGAAAAATACCCAACAAAGAAGCGAACACTAGCTTTAGAATGTTTTAAAGTCTTCTCTCAGCAATTTTTTTAAGCATTTCTCTCAGACAGACCGTAAATACATGTATATGTCCTGATGATTGCTGTTGAATGTATTTCACCACTCGGCTCTGTGTTTGATGGTAAGTTGACTAACTGAGTTTCTGTGCCGTTTGTAGGTTGTAAATATCCGTATTCCTGACGGCAGAGTGAAGAAGTTTGGCTACGTCGAATTTGGCGACCAACGGAACCTTCTTGAGGCCCTAGCTTTGGATGACGAGGTAAGGCTATAATTTATAGTACAATACATATTTTACCTGCTTGAAGGACCTCCCCATACT
Organism: Harmothoe impar; assembly: GCA_947462335.1. Lineage (NCBI taxonomy): Eukaryota > Metazoa > Annelida > Polychaeta > Phyllodocida > Polynoidae > Harmothoe > Harmothoe impar. The sequence continues at coordinate 13,859,077 of OX381721.1, read as the reverse complement.
ACAAGCAGGGCGCTGGCCCACTGCATACCATTTACGACAGTACTGGTGTCAAATGCCCATCTGCTGTTGGTGTGGTTTGGGATATCTATACATGTATGTAGGCGTGTGAACAAATTGTCGTCGTTTTGCCTTTTCCTTTTCAGTCTGGAAAAATACTATGTTTGTCTCAGTTCATAGTTTGCTCTCGGCTGAACCTGTAAATTCAGAATAATATGGTTGCCCAAAGGATGATTTTGTCGGATATTGTCCAAAGGATGATTTTGAAGGATTCTAAATAGATTAAATCAGCATTTTAACGACAATGTGCTTTGCTAAAAGCTCAATTTCCTTTCAGAAAATGAGGAATAACCAGATTCGTGTTGACTTAGCAGAAGGTCAAAGTGAGTACCCTGCGACTCAGGATATTAATTTCGAATATTTTTAAAATTGTCCAAATCTTGAAAAAAAAAAGATGGTAACAGAGCATAGTGACTGCACATATCCTACAGCAGGTTGCAGATGAGAGTTTATAGTGATATAAAGGTGTAACATATTTTAATATTTACACTACTCTTATTGGGCTATAATTGTGACTTAAACCGTAGTACTTATAGCACCGGGGGAGGGGGGTACCATAGTCCCCATTTTCTAATTGGATAAATAACTTTTAGGATTCTATTACGGAATTAGTTTGTCCCCAGCTCTATGTTATTAAAACCCGTGTGTGTCCCCCCAGATGACCGTGAGAGAGATAACCGGAGAGGCGGCTTTGGTGACAGAGACCGTGGTGAGCGTGAGATTGACGACAGCAGGACGGAGGGAGACTGGAGAAGGAAGGAGCCTGGTGGTATGTCTTCTAATTACTCACCGATATATGTGCCATTGGTGATAGACACAAAATGTGAATATTAAAACTTTCAACTGCAATATAGGTTGTAAATAGTTGAAACATTAAGTCACACCGAGCGGAGTACGGAAAATAGAAATCAAAATAAAATTTTAATTAAAAATAAAATTTTAATTAAACAATTATAATTGTACTTTGAATACCATACATGATAGGTTTGTGTTGTTTACAGATGGGCCAAAAGGAGGCAGCAGCTTTGGAGACCGCGATCGTGGCGGCTTTGGAGACAGGGATAGGGGAGGCTTTGGTGACAGAGACAGGGATAGGGGAGGCTTTGGTGACCGGGACAGGGGAGGCTTTGGTGACAGAGATAGGGATAGGGGAGGATTTGGTGGAGACAGAGACAGAGGCTATGGAAACAGGGATAGGGGCTTTGGAGGAGACAGGGATAGGGACAGAGGGTTTGGTGGAGACAGGGATAGGGGCTTTGGTGGGGACAGAGACCGAGGCTTTGGCGGAGACAGAGAACGCAGCCGCGGCTTCAGTGACTGGGATAAGGACAGGGGTGGCGACAGAGATGGAGGTAGGTTGGACATAATTTATTTACTACATTGTACTAGTACAGCTGAAAAATTACTACTTTTGAATATAACCTTATACTCCCGGACAAATGTAAGCAAAAAGAATGTTATTAAAAGTCTAAAGTATAACTGGACCGTTTGCTAATTTTCCCTCATTTATGCAGTCAAAGTTATGTGTCCAAACCTTTACAACAAACCTAACTGGATTTTAGGGAATATCTCTCTTTCTTGGAATTTTCATAATTTTGGATGATAATTCTGGGAGAGGCGTCACTGCATGGAGCACACTGTCTGCTTGGATGCTGTCATGTTCTACCGGCACATGCTCATAATATAAAGTGTTCTATTTCTCAGTCATTCATAGTAGAGGTACTTTGGTGTACTATTTCAGTATTTCTGAACAGATGTTTATTCCAGTTTTCCACCCCCCACCCCCCACTTACACTTTTTTTGGCTACTCTAAATTGATGTAAATTTTTAGCGTGCTATTGTCGTAGAAGTCGGTTTACAATTTTATCTCAGCCGGCTGGGCCTGTAGGCAGGGTGATATGGTTCCTTGTGTGTCCACATGTAAGTGGTAGACATGGAGTACAAGTTGATTTTCTGCAGGTCGCCGTTCGTTTGGCAGTGGTTACGGCAGGGATGGAGACCGCGGTGGTGACAGTGGCGGCTCGCGGTATGGCGATAGGTATGGTGGTCGTGACGACAGATATGGCAATAGGGACAGGTATGACAGGTATGTGTCTCCACGACAACCTGTGTGACCAGACACCCTTAGACAGTAACGTACTACAGAGACACTCATTTAATCACACAAACCTAGCCGCGCTCTTCATGCACAGCCGAATAAGGCAATAATTCACTCTGAAATTGGCGAATAATTCTGGCCATCAAGATTCTGGCCATATATATTCCAAATTACAAACCTCATTAATGGGATATTTCTCGATGTCTTTTATCGTTTAAATTAAATGCATGCCAGAAAGCCTGCTAGGGTTGGACCTTTGAGTTTGTGTGTATTTAGCTGATTTCTAAGCCACCTGACAAGCGATAAGTTCATACAAAACTGTTTCACTAACGTAGTGTGGTACACATAATATAGCCCTTAGTATATACAGAGTTACATTACCCCTTATAATAATGTAGATATAATTGTATGCAATGTGCCCTCCGGACGGTTAACTACCTAACAATCAATCAATCAAAGTATGCCCCTTATATTATGAACCTTAAACTACAGAAAGTGTGCATGGAAACTAACCTCATGGGTTAAAGGTGATTCTAGGATTAACCCTTTGAAGGTTGCTTAACGCTTTAATGAACTGTGTCCTTCATCGTCACGATGCATAAACTCAGCCCTGCCTTTTGTCGTCATGATCCTTGAATGCTACCCTGGCAATACATTTGCCATACGTCATGACTACCAAAGGCATAGCACACTAAAGCAGTATGCTGCCCTTAAAGAACTAAGTCTGGTTTGGTATAGAGGTGTTTGTAAGTGGTGCTTGGTTGGAGATGCACTGTGCCCAGAGGTGCCTGACGTAGGTTGTTTTTGTTGTAGGATGGACCGGGGGCGCGATGACGACCGCGGTCCCAGTGAGTACCACTTCTGTATTGTTGGTAAACCGACGTACATGTATCATACACTCACGTAGCCGCACTCTAGCAGAATGTGTGGCCCGTAGTAGTGAGTTCAAGTACAAGACTCATTTTGACTACAAGGGTAGTACCACCTTGAAACCTATGTTTAAAAAAAACCTCACAGCCAAGTGACAGGTATATAACGCCTTTATTCACTGTCAAACAATGACATTGTGTCCTAAATGAACAGCCACTTGAGCAGAAAGCTGCCTATGTTTGCTTGTTGTTCACTGTGATTGTCCTTGTGTGTGACCAGGCCGGGAACCAGCAGGGGAGCGTCCCAGGTTGAAGTTACAGCCGCGCACCAAGCCGGTAGAACAGGTGGCGGCAGTGCCCGCCCCCTCACAGGGCTCCAGCTCCATCTTTGGGGGCGCCAAGCCTGTAGACACAGCCGCTCGTGAACGCGAGATCGAGGAACGACTCAACCGGCAACGAGACATTGAGACAGAGAAGTTGGAACACGAGAAGGAGACGCGTGAGACTAGGTACAGGTACGGTGGGACGCATCCTATACTGTTAAGTACTGGCATGCTGACGCACCGCTCCCCGCCCCCTACTCCTGTATACACACAGCTCACCGCTGGTTACCCACCTTTATTTGATTCACACTTAACAAAGCAGTTCATCCCAGCAAATCTTATTTCTCATTATTATTATTGTGTGCCCTTGGTGCTTCAACTCCCGATTTTCTCAGTTCATCCCTTTATAGATTTTATGCTTTTTACCTTTGCTCTCTATACCATAATGATAGATTAGCAACATATTGCCTTTCTCATTGTTTTAATATAGTGCTATGCATATTATAAATGCAGTTTTTTTGGGGCATTGTGTGCATTGTTTTACTTAGTGAATTCTATAGTGAACTTCAAATTTACTAGACCAGCCAGGTGCACTCAGTAATAGTTATGTTTAATAGACTGCATTTTGACACTTTTATACAATATATTAGGGTGCTTTGACATTTTCATATAAAATAGAGCACTTTGATCATTTCTATACATAGATCTATAAGAGTATGTCTAGATTGTTATTGTTTTCAAAAATATTGTAATACAGTTTAATAGAACAGAACATAGTGTTAGGTATGTTTCATACACGTCTTGTTTGATAACAGAAATGCCTTGTGATAATGTGTTTAAATGATGCTATCCTGTAATAAGGGTCATTGCACATGTAAGTGTATGCCTTGCCAAACACCAATACTTCTAATAGAAATGAGAGATCAGCAAGTCTTGATTACAGTACACAAACTCAGTATGTGGTGACTGGTGTAAAGATTCTACATGTGTATTATCCACACACATGGTGTGAGCAGCTAGGCTAACAGTGCCAGTCTATTGCTGCCATGCCAACAGGCGGGAGGAGCATTAAAGCTCTACCCTCTCCTTTACAGGTTAAGTAGTTCAACAAGTGAGCGGGGACGACACAGTAGCCAAGGCGACGACGCGGCACCGCGTAGAGAGCGTAAGTCCAGCTCGAGTTCAGGCAAAGGCATCCGAACAGGTACATGACCTTCATGTCACCTTTAACCTTGTGGATTGTCCTTGACCTGCACGCCCCTCACCTTGAGTCATAACCCCCATTTTGTCATAGAAGTTGGTAATGGTTGTGTGCGATGTAAGGCGCTTTGATTTTATTACTAGAGAAACTCACTCTCCTTTTTCGTTCTCTCGCTGAGGCTTTCACGTGTTAATTGCTCCTGGCGTCTCACCTTTTAGCTTTAGACTGGTCAGCAATTAGAGAGTGTTGTGTGTTCAACAGTTTAGTCATCCCGGGATGTTTACTCTGTGAATACCTCTACCCTCCTCTCCATAGTAGTTGTAGCAGTAGAGAGAGTATGAGTTTACAGTAATTTACCTCATTTCCCACGTGTTAATGCTAGTCTATATGTTGTTTTATTTAATGTGATTTTGTTTATATTTTATTATACATGTAACAAATTTCTGTGTTTGACACTTTTAGGCAGGAAATGTCTCCCAAACATGAAATTTCTGCAGTGTGGTGATCGCAAACTGAAGAAGTTTGTGAATCTCTGGGCAAAGAATTCCCGATATACAAAGCTTGCTTCCAGCCCTTAGCAAGTCCATGTTCACAGGTTGACACGTAACCATAGGGAACACAAGAACACTCAGCATTGCTTTTTGTGCTTACTAGAGAAGACTTTCTTATTATTTCGATTCATTTTCTTATACCACTTCAATGTAAATATTGTGTGTATAGTTTTATATATGTTATGATTGTGATTGACACTAAACATTACACCAAATATTTCATACCAGAATATCAAATTTTATCTCATTTACCAAATATGAACGTTATATTTGAATAAATATTTAATGACCTGTCCAAAAGCTGGAGATGGCTCTAGTAGAGTTGCACATGTAGTAGAGCGTTGTGCGTGTGGTTGCTGGGTGTTCGCTGATGTTGCTGCTGTGTGTTACTTAAGGCCTGCTGACCCTCTTGTTACAGTGGCGCCACCCCCGGGTGTAGGGTCGGCGCGGATTAGACGGGATAGTACACTTTCAGAACCTGAGGATGTCTTTGACGATGAGAAGCCAGTTACTAAAAGCTCGCCCAACAAGGACGATGTGGCGCCTGCGGCGCCGCCCAAGGAGAACGTATGGGCCAAGCGCCTGGAGCCCAAGACACCCGAGTCTAAGGACGCCCCGACCAACTCTGCCGCTGTGAGGGACAACAAAGAGGACAGTCCTAAGGATGCACCCAAGGACACCCCGCCCAAAAACGTACAGGTAGGTAACCCGTCCGGCATGTGCCTCTAACATGTGTGTCGATCGTAAAACCTCGCGTATAAGCCTAACTCGCTTATTAGCCACACCTCGACTTAGGGCTGATCCAGAAAGCCGCACCAGCAAAGACGACTATACTACTGAGTATAGCTAAAAACTCGCTGGATCTTTCAACGTATTGCATGTCTCCTTATACCCACCTTAAGTATAATATATGTACCACTTTATCTGATATCAACTGCTATATGCCTGGTGGTAATGTGCCAGCACCCACTTAAAAAGACGATAAAAAACTAAATACTAGTATTTAGTGGCTGAGCATTAAATTACAATGTGTCCCTCGTGCTCCTCACCCCTGGTTCAACTAGAGTCCCATTTTGCAGCCTGCTCCTGCACCGAAGGGCAACGCATGGTCCAAGGGCAAACCTGAGATCATACCTGCGGACGCACCAAAGGAGAACGCATGGGCCAAGCGGTCCTCAACTTCCTCCAATGAGGACAAAAATAATAAAGACAGTAAAAACAACGGTGGTAGGTAGACCCAGCTTGTTCTTAATGTGGGAGGGTATAGCACGGTAATTTGGGCATATGGAGGAATATTATTTAACATAAATGTAACATAAAGATATGCTACACATTGTGCGTAAATCTTCTAGATATTAATAAATATATTGGAAAAGTATACCATATTTTAGTGACACTTTAGGAAATAATGGGAGTTGATTCTGATGAGGCTGTCTGTATGTAGATGTTGCACGGTGGACCTGTGTATTGTACCTGTCAGTGTGTCCGTACCATATCTCATCTATTCCCTGTCGCTGTCAACAAAAGTTGACTTTGGCCGGGTTCGCGCGTCAATCCCGGGAGTGCCCTAGTCATCTGAAGCTAGACTGAAGTCGTTCATGTGTAGGTCTAGTCTGGTCTAGTGTCCATATGAAAGGCCAGTGGACCATACATTTGCCAATTGCTAATTGCCAGTTGCCAACTTATGGGTCAATAAAAATGTATGGATAAACAGAATGAAGATAAATATTATGTATGTATGGCTATTATATTTACATATATTATATATCTATATACATCATACATATGTATATATTTTGGGCATGCATATCCAACTAATGGCAATTGGGAAATTGCAATTGGCAAAGATGTGGAGCACTGGCCTTCCCTAGTATGAGTTTTGGGCATGCCTGCATATTGATATGACCCGACCTTGAACCCCCTTGACCGATCTGGAATGGACTGAAGCTAGACTATAGTTCACGCGCGAACCCGGCCCCTAGCGACACAGGAGAGTCGCAGGTCACCAGCGGTCACTTCCGTTCGCGCATGCGTCAAGGCTGGACGCGACCGGAGCTAAGCAGCGACGAATAGGGTAAGTTTTCGATGTTTTTACCTGAATTTACCGTTCTTGTCGCTATTATTTTGTTATAATGTCGCTTTTAGAGGCATTGGGGACGATTTGTCGCACAGGAGGATCTTTTCAGCGAGTTTTAGCGCTAAAATTGAAGCCAATGAGGCAAATTCACATATTATCGCCCACCGGCGTGGCCGGGGCTTACTTTAGCGCTAGACTCGCTGCTTTCCCAAATCGTCTTCTCTACTTGCCTCTAAATGCGTTTATTATGCTTTTTATGCGATGACATTGATGTGTAGAGGTGCTGGGAGTGATTTGTCGCACAGGAGGACTCTTTTGGCGAGTTTACAGCGATAGTCAGAGCGAAATGTAAATTACTGCTTTTCTCCCTTTATCTTCACTATCGTTCACTATCGTTCACTATCGCTGACTTGCAGATTCCCAAATCGCTCCCACTCGCCTCTAATTGTTTGGAGGCAACAGGGTGTATTGGTGGCAAAGAAATTGTCATCCATAATTTTGAAATTTAGGAAATTGTCATCCAAAAATATGAAAATATTTTCAATGTCATCACTGTCACACTGCTGTCAATTTTGACAGTGGCAATTCAGGATGACACCAACTTCTAAAAAAGACCAATACACCTATTTGCCTCCAATGCTTACTGTGTAAGGGTGCCTGGTGTTAACCAGCACTTTCTATTTATTTAGAAGTTACACTTGGGCTTTTTCATGCTTCTGTCTGTAAGGGGTGAACCTTAATGGCTCTGCTATGCATCCTGATGGATATTCAGGCAACCAGACAAGGTGACAACTCATTACTTTCAAGCAGAATTAGCTTTAACCTGTATGTGGACTGGAAAGTTACCAAGACACATACCTATGCCCAAATTTTTCACAAATTTGGAGAAATAGCTCTTAGACTATTTTCAAGGAACACCTATTTTAGGTTTGTGTTGGGTTGCCCTGTTTACACAAAAAGCTTAACCCAGTGCCATGGGGCAAGGTTACTAAGGCTTCTGCTATGGTTTCTGATGAAATTTAGGCAGTTTTACTCCATATGCCTTCACCTGTTTAGGTGACAGAAGAAATGTTGAGTGTGTACAGGGAAGTTATTTACACTAGCACCTTTTTACCAGGAAGGGTGCTACTGCTATGAGCAGTTGTTCCTCCGAGTGTTGTCTAGCCAAGCTGGTAGATGACTAAACTTGTAGATCCGCTGAGGTCTGTAGAGGAAGTGTATGATAACAGTGACACTAAGAAAGCACCACCACTGTAGGGTATACAGGTGAGATGCTTCACTGATTATTTGTGTTTTAATCAGTTTCACTCCCAGTCTTACTCAGGCCAAGTAGGTTGAGTAATTGTACTGGTTGACCACTTCTAGGTCATAGTGTGTCACCCCTCTGTGTGAGATGCAGACTTTGCCGCTCTCGTCGTGAGACGCAGGCGTAGCCGCTCTCGTCGTGAGACGCAGGCGTTGCCGCTCTCGCCTTGAGACGCAGGCGTTGCCACTCTCGCCTTGAGACGCAGGCGTTGCCGCTCTCGCCTTGAGACGCAGGCGCTGCCGCTCTCGCCGTGAGACGCAGGCGCTGCCGCTCTCGCCGTGAGACGCAGGCGCTGCCGCTCTCGCCGTGAGACGCAGGCCCTGCCGCTCTCGTCGGGAGACGCAGGCCCTGCCGCTCTCGCCCTGAGACGCAGGCGCTGCCGCTCTCGTCGTGAGACGCAGGCCCTGCCGCTCACGCCGTGAGACGCAGGCGTTACCGCTCTCACCCTGAGATGCAGGCGTTGCCGCTCTCGTCCTGAGACGCAGGCGTTGCCGCTCTCGCTGTGAGACGCAGGCGTTGCCGTGAGACGCAGGCGTTGCCGTGAGACGCAGGCGTTGCCGTGAGACGCAGGCGTTGCCGCTCGCGCCGTGAGACGCAGGCGTTGCCGCTCTCGCCGTGAGACGTCCTGAGACGCAGGCGCTGACGCTCTCTTCCGCAGACACAGGCGCTGACGCTCTCGTCGGGAAACGCAGGCGCTGCTCTCGTCGGGAAACGCAGGCGCTGACGCTCTCTGTTTGTGAGACGCAGGCGTTGCCGTGAGACGCAGGCGTTGCCGCTCTCGCCGTGAGACGCAGGCTTTGCCGCTCTCGCCGTGAGACGTCCTGAGACGCAGGCGCTGACGCTCTCTTCCGCAGACACAGGCGCTGACGCTCTCGTCGGGAAACGCAGGCGCTGCTCTCGTCGGGAAACGCAGGCGCTGACGCTCTCGCCGGGAGACGCAGGCGTTGCCGTTCTCGTCGTGAGACGCAGGCGTTGCCGCTCTTGTCGTGAGACGCAGGCGCTGCTGCTGTCGTCGTGAGACGCAGGCGTTGTCGCTGTCGTCGTGAGACGCAGGCGTTGCCGCTCACGTCCTGGGACGCAGGCGCTGGCGCTCTCGTCGGGAGACGCAGGCGCTGCCGCTCTTGTCGGGAGACGCAGGCGCTGCCGCTCTCGTCGGGAGACCCAGGCGCTGCCGCTCTCGCCCTGAGACGCAGGTGTTGCCGCTCTTGTCCTGAAGACGCAGACTCATGTGTGACTCAGGCTTTGCCGCTCCCGGTGTCATACTTTTGATGTAGACGCAGTCACTCTAGTCCTAGAGATAACCGCTGGCACTCTCGTAGTCTTACTCGGGCTAAGCAGGTCGAGTAATTGTACTGATTGGCCACTTCTAGGTCATAGAGAGTGTGTCAACCCCACTCGTGGCGAGACGCAGGCGTCGCCGCCTGTCGCTGGGAGACATAAGCGTTGATTGCCGCTCTCACTGTGAGACACAAGCGTTGGTTGTCACTCTCGCTGTGAGACGCAGGCGTCGCAACTCTCCGTGTGAGACGCAGGCCTTCTTGTCTCCGTGTGTGAAGCAGGTGTTGCCACTCTCGCTGTGAGACGCAGGGCTTGCTGCTCTCCATGTGTGACACGCTCTCGCTGTGAGTGTGAGACAGGCGTTGCCGCTCTCGCTCTGAGAGGCAGATGATGCTGCTCTCGCTGTGAGTCGCAGACATTGCCGCTCTCGCTGTGAGACTCAGGCGTTGCCGCTCTCGCTGTGAGACGCAGACGTTGCTGCTCTTGCTGTGAGACGCAGACGTTGCCGCCCTCCGTGTGTGACACGCCCTCGCGATGAGTCGCAGACGTTGCCGCTCTCGCTGGGAGACGGAGACATTGCTGTAAGATGGAGGGGTTGCCGCTCTTGCTGTGAGACACAGGCGTTGCCGCTCCAGCTGTAGATGCTGACGCCCCTGTAGAAGCCCCGTCGTAGGCCCAGGTGCTCTTGTCGAGAGGCAGGCGCTGGCGTCGTAGATGCAGACACAGGTGTCTCTTCGTAGACCCTTGTCGTAGACGCTTATGGAGGCGCTCTCAACAGAGGAAGACGCTAGGGCTCTCTTCTTAGACACTGATGCTGGCGCTCTCATCGTAGATATATACGCAGACGCTGGCGCTCTCGTCATAAATGCTGGCGCTCTCGTTGCAGACGCCTGAGCTCTCTTTGCAGCTGGCACTCTTGTAACAGATGCTGGCGATCTTGTCGAAGACGCTGGCGCTTTTGTCGAAGACGTTGGCGCTCTTGTCGCTGACGCTGGCGCTCTCGTCATAGACGCTGGAGCTTTCGTCGTAGGGGTTCTCGTCGTAGGGACAGGGGTTCTCGTTGCAGATGCTGATGCGGGCGTGCAGACTCTCGTCGTGAGACGCAGGCGTTGCCGCTGTCGTCGTGAGACGCAGGCGTTGCCGCTGTCGTCGTGAGACGCAGGCGTTGCCGCTCTCGCCCTGAGACTCAGGCGTTGCCGCTCTCGTCCTGAGACGCAGGCGTTGCCGCTGTCGTCCTGAGACGCAGGCGTTGCCGCTGTCGTCCTGAGACGCAGGCGTTGCCGCTGTCGTCGTGAGACGCAGGCGTTGCCGCTCGCCCGGGGGACGCAGGCTCAGGCGCTCTCGCCGGGGGACGCAGGCGCTGCCGCTCTCGCCCTGAGATGCAGGCGTTGCCGCTCTTGTCCTGAGAGCGCCTTGTCGCTAATACTGGCACTCTTGTCGTAGACACAGAAGCTGGCGCTCTTGTCATAGACGCAGACAACTTTATTGGAGGCTACAGGGTGTATTGGTCAGTCAGAGGATTTCGACATCCTTTTTTGAATTTTGGTGAAATTGTCGTCCAAAAAGATGATATTTATTTGATGTCATCACTGTCAATGCTGCTGTCGCCATTGACTTTGCTAAAACTGGATGACTTCTACTTCGAAATAAAGCAATACACCTATCTGCCTCCAATACTTACCGAGTAAGGGTGACTGGAGTAAACAAGTACTCTTTTGGGGGTTTTGAAGTTTACTCTAAGCTCTTGAGTTAGATACTGGTGCTCTCGGAGGAGATGCAGGTGCTGGGACTCTCGTAGATGCTAGATGCTCCAGTCCTAGGAGATGCTAGTGCTTTTGTTGTTGGCACTGTCTTAATTAGCTGCAGCTGCTAGCTGCTAATAGACATAGGCAGGATAGGGGTCTTGTCCACAACAGGGTGTATTGGGTGATCTTACAATGGCCCTATGACTGTATCTGCGCGATGTATCAACAAATGACTAAAACTAGTTGACGAAGGGACAATGAGTGTTTTAACGTTATAAACTTCATTATGGCCAATACACCTATTTGCGGACATTATTAACGTTAACAGCTAGGCATTGTGTTATGGACACAACAAGTTGTCGTTCGTTTAGAAGATACGGCAAGCTGGCGCTCCGGCTATGAACAAAGCAGATGACTTTCACTTCTCACTTTGTTGACTTAGAGCTGCCATTCATGGGGTATGCTTAGCAGCAGGCACTCATGATGATAGACATAATAGTAGGCACTCGTGTCATAGACATTATATGTTAGACGTATGGGTGAAGGTTAAACTCAACGCTCTCAAACAGAATTGCAATTTATTGCAATAAGCACTGGGGAATTTGTTGAAGGGAATTTCAACAAGGAGCACCAAGTAGAGTATCTGTTGGGCTGCCCTCTTAGACAAAAGCTTAACCCAGCGGCATGAAGAAAAAGATTACTAAGGATGAGAGGAGGTACAGGAAGGTCCTTCACACTAAGGTTTCTGCTATGTTTTCTTATGAAATTCAGGCAGTTTACTACATATACCTTCACATGTTTAGGAGACAGAAGAGATATGACACCTTCTGGGACGTGCAGGTAGTGTAACTGCGTTGGGGTCCAAACGAGCTACTGTCTCTCCAGTACTTGGGGTTTAAACTATTAGTGCTCATACTACTAGTTTCTGGCCAGGAGGGCCAGGTCATCCCTGCTCTGGATCTTCGCAATTTGGGGTGGTTGCCTTTGGGATCAGTAAGGTTTGTACTGAAGGGCTTAATGAAAACAGCACGCACTGGTGAGCCTCTGAAGGAACTGGTCCTGGAACCATTCCATGAGGAGGAACGCCTCTGTGTTTTCTGTACCCTGAAGTGCTACCTGAAAGTCAGGAGGCCAAACAGGAAGGACAAGGAAGGGCGAAGGAAACACTTGAATTTCTTGTCGTTCCGCTCGCCTTTTGGGGAGATCTCGCAAGACACATCTAACACATCTAAAAGATGGGTCTTGGTGGTCTTACCGCAGCAGGGATCGACACAAGGGTATACCGAGGTCACTCCACCAAGGGTGCTAGCACCTCTGCTGGAGGGAGACTCGGTGTATCTTCTGCTGTACTGCTTCGTCATGGATCTTGGAAAGGTGCCAAGACCATGGCGAAGCATTACAACAAACCAATTTCAGACCCCAAGCCTCCAAAGACTCTGGCCAGGATACTCTTGGAGGACACCATAGAGTGACTAGGTTTAAACTGATGATGATTACTGAGAACTGCTTCTGCAAGGGGTGTTTAGGCCTCTCCTGCTTTTCTTTTGGGGCTGACCCCCCTATTAGCATTATAACTGCTACTATATCTCATATAAGTTACATACTGGGAGCTATGTTATGCTCATGCCTCCACCGAGTATGGTGCTAGATAAAACTACTAGTTTATTTTGTTGGCCGCTGCCAGAGGCACTCCGTTTTCCTGTTATGATCTGACTTTTGTCAGGTCAATAAATACTGTCTTATTATCACCTATGTACCGAGTCACAGTGTTCTGTGGGACAGGGATAATAGATGAATGAAATTGGAAATTTCTAATAGTTGCCCCGAGTCGCTAGGGGTGAACGCAGTGGATTGACTGCACTTTAAAATCTCCTGTGTCGCTAAAGTCAACTTTTGTTGACAGCGACAGGGAATATAAAATTAATCGAGCACTTACCTTAGGTTAGTGTGAAGATTAATTGTTGTTCCCTGAGCAGACAACAAAAGTTGTCTGCAGCGTACACAGGCCCACCCTACCTACCCTAGATGGAATTGGGGGTTTTAACTGGGCCAATACCAATCTACAACAAACCTGAAGACATAGACAAAGAAGGGGTTGTTTTTTTTTTCCTGTGAACTTTTCAATTTACAGAAAATCCACTGCTCGCTTGCTCCGGAAGTGACCGCTGGTGACCTGCGACTCTCCTGTGTACGCTGCAGACAACTTTTGTTGTCTGCTCAGGGAACAACAATTAATCTTCACACTAACCTAAGGTAAGTGCTCGATTAATTTTATATTAACCCTTTAAGGACAGCAGAATGCTTTAATGCACTGTGCTCTTTTGGTCAGCCTGATACATGAATGCAGCACTTTGGACTTACTCATGAATACTGCATCATACTGACTCTACAGGTTTGATGCTTACTAAAAGGTTGGTGTATACACCAATGCTGCTTTGATGCATCATTAGGACGCTCCAGCATTAAGCCTTGAAGACTTATGCTGTCCTTATAGGGTTAGTATTGCTCTGTGTTAGGGGCCCGAGACCAATATGAGGTGTTATCCAGCTATGCGTCTAGCGGAACGTAGATACAACTTTACGGGGATGAAGACATGAGAAGTTACCGACCTAAACTGCATGTTTGTGTAAAGTGAGCATTATGTCTAACTCACAGAACAGCCTCATATACCCTGTATGACAACAGTACACACGGGTTGTGTGCACTAGTAGTACGCCGCAGACAGCTACATGACACATGTAGGTTAATCTGAAGAGGCAGTGCTAGTAGTTAACCTGAGTAGAAGTACCTCTTGGTAGAGTGTGGACTGTGTGGGTTGACCAAAGGGGATGACGCCTATTTCTGTTCTGTGTGTAGCTGGGGAGACCGGCTTTAGCGGCTCTCACTGGGGAGGCAACAAGCGGCGAGAGGCGGGTCCGGGCGCTCCACCCGACGCCACCCGAGACAATGGGCCGGGGCAAGGTGCTGGCCGTGGGGCCAAGGCCACGCGGTAAGTGCCGGTTCTCACCCACTCTGATAACTGCTGCCTAGCGCTGTAGTGGGGGAGCGCTACACGCACATCGACACGGACCGTGCTGTAGTATCTGCGCCTTGTCATATGTAGTTTCAACCCTTACCAAAGTACTTATTAAGTTTGTAAATAAATGAGGATACTTTTAAGTGAAATATATAACTTAAGGTCAGTTTGACTATAGCATTAAAATAGAAAGCATGCAATTCATGAACTGCAAATTGGGTTAAGACATCCATTCGAACCTCTTCAGTTTTACCGATAAACTACATATAAGCGATATATCGATACATGGTCTGCAAATCTCTTTATCATATAGAAAAGATGTAGTTTGACGTAGCATGGGTAGTGAATGTCTACTAGATTCTCTCGCGCCGTAGCCAGTATCATGTGTTGCTACGCTGTCATCAGCTATTGTTGTATCAGTAAATGTTGTGCTGTGTGCTAGCTATAGTTATCGCAAACGTCCGCAGTAAAATGGGGGAAGTGCCATTCAAACACAGAAAACACAGTTTATATTTCTCCCAGGTTTTACAGTGAGAAAGGTGAGCCAAAGTGATAAGCACAAAAATGGACAATTTAATAACGGAATTGTATCCCCTTGTTCTACAGAGAAAAACGAGAGCGACCATTGCCAAAGTCCATAGATGAAATGCCACAGTATTCTGAAAAGTCTGACAAGGTATGTTTATAGTTTTGGAATATTATGCTACTAACATCCATGATCGGCTTTACAAACTAAACCAGTATACATTAAAGTAGCCGCATCAGAGCTTATTTCCTGTCACTTTCATCAAGCAAGGTAATAGCTTACATTATATAAAGCGGGCCACACCCATAAAAGAAATCCAAGTTACAGCACATTTGTAATAACAGTCAATCTTCTAGGTTGATAAAAGAAAAGTCATTCAAATAGTTAAATAAACTAAACTAAGATGGGTATGTTTAGCGTTGTCTGACGGTGAACTTGCTGTTTCAGGACTGGAGTGCACCCAATAAATTTGCCACCTTGCTGGGAGATGCAGAGGACGTTGAGCAATGAGAACAGCCGATAGCATCTGGTAGTTTTGGCTTTGACCAATGACGTATCGCCTTTTATCAGTACATCGGTCAGATCTGACCAATTAGAGACAGCCTTGTATAGTTGCAGTATAGGCTCCCTGAGTTCCGGAGCCACCATTTTACCTTGATCCCGCTGAGGTCAGGTCATGTGACCGAGGTCAAGTCACATGACTGAGGTCAGATGACGTGACGGTGGTGCGAGGCGCTAGAGTGTGTGCGACCACCACCGGAGGACGCTTCCACCACGCGGTGAGGGACGACAGACGCTAGCCTCCCGCCCCTACATACTGACGGCTGATTATAACACAGGGACATTAGTCACCAAGAGATTTACTGTCATGTATAATACAGTGACACTATACCGTGATCTGCGTTTTGTTGCGTATGTTGTATGATTGTGTTGGAGGTGGGTGTTCATCGTCATTCAGCCATCCCGGGCGCCCCGCCCCTCATCACCATTACCCCGACTAGCTTCTGTCTTAGACATTATCTCAGTAATAATCATGGAAAATGAATAGAATGATGGTCAATGTAAATTAAGTAATGCCTCTTTTGATATGTTTATACAATGTGTTAGTAATGATTTCCTCAATGTGCGGTGACGTACGTCCATGGGTTCACGTGTCCTGTGGGCCAGTTATTAATTAAATTGTTAAAGATTAAATTGTATTCTTTGCTAATGCCTTGAATGGTTGTATGATAATATGCCTCATTTTAATGACACTGTTAATACGTTGGTGTTTCTCCCTTTGTTTCTCCTGGTTAATTGACATGACAACAGCCATGTTTCAACGGTAGACTTTTAGTGAATGCGAGACCAAGCAGCCCGAGTCATGGAGGTTGTTTGACGCTGTATTGTAAAGAAGGAGTAGATTGGCCAGGACGTGGTGGCCGGGTATGTTGTTGTCCACCACAGGGCCGCATCGGGCATGCCCATATTGTGTATAGCGTAAGATATTTTATTTTTTGACTACTTCGGACATGCCGCCAATGTGTATAGTCGAGTTGTCAATATGTCCGGTTTGTTCTCTTCCTTTACACGTATACACACATGCTGTCTGCTGGTTGGATGTTTACCAAAACCATACCGACACTTCGCAGGTCACATTGACGTGCTGGGCGCCACGCCCAGTCACCGCCTAACTTATTACAACCCTCGCGCATGCTTTATTTAATTAAAGTTGACTTGAACAGACCATATATATGCTTCTTCCTTTCTGATTCTTCACAAGCAAGTGATAACACGGCCATATCTACCAACCTTATACTACTTATATATGAATAATGGAGCAAGGTTAGATTTGCAGATCATGGCTCATTGGTAATCAGTCGGTGATGTGTCCTGCGATGACAGTTGGTCGCAGTGCTTAGAACTGTAAATTGTTGTTGGTGAAATTTGGCATCATTGAGAGGATATAACTGTCATATTATAATCTTTATTCTAAAAAAAAGTAATGCTAGATCTAGTCATAGCTGTCGGTTTTATCAGAATCCCTATAATAGCCGAGGTCCATGCTACAGACCCACTAATGTACAAAGCGTCTTTTGTATCGTACTGATCTTTGTCAACCTCAGAAGTGGCCACCTTGTCATTACACAAATATTATTAAATATATCTAAAATCCATCCTGATACAAACCCATTGTCACTCGTTCATCTTTTGAGTTTCTATCCTGCTTCTCAATTGCCCGGTACTAGTCTGCATTAAATTGATCTGCATACAGAGGCCGCATCTGTCCGTTACAAGTAAAATTGTTCTTCATTTGGTCCAAAAGTCAGCTAAATATCAGTATTGCTTTTTATTAAAGTAAAAGTTTTTGTCAGTGATTTTCTAGATTTAGAGGTCAGTTAAACAATATATTCAAAATGCAAAAAGTAAACCTAAATTTTCAAAATATTCCTCAATGCAGTTACAAATGTATACGCGAAAATCTGGCTATATGCGGGAATTGACGGTACTAAACTTGTCAGTCGAAAGAATAATTTATCAGTTAAAACTAGCTGGAAGATAGTGGAAACCCTGTGGGCAGAACAATTCTTTACACGGGTATTCTATTAGAGGTGGCAATAAACATGTCCAGGGTCACCCACCCACCCGTTCCCGGCGCCTACACTGGATGGATACTTTAGAATGGAGCAGCAAGATTGTTCATTGGATTACCATGCTCGACTAGCAATGGTTTGACACAGCAACAAAGAACAAATGTGTGAGATACATATAAGGCAGAGACACAAGTTGACAAAGTATATAGACTTTTATTCATGAGCTCAGTCCACCTAGACAGCACGGTTTGGGAACACAGGGACAGTAAAACACTGAGATGACCTTGTCACATATTGCACACACACACACGGCCCGCGACACCTTTATCGGGGTGGTCCACTGCCTCCAATTTGCTGTTTTTGCTGCGAGTTACACTCGTGCGACTATACACGAACAGAACGTTCCAGCAGTGGATCTACTACTGCGAGTCCCTGTGACAACGTTGTCGCGAAGGACGTGCGTAGTGTGACTACACTCGCAGAAATCACTGTCTTGCAATTACATTCGTAGCAAATTTGCGGCAGTGGATCACCAGCTTTAGGATTACTGCATACATGCATATCCTACACTCACTCTTCAATCACATGCCTCCTCCAGGGTGTGCCTTACACTAAGAGTGTGTACACCGACCCCTTACATTCCCATATAGTTAACATGACCTTTGTCCTTCACCTTTCATGTATTAATGTTAGAAGGCATAATTAAAAAAAGAATGATATGTTTGAGAACATGATACACCAGTTTTCTGAGAATAACAAGAATCTATATTTAACACCAAAAAAGGGTCATAACAAAAATACTGACATGAGACTACTAGGTGTAGCGAGTAAAAACAGACGAGCTGGAAATGTGGCCATCGGTTTTAAATAGATACTTAAGATAGCTTTAGTCACATGATTGATATAGCAATGACAAGAAATAGCTCTTTCCGTAATGATATCTACTGCTTTTCAATTTATTGCAAGTATTTCTGAACTATGAAACCTCCCAGATTTAAATAAATCAGAATAATAGAACCATCAACGAAAAGTAAGTCGATCATCCCTCCAGCTATTCAAGTCGTTTGCAAACAAAGTAATGATATTCACATCAGAAAAACTTCCATAGATACTGTCTAATTTTCAGTTAAAAGTGAGTGTGGAAAAGTGTTTTGTATCAAACTGATTTAATAAATTATTATAGCATTTTCCATTAACTAGTCATCTGATTCTGTGCATTAAAAAGTTTGCCGTGCCTGCTCTTCCATCTCACCGACAGAAATGGAGAAGTGAAGAAGAATATATTATATAACTGTGGCTGGAAACAAAGCACGACAGTCCGACTGGGCACACAAATTATTTTGAAAAGACCTGACATTTATATTTAAATCTTGCATGTGGAAACTATATATGGCCTTATGAGTGTTCATAAAACAATAGCATCACCGTATTGTAATATCACTATACTATTTTACGAACCAAGCAAAGATGTATATTCTAGAAAGAACTAAATAATTGAGATTACGAATTATAGTGAATATGAATACCGTAAATATTTACGGTATGTGATGTTGCACCACTTTTAAATAGGGAACATTATTTATCTCTGCAGTGATGACATATGAAGGTTCACGTGTTAAAGATACATAATTGGTACATTATACAAGGATTGCAATGGCCGGATATCATTTAGCACGTAGATAACTTCATAATAATTGTACAAATTGTAAAATACCGAGGGTTATATTATCATCCTTTGTCATAATGGTCAGTGAGTTAGGAGTAGCGACACGTTACCGTACTGTCACAGTAATGCACCGAGGGACTCTTCAACTGGGCTGGGTTGTGGCCTAACCCCCGGCGCTTATACAAGACCGGCCCTCATTCAAGATCATATTTTAGTATTTTTAATTTCAGGACGCCCTCATCCCAGCGCTTATACAAGGCCTGCGCTCTTTTGTTAGCTGGGCTATATCGTGACGATATGGTAGTTCTACATATCCACGCCAAGCACGTATAATATCAGTCCATAATGTCTGTGGTATTTACACACGTATTGTGAGTTGATCCAAACTAGGGAAACATTCACTATTAACAGTTGAGGATATAGAAAAACACCTTCGATAATAAGTTGATTGACGAAATACAAGCACTGCCCTAGTAAAGTTTCATAAATATTTTTCAGTTACACGTATTTGCAAAAGCACTTTCGGCAAAATAACTTGTTTGACGATAGCACAAAAGGCACCGGCCACCAGTTCATCAATATCAACCACTATCGGCACTAACAATATACAAAACATGAAATATCTGTAGGCATTTATGGTGAATCTTGACATGGTCAGAATTCCCTCAATAGCACACACCACG
This sequence comes from Harmothoe impar, assembly GCA_947462335.1. Lineage (NCBI taxonomy): Eukaryota > Metazoa > Annelida > Polychaeta > Phyllodocida > Polynoidae > Harmothoe > Harmothoe impar. Next base: position 13,839,108 of record OX381721.1, on the reverse strand, counting down.
CAAATATCATGTGAATAAGGCGGTGGGAATCATGGCATTGGTGGGAATCATGGCATTTTGACTCTGCTCAAAAGCTTGGACTAATAATAATTGTAGTTTTTCATTAAAACCGGATCTAATTCAAGAACTGCACTCGGGCTGTATCACAGGCTGGAATGGAAGACATCTTTCTGTTATGTATCTACTTATTTTACAAATTTCCGACGTCTTTGTGTTACACGTCAATGACATCACGTCCTTGACAGTCGGCATTGGTGACGTCACGTCCATGACAGTTGACATTGGTGACGTCACGTCCTATGTGGTGACGTCAGTCAGCTGCCTCTGGCTTTCTCACGTGAAGGCGGTAATTCAGCTTTTTGGATGTGAATCTGGAAAATAAAGTCAACCAATAGCTACCAAAGAGAGCTGAGATTGAATGCACAGATCCACCCAGTGCCCCACAGAACAGATGCGAATCTATGTAGTGCAACCGTTAATATTTCAATGGCCTCCATCAATTAAAGAAAAGCATGGTGACGAATATTTTTAGACCTCTAGACCTACCCCAGACCTACCCCAGTAAACAAAAAAAGTTATACAACATTTTATAACGGCATATAACGTTTCCCTAAGGCTCCTTACTCAATGTATATGGCAAAACGTTATTTTGATGTAAAATAATGGGTTTTTTTGGTTAGCTGGGACTCATGTATACTTTATCATGTAAAGGTAGGGTATAGTTTGTGGAGGTACCTGGAGGTGGAGTTGTCAAAGATGAGTGTGTAGAGGCCTGGTTTGACGGCGATCAGCTCCCCCTGTATGGCCTGTCTGTGTGAGTTACACGGACAAAGCGGGATCAGAGCCTCCGCAAGGTCGTTAGAGGTCAACGCGTCACGCCGGAACGTCACACTGAAGTGGATACCCTGTCAAGCAAACCAACACAGAACTTTAAGTTATGTGAAATATCCTCATAGTTCACAAAAAATCTGGTATCATTAATGAAATGTGTGGTCCATTAAATGATTAATCAACTGTGTGATTTGTCTACCGTAAAACCTCGCGTACAAGCCTAACTCGCTTATAAGCTACACCCCGAGTTAAGGCCCATCTTATAAGCCGCACTGGCGATCTGAATGTGCCGACTTTAGTACTGTACCATAGTGGCAAAAACTCACGTATAAGCCGCACCCCGACCCTGGGCCGATCCTATAAGCCGCACTGCCGATCTGATTCGCATACTAGCCGCGGCTTATACGCAAGGTTTTAGGGTAGGTGCAAAGACAATGGATGTCATGTCGTCAACGGGGTCTGTCCAAATTGGACATAAATAGGGGCAGAGTAATAGGCGTTTACCTTGGGTTCTGTGGAGAAGTCCCAGCAGAGCACGATGCCGGGCGCGTCAATAAAGACGGGTACTTGGTAGGTCTTGCCGGCCCGCACACAGAGCGCGGGGTCCTCGGCCACCTGGCCACTCGCGATCTGCTCCACGGTCAGCATCGGGGAGGACTGTGTGCTGCACAGGAGACAACATGGAGCATGTAACACACCTAATACACTAATTCTGTACTCACCTTTAGAGCCGCCCCTGCACGCAACGCGAGGAATAGCATCGGGCAGGGAATAACTGCCACCTGACAATACTCGGGAATCAATGGCTTTAGCGGGGACGTAGAGAACCAATGACTTTAAGTTCGATGCAAATTGAATCCCCTGAAGTTCTTGTGATACTTATCAAATAGTAGTGGTATTTGATAAGATACAAGAATGTGTCTGCATGGGGGGAAATTATGTGTGGTAAATGATTTTTGAAGGCTGTCTTAACTGTATTATTTCCTGGACTAGTGGCTATCATGACATAATCAACAGACGATTTTAATAGTTGAAATGTGTCTTTCTTTCATCGTCATTATCTACTTTAGATTAATAATGAAAATAAAAAACACCGACCACCAGGCTAATAGATATTGGTATTAATCTGTGCCAATAAGTAACTTACTGGGAGTCTGGTTCAATCATCGACTCGTGCATGGACTGCACTATCTCCTCCTGTGTGATGACGTCATAGAACTCGTCATCAGCCTCCGTGTCTGATTGGTGCGCCCTGAAGCAGAACGCCGGACGGGGTAACTAAGGGGGTCGGGATCATTGGTAAAATCAGATTTTTATCATTTTTTGTTAATGTACATGTATCTTCTGGAAAATTGGTAGTACTGGACACTTCAAGTATATCTCTGACTTGTCACCTTCTAGCCCCCGTTCTACCCCTAATACGTGATTGTAGTTATAGGATTGGGTTGAACGTATCATTAGTTTGGGCACTTAAACTCACTGTTATGCTACAAGTATCACAGACTAATGGCCCTGAATATACCTGGAATTATGTATCCTAAAGGGAAAGTGTAAATCTAGGCCTATGTTTTAGTCACTCACACTAGAAACATATGATTTTATGGGCTTAGGCTGTGGGTATGAATCAGGCTTAACAGTTCAGTATAGAGGGTAAAATAAATGATGATAACACCTGACTTAAACTCTCTTATCTAATGGATATATTTGATCAAATTATGTCGTTATTCACTATCTTTCTGCCTACCGTTTGAACCATGAACGCCACCTACATCAACAGAATTCACTTGAGGATAAGTTGCTTTCAAAAGATAAGCATTTCACCGTTCTTATGGTGGGGAAATTCAAATCCATATTCTCGAACTTGAGTACAATGAATAATTATGTTGTTTCATTTTGATAATGCAAAAGTCTTAATTTCCCCTTTTGCGAATACAAATACAGTTGGTGAGGTTGGACATATTAAGGCCCTTATTGTATAGCATCTGAATAGAACACTAGTTAGCCTACCCGTTCCTGTCCCTTGTGCGGTGCTGGGTGGGGCTGGAGGCCGTGTCGGCACTAGCAGTCGCTGAACCCTCGGGCTCCCCGTCTGATGTTGTTAATGCAGCGTCTACTGCAGGCGACACACCTGGTGGCAGGAATGATGATATATATGGCCAGTTTTTAACTCAGAAAGGGGTAAAGGAAATACATAGACCAATGTCTTAAGGTTAGAACTTCAGTTATGAATTAGCACATACCCGTAGTGGCTTGAATAAGCGCACCTGCGCTTAATAAATTCAATGGTACCATTTACCCTGCGCTTATACAAGACCTGCGCTTATTCAAGATACAAAAATGGCCTGAATTTTCATTTCAATACCCTCATTTACCCTGCGCTTATTCAAGACCTGCGCTTATTTGAGACCCCTGCGCTTATTCAAGCCACTACGGTACTTATGAAGTGTTTTATCCAGATTTTTTTGATTTTTTTAAAATTTAGTTACTCACATCATACAACGTGATCTGCCTAACTAATTTTTCTGGCTCACCTGTATATAAATTGCTTAGTTATGAAGATATGATCTATTAGTATACAAAAATTACATCAAGGATAAGAACAGATGAGGAGCACCTTTGGCTGTCAACGGACAGGCTGTCAACGGGATAAAGTTTATGTAGAATATTTACAAGTGTACAAGATATGAATTTATGCTTTCATTCATCCATAAAATGTCAAATTTTGTTATCTCTCATTTACACAGCCTTTTTAACCTATTCCTCAGCACAATGTGACTGCTGAGATGTCTATGAGTGAGGTGGTGCACATTGTGTAGAGCTCTGTAGTTACCTAAGGGGACGGGCTGCAGGGAGGCGGAGAGGGCTGAGCGGGGTGACAGGAGGGGATCCTGTACGTTGCTGACCAGCCCGTCGTCTGACTCCTCCTCAGGTAGGAAGCTGGATGGGGCCCGGTCCTCTTCTGTCATGTCGCTGGGTGCCGGGTCGCCAGATGCTGGGTCGCCGGACACCGGGTCGCCAGGTACCGGGTCGCTGGGTGCCGGGTCGCTGCCGGGGTCGGCGTGTGGCCGGGTGTGCGGGGGTTCACCGTCCCCCTCCTCCTCCATTCCCGGCAGGTCGTCTGCACCCCGCTCTGACTCAGTCTTGTGGTACATGCAGCAGTCGTTGCAGATACGCTCCTTTTTGCTTTATAAAAAATAAAGTTACAGGTACTTGATTATGAAATTTGAAAATCAGGGTATTTGATGTTAGCGCGTAAGATGACAGGGTATTTTAGGCAATGAATCAGGATGTGTAAGTGATGACATTTACCTAAATTCTAGTGTAAAAGCCGCGGCTAGTACGGGAGTCCGATCGCCGGTGTGGCTTATAAGATCAGCCCAAAGTGCCGGTTCGAATGCCTTGTACGTATACTACAGTAATAAATTAGCAATTTTCAGACCATCTGTGAGTCAGAGGCTTATACATGTAGCATTTGTTAAAGTTAGGGGTGCGGCTAATACGTGAAAATTCACGGTATATGGTTTGAAATTCACATTAAAATGGAATTATTACTGAAATTAAGGACGGTAACAGCACAGATTGTGGACAAAGTGCTTCAAATAGTTGTGAGTTCACATATTACCGTCACACTTACAGGACGCACTGTGTCATGGTGCTGGGCAGACACTGTGTGCGGCAACTTGGTGTATCCTGCACGGACACATCAAGTATTTACATCGTGTTTGAGAGTGTGTTTTTTTAAATCATATGTCACACACTTTTAATTTTACCTGACAGAATAATAACAATTTGTTTGAACCGTAGAATTAATTTTTATGTCAATATTATAGAAACCACAAAATAATTACCATAAAATGCCTTTAAACTTAGTATGGTAGGTATGATTATATTTATTGAGATTAAACAATTTAGATAAACAATGAGCAACTGTCTTAAATAAGTTTATGATCAGTTGTCATCCCTTCTGGAGTGTATTAGCCTGACCGCCTCGGCATAGTCATACATTAATGCTGCTTCAGATAATAGCGTCAAGCCACCACGTTCTCCATCTGAGTGTATTGGCCTGTGTTTGTGTGCTGACACGACTCATAGACTGACATATACGTATTGCTGGGTACACATACCCGTGCTGACAGAGCGTCAATGTGTACAAAGAATATCTTACTGGTTAAACCACTCGGAAATTCTGATAAGGAAAACAAGCAATAATTTCTGTAATTTATTGTACCATTTGTAAACATTGTGATGGTCTTAAACATATAGGGCAAAAAGTAACTTGACTACTCCACATACGCAATGTTGTTTTATTATAACACAATATCTACTTTTAAAATGACCCTTTATGTCTGGTACAAACCTATGTTAAATTATCTTATAAACATAAATTGGCGAGCGTTTCCTATGAGTGCATTTCCCTAGTTTAAGATGTGTTTTCTCTTTCATGAAAGCAAATCATTCGAGGGTCTATCCAGGTTAAGCCGTTAAGGACGATTTAACGGCCCTAGCTTTCATGCCCATTTGTCGTCATGATACACGAATCATGATCAGTAACTGAGTTACTGCTCATGGCGGTCCTGTGGTAGTATATCCACCATGTTGGATCTCCATGATACATGCATGCAGTGCTGCGGTGCTGCATGTATGTATCATGACCAAAGGGGAATAGTGCATTAAGGCACTATGCTGCCCTTATACAATTAAGGACGACATGTCCATATATCAATATGATACACCAACGCAGTGTCTGTCAGTAATTTGACAACAATGTCTTGGTGCATCATGCAGACCCTAAGGGGTTGTATCAACCATGTAGGAGCTGTATGGTGCATGAATGCAGTCCTGGCTAGGTTCTCACTAGGGGTGCATGAATGCATCATGACCACAAATGTGCAATAGAGGAGTATACATGTATTACATACCTGCTGTGCGGCGTCTTGACCCACTGGTTGCAGCAGTTGTAGCAGAAGATGCGGCCACACAGTCGGCAATGGTGCTGCAACAGCAAACATGACTCTACAGTTGTATCAACAGCAAACATGACACTATAGTTGTAGCAACAATAAACATGACACTACAGTTGTAGCAACAGAAAACGTGACACTAAAGTTGTAGCAACAACAAACATGACACTACAGTTGTAGCAACAACAAACATGACACTACAGTTGTAGCAACAACAAACACATGAAGCTACAGTTGTAGCAAGAACAAACACACGAAGCTACAGTTGTAGCAAGAACAAACACATAAAGCTACAGTTGTAGCAAGAACAGACACATTACACTACAGTTATAGCAAGCACAAACACATGAAGCTACAGTTGTAGCAACAACAAACGCATGACACTACAGTTGTAGCAGGACAATGGTGCTGCAACAGCAGACTCAGGGAGATGTTGTGAAGATCAGGCTCTATAAACCACTGTTTACAATGCTGAGGGGATCCACTATAAAAGAGCCCATCTGATCGGTTGGTCTTCTTTAAGGTAGTTGTCAGAGCAGTTTAGAATGTTGTATCTAGAACATGTTGATACTATTACTGTGATATCTATACGGTATTGTTTATTTTTACGAAGTAAGAAAAGCAAAAGATATCTTTTCCTGGCTTTACTAAAAAGTACCATTTCTCACCATATTAACGGTTAGTCACAATTTTACGGATCTTTACACCCCTGCTAACTAGTGGATTTTCTGATAGTCATTTTCTCTTTCCATTTTTTCTGACTTTTTCTGGGGCAAAATTTCACAAGTTTCCCTGACTTTCCCTGATTTTCCCTGACCACTTTTCCCCATGACTCCCCCTGACCTGTGGGAGGCCTGTAGAGTATATAGTGAGACGTACCTTTCTGAGCATGAATGAGAAGGTGGCGTTACAGGAGAGGCAGTTGGTGGTGTCGGTGTCGTCCATCCACGAGCCGGCCACCGTCAGCTTCTGCAGGTACTCCAGCTTGTCAGTCTTCTGCCACAAAGCGTCCTTGTCTCTGTCAGAAGGAAGGGACACAACACACATGGGTTACTAAGGGGATATTATCTTATTTATTTGAGGTATGAATCCCAGATGCCACTCCCATCTTGACGACATGCAGGAAATCTGACGATATTACTGGTAGTCAACTTTATGATTCGATAGTGAAAAGTTCAAACCTCGCTGTTATTGTACTTTGAATTTGGATGTACTAAACACAGTACATATCTTAATTCTCAATTTGATTACCATAAGCTCTGTTTCTTCTTCAAATGACCAACTCCTGAGTATGAACGTGTGAGGAATACAATAAAACCGTCTTTATATCTGCCAACTTTTAGAGGAAGGAAATCTCCATTGCATCAGGGACAAATTAGGAATCGATTCTCCATTTGTGCCCTGTTTTTGTGGCCATTTGACAAAGCTGCACATCAAAGACTGCTTTGATTAATGGACTGAGATATGGGTAGCGGTGCCTAATGCTAACTTACTTGATTATCTTGATGAGTTGTTGCTTAAGCACTTCTGAGTCCTTCCTGAGCAGATCGACCTCGTTGCGGCTCTTACTCAGCTCTTTGTCGTAGTAGGCCTGGATCTCCGCTAACTCATTCTGAAAGTGACAAAACCGTCAGCACCAGGTATCAAAGTGTATGTATCCGTGTTGCGGTGGGCTGCAGCAGCCGCCCAGCCCCTACCATGACACATGACTGCCGTAGCCGTAGCTGTGTTGTGGCAGGCAGCAGCAACCCCTGCCGCGACACACACACACGCCTGCCGTAGCTGTGTCGCGGCAGGCTGCAGCAGCCCCTGCCGCGACACACGACTGCCCTACCCATGTCGTGGCAGGCAGCAGCAACCCCTGCCGCGACACACGGCTGCCGCAGCTGTGTCGCGGCAGGCAGCAGCAACCCCTGCCGCGACACACACACACGACTGCCGTAGCTGTGTCGCGGCAGGCTGCGGCAGCCCCTGCCGCGACACACGACTGCCGTAGCCGTGTCGCGGCAGGCTGCAGCAGCCGTCCAGCCCCTGCCATGACAACGCTGCTTTAAATACACAACAAAACGCGGCAAAAATGCAGCCATACTTTCACTGTAAAACCCCACCTATTAGCTAATTTGTTGTTCAAAGGAATAACTCTTCTTAATTTCTTTACTTCCTATTAAATTGGCAATACTGAATGCCTTGGACAACCATGTAAAGGCAAAGGTACCGGTAGTACACCAAATATCAGTATTTGTTCTTTATTAACTGATATTGAGACCGATTAAGCAGCCAGAGGTGATAATTTCAGAATATGTCCAAAACATCAGAACGTAACAGGAGCTTGGTGCTATGTACTCTAGGTGCTGTATTGGGTGCATGTTTATCTCATGTTTCCATGGTTACAAGATGGCGGACTGACCTTGAACCGGAGTGAGAGGTTGCGCTCCTCGTCCAGTAACATGCTCGTCTGTAGGCACACGTGGGGAACAAGCGAAACAAACTGTGAGACACGGGCATGCTGATGGAACTATGTGTGTGGTTAGGTGGGGTGGAGGGTACGGGGATATCCACAGGAATGGGACTCAGTTGGTACAAATGTATGTCATCATAATTTCATAAATGGACAAGGAAATTACTTGGTTATCATGTATATTTCATCATAAATCCTTCATTTTTAGAAAGTATATGGTGTTGAATTTTGAATTTGCATCACTCACTCGCTGTTGAGTGCTGAGTAGAGTACACTGGCTGTGTATACATCATAAACCATCAGTTTAGATCATAATGGGCGATCACAGCTACAGTAGCTCTAGAGCAGATAACTGTTATGCACAAGCAGCACGACAAATCCCTGTTGCCATTTCATAGATTGGTGACAGAAACCAACTGTGGAAGTCTGGATTACTTCAAAAGGGCCGGACTAATATTAAAATACTCAAACAAACAGTACATCCCCCTCCCAGAGTCCTGTCCAACATGTAATATATGGTCTTTGATACGAGGGTATTAATATATTAGTTGGTTAAACGTGATAGATAGAGGTGAAGCGATACGAAGGAGTTGGAAAAGATTTGAGTTGTTTAGTATCTCAGAAGGTAGTGGGGGCACAATGGGTTACAGCACACACAGCTAGCACACTCAGCACACCGACTATTATATCGTATTGTGAACTGTTATAGTAGGCTATATAATGTAGACTTTCCCTTATTGTTTTTTATTCTCAGTCAGGTGCAGATATTTTTATTCACTGTTTATGGAAAAAAAACGCTTGTTCTGTATGCATTAGATTGGTGACTATCGTACCGGAATTCCATAAACTACTCTTGAATCGTAAGCTGTAGCGTTCATTTTTCCCTCCCATCCCCCTCAGTGACTCACCCGCTTGAGTTCCCCATTCAGCAGCTTGCACTCCTCGTCACGTCCACACAAACTCTGCCGCAACTCCTCCAGCTGAAAACCAGGACCAGGAAAAAGTTTACATTTTGTGATAATTCTGAGTTGATCCATCCACCTCTGGTATTTAATACTAGTGATTACGGTTTCAACTGTAACTGTTTATACCAGTACAATATAGGTCTTACTGGTATCAGCTATCTAATCTTAGAGGCTAGAATGGTGGAGGTGCTATTGATTAATTGTCTCACCAGCCTAAGACATGACTAGCTTCGATACTTTATCTAAAGAAATCATCCACTAACTCACCTCGTTGAGCGTTCTGTTTTTCTCAAGGAGTCGTTCTCGTTTGAGCAGCTCGAGGTCCTTCTCCAGCATCTCAATCAGTGTCTCCTGTTCCGTCAGCTTACTGACCAGGTCCGCTATGCTGCCTGCACGGCCCTCCAGTCCCTGCCCACACATAACACACAGTTACCCTGTCAGTCCCTGCCCACACATAACACACAGTTACCCTGTCAGTCCCTGCCCACACATAACACAGTTACCCTGTCAGTCCCTGCCCACACATTACACACAGTTACCCTATCCATTACTGACCAGGTCTGCTATGCTGCCTGCACAGCCCTCCAGTCCCTGCCCACACATAACACACAGTTACCCTGTCAGTCCCTGCCCACACATAACACACAGTTACCCTGTCAGTCCCTGCCCACACATAACACAGTTACCCTGTCAGTCCCTGCCCACACATTACACACAGTCACCCTGTCAGTTACTGACCAGGTCCGCTATGCTGCCTGCACGGCCCTCCAGTCCCTGCCCACACATAACACACAGTTACCCTATCCATTACTGACCAGGTCTGCTATGCTGCCTGCCCGGCCCTCCAGTTCCTGCCCACACATAACACACAGTTACCCTGTCAGTTACTGACCAGGTCCGCTATGCTGCCTGCACGGCCCTCCAGTCCCTGCCCACACATTACATACAGTTACCCTGTCAGTTACTGACCAGGTCCGCTATGCTGCCTGCACGGCCCTCCAGTCCCTGCCCACACATAACACACAGTTACCCTATCCATTACTGACCAGGTCTGCTATGCTGCCTGCCCGGCCCTCCAGTTCCTGCCCACACATAACACACAGTTACCCTATCCATTACTGACCAGGTCTGCTATGCTGCCTGCACGGCCCTCCAGTTCCTGCCCACACATAACACACAGTTACCCTATCCATTACTGACCAGGTCAGCTATGCTGCCTGCCCGGCCCTCCAGTTCCTGCCCACACATAACACACAGTTACCCTGTCAGTTACTGACTAGGTCCGCTATGCTGCCTGCACGGCCCTCCAGTCCCTGCCCACACATAACACACAGTTACCCTGTCAGTTACTGACCAGGTCCGCTATGCTGCCTGCACGGCCCTCCAGTCCCTGCCCACACATAACATACAGTTACCCTGTCAGTCCCTGCCCACACATAACACACAGTTACCCTGTCAGTCCCTGCCCACACATAACACACAGTTACCCTGTCAGTCCCTGCCCACACATAACACACAGTCACCCTGTCAGTCCCTGCCCACACATAACACACAGTTACCCTGTCAGTCCCTGCCCACACATAACACACAGTTACCCTGTCAGTCCCTGCCCACACATAACACACAGTTACCCTGTCAGTCCCTGCCCACACATAACACACAGTTACCCTGTCAGTTACTGCCCACACATAACACACAGTTTCCCTGTCAGTCCCTGCCCACACATTACTGGTGATAGCTACCTTCGATCTTAAAGGGCATTCTCACCACTCGCATCTAACCACATAGTAAAGTAGAACAGTACTAGACTTTTGAGTGGGATACGCTCGGTGATTATGCCACTTTAAACTTTTGCCTCACACCTAATTATATGGGCACTTATTATAAGAGGGACTCACTAAAATGCAGTCCAAAAATGTATCTAATCTTTACTAGATATTGGTTGAGGAAGATAATTTTAATCTGAATGAGGAACAAATCACCAAAAAGAAAGGTTTCTGATGACTTCTTTGACCAGATGTTGAGTGTTGGATCCAGGATTTTTAAAAATCGTTACTTTACCACTTTTGAGCCAAACTTTAATTACTTAAGACGTAGTTCTAAACAGCCAAAACCGAGGAAAATCGGCGACAGATGGTAATATGTAGAGGGGACCTACCTGCAGGGCCTGCTGGTGCTCCATCTGCTGGGAGCTGAATTCAAACCTGAGAGCAGACAGCTCCTCCTTGACACTGCACAGCTCGTCCTTCACACTGCAGAGCTCGTCCTCCTTGTGGAGCAGCGTCTGTTGGATCACGTGGTGCTGCTTGCTGTCGTCATCCAGGTTCTGCAGCTGCTGCTCCTGCTCTGCCACCTTCTGCTGTAAGCCGGCTATCTCTGCCAGCTTACCTGCTGACTCCTTTATCAGCTCAGTCATCTTGTGGTTCAACTTCTCTGTCTCTGATTCTAGCTGTGATTGGGCAGCTGCTAAACTCTCCTTCAGTTCTGAGATGGTGAGATTCAATTGCTGCTGGATGGTTTGGATATCTGAAAGCTCTTCATCTCTTTGTTTCAGCTGTTTCTGTAAGGAGGTGATTTCCTCAACTTTCATTTCCCCATCTTGGGTTAGTTCAGCTATTCTATTTGTGAAGGTTTCTCTCTCAGACTCTCCCTGTGATTGTGAAGCAGCCAAACTTTCCTTTAACTCAGAAATAGTTGATTGGAACTGGTCTTGCAGAGATTGACCCTCTGAGGCTTCATCATCCTTCTGTTTGATTTGTTGCTGTAGAGTGGTAGCTTCCTCCACCTTTATTGCTCCTTCCTCTAACAGCTCAGTGACCTGCTTGTTCAAGGCGTCCTTCTCATCCTCCCACTGGCACTGAGACACAGAGAAGCTCTCCCTGAGGTCAGTGATGTTAGACTCGAGCTGCTCCTTCTGTGACTGAGTCTGTGACAGCTCCTGCTCCTGTTCACTCAGCTTCTGCTGCAGAGCTGTGGTCTGCTCTAGGATGCCTCCAGCCTCTACTGTTAACTCAGCTATGGTCTTATTGAGGGTCTCCTTCTCCAGAGCCCACTGGGTGTGATGGGAGGAGGTGGTTTCCTTGAGTTGTGCCAGCAGGGTTTGGAGCTGCTCCTGCTCCGAGCTGCTCTGCACGAGCTGCCCTTTAAGGCTGGTCACCTCGTTATCTGTTGATGTGAGTTTAGTTTGAAGGTTGTTCTGCAGGGCTGAGTCCTGGAGAGCTGCTTCCTTTAATTGCTCTATGGTTCTATGGTTGGTTTCCATACGTTGCACAGCATTCTCTAGTTCTAAACTCTTCTCTGACATACTCTTTTGAGTATCTTTCAAGTTGGTAATCATCTGCATTGCCATGGCCGACATGCCTGGGTTCTCTGTAGAGAAATCTAGCCCAAGAAGCTCATGGAAGGATTTGATGAGAACTTTTTCTGTATCTTCAACATGAAGTCGCTGTGTTTCCAGGTCATCATTCGCTTTTTGAAGGTCACATTGGAGCAGGTCAATTTCCATTTTGAACTCTTCACGCTCGTTGACGTCTCGCGTGGTGGCGTCATCGTATTGAGATGACAGAGCGGTAAGCTTGTTTTCAAGTAAATCTTTCTCTCTCTTTACACTTACAAACTGCTCCTCTTTCTTCTGTAGGTTACTTTTGTACTCAGTCTCGTCGCTCTGTTTCTTCTTTTGGAGCTGCTGAAGGAGTTTCTCGTTACCTTGGTTACGGGTTCTGAGGTGATCTAAGTCAGACTCCAGCTTTTTCCTGCCTTTCTGTTCTGTTTCCAGGTTATTTTGCAAAGATGTCAATTTGTCCTCAACGGATTTCATTATAGCACTCTCCAACTCAATCAATTGTGTGCTCAAGCTCTCATTTGTCTGTGTCAAACTTTCTACTTGGCCTTTAAGAGATTCCACCTCCTTTCTCAAATTTTCTCTTTCAGCAAGTAGCTTTTTATTTTCTTTATCAACTTTTTTCAAATTCTGTTTTGTGGTTTTTAATTTTGTTTCAAGGTCTAAACATTTTGTTTCTAATTTGACTTTTTCCTCCATTAAGAAATCATATCTCTCGCGGTATTCTTTAAGTTTGGATTCCGCCTCAAGTTTAGCATGCGCATCGTTCCCTTCATTACTCGACATTGTTAATTTCTGTTCTTCATATTTCTGCTTATGTTCTTGTAGCATGGTCTGTAATTCTGCTATTTGGTTCTCTTTAGACTCAATTTGTAGAAGGAAGTTTTGTCTGACTTGTTGCTCTTCATCCTTATGATCTGTGTTGTCAGATATAGATTTGTACTCCTCCACCTTGTGTGCCATATCAGCACACTCCACCTCAGATTTACTGTGTAACGTCTTCAATTCTGCAATTTGCAGTTGGGAAGATAAAATCTCACTCTCGAGTTCCTCAACTTGTTTTTCCTTTGTTTCAAGATCTTTTCGCAGGGAAATATTTTGCACATCTAAATTCTGAAGTTGTGCTCTACCTTGAAGTTTAGCCAATAGTAAGGCTTTGACCTTGGCCACCAAAGGAGTGTCCTTCTCATGCATGTCCTGCAGAGAGAAGTATTAAGGGACTTTCAGTAATAAACCAACATGGTTATTTAGAGGTCATAATTAAGGTAACTCACCTTAAAAACACTATTACAGGTCAGGGTCACATGTTCATGAGACAATATATGGGAATTGAGGTCAGGTACTTTTCCTGGTGAAAGTCATAGTGAGGTCTATATAAACATTTATAGTGTCTCCGAGAAGCACTTCAAATATTATGTGGAACATTGGCATATTCCAACTTTTCCTTGTACTCAGTATACACAAGGCACATGACGGTCCTCTCAGGCTTTGGCACAGTTTACCCCTTTGATGATAATACTGATTGATATTAACAACACTAAATTACCCACTTTCAAACTCTCAAAGAAAAACACTCACAAACACCCTAGATTCTATGTACAAAGGACGGATACTTTCATGTCAAATAAATAGGTAAAGTAATAAAGAGTAAATAAATAGGTAAAATGATGATAAAAATAAATTAGACAAAAAGGGTTTCCTTTTAGAAATATTTAAGTTACATCTTAAAAAAGACAAATTATAATCTGAATGGCCTGATAATCTAAAAAGAAAAAAAACTAAATTTAGAAACTGAACGTCCCATCAAAAATGAATTTGAGCACCCATCAACTATATATTTCAGAAAATTTGAATATGAACAGCAGTGCTATATTGAATAAGTGCCTAATTGAGACTGCTTGTCTAGTTTGTTTGGGGTACCTGGGGTGCCTCTTTGTGCGCCTCGCCTGCCTCTACCACGTCCGTTATCAGGGCTATCTCAGACTCAAGTTTGCGCACTGCGCTCTCGGTGTGTGCGAGCTGTACCAAGAGCTCTTGGTGGGTGGCCTGCACCTGCTGCTGCTTGGCACCTACCATGGTCGCCTCCTCCTCTACATGCATCTTTTCTATTAACACCTTTTTGACCTCTTCCCTTGACCTAGCCAGAGCCTTCTCTGTCTGCTCCTTCTCCTTGCCCAGCTTTAAGAGCTTGGCAGTGGACTCCCCTACGGCAGCTGTCTCTGCTAAGTCTTCCGACTTCTCGGCTGCTGCCGCTGCAGCTGGAGCGGCTGTTTTAGCCTTCTCCAGCTCATCATGGACCTCGTCGTACTTGGCCTTCCACATATCAATGTCTTTCTTGGCATCAGCTAAGGCGTTCTCGATAGCCTGAGCGGCGGCCTCCCCTGCTGCAGCCTCGGCGGCCTTGGCTGCCTCAGCCTCCCCTGTAGGCGCGTCCCCTGACGCGGGTGCCTCCCCACCCGCCGGGGCGGTGGCCTTGAGCGTGGCGAGCTGCTTAGACAGCTGCTGCACAGTGAGCTGTAGCTTTGTGTTCTCCGTCTTGTACAGCACCAGCTTCTCCTTGGCCATGGTGCTGATCTTGGTCGTCTTCTCCTCCATCGTCTCCAGCATCTTACGCAGGGCCTCATTGGCCTCCTGCAGCTTAGCGTTGATGGCATCGGCGCGCTTCAGCCGGTCCATGGTGGCTTCTATAAGATGATGGGACGACTTACTTCCCTCTGCGTCACGCGTTCGGTCAGCGGCACACGTCTCGATGGTGACGAGCATGCGCTGGTTCTGACCCTGGAGCTGCTCTATCTTCTTGTCGAGCATCTCGATCAGCTTAGTCTTGCTATTGTCGGTCTGCGTCTTGCTGTTCAGCTCAAGTTGACATGTCTTGAGCTCGATCGCCAGCGTGGCGTTCTTCTTCTGCTGGATGGCTACCTTGCCCATCAGCTCGGCAATGCTCATGCCCACGCTGCCGTTGTTGGCGATCTGATTGCGTAGGTCGGCCATGTTCTGGTCGGCCTGCTCGATCTGAGCTTTAAGACCCTTCTCTACTTCACCCCATGTCGAGTCTTTAAGCTTCAGCTGATTCTTCAACGTCTCGTTCCTGTTGGCAAAACAAGACCACATAGGGATTAGAATTGTCAGCCCTTTTTTCAATGAAAAAAAAAGAAGATTAGTGAAGATCACAGTTAATATATTTATTTAATGAGTTATCGGTATTTTTTAAAACTCTTCTTATGCTTTAAGTGTGTACTTGATAAACTGATGGGCACAACAAGCGTATGCTGTATTATTAATGGACAGCCCGAGACATCCTAACATCAGAATTGAGAAAAAATAGATTTGGGTTCCATAACTTTTAGAATAAATTGCAGATTGCAAGAAAAGGCTAGTCGCTTTGACAAACGTCTTTCTTCTATTATAACATTATACAAATTGTTTTTCTCCTTATGAGTAAATAGGCGAAAAGTCACACAGTTTAGACTAGAAATATAATCAACATGCACTTACTGGATTTCTAAATCATTGCAGGTTGTTTGTAGAGTTTTGACTTTAGTCTCCAACTCTTGGACTTGGTTGGACGCCATCTCTTTAGTTTCTTTGAGTGATTCTAACTTGACTTGTAGAGAGAATCGTTCGTTCTCCGAGTCGTTGAGCTCCTGACTGAGCTGCTCGGTGTGCGAGTTGTTGAGGAACGAGGAGTGTGCAGAGGGGGACGGAGGGATTTCCTGAAATAGCAGACCATTATCACATTATTAAGGGTTTAAATCTATTTTTACCGATTTCAATATTCAATATATAATAGACCCTTTCAAGTAAACACATCTAAAACCTAGATGGCCCTATATGTTTTTTTACAGTTGTACATAATGTGATGTATATAAGTATGGGAATCAATCTGTGAGAATATGTCTCCAATAAAGAAGTGCCCATCTGACGATAGCATGACGATTAAACATTTTACACTGTAGATATAGAAATTGATATTATCACTACAATACATTCTAATATATTAATTAGAACAACCAAAGTGTAAGAGCATGTAGATCAATATTAGCATATTGAGAATGAAAACAACCCTGTAAACCCTGCACAGATCTGATTAACAGAGTGCATAACTTGTATTTTCCTGAAAAGTCCTTTCTTTTAATTTATGACTATAGAGATGGGAGTCAAATAGACCTCTAGTCAACCAATCATGAGACGGTTTCTCACAGTGAGTTGAGTAGTACGTGTGTGTCGAGTACATGTGTACTACGGATTACTA
Organism: Harmothoe impar; assembly: GCA_947462335.1. Classification (NCBI taxonomy): domain Eukaryota; kingdom Metazoa; phylum Annelida; class Polychaeta; order Phyllodocida; family Polynoidae; genus Harmothoe; species Harmothoe impar. The sequence goes on along the minus strand of OX381721.1, from coordinate 13,822,301 downwards.
GTACTTCAGGCTGTGCTGGCACTGGGTCGGACTGGGTCACACTCACACCCACTCCATGAGATGATGACTGCAACTCATACTCACCCCCTCACTATTGAATTTATTACAATAAATGTATACCGTAACAGTAGATCTACTACACCTTTGAAAATTGAGTGACTCACCTAGGGAGTACATTGGTGGTCGAGCTGCAGCAGTGTGCACCGTGAGCAGCGCACTGCGCAGCTCACCCCCTACTGTGAGCACCTCCCTGACGTGTACCCTACATGTGTACTGCCTGCCGTATTAACCCTTTAAAGTCTGCATGATATCTGGGGGCTTCATGTTAAACTGCCATAGAGATGCACCAATACATTTCCGACGAGTAAGCTGCAGGCACTGCATTACCATGTAATAGTGCAACATGCTGACCCTATGGGAGGGGGGGGGGGGGGGTGAGTGACCCCGTATAGGGTCGGCATGATCCACTGAACATGTGTATCCTAAGGCCATGTGAGCTGTTCTCCACATTTACAGCCGTAGAGAAGTGTTGTATCAGAGTTGTTAGTTACTCACCAAGGCGGGGATGCTGGCCAGACTGGAGATGCTGGTGCTGCGGCTGGGAGGGGAGGCCCAGGACTGGGGCGAACCAAAGGTCTTCCTACAAAGTGCACAAAGTACCACACACCCGGTTACACACTGTTATACCTCACCTCCTGGATGTAGTCTCTACCCTCCCTCCTCTACACCACCCTGAGCTGCTCCCCCTGACCTACATACACCCACACCACCCACTCACCTTCCCGAGTGACTCTGCCGCTCTTGGTCAAGTTGAACTCCTGAGTTACACACTTTTACTGCGTTTTAGCGACTTGTAGAAACTTTTCTGACTCCTCTCAGCTTTTCTGACTCCTCTCACCAAGCCGGTATCTACTAGCTTTGGGTTACACCTAGGGCTATTTATAGATCTAACCTCTGACCTGCCCCCACCAGGGGCCGCCACACTCTCCAAGCACTACCTCAGGGGTATATAGGAACTGACAGTGGGTAAATGTTGTAGAGATTGTGATTGGAGAGCGGGAGTGATCTCCAAGCGGAGTGTATGTGTCTTTAAACTGGAGTAACAACAAACTGGTATATGCTTGGAGATCACGGCTTGGCACGTGATAAGCTGCCACCTGGTGGGCTGACCGGGTAACCCCCCCCCCCCCCCCTCCCCCCACCCTACTCTAAGTCTGACTTACTCTAATCCTGTCTGGTCATGTTTTTGTTTATTTACTGGCAGGAAACGTGGAAACCCCTTATTTGATCCCTGGCCACGTGTGAAAATAGCCCTGCACGTTCATTTGGCATCTTCACCCCATATCCGTCCCGACACCATCAGCGTTTATAGCATTCCAAAAGTGTTTTTTGTTTGTTTTTTCCCCAAAAGTAGTAGACTACACAGTACACCCTTTCCATGGATTCTTTACATGAAAGAATATCTGTTTCATGTTAAAATCTCGGATTTATTAGCCCAAAGATAATTTTGAGAGAAAGGCTGAAGAAACTCAAATCCCTTTTTTTTTTAAACAACACTCATAGGTTGAAAACTTTCAAATAACCACTTTATAAACAGTATATGTGTAATAGCGATCATTGCAAAGAAAAGGCCCTCTTTTTTCGGTTTTCAAAGACTCGTAAAAAAAAGACTCCTCTTTTTGCAAAACGCAGAACCGTGTGATTAGAGAAATGTGACCCTCTTTTTGCGTTTTCCTAATGCTAATGCTGTAGGGACGAACAGTGCAGAACTGGCTCTAAACTGTCTTCTAAACTAAAACTGTAAAAGGTGTTTCCCTCATCCCCCACAGACATGGCAATGTATGCAAGACAGTTTTCTTTTCATATAGGTATCATTTATTCTACACCAATAGTTCATAATTGGAGAGTCTATATGTAGATAGCTTTGTGCCATGTTTTGCATCTATATAAGGCACTTTCTGGTATGATCATTAACAATATATTGTGTACTGGTATACTGTACATTTCTGGCAAATAGAAGGATATGTGGACCCAATATACGGTAGTTCATATATTTATTATGATAAAGAAGTTTCAGTAAATGCGAACTAACCTTGCGAATGTAGGCCAAGTGGTGTCGAGGTCATATCCACGGGGTAAGAGGTCAAACTGTAGGTCATTAAGGTCATAGAGGGTGTTTATGATGGGTGAGTAGAGGGTGGGCTGTAGCCACACGGCGCGGCCATGGTACCAGTCACTGCAAGTAATGTATAGGGTGTCAAACTATCATAGCAACTGGTAACTTTACTCTCCAGAAAAAGAGCAGAAGCATCACTAGCTATCACTTGGTTGGTTATCACACATTAAAATTCCTCTGCCTTTCAGGGGCGGATTCAAGGGGGTGGACCCGGCGTACGCCCCTATTTTTCTGTACATTTTAATGTAAAAATGTCAATACCCCCAGTACATTGCCTATATCACGCCACCCCCCCCCCATTTTTTTCCCAAAATCCTAGACCCGCCCCTGCCTTTAGTATGAATATTCTATAACATTTATCATCTTAACCTTCACATCTAAAATCAATATGCTGAACGCAATTGTTTTTGATGAAATCCTGCTGAACTGCTGAATTATTTTTCTAGGCACTCTATAATTAGGTTATAAGATCGTTGTGTCATAACTGTGCCTCTACATGGGTAGTACGAATTTTAGCCGTGTCACTGCGTCACTTTATAGGGGAAAACGGCATGTCACTGCGTCACTTTTTAGGCATATGAGAACTTACAGAAACATATCTGCAGGTCGATTTTTATCCCTTATTTTTCTGTGTCCGTCGATTTTTAAAAGGGCCGTGTCGCCCGTGTCGTTTTTAAAAGGGCCGTGTCGCCGTGTCGCCCGTGTCGATTTTTACCCCATGGAGAGGCACATAACTATATTATATTTAAAGATAGTTTTGTAGTACAAAGCTGAGAGGACCTTACTTGGTCTGCTTGGTGCTACACACACACTGTTGTAAGGTGTCGGCCAGACGCTGGTGAACCAACGTGAAGCGTAGGAAGGCCCGGCCACGGCCCAACGACGTCCGCAACTGACGACACACAAGGAAGACTCACATCACAGCATGCACTCCCACCACCCCAATACTAATACATGCTGTGTAGATCTGACTTATAGACCACATGATGGTACCCCTACAGCAGCAGTCGGAGTGCAGCAGGAGCAGATACCTTACCCCTGTGTATATTGTTGTGGTTCCCTTTACAATATGTATAGGATGGGTGAGGGTTTAAGTTGAAGGCAGAGATGGATAATGTCTGATTATATCAGAATGATATGTTTATCTATCGGCTGAGGGGGCAGACCCCGTAGATCCACACTGCTGATGGGCTAGGGCAGCTTAGCTACAGTTATAGGAGGGGTGGGGGCATGGTCTCTAGTTAGTCTAATATTGCTCCACTTTGTAAACCTATATTTGAAAAACTTTATATTCTTGGGTCTACATTGGTTAGGAAGTACAATGTAAAAGTTTTAAAATGTCTTGTTATAATGTATGTTGCTGCAGCTGGTGTAGCCATGATTAGACAGAAATGTGTATCTTGCCTCTGAGTTTGCTTTTACAAACTTTATGCCGTCACGGAGGTCCTTTGTAGAGCCGATGCAGTCCACGAAGTAGTTCCAGTAATCCTTCTTGTCTCCAAACAAACTCGTCTTTCCTGAAGCAAATAAAAGATTGATTGTGTGATTTAAATCACAAATGACCCAGGGCTTGGTGGAGATGCGGAAAGAGGACCAAAAAGAAAAGAAGGTCCACATAGGTCAAAACACCACTACTCCCCACCCTGAAGAATGGACTATGGCCCCAGGTGCTAAGACCCCGGCTAAGACTATTCTAGGTCTGGTCATTCTTCAGGGGGGAGAAACAGGGTGAACCATAGTTCTATATTTCTGGACTTAGGCCAAAGAAAAAAGTGGAGGGATTTTGTTTCAGGTAACTTGGCCCCCTTTTTTCATTTTTTTTTGGGGCCGTGTTACCAGAAACAAACTTTCTTTTTTTTTGGCCTAAGTATCCTTTACATGTACCGTGGTAGTGGGGGCGGGGGGAGAGGAAGATTACCCCCTTTCCCTACATGGGAGTTTGCCAAGGTGAGGTGAGCCCCTCATATTACATTTGTACATATCAAATGAAAGGTCCTTAATTATTCTGTGTGTACCTTTAATTTCAGCTCAAAAGCGTCTCATAAAAACGTCTCATCTGCTCTTAACCATTGCAGGTATAGGAAGTCTGTGTGAACATGCATCTTTTAAAGTCAGGATTCAAGGTCACTGGCCTATCTTCAGCATTAGTTCACACAGACTTGATTTCAGGGGTATTTTAGACTTTTTTTCAAGAGCGTTTTTCTGCTACAAATATATATTTTTTTACAAACTAAAAAAAAGAGGGAGGTACAGTTTGTTTCAATCTATCTGCATGTGTTTATTTCAATCAGATAAATGAAAGAAGAAATGCAGCGGAACTCTTCAAAGTCAGCTGACCAATCTGCGTTTTTTGCTGGAAAACCGTCTCACAGAGACCCAGGGTACCCTGGGTCAACAAGATCAGTTAGGAACACTTGATTAATTTGGCAGACTGTCCCACAACAATACCCTCTGTTTGTAGAGGCAAAATTTGCCATAAAACAGTTATTTAGGGATAATTGATATAGAAACCATCGAGAAAAAAAGAGTAATAATGCCTTTGGAATAACTGAGGAAATTGACCTAAGCGTATTCTTGGCAAGAATATTTGCTCCTGGCAGGGTCAAAATCCATCATCAAAGCTACGTGAGATATGAGAGCAGTTCTAGCCAGGGGCAATCATGTCAGGAATGGTGTCATTTAAATGGATAACCAACCTGTGCACTGAGAGCAGCCAGTCTACCCCACCACTAGGTGAGTACCACTTGTCTACCAGCAGGAGGCAGCAGCTGCCGGCACCTGTCTGGTGTAGGGATGGAGGAAGGAAGGTGGTCTCAGGTACTACAAGGCAGCAGCAGCAATGACAGCAATATCCCCGACCCGCACAAAGGCTGCTTATTGTCACTGTACATGCATGGGTACCTGTATCTTTCTACCATGTCGCTGTGTTGGACTTAAAAAAGGTATGACGTTACAGGGAGCATGGTGAAGTCCCATTTTGACGTCATAGTGGATATGGTGAAGTCACAGTGTGACGTCACAGTGGGCATGGTGACGTCATTATGCCCACTGTGACGTCACAGTGGGCAGGGTATCGTCACAGAGAGCATGGTGAGGTCACAGAGCACAGTGACGTTACAGTGGCCATGGTGTCTTCACAGGAAGAAGGTATGACGTCCCAGGGAGCATGGTGACGTCAGTGTGACGTCAGAGTAGGAATGGTGAAGTCACAGTGCGACGTCACAGTGGGTATGGTGACGTCATCATGCCCACTGTGACATCACAGGGTCATTGTGCCATTGGAGGGTTACATCCCAGTGGTAGTGGGCATGGGTAACATCACAGGGCACAGTGAGGTCGCAGTGGACATGGTGTCATCACAGAGTGCATTGTGACGTCACAGGGCAAGGTGACGTCACAGTAGGCATGGTGTCTTCACAGTGACAATGGTGACATCACAGTGGGCATGGTGACGTCACAGTGAGCTGGTCACATCACCATGTCCTGTGATGTCACTGTGGGTATGGTGACGTCACAGTGGGTATGGTGTTGGGGTGAGGAGGGGGGCGAGTTGATATAAGTAGATAAAGGGAGGTGCTCAATCTGATGTTTCTAGACCTTTCGTACAATGTTTGTAAGCACTGAAGATATCTAGCACTCTGCTAGAGATCTCTATGAGTGTCCCTGTAACGAGGTATTGATTCAACCTGTTAGGGAGGGGTTAGCCTTGTGGTACCTGCTAGGTGCCGGGAGGAGAAGTGGGCAGACAGTGGAAAAAGCTGAATCTATATACTACATCAATTGTGAAGTTGATGGGGAAGGGGACAAATCTAGGTGAAATTATGGCTAAATCGGGGTTAGATGCTACCACCTGGTTGGCTTCTAATACTTAGTGTACTTAGAGACTTGGTATACCATAAAGTCTTGGGTATAAGCGCACCCCTAAAAAGTCCTATGAGCCGCACGGGGGGTCTGAAAATTGCTGATTTAGTACTGTAGCATACCGCGGCTTATACGCTAGACTTTCAGGAACCCTGAGTGAGAATTCTTAACCTCATGACCCCGACCCCATATTGTACCCGCTGTATTGGTGAGGTGGTGGCCTTTAATGTGTTGAGCCCTATTGCCACACATTGGTACAGGTGGTTGTACTAGTCTGCCAAGGATGGTCCGTGTTTACATGCAGTGTAACTCTGGTGTAGAGTGGCATCGGGAGTGCCAGACATCACATGGTTTATTCTGACCAGTGGAGCCCTGATACCATACACCGTAAAACCTCGCGTAGAAACCGCGGCTAGTACGCAAGTCAGATTGCCCGTGACTGACCGGGTTCTCTATGCTCTATTATAGGATCGGCCTAGAATGAAGGTGCGGCTTTTACATGAGTTGTTAAATGTGTACTACAGCACTAAAGTCGGCATAATCAGATGCCCTGTGAGGCTTATATGATTCGCCTCAGTTAGGGGGTGCGGCTTATATACAAATTAGGCTCATACGCGGTTTTACGGCAGCTGTGTTCGCACTTAAGCGCACCAGCCCTTATATATTAATTAAAATGGAGGTTTGCATACCCCCTGTGAGCACTTCAATAAGAGTATTGAGTGCATAAGAGACATCCCAAGACAACCTACACCCCAGCGCTTATAACTTATAGAAGACCAGCGCTTACCTGACAATGGTATGGCACATCCTCTAGTGGCTTTAGCACGGAGGGTGTGGCCACCCGGCGGAACCCCCAGTGGAATCCCCGGGGGGGGGGGGGCACTTAGTATATTTTGTATACTCAGGTGTGCGGCTAGCAAGGGTACTTTTTCAACAAAATTTCCCTAGCAAGGGTCCTGTTTTAGAGAAAAAAATCTCCCTAGCAAGAGTCCAGTTTCATCAAAATCTCCCTAGCAAGGGTCACTTTTCCAACAAAATGACCCGATTTTCACCAAAATGTCCCATTTTTGCCCATTTTTTCCCGAAATTTTGCGGACACTGGTAAAATTCCTCAGTGAAATTACTGATCCATGATACATTTAGTGTTTTTCCTCTTCAAAACAAGGACTTTTCAGCCGAAAATGCCCTAGCAAGGGTACGTTTTTGAAATAAAATCTCCCTAGAAAGGGTAAGGTTTGTCAATGGTCCAGCCGCACACCCCTATCAGAAAAAAATCAAGTGCCCCCCCCCCCCGGGAGTGGAACCATGTTGAGGATACACCAACATACTCGTATAGATCAGACACCGCTTGTATGTCTATGTATAGACCCACGAGAAGGGTGGAGTCGGGGGTGGAGGCAGCTGACATGAAAGGCTGCCGGGCTAAATGCAGCCCTTTATGGTGATACCTGCAGGAAGCCTGCTGTAAGGAGGGAGGGGGGGGGGGGGCATGGAGACATTTCCAGTTACAATGTATTGGTAGTTAAAAGTCCGATCTTCTCCAGAAGATAGTTCAGAGTACCTCACTGAGACCCCCCCGCCCCCCCCCCCCCCCTGTGTATCCCCAGTGCAGCAGGTGCGTGGTGTGTGTCTGTAGACCCTTTGTGTTGAGTGATACACACCAAAATACATTGTTCAAGGGTGTGGCCATCAGGCGGGGTGGGAGTTTTACACAACATAAGGGGGGTTACCACATATGTTCGCTGATATTGCTAGGCGGTATGTATACTACATGCATTGGGATCTATGGTTGTAGTTATTAAATTAATAAGAGGGAAAACTTAACTTCATAAAATTGGTTTTGGTGCCATTAGGTTCATAAAGTCAATATTATGGGGGGGGGGGGGGCGGTAAGGGGTTGAAAAGATGTAATACACGTGGAAGTCCACAGAACCCGTTGCACACATTAGTTATAATAGTATAGTGTACACATGTACATAATTATGTGTGTGTGGGAGGGGGGAGGGTCTCCTTATCATGATATATGTACATATATGTATATATGTAAAACTTTAGAAAATATCATCTTTAATACTGCCATTACTTGATCTTTAACTAAAATGTCAGAACCTCATATAGGATATCATGGGAAACTGAAGCTTAAGTGTGCAGGCTAACTCTGTAAGGGCCGCATGCTGCATGAATGCAGCTATGGCGATTCTACTCGCCAAGGCTGCATTCATGCATCATTCCGACCCTTCGGGGTGTATCAGCCCAGTAGGTTTAGCATGATGCTTGAATGCAGCACTGGCGAATTGCTATCGACAGTTATCCTCTAGAACTCTACAAATGGTTATACTGCATTATAGCAGTGTGCGCTCCTTACAGGACCGTGTGTAAAAGATTAAAGCTGAATGTGGTTGTGATTAACATGGAGAGTTAATTTCTCCCTCCAGCGGCCACCAGCTGCTGACCGCTGGTTGCTGGCGGCCTGATGCACACAGACAGGTAGGATGGGTACCAGCGGTACGTAAACGGGTGGGGTTAAACCTGACCAAACTGCAACACCCGCAGGGCAAAGTACATATTTTTATATATTTTTTAAAGTACATGTAAATTTAAAAAGGAGTTCACAACTTAGTTATATTGTTTACCCTCACATTAGATACGGATATGGATACGGATACGGTACAAGTATGCACATGCACATGATGCAGATACATACTTAAAATGACCACAAATTTCTGTGCATACCCTACAGGTTATATGAAACCAACGCTACTAACGCTGGTTCTAGGGTTCACACAGTAGGGGTGCGGGCCCGGGGGTGCGGGTTGTATGAGGGTTTTCGGAGATATATGACAGAACTGTCGTATGCTATTTATAGAGGTTTTCCGTAAGTTCAGGTGATGAGTGATGCTTGGTCAGAAGGTGGTATTTGTATTAAATGTCATGAAGTATTCAGCCCATGAGTGCAGTGTCTAGATTGAATTGCTTGGATTAGATTGTGGTGCAGTGCCTGTGGTGTAGTGCCTGTGGTGCAGTGCCTGGGGTACAGTGACTGTGATTCAGTGTCTGTGGGGTATTGTTGTTTGGTCAGTCCCACTACCTGGTGTTATTCTACTAATAGAGGTCGTTATACCAAAATTGAGGATACAGGATTGAGATCCATTATATGAGAGGCAATTAAAGAGACTGTGATATAGTGCCTGCGATACAGTGTCTGTGGTACAGTGTCTATGAGACTGTGTGTGTGGGTACAGTGCTTGTTGTACAGTGCCTGGAATATAGTGCCTGCGGGTACAGTGCCTCTGGTACAGTGACTGGGTACTGTACCATGGTTGGACATGTTTAACCCCCCCCCCCCCCCCCACACACACACACAACATGTGGCTACACTCGGTGAGAACGCCGCTGTGGACACGCGCCCTCTCACACTAAGAGTGCTTTATTGTTGTGTTGTTCCATTTTTTAGTTTCTCTGTGTGGGGTTCTTCAGACTTTTTTTCCACAATTGACTGATATCGATAAGGGGCTCTGCAATAAAACACGTGTCGTCTTATCTAGATGGCATTCCCTGTTGCCACTCACACCTGGTGGTCATAATGTATACATACTATGGGGGAAACTCGGCAGTTCCTCTTCCTCCTTGTTACAGTTGTAAGGGGCTAACCCCCCCCCCCCCCCACGCCCCCCCCCCCCCCCCAAAGCAAAAATAATTTCATCACAGAGCATTACAAATAAGACAAGACTAAACAAAATCGCAAACAAGCTATACTGAGAAGATTTAGAACCAGCTTCTGTTTGTAACTTTGGATCGCCTTAATCACAATCATGCAGTGAAATTCTGAGGTTACACAAGGTCAACTAGTCTAGTTGCGCCCTTCGGTTTTATATAGTGTATGTGTATCCAATGCGTTTCATCTGATTCATTTTCTAGAAGATGGGCAATAATGTCTTTGTCACACCCGCAGCTTAGTTTGCAGGTCTATACCAATCTATACACGACTATAGGGGCCTACAGTGTGTGATTACTCAATATGAGTTGGAGTTGCTACATTGTTGTGTATTATCTTTTTTTTAAGGAAAAAAAGGTGTGTTTCATTTTGATGAGGATGATTCAGCTTAGACAGCTATTAACTATGTAGTGTGGCTGCGGGCTCCATGCAGTGTGAGTAATACACGCAGTACCAGCTGAGCAGCTCAGGGACACTCATCTCCTCAATGTGACTAACATTACATCGTGTACAACCAGTCCAGTACTACTTTTTTTTTGTATAAGCCTCATCATATTACCGTCGTGTATATCATTTCAATTTCCATCCAAACTTTCTGGGGCCTATACACATAGATATATCTATATCTATATCATATAGAGGTATTCTTCAATTAATCAAGACCTCCATAACCTGTGGACAGAGATTGTGTATCTTCATTAATGCCTGTGTTACATGGTGCTCAACCAGACTTAATTGTGAGTCCTTTTTTCCCCTGTATCTATACTAATTCCATGTTCCAGATTCCATACAGTGTTGAGATTCTATGAAGTTTCACCTACCCTCATTTTGCCCTCATTAATATGACGATATCGTCATATTTCATTTTGATCACCATGCTGAAGCTTTGATAACTAACCTTAAGTAGTCAGTTCCCTCAGTAATCAGCCGTGTGTGTAGGGTGTGTTATCAATACAGGTGTTATCAGTACAGGTGTGTTATCAGTACAGGTGTGTGAGCTGCGTCTGTACAGCGTCCGTACGGTGAGCACACAGGGAGCAGACTGCTGCTGGGTGTGAGCAGCTCCCGCTATGTGGGTGCCAGTATACTATAGTGTGGCAGCACGCCGCCAGGGGGCAAGCCGTGCCACCATACTAGTCCTGTAGACATAGGCCCCCGCATAGGCCACTAGCGGAATTATCAGGCCCGTAACTAGGGGGGGTTCGTCGGTTCGAACGAACCCCCCCCCCCCCACGGCCCAGATGGACCAAAACAGTTCCACCCTAGCTGTCCTGAAAATGGAGATAATTAGCTCCATGCCAGTTTTTACGGCTTGTAAATCGGACAATTATTAAGATATCTAGAGGGTAAACTATGAGAGCATTATCAATTTATGCTATGTGGCTCATTATAATCATAGTTTTGTGTACAACTCGAGCCAAATTTACATCTTTTTTAATGAAAAACCACAGAGTTCCGTGTTTGGATTTATCTAGTTCCACCTTATCGAAAAACGAACCACCCCGCGAAGAGGGCTAGTTACGGGCCTGGGAATGTATTTTAGACCAAATATATAATTCCCTCCAGATCAATTAATGGCTGCGCCCAGTGGGCAACCAGCTTGACCCCTACAGCAGCATAGTGCTGGGGGCATTGCCGGGGGCACTGTTACCCCGGCAGTTATACAAGACCCCTGCTTCATGACCCCTGCACTGCAGGGTATGCTGGGAATCTTGGCAGCAACAGTGACGTCATACAGACCAGGTTTTAACCGATAGGAAATGTTTTCGAAAGGGGTGTTGAAATACTTATCAGAATAGATCATTTATCTACAACAAAAGGTAATGGAACATATGGACTATATTCAAAATACCGTTTAGTCTTGCATATTTCTACCGTAAGGTCGGGTGCATGTATCACATACACCCCAAGCACACCCAACTTTAACTACTCCTATACGCCGTATAGGGGTCTGATTATTACAACTTTAGTAGTGTAGTTTATTTTCTGAAACTCTCGTATAAGCCGCATCCCATATATGGATGCATGGTATCAAATTGAAGCTGGTTCTGATCAGTCCACACGCCGCCTGGACTATACAGGGTTGCTTTTGACATGAGATGCATTACTGGTATGTTCCGAACCCATTATTTAGGGTGGACTTTTCCTCTGATAGACATAAAAAGTATATCTTGTAGATCCTGACCACTACATTGTCTATGAATAGTTCTATTCTAGAAACAGCGTTCTGCTCCCGAGATTAGCCCAGTCGCCATTGGGTAACAGATTAGGTAATGGCCGCGCCCACTAAAGTACACTTGACCCTTTATGACGGTGTCAGTTACATGTATAAATGTACTAAATATATCATGATAATATGTTGAGTGGTGTAAGGAGCCCCCCCTCATGTACCGTCACTTCCCGAGTGCATGTCACCATGGTAACGCCAGGTAGGAGGTCTGAACCAGACGTCACCAACAGACATGCAGTCTCTGTGTTATTGTCGCTGCACTCTTCTTTGAAACTCCTTATAATATATTCAAAATCACTCTTTTTATGGATGGAAAGTTTAAGCACGCCAAGAACCCCGGAAATCTTTCATATTGAACATATTATCATCTTGTGATCTTGTGGTCATTTTGAACGTATTGTCACATTATTACAGGATACCTACGGGGGCGGATCCTGCAAGGGTGGTTGGGCTGTCAACTGGTGGGGGAGGAGGACCGCACTACATTTCCTATATTCTTAAGAGGGGGGCCGCACTTTTTACTTCTCTTTTACTTTTTTTTTGCATGTTTCCCCCAGGGCTACCGTCAATACGCTACCCGGGATACGCTACTGACATACATGTCTGAGTTGGTTGTCTGTTGCTGCATCCTGGCTCCCTTGGCTATTTACTCCTACATGTCACAGCTGATAACGAAAGGCACAAACCCCAGTCAGGACAGAGTATCCTAGCCTTGCGTTCAATACCGACCAAACAGACGGTAATTACGCATACCTGCAACGCTGGCAATGACAAGAGTATGCGCATATCCTGCCTGTTTGGTGGTTATGCCAAACCAAAAAAAAAGGTGTGTTCAGGTAACCCGACCTACCTATCTAATTGCTTTGTATAATGATAGTGGGTATATCAGTTACAATAAACGTGATATTTGGCAGTGGCAAACATATAAACTGTATGCATGTTGCGAATCAGAAGTATCCTTCCTTAAACTTACCTCATCACCTCAAAAAATAATTTCTAAAAAAAAATAAAAATCCGACCTACCTTCCCTATTTTTTTGGCCATGTTACCTGAACACGAATTATTTTTTTGTTTGGCCTATTGAATGCAGCTGACAGGAGGAGCGGCCATGCCTCCACGTGCCTTCCCTGAACCCGCCCACTACGTCATCATTAGACGCTGAGGCCCCCTGGTGGTAGTAAACAGAAGTACATCCATCCTAGTTACCGGGACAGGTAGCGGCTCCTGCTGCTGTTACAGGTGCAGGAGTCTTATCTCACCTGTGGCACTAAGTAACCCTTTAATGCCAGCAAGAGGAGCCTTATCTCACCTGTAACACCCAGTAACCCTTTAAGGACAGCAACAGGAGCCTTATCTCGCCACATCCAGTAACCCTTTAGTGACAGCAACAGGAGCCTTATCTCGTCACATCCAGTAACCCTTTAGTGACAGCAACAGGAGCCTTATCTCGTCACATCCAGTAACCCTTTAATGACAGCAACAGGAGCCTCATCTTGTCACACCCAGTAACCCTTTAAGGAGAGCAACAGGAGCCTTATCTCGTCACACCCAGTAACCCTTTAAGGACAGCAACAGGAGCCTTATCTCACCTGTAACACCCGGTAACCCTTTAAGGACAGCAACAGGAGTCTTATCTCACCTGTAACACCCAGTAACCCTTTAATGACAGCAACAGGAGCCTTATCTCGTCACACCCGGTAACCCTTTAAGGACAGCAACAGGAGCCTTATCTCACCTGTAACACCCAGTAACCCTTTAAGGACAGCAACAGGAGCCTTATCTCGCCACACCCAGTAACCCTTTAATGACAGCAACAGGAGCCTTATCTCGCCACATCCAGTAACCCTTTAGTGACAGCAACAGGAGCCTTATCTCGTCACACCCAGTAACCCTTTAAGGACAGCAACAGGAGCCTTATCTCGCCACATCCAGTAACCCTTTAATGACAGCAACAGGAGCCTTATCTCACCTGTAACACCCAGTAACCCTTTAAGGACAGCAACAGGAGCCTTATCTCGCCACACCCAGTAACCCTTCAATGACAGCAACAGGAGCCTTATCTCGTCACACCCAGTAACCCTTTAGTGACAGCAACAGGAGCCTTATCTCGTCACACCCAGAAACCCTTTAGTGACAGCAACAGGAGCCTCATCTTGTCACACTCAGTAACCCTTTAAGGACAGCAACAGGAGTATTTTCTCACCTGTAACACCCAGTAACCCTTTAAGGACAGCATAAGCACGACAGCACGTGAAATAACCCTCCAAAACAGGACAGCTACTTCATGGCAAATCAACGATCATCAGAAAGCTTTAAAGATTGATTGTGTGATTAACATCACATGTGACCCAGGGCTCTAATAACCATGATTTCAGGACACATTTGTAATCAAAGAGGAAGAGTGACTAACATGACAGGGTGACTCAGGGTTCATGGGGAAAGAGGGACTGATTGGCACAGTGTCAGAAATCATTCATTTCATCTTTATAGATCACCTGGTCCCCATAACTCTTCAAAAGCGTCTCATATTTTGATCTCACCTTCCCTTCAACACTAAACTCTATGGGTGTCTGTGTGAACGTGATTCAAGGTCACTCTGCTATTCTTTAGCATTAGTTCACAGAGAGGTGTAGTTTGATGTCAAATTGACCCTTTTTCTCCCATCTTTTTCAAATCTTTGGATAAAGGGGTAGGCAGACATAGGTTGTAAGTTAGTTGCAGTGCTATTCTTTATTCAAAATATGCAATAGGAAATTTATACGATTGCATCAAAGTTGGACTGCAAATCTACCCATTTTCGTTAGAACCGTCTCCCCAAAACCTAGGGTTCCCTGGGTCAATAAGCTCCGGCCACACTTAGCGTTATACAACCAACCGACTGTCGGAGAAAAATTACTTGGCAGGTCTGATAAGTGTTGTGCATGCCAAACTCTTCACACTGTCGGGTCGGATTGGGTCGGATCTAGGTCGAATGAAATTAAGGAGGTGTGCTCGGGGCATTACAGCAAGCAAAATTAATTCTGAAAGGGCACGTGCATATCGACACACATTTTTTTAAACAAGTCTTACCTTTGAATCCTGTTTGGAGGAGACTCTCCAACTTGGCACAGAACCTGTGCAGGGTGGGTGAGTCGTCGGTGATGGGGCAGCCTGTGTCTTCAAACTCCTGCCGCAGCCCCGCCACGCAGTCTGTGCCATTCAAAGAAAAGGCAATCAAACATGGGGGTTAGAACCATAAAGAATATCACTAAGTCAGCTGTACTAAAGGTGTGGTCTTTTTTTTAACAACTGTGGGGGTGGGGGGGGGCTGGATTTGGCACGAGGTGATAGATCTGGTCAAAACCAGGATATTAAATGACAAAAAAAAAATATATATTTAAGAAATAATGAAAATTTAATGACAGCTACTGACACTGAGGTTGTGGAATGAAAAAGGTCACAGTAGCAATAATTCTATTATTTTATTGCTAAGTGTCCACTATTTCTGTAATCATATGTAGAAAGCAATACTAGTATATTATTTATGTAATCAAATGTCACATATTTTACATATTAAACCTGGTTATTGTCTACTTAAACCACAGTGGACGGCTAAGACAAAGGATTCGCATCTTGGTTATACTGCATACCCTGGTTTAAAACAGATAGACAATGGTTATGAAAAGGTATGTAGATTATCCACAGCTTGCTGGTAGGGCGACTTGGGCTTCGCCCTCGTCTGGCCCCCACCAGCAAGCTGTGGTTAATTCTACATACCTTTTCATAACCATTGTCTATCTATTACATATTCAACTTTATTATTGTCCTCACCGTTTAGATCCTGGACGACCTTCTTGAGCTGGGTATGTGGGGATGGAGCCAGTGGGTTATCCATCGTCACACTCGCCATGGCTCAAGGCTTGAGCCAAGTCGGCTCACGGCGGACACACCAGCGATTTACTGTTGAATAATGTAGGATAAAACTTACTTTCAGTAATCATACGTAATTGAATACATTGCACAATGTATTTTCAGATCTAACTCACAAAGAATTGACACGTCTGGCTCTTGATGGAATACTGTACTAAAGGAAGTGGTCATTGTCTAACGATTGATTGGATTTATCCTTGAATCTTTTAATATTTTCTAACTGGATAAGTATTTAGCACAGTTTAACGTGCCTCTACATGGGTAAAAATCGACACGTGCGACACGGCGACACGGCCGTTTTAAAAATCGACACGGGCGACACGGCCGTTTTAAAAATCGACGGACACATGCATTCTTGTAAGGTTCTAGTATATACTATATACATAAAATTCGACACGATGACACGACCCCCCTAGCTAAAAATCGACACGGCGACACGGTCAAAAATGTGGGACCCCATGTAGAGGCACTTTAATACTTACACTTTTACAGATTATCTCTTAATATGTTTATGTTTGGGTTCAGGTCTTCTAGCACAACTTGGCACAAACCAATGTATGAGAGGTCTATTTTATCCAAGGCCAAAAAAAAAAGGGTGTGTTTCCGGTAACATCAAGAAAAAAGCTAGGTAGGTAGGGTCGGATTTTTTATTTTTTATTTTTTTGATGGGGCCTGGGCATTTAGTACCAATCCTTTAGGCATCACTGGCGATTTCACTCCTGTACTTTTTTTAAGGGGCTGGCCACATATTCATTTTTGCCAAGTGGACCCCTATATTGAAATATAATTTATTGTTTGATCTGGGGAAGCTACTAGAAGAAAAATCCAAAATCCAAAAAACATCTTGATTTTGAATAAAATGAGGCGAGTGAGAGTGACATTTTTTGGTCCCCCCACGGGAGGGGTCAACATTTTTTGGTCCCCCCCCCCCCATGGGAGGGGTGAACATTTTTTCAGTCCCCCCCCCCCCCCACTGGCAGGTTGAAATGGAGCGCGGCCGACCCCTCTGAGCTATAATGACTGGTGGCTTTTTCATTAAAAAGGGGTGAAATTGGTGAAATAAGGCCTAAAAAAAAAAGAGGTTGAGTTCTGGTAACATGGCCCAAAAAAAAGAGGGTGGGTAGGTCGGATTTTTTTTTTTTTTAGGTTTTTTTTTGGTAAAATTTTAAAATTTTAGTAGTAAAAACACCAAAAAATGTCCTAAAATTAACAAAAAATTATAAAAATGTCTAAAAAAATTAGGGTCGGCCCCAAAAACGGAGGGTCGGTCGGGATACCGGAACACAACTTTTTTTTTTTTAGGCCTAAGTATCGAGGGAGCGAAAATTCTGATCATTTTTTAAGAACTTTTTTTGGTCAATGGATTTTGTAGCTGGAAAACGGGAGCGAGTGATAATTTTTTTTCTTTTTACCAAGCCTCTGACAAAGGTTCTAAGTGAACCCATAACAAAAGAATTAATTGGTTATTCCAAGATATAAGAATGAGGTGGCCTATTAAAGTATACTACAGTACTAAATCAACAACTTTCAGATCCTGTCTGTGGCTTATACAATTTGTCAAAGTAAGGGGTGTGGCTTATACGCGAGTTAGGCTTATACGTGAGAGGACTTTGAGAAAACTGAACCCTAGCTTGGGAGAACCCTTTATCCCGCCACTAGGGTTCAGATTCTTGTATAACTTTTGAACTAATAATCATATGAATTAGCTTTAAAAACTGGTAGATTCCTGTTCACTAACTATGAGGTATACCTAGCCTCTTTGTGCCTTTGAAAAAATAAAAGAGAAATAATTTTAAAAAAAATTTTAATTTAAAAGAATTAAAAATAAAAAGAATCCCGATACGTCCAAAAACAATTAGGGTCGGCCCTGTTTTGCTAGGTAGGGTCGGGTGACCGGAAACACAACTTCTTTTTTTTTGGCCCAAACATGCATGAAATCGAATATGGAGCAATTACAACTTTGACTTTTCACTGTACTAAATTTAAGGTCACCCACCCAGTTATATTTTTGCAAAAACATCGGGTATTACTATTAAGCCTAAACACTCAAGTGTTTTCTCTTCAATGGTATTGACTAGGAGGAGACCAGGATAGAAGGGACAAGCGGGGATAACTGCGGTTGGGCCTGAGATGGTCGTAAATAAAGACCGGCCTATTTATTAACAAGTAATAACGAATAAAGTGTAAATGTATATATTGGTAAGGAGCCAGGTGGCCCAGGTAGGTGGTGAGAGTGGTGCCACCTGGCGAGTTCTTCCGTCAATACCCCAGCCAATCCTGTATAACATATATTGGATGGATCCATCATTGGATTTTCTCTATTATATCTGGGCCTAGTAAGCTAGGTAACCTATAGGCCTACTAGATCTACCAGGTAGCCTATTTGAAGTGAAGACAAAATAGGCCTTCGATCCCCTTCTGCAGCCTGCACAGCAGTGTGTAGCATGTAGGCCTACTACACACTAACGCAGAGATAAGGGTTACTCACTGCATACTGCAGTTATTAAAGCTGATATGCATTAGACCTTCCAAAGTTCTTTTCTTTATACGGGTAGCTTGGCTTCCAGTAGGTCAGTTTATATGTTGACTGCATTGACAATCACAATGCAGAGATATTAATTTAAAGGGCTACTCACTGCATAGGCCTACTGGTAGTACTGCAGTTATTAAAGCTGACATGCATTAGACCTTCCAAACTTCTTTTCTTTATACGGGTAGCTTGGCTTCCAGTAGGTCAGTTTATATGTTGACTGCATTGACAATCACAATGCCATTGTCTTCCCTATGACGTGTAGCCTACTTTCGAATAAAGACAAAATTTGAAAATATAAATCTCTTTTGTGTCAGACTGTGATACTCCCAAAATGGATTAAGTCTTTAGACGTAGTCTAGATTTGTGACAAAGGACCTTCATAACAAAGACTTAGAGTGGGAACGTTGTATGCCACCAAGGTCCCCACTTCACAGAGGAAAGTAACTTATATTTTGAGGATGGGTAGGCGTATCATAAAATGTAAACAAACAGGTCAGTAAACTGGTCCAACTTGTCTTGTCCACGTCAGATTCCTCTCCATCAAAACAGAAGATAAAGTCAGGGTTTAGCAGCACTGTAGTCTACACCAACACTAACAGCATGGGGAATTAGGTTCACTACATATTATACCTACCGATAATGAAGAAGATTTCAATATCAATCTAAAGAAAACTCCAACAAAGAGGAAAGTGTGCAGCTGAGCGTAATCCAAAATTCATTCTGGTACACTTTCTGCCATGTTTGTAAACCAAGTCACGTGAACACAGTGTTTTCCGACCTCCTATGTTTTGTGAAGAGTTCCATTACTCCGCAGTGACGCTTATTTTTTGTCGTTAGTGATTTTCAACGCTGTCTGTGCCTGTGTATACTTGAATATGCATCTTATGATTTTACACAGACGTTCAATTGGTAATACTACGCTCTATAGCTGTGATAATAAATGTAAATGCGTGATTTCATGACTGAAACTTGACCTGCGTCACATCATGATCACGGCATCCAATCAGATTTGGCCAACACCGCTGTCCTTACCATAAAGCTAGTACTTCCGGCTCCCCTTCCACGACGCACTCGCCAGCAAACGAACCAGTTCACAAAACGACGCGGACAGAGTAAGCATTATCTTTGTTTATACCGAAATTACATCGTTGTTTAGATTGATTTTAGTGTGTATACATACCTACACTGTTGGTTCTCAGGTATATCTCGGAAATGTTGGAGTAGGGCGCAAAAAACATACATTTTACACAGTTTTAACTTCTGTGATATTCACCGGCAACGTTTGGACCCTCCCTTTTGCCGACGTGTCAGCATTTTCTACGTTTCAAGACGTGTATTGTATGTAAAGTCTTACCTAGGAGTCTATTTAGGCAGTTTATATCTCATAGTATATTACTCTGCATAGTCTAAAGACCGATTGGTAGAGAACTGGACATAAATGAGCCAGATATGTGCCACACCTCCCCCATATGTTTCCCCAATTTCACCAGGTTTCGCTGTAGAGTACTGGCTGGTATTTTCGGCCGGGGGGTATTTTCGGCCACTATGGCTATATTTTTGTCCTACCCAATTCCATGGTTGGAATATACATTATGTTATTATTTCAGAAGACAGCTGAAAGCATTGTGTTTGTTTCCTGAACATAAAGGGGAATCCAGGTTATCCGAATCAAGTATAAAGTTTCTCATTTAAAGAGAGACTATTAAATTTGTTGGCTATGACCTTGTAGACTTAACATGTTTGTTAATACATCAATATAGAATCACCAGTTGCCTTGGGGTAATAATATTGTGAAATTCCATTAAAATTCAGGTTGTGCTTAGTCTATTATAGCTTTATTTTATATTTTAGGTGAAATTTTCAATTTTTATATTATCCATCCCTAGTTTAGGGGGGGTGGCCAGAAATAGGTGCCATAATTCAGCTGTGGGGGGTATTTTCGGCCACCAGGCAGTATTTGTGCTGTAAAAAGCACCCATAACACTTTTTCAAACTGGTAACAGCTTTTCTCAGTTGGTAAATACATTTAATATGCACATTTAACCTCATAATTATTTATGGAGCAGTTTGTATAGAAATTTATACTTTCCTGTTTGGTATAATTGTTTTGAATAGATTTTGAGACCTAGATCTACATTTTTGAGTGAGCTATAAAGACATATAGACCCACCAACATCATCCATATGTAGGCTAAGGCAGACCCTAAAGTCTGGGTTGAAGCCTATTGACACATTTTCATGAGAGAGATCAGGATAAAAGTCTGATTGTGGGAGACAAATTAAATAAATGTATCTATTTTGCATCTACCTCCACTTTTAATTGGCACAGATATGCAAAGTGGCCGAAAATACCACCCCCTGGCCGAAAATAGCCCCCCAAAACTGAAAATTTAACAATTGGCCCTACTAGTACCAGTAAAACTGGTATTGTGGTGCCACCTGTCCAAAAATGTTGGAAGTACCCTTCCTTACTTCATCTATCAATAAATTTACTTCAGATAAATATTTCTATGTGTGGTAGCAAATCAAAGCTTAAGTGGCCGAAAATACCCCCCACTACTCTACTTGAATGTACAGACAAGTATAAAGTTGGAAACTAGAAGTCACGACAATTTACAGAACTAGCCTTACGCATGTTTCTTTTTAATGTTTTTTTTTTAAAGGAGGGTAAAAGTTTGCGAGGCTTCGATTAATTCTACGTTAAAGAATATTGGGGTCCCCCCTCAAGTCGGAAACTCTCCGAAATTAAGGCCCCAGGGCCAGGTTACAAAGTCGCTTTTTACTAAAAATTTTAGACCATTTTTGCTATAGACCTATTCAAACTTTTCCAAAAGTCGCCAGGTCGCTTATATTAGTGTACCAGGTCACCTCAGGTCGCTTTTGACCCATCTGTACTACTGTAGCCACACTATTAAAAGTGTGGGTATCTGATGGAATGAGTCTTCAACCAGGGTTCTCCCCACACTGTAACGACACCGGCGGGCCGCCGGCGTACTTTTCATTGCCGCCGGCGTCAAATTACCCCAGAATCGCCGCCGGTGT
Source organism: Harmothoe impar (assembly GCA_947462335.1). Lineage (NCBI taxonomy): Eukaryota > Metazoa > Annelida > Polychaeta > Phyllodocida > Polynoidae > Harmothoe > Harmothoe impar. The sequence continues at coordinate 13,800,836 of OX381721.1, read as the reverse complement.
CATTTTAGCTTTCTATAGGTTTTTGAATTTTTAAAATCCATCAATTAGAACAGAAGTTATTGCAATTTTAGGGCTTTTTATCCAAAAGAAAAGACTTTTTTGCTTCGCTTTGGATGTGGTACGATGGATTGCTTGTATAAGCCTCATGCCCAGCTTTATGGGAGAATCCTTTAAGCCGCACCTTGGGTCTGATTGTATAAGCCACTACTTCTACGCAAGAATTTACGGTGTGATTTTTGAGTCTGTGGAGAACCCTGTTCAACTAATCCATTAAAGTTGGTGTACCAGCTGCTGCGGTGTCAAATTTGAGTTCTAACTTTTTGATTTTGTGTGGAGCAAGGTGATGTTCTAAATCATATGTCAAAGTATCAAATATCTTAGCAATATTTCAATGCAGAAATATGCATTCAATGGGTTCACTGAATATTTCCTTAGCAGTAGAAATTAATGGTGTTTACCAATCATCTCTCACTCTATTAAAATTACAACACACTAGGTGGCTCCTGTGTTGTTTGCAGTTTCATACCCTCAAGGCCTCTGAGACTTTTGTTTACCTCTGTATACAACAGGTGGAAGCACACATATGATATCATGTGGTTGACCAGTCTTGGGTTCTCTCTGCTAACGCTGTAGATATTGTTGTGACTAGATACCTTATATAGAACCATTTAGATATCATTATAGAAGTGTGTACCTCATTTAGGCCACTCAAAAAAAAAAAGTGGTTTCTCATTACCAAGGTCTGAAAAATCTGACGAGGGAGGATTTTTTTTTTTTTTTTTTTTTTTTTACTCGGAGGCCAAAATGTATAGGGTAATTTACGTTTTCTGGCCAAAAATTCAAAGTTTATTGGATAAGAATTAATTGATCTTTAAAAGTGGGAAAAATGAAAGTTATTTCTATACCAATGCATTGCTGGCACTATTAGCTTTAATTTGATACCAAATATGACCAATTTTGTCAATTTTTATCAGGTTTTTCATCAAAATTTGGCCAAAAAAAAAAAAGTTTTCCTCAAAACCGGATTTTTATGATGCGCGCGGTGATGAGAAACCATTTTATTTTTTTAAGTGGCCTTACCAGAGAGACATTTACAACAGTTTCCATGAAGTTCAATTCTAGTCATCCCAGCTGATATACCAACTTCAACTGAACAAGACCACAAGTGTCAGCTTTTACTGTTGCAAGTAGTTGTAGCAAGTTTTGACCCTGTTACACAGGCTGCATCTGTCGCACAGAAGGTTCTGCGACAAATGCAGTGCGGCAGATGCAGTGCAGCAGGTGCAGCTAGTGTCATCGCCCATTTATGCAAAGAGGAATGAAGGGGATTAAGAAAGTTAGTGGGTGGGGACCGCTACTACCAGTAGACTAGTATCATCATGCTATTACGAACGTTCTACATTTGGGGTGGAATAGTATAGGAAATCCTATAACCTGCACCTGGGGTATGACATTTGTTATTTTAGTATCATTTGTATTATACTTTAAGAAAACTAAAAGCCTCTATGTAGTCATGTTTACTTTCAAATAAAAGCTGAATCGGGTTGTATGCTCTCATTAATTTACGGTAGTTACTACCGTAAATTCTCGCGTACTACCCGCGGGTTGTACGCGAACCAGTCCCAGTTTTCATTTGATACCAAACATGCCTATATAGGGTGCGGGTGATACGTTTTTTTTTATTACTATATAACAGTACTAAAATAGAAATTTTCAAACCCAGAAACGGGTCATAGGATTCTCCTAAGTTGGGGGTGCAGGTTTTACGCGAGTACCACTCAAAATTTGACACTTTTAGGGTAGTATAGTTACATAGTATACAGAGGGTACTCCAGGCCAAATTGTCAGATTGTATATCATAATCATGATAATGAGGATAGCAGTAAAAATGAAACAAACTTGTATTGATTGTGAGGCAAAATGTTAATGTAATTCATCTTTTCATTTCAGCCCCCGATAAGAAAATGGATCAGGTTGTTCAGTTCATCGAGCCAGCAAAGTCCTTCGCCAAGGATTCTATCCGTCTGGTGAAGAGATGTACCAAGCCTGACCGCAAAGGTGCGTATTGAAACCAGTTTATTTTGATACAATAATTCAACAGCTATTTAAACTCAAGTTATTTTTTTGAAGAAAAAAGTGAATACATTTATAAGTAAAAAGAAAAACGCACAAAAAAAGCTGCACATCATGGATCATATCCGAAACGTACAACTATTTCATAGGTAAAAATGTCCTTGTCCGATAGGAGAAACTTAGTCAAGAGAAAATCGATTATGATAATTAGCGAGAAGAATATGTGGTTAATGCTGCATCATCATCATACCTTTGATAATAATTTCCTTGTCTTATTTTCCCTCAGAGTTCCAGAAGATTGCCATGGCAACTGCAATCGGTTTCGCTATCATGGGCTTCATTGGCTTTTTCGTCAAACTTATCCACATCCCCATCAACAACATCATTGTGTAAGTATTAATATTAACTTACAACACTTTGCGAACCCTTTAGCCCTAAAAAGAATTGTGTTCTAGTAATATTGTCAAAAAATAAATAGGAAAGAATAGCTAGATAGTATATAGCTATCCGTGTTAGATTATAACAATTTCCTGTATTGAACGATTCCTAATTTTTTGTTGACTACGGTGATTAATCACCAATAAGACCTTTGACAGTTATTTATGAAAAAGTGTCAGGTAACATGCCTAGAAAAAAACACTATTAATAACTGTGGCCGATGCTAGGATGGGGCTATTGACGGAGAAAACAATTTGTTGGCTTTACAATACATGTACTCTGCAGATTATGCCCATCAAATCCACTAAAACGTATTTTTAAACAACCCGAGAGTATTTTCATATTAACTAATGAAAATATATTTTCCCTTTCAGAGGATCATAAGGACCCAGATGCCGACTTAAAGATGTGACTGTTGTGTGAAAGTGAGTGAAAGGACAGGACTGGGATGTGAACAGAAGACTTGCACCTTTTCTGTGAGCGTCCAAAATGGACGTGATTCTTCACTTGGTTGAAGACCTTGTTAGAGGACCTTTGAGTATCTCCAATAGCCGATGAAAGCCCGCCAAATACTTCTGCGTCAAGTATTTGAATTCTACGGAAAAACAAAATGAAACTCGCCTATCAATCATTAGTTAGAATGTATCTTCGTGTTTCAACTCGTCATGTATCGTTACTTATCATCCCTCATAGGTTAAATAGTGGTTGAACACTTCTTTTGAAAATGTCATTCTCATCATGCGAAATAAATTAATGATATCATCCTCATGTCTTTGTACTGTTTTTTTAAAACGTTTACTATGAACGTATTTATATTCACGTGTATATATTTTCGCGATGACAAAAAAGACCAATTCGTGGGTTTATGATATCAATTTCCGTGAATTCCACGAAAATGTAAAGACAAGTGAAATGAATTATGACCACAGTTACTGGCGTCATCAAACCGTTTGCTAAGTGGATATTTGATAGTGAGCGGTGTATAAGCTCATTTATCTTGCATAATAAAAATGAAATTAGAATAGTCTACGAAAGATTTTGCTTCAAAGGTAAAGCGAAAAGATAAAAATCGCGATTTTTAAGTGCTGGCAAAGTGGAGATGTTTTCTATAATAGCGAAATGGCATTTAGGTTTAGTCTTTCTGACCATCCTTTGGATATACAACATCCAATAAAATTTGAAGGGGGGGGGGGTTGTTATAAAAGATGCGTATTTTGACAAAGACAACAAAATTTGGCCTGCAAAGCGTTTAACAACATGATATACGTGCAATCCATAGATAAAATATTTCTGAAAAATTTGGTGCTCGAAATCCTTAGACCCAACTTTTTTTTGGTGTGACCTCAAAATAATTAAAGAAATTAAGCTGACCCCAATGTAAAAATAAATCAAGACATTGGTTTATATAATAAGAGGACCACGCCCCTATTCATGGTGGCCAAATAATTTGGTCACATCGTGTCGAACAATAACCATCAGATGGCGTATGTGTGTAGGCAGCTGGCTCGTATCTACCATCTATTAAATCTGGCCCAGAACATATTCTACTATCAAAACAAAGTCTCTGAATTTTATTAAGGCACATTCTTAATGGTAAACTAGAATAAATGGATAAACTGAATACGCAAATTAGCCGCTTATAGTGTATTGTGGCTCCAGAGGGGTAAATGGCCACACACTCTTGGTGAATGCAGCTGACCTGGTGACTTTGGGAAAAATATGTCTATAGCAAAAATGGTCTAAAAAAGCGACTTTGTGACCTGGCCCTTAATTTCGGCGATTTTCTGACCTGAGGGGGGGGCCCTCTGCACCCCCTTTATTAACATGGACACGGCCTCAAACTAAATTGATTACAACGTACTATTGCCCCTTGTCATATGGTGATGGAATGGATGGTGTGGCCACCGTTGGTTCATGTTGCTACCACCAGGTGCCGTATGTGTGCTCCAGGAGGACTATCGTGTACATGTGTGTGCTCTGGCTCTGGTGTATGTGTTCTCCAGGCGGGCTGCGCCTGGCAGAGTGTATCATGTAATCCCTGATGAAGTACACGAATCAGGGTAGTTGACTCAGGGAGCCATGCTCCCAGAGTCTTATGCGACGCCTCTGTGAGACGTTTTTCAGGGGAAATTATATTTTTTTCATTTTCCAAATCTTTCATAGAAACATTACGCCAATCAATCAAAAGTACACGTAATCTGATAATTGAAGTGTTTTCCTACCCAGGGATCCAAAAAACATTCTTCTACCCCTACTGGAACCCCCTGAAAAAAATTGCTGAAGTAGACCTTGCCAAAAAACATCATTTTTTCCTCACTGTAGACAAACATGAATGTACTGGTGTAGACATTTCGTCGATTTCGGCATTTAGTGTTAAACCTATGGGGAATCAGAATTCTGGGTAGGTGAGACGTTTTTTGTCAGACCAGTTTGCCATCTGTGGACATAAAATCGATGTGGGGTGGATAGGGTTGGGGTTTGGGGTGTAGTTGAGGTTAAGAGTGGGGCACACTACAGACAGCACACTACAGCCAGCACACTATAGACAGCACACTACAGGCATGCACAATATAGACACCACACTACAGCCAGCACACTACAGCCAGCACACTACAGACAGCACACTACAGACAGTTCACTACAGACAGCACACTACAGACAGCACACTACAGATACCTGCCCTGAGTCTTTTGTGATTAGGATCACACGCTAGATCTTTTTCTGTTCCCTACACTACACAAGTACCCTTATCACAACAGGTACCGTTTGTACCCAGTTTGTACCATAATTAAATAGCGAAAACCGGGTGACTGTTTCATTAGCGGCACTTGCAGTGAAAGGGGCACAAGCAAAACAAGCAACGACCTTCTGCACGTTCTAGTGCACCTCAGGGGCAGTTTAATAGTATTACCTAGTAGAGGCATCCCGGGAGGCCTACTAGTAAAGATATAATTATGATCTACATATAACGCATGCAAATTAGAAAATTAAAATTTCAATTTAGCCAAATTTAGGACTCTGCCCCCACCCGGGAAAAGGTTGATCAATATATCTCACGCACCTTAAATATTCAATATGAGTTCTTAGATATATAAGTATAGTTTGCTATCTCTAAGTGTGGGATAGAACACAGAAAAACTTGTATATAGGGCAAAGTCGTGTAACCATGGGGATTTGGGACATGGACAATTACTCGTGAAAACATCAAATATCACATGTGGACCAAAATAATACCTAGGCAATAAAATGGCAGCCGTAGGATGAACATCTTTTTTGTTTTCATCCTATTTTAGTGCATCCTACCAAAATGTAATTGATAAATGAATTATACTGTATTGAACCAACATCAGTTCCAATAGAAAATTAAAATGTGGAGCTCATAAATACAATGTTAAAGGACAAATGAGACATCATGCAAAGGTGTACTTACACCAGGGACAACAGGTTCACTTTTAAAAGCCCGTTACAACAGATCACTTTTTCAAGCGATCCCCAGTCTTTTTTCCCTGAATGACGGAAAGCCTTTACATAACACGGTCACAATAGACTGGCTACAGTCCCCGGCCGCACTCAGACATGTGGATGATAATTCCAGATTCACTGCCATTTCTTTCTAACCGGATTGCCCCCAACCTACCCCCACCCCTGCCTGCCTGGCATCCTCCCACTCTCCCTACCTACCTCCGTTCCCCCTTTATTACTTCCAAGCCCCCCACCCAACCGTGGATTCCCTCCCTTCAAAGCTGAGCTGAATCAATTGATATAAGCTGCAGATAATAGTTGATACCTGTCAGATTGTGTTATGTATGTGGACCTGGGCACGGCAGGGAGTGGGTATGTTACCTGTCTACACCTGGCAGGGAGTGGTTAAGTTATGTAAGAGGGACCTGAACAAGTCTACACCTAGCAGAGAGTGGGTATGTTATATAAGTGAGACCTGAACAAGTCTACACCTGGCAGGCAGTGGGTATGTTATGTAAGTGGGACCTGAACAAGTCTACACCTGGCAGGCAGTGGGTATGTTATGTAAGTGGGACCTGAACAAGTCTACACCTGGCAGGTTGTGGGTATGTTATATAAGTGGGACCTGAACACGTTCACACCTGGCAGGGAGTGGGTATGTTATGTAAGTGGGACCTGAACAAGTCTACACCTGGCAGGCTCTGGGTATGTTATGTAAGCTGGGTGAGCTGCTCATCTCTCACCATGACATGTGAGCTGACAACGATTAGTAACCGGAGCCGGCTTTGAGACGTGAGACAGCGGGACTTAGCCTGCTGAGGGCGGGGCGGGCCGCACTGTGGTGGCCGCAGGGTGTGTTTGTATAGGACATGCAAGGTGCTAATTTAACCAGACCAGGAGGCGGCAGGACCCGCGATCATTTCACACCGGGGGTGGGGACGGAGAGCCTGAGAGGTGAACCCTGGAGTCTCTGGGTGATGCACATGTCGCAGGGGATCCATTCAGACCCCATTCTGCCGTTGTTCACAATGTCTTTGTTGCAGGAAGGTTAGCCGGACTCTTCACTAGACAAAGGTAGCATTGGTGAAACTTGGGACTGACCAACTGAGCTATCGGTAGATTATCTTCCTAAAGATATTCACCTGGGCTCGGTAAAGGGTGTGATTTGTGCGCCATGTATAAATCATACACATGTTAAATTAGAATAAAGTTGGCCATATTTTCTTTTTTCGCATATGCACAAGGCCGATGTTTAAGCGCCAAATCTCAGTGGGGGTCTTTCATAAGCACCCGGGTAGAGGGGTCTAGACCCCGGATCTTGACATACTAGTAATATCTCTGAAGCACTGCCTGGTCTGGTGTAAGTGGCGGTCATGCATTGCTATACACTGGTTACACAGATCTCGAACAAAGGCTCGAAATATTTCTTTTAAAGAGTGTCTCATACAAGGGTCAGTGGTACAGCTTAGCTTAGTAAAACACGATGAAGCAAATAAATTAGTTATCTACATAATTGTATTATGTTAAAATGTATAGTTTCACATTTCCCTCGAAGGACATGTAGATCATAATCAAAGTTTCTTGTTCTCCAGAATTACAAGTAATTTATTCCCCAACCCATTTCAAACAGTCTCCCTTACCCTAGCTTCTCCCCGCCCAGAAATGCCCAGCCAGGACAATAGTGATCAATATACGGTCTTTGCACACATTAGTTATCTTGTTCCTCACCAGAGGGCTATCTGTGCGTGCCTCCCTTTCCGGGAGGGCTTGTGCCAAATTAAGGGTCAACAAGCAGCGTGCCCCCACTTAGCCCTTTAAGGGCCGCATAGTGCTTTAATGTACCAGGCCCTTGATCTTATGGTGCATATGAACGCTCTCGCTATGATTACCCTTAAATATATCATGCCAACCCTTAGGGAGCGTATTCACCCTATAGGGTCGGCATGATGCTTGAACACGGCCATGGTGAGTAACTCTCCAGGGCTGCAGGCAAGCATCATGACGACAAAGGGGATAGGACATTAAAGCACTAAGCGGTGGTTGGATGGTAGGGGCTTGGTGTGGGTTGTGGTGTAGACCCGTACAGGTACTTACAGGTACCTGAGCTGCTCCTACACCCTGAGGCTGCCCTGAGCTGCTCACACTAACACACCGACTACAGCAGGCTCACCTTACTCACAGCAGGCCACCCGGCTAAAGTGCTGCTGTACAGGGGAGGGGAGGAGGCGGGAGTAGAGAGAGGGAGATAGGGACAGACAGAGGGGGGGGCAAAGACAGACAGAGAGAGAAACAGAGAGAGAAACAGAGAGAGAAGGATACAGAGAGGGGGATATATAGGGAGAATCAGAGAGGATGCATGTGAGAGACACCAATACAACTAGACAACTAGCAGAGAAAGAGGGTAGATACATGGGAAAGTGGTAAAGGGATAGCGTATAGTGGTAGACTTGAATGTAGAGGAGGGCGTCGTGTGAGAGTGGGTTGGCACCAGGCTGGGCGAGGGTTGGGTTGTGAGGGGTGCTGGATCTATGTACCCAGAGGGGGAAAGAGGCAACATGTCAATGTTGGTACTTGAATATGACGTCACGAACATCTTAGATAACACTATGCCTGGATCACGTTCCAACCTGACACATTGGTGAGAGGGATCTCCTTTCTGTGTGTGTGTATGTATGTGTGTGCGACGGGGGAGGGGGTCTAGGATCGGAACAACTATCAACATCATGTACTGGGTAGTTTAGACTGCTAAACAAACATGTCTTTGAAAATATTTTATACATTGTTGGGTTTTAGTATAACATAGTGAGTTTGTCATTGTGGTTTTTGCATGTAGCACTAGGCTTTGGTTGATAAAAGTATGGTCACACATTATGGACTTGATATGGACCCTGTGAGCCAGGGTGCAATAAGAGAGGAACCAGAATCATCCACACAACGATTTTCTGTGCACTGAAAGGCACTCGTCGAAGTGACTATCATAAAATAAACGAGTCAAAAGTCGTCTAACCTATCAGGTTATCATCCCACAAATAGAATCTGGAGCTGGCAAATGTCGGGTTTTGGGCTGGCACATACCAAGGGGGTCTTCTAGCTAGAAGACCCGCTTCCTTGTCAGTTGGATGAGTTTTAGACTTGTTTATTTTATGATCGTCACTTTGAACAGTCTGGAGACAAGTTTATTTTTTGAGTGTGTTAGGGAAGCTCCATAAAGTACAGGTACGCCACAGTAGGGGGGTGGCTTGGAAATGGCCAACATTTGTGTGACATACTTTATGGATGACCCTTACTGCCGGATGGGTACTCATGTATACACTGTACGGTATGTAGCTATGACCATGATGACTTAAGGGGGCAGGGCCCACACAGGTTGAGCCCCATACTCGCTGATACTCTTGTGGTGATAGTGGTGTCTAGGCCTGTGGGAGTTATTGATCAGAATGTGTTCTTGGTAAACAGTGCTAATTAAAGCTGTATGAAGGTCTCCAGAAGAAGGTCACCCTGTGCCAATTATCTGTTTAATCATTCAGGCACTTTGCCCAGAGCGCGGCTATTGACAATGTTGAATGGCAGGCCGTGACAGAGATTAATTACTTTCACTTGGTGGTCTCAAGTTGGGATTAAAGATTAATTAACTTGATATGGAGCACAGAGTGTGCAACCCATATTGTGGTTGTTTGTAGTGTTATAATGTAAGGAAACCCAAGCCGGTGTACTTCTTGTCAATGTGGACCCCTCCAGAGGGGGACCAGGAACATGTCACCCATTAAGTTATATTAAGTGTTTACTTTGTGTTCCAGGTTCGAATTGGGGTGTCCAAACATACGCCGCTCCGTTTATCTGTAAGGGCATTGCGTCTACGAGAATGGGCAGGCAAGACAATAATGTAATGCTTGGTGCATAGAAAGCCCATCTCTATTGAGGAGTGGGAGCAATAATCTCGCCTGTGCCTATATGACTTAATATAATAGGCATACATGTATATACCGCCCTAGGGATACCCTCGTTCCACCACCATCCGCTAGGGGGCGCTAGTAGTGTATGCTGGTTTGTGCCGTGAGGTGGCAGCACAAGTCGTGGGACAAACCCATCAGATGCACTTTGTTCTAACATAATTTAGGCAATGTTTACACTTTTCCCATGGTACATTCATCAACCTGCACACATCACACAGTAGGATGACTTAATAATGATGGCTTGCACACCTTTCATCACAGTTCAAAGGGCCTACAGACCCAGGTGGGAAGTTGGAAGGATGGGGTAGTCCCGAATTATCGCTCACAGTGAAGCCACTGTCGCTCACAGTGACACCCAACTGTCAGAGGGGTTGCGGAGGTTGATATAGCCCCCCCCCCCTCACAGGTCCGTACCTATCCTCCCCCCCCCCCCCGACCTCAGCATCCACACTTCCTGGTGTGATGTGGGACTCTGAGAGGCTAACACACTAATCAGTGGGTAGGAAAAGGGGGGTCGGGAACCCCCAATCACAGAGAGGGGGGGGGGGGGGCTGCATATGTTTGCGCCCCCCCCCCCCCCAATTTGCCAAGCCCCAAGGCCTACTACAAATTATTCTCAAACCAAAATCAGAACCAAAGGGGCATCAAACATTGCTTTTCTATAAAATGCCCATAAAACTATATGCATGCGCCATCATATAAAATATGATGCTTAAAGTTGTCTGAGGGGGGGGGGGCTATGCCTTTATCTATTAAATGGGGCCCTTGATAGGGGGGTCCCCATGTCCCATGTCGATTTTAAGATATGGCCATGTTGCCATATCGATTTTAAGAAATTCCGTATGTCCCATGTCACTATCAATTTGTTTCACCTGTCCCATGTCACTAAGCCTTAAAATGGTCCATGTCGCCGTGTCGAATTAAAGGGTCAAGGACCATTTAAATGGAGCCGTGAACAACGCAATACACCCCCAACTGATGACAGCAACACAGTATAGGAGGTGTTGCAAAACAATGCCCACCACCTACTAGTATGTGGTAAGAAGTGTGGTGTATCGATTTCTATGTCTTCAAAACAAGGTAGACAATTTGGGGAAACTGTCCGGAGGGGTTTGGGTCAGGTAGATCGACATTTACATGAAAGACTGTAGGTGTAGAAATGGTGTGTGCTGGGAAAAGAGGGTTTCACAGGGGAGTGGGCGGGGGGGGGGGGGGGTGGTTGACAGTGGCTTCTCCCCTCGCATTAGGCCAGGGGGATGGAGGTGTCACCGCCACATAGGCCTAGGGTCGGGGGGGGGGGGAGGGAGAGTTTAAAAAGCTGTCAACACTAATGGAGGGTCCACAGGCCATGGGAGACAGTATCGGCCGCCAGGAGGCTACCGGGAGGACTCTTAATGTTGGGGGTGCATACTGTTTATATGCGAGTTTTTCCTAGGGGTGATTAAGAGGCCGGTTCAGAGGGCCTCTGTGGCCTATACTATAGGATCGGGCCAAAGTCGGGGTGCGGCCCACACCTCCCGGACGTGACTCCAGTGCACCCACAAGCCACAGGGGGTGCCACAAGTGCGAACATACCGCCACCTAGTGGTTCCTTTGGTCTCGGGTGACATATTAAAGATGGCTGCGGCCACCCTGGGTAGCCTCTCCCCCGTATAGCCATAGGGGACCTCATTGGCGGGGGGGGGGGGGGACAAAAAAGACACCCTTACCCCTCATTTCCTATGCCACTGACTGTGAAAGTTCACATAATTATATAGCTATATAGTCTACAAGGAAAACTCCTCAACATAAGATATCTAGATCTTCATCCTCAGCCAGGAGGCCACACACAAAAACTTATCTTCTAAAATATGTAGACGTTTTGGTGGCTGTGGTTGATATTGCAGACACTGTGGCGCCACGATAAGCGCATCCCACAGTGTACTCCGTTGCTGTACTTATCAATAATAATCAGTGCGGCGACACCCCGTGGATAATCTATGACCATCATGATATATGGTGTAAAGATATTTAATATGACATGAACGTGGTCTATAATTGACTCTACAGACGTCCGCACAGGCAGAGGGGGCATGTACAGTAGTACTGCCGACTCACTAATCTACCGATACTTGTTTTATCTGTACACTGACCTCTAGGTCTGTTTTACACTGTGATATATTAAATAAAAACTAGATCGTATCATTTTGGGCCTGATGCTGAAGAATCATATGGTACATATTCTTTAACAGAACTTGACTATTGTATGTAACCATTCGGAAGATTAAACTCAATACTTGATGCACGCACTATCATCAACTGAAATAGGGCATTGAGTCATCATCGAGTCAGTCATTTTCATTTCTCTGTGAGTTGCGTATGCTGCATGGACTTATCCAGGTTACCTCCAACACCATGTCGATATACTACTAACACCCAGATCCTTGGGTATCCAGGGTACAAACCCCCATGTCTGTCTACTACTTACCCTATTTCTGTATACTACTGACACCCAGGACCCTGGGGTTGTGTATCCAGGGTACAAACCCTGTTTCTGTATACTACTGACACCCAGGACCCTGGGGTCGTGCATCCAGTATACAAACCCTGTTTCTGTATACTACAGTAAAATTCCGCTACAACGAATTCTGTTACAACGAATTTTCCGCTATAACAAACAAATTGCTGTACCAAAATCGGTTTCCATACATTCCTATAGTAAAATAATCCTGTTTTTACGAATCTTTTCAGCTGTAGATTCGTTTATAACGAATTTTATTTGGCTATGCAATTATTTTATTCATGGAATTTGTCATATTCTCAGCGGATGGGTTAGAATATGGAATGTTCTCACATGAGTCCAGGACATGTTCAAAGCGATTCTCCCGGCCTACAGGGCTTCCTGAGCGGCTGGGTGTGTAGGGGGTGGGGGGGGGGGGTCTAGGACATGTTCAAGGCGATTCTCCCGGCCTACAGGGCTTCCTGAGCGGCTGGGGGATGTAGGGGGTGGGGGGGGGGGTCTAGGACATGTTCAAAGCGATTCTCCCGGCCTACAGGGCTTCCTGAGCGGCTGGGGGTGTAGGGGGTGGGGGGGGGGGGGTCTAGGACATGTTCAAGGCGATTCTCCCGGCCTACAGGGCTTCCTGAGCGGCTGGGGGTGTAGGGGGTGGGGGGTCTAGGACATGTTCAAAGCGATTCTCCTGGCCTACAGGGCTTCCTGAGCGGCTGGGTGTGTAGGGGACGGGGGGGGGGGGGGTCTAGGACATGTTCAAAGCGATTCTCCCGGCCTACAGGGCTTCCTGAGCGGCTGGGGGTGTAGGGGGTGGGGGGGGGGGGGTCTAGGACATGTTCAAAGCGATTCTCCCGGCCTACAGGGCTTCCTGAGCGGCTGGGTGTGTAGGGGACGGGGGGGGGGGTCTAGGACATGTTCAAAGCGATTCTCCCGGCCTACAGGGCTTCCTGAGCGGCTGGGGGTGTAGGGGGTGGGGGGGGGGTGTCTAGGACAGGTCTGGGAGTGTTTGGGGGGTGGGGAGGTTCAAAGCGATTCTCCCGGCCTACTATCTTAGCAGAGCCACTTGTGAGACACAGATGACACCTTAACTTTTCTCTGTGTATACCTTCATATACATGCTTAAAAGAGGAATTTCGGTTATTACGAAATTTGTTTATAACGAATTTTTTTCCTGGCCCAAAGCACTTCGTTATAACGGAATTTTACTGTACTTACACCCAGGACTCTGGGGTTGTGGATCCAGGGTACAAACCCCAATGTCTGAATACTACTTACACCCAGGTCCTTGGTGTTGTGTTTCCAGGGTTCAAACCCTATTTCTGTATACTACTTACACCCAGGACTCTGGGGTTGTGTATCCAGGGTACAAACCCCTGTGTCGGTATACTACTTGCACCCAGGGCCTTGGGGTCGTGTATCCAGGGTACAAACCCCGTTTCTGTGTACTACTTACACCCAGGACTCTTGCCCAGTGGGCACAGAACATTGAATCAACATTGACAAACGGTTATCAATGTTGATTCAATGTTGATTTAACGTTGCTTCAACATTGAACTAAATTTTGTGCCCACTGGGTGGGTTGTGTATCCAGGGTACAAACGCTATTTCTGTATAGGGCACCTAGCCGTTGATCGCAGCACCACTTGTGCTAAGTTGAGAACCTTCAGTACAGGCCCTTGGCCACTAGGTGGAGCAGCTAACCGGGGGTTATGACGTCACAGGGCAGTACTGAGTCTATAGGTGTCCACCTAGTGTTACCTGCTTGAACTTCTAACCCCCGAACATGGATGCCCCCATGGCCTAACCCCTAGGAGCCCTATACTACTTACACCCAGGTCCTTGGGGTTGTGTATCCAGGGTACAAACACTATTTCTGCATACTACTTACACCCAGGACTCTGGGGTTGTGGATCCAGGGTACAAACCCCCATGTCTGTCTACTACTTACCCTATTTCTGTATACTACTGACACCCAGGACCCTGGGGTCGTGCATCCAGTATACAAACCCTGTTTCTGTATACTACTTACATCCAGGACTCTGGGGTTGTGGATCCAGGGTACAAACCCCAATGTCTGTATACTACTTGCACCCAGGTCCTTGGTGTTGTGTTTCCAGGGTTCAAACCCTGTTTCTGTATACTACTTACACCCAGGACTCTGGGGTTGTGTATCCAGGGTACAAACCCCTGTGTCGGTATACTACTTGCACCCAGGGCCTTGGGGTCGTGTATCCAGGGTACAAACCCCGTTTCTGTGTACTACTTACACCCAGGACTCTTGCCCAGTGGGCACAGAACATTGAATCAACATTCACAAACGGTTGTCAATGTTGATTCAATGTTGATTTAACGTTGCTTCAACGTTGAACTAAATTTTGTGCCCACTGGGTGGGTTGTGTATCCAGGGTACAAACGCTATTTCTGTATACTACTTACACCCAGGTCCTTGGGGTTGTGTATCCAGGGTACAAACGCTATTTCTGTATACTACTTACACCCAGGTCCTTGGGGTTGCGTATCCAGGGTACAAACCCCTGTGTCGGTATACTACTTGCACCCAGGTCCTTAGGGTTGTGTATCCAGGGTACAAACCCTGTTTCTGTATACTACTTACACCCAGGTCCCTGGGGTTGTGTATCCAGGGTTCAAACCCTGTTTCTGTATACTACTTACACCCAGGTCCTAGGGGTTGCGTATCCAGGGTACAAACCCCTGTGTCGGTATACTACTTGCACCCAGGTCCTTAGGGTTGTGTATCCAGGGTACAAACCCTGATGTCGATATACTACTTACACCCAAGACCCTGGGGTCTTGTATCCAGGGTACAAACCCGGTTTCCGTATACTACTTACACCAAGGTCCCTGGGGCTGTGTAACCAGGGTACAAACCCTGATCCTATACTACTTCCACCAATTTGGTCTCTGGGGTTGTGTATCCTAACCCCCATGTCTGTATACTACTGACACCAACGTTCCTGTGATTGTGTATCCAGGGTACAAACCCCGGTTTCTGTATGTCACTTACATCCACATCTCTGGGGTTGTGTATCCAGGGTACAAACCCCTGTGTCCATACACTACTTACACCATGTCTCTAGAGTTGTATCCAGGGTACAAACCCCATTTCTGTATACTACTTACACCAAGGTCCTGGGGGTTGGTTGTCCAGGGTACAAACACCGGTTTCTGTATGCCACTTACATCCACGTCTCTAGGGTTGTGTAACCAGGGTACAAACCCCTGTGTCCATACACTACTTATACTCAGTTCTCTGGGGTTGTACAGTAAAACTTCGTTATAAGGAGGACCTTGGGACCAGTGCAATTTGCTCCTTATAAGCAAGGTCTCCTTATAAGCAAGGTCAGCCTTATAAATGTCTAGCAACAGAACACTCCCTAACTGTGTCTCTTACACCCTTATAGACTTGATTTGAATACAATTCAGATGGGTGTGTGTATTATTTCAAGTCAAAACCCCTTCTAGATCCCCTTCATGGAGCTTTTGATCTCCCTTCCTCCCTAGGGAAGCTACAAATGTATTCTCCCCACCTCTATGGCATGGGGCAGTGGGCAATTTTAATCAGTATGTGACTGTCATCCTGAGAAATAACTTCCCTGGGTACGGTTTGCACGTACAAAATAAGGAAATGAGCCAAAATTACCTCCTTATATCAGAGGTTAAGGTAAAAACACCTCCTTCTAAGAGAGTTTTCTTACTATATAAATGTATAGGGCAAAATCGGGACCACACAAATCTGCTCCTTATAAGCAAGGTCTCCTTATATCAGAGTTCCTTATAACGAAGTTTCACTGTATATCCAGGGTACAAACCCCGGTTTCTGCATACTACTTGCGCTATGGTCCATGAGGATGAACCAATTAGTTTAAATACACGATGGTACTCGCTCTCTCGCTCTGGTTTAATCAACGGCAGACGGCACTTTCCTATTTATTTCAAATGAACGCTTCCATAACACTGCATACGAGTAGGGCCAGCACATACAAGAGCAATGCACAGGGACATCAGGGAATGGCAAGATTTCGAAAACTCATGAATGGGTTTAGCATGGTGCATTCATGCATCTATCCAGATATATACATGTAGATAGATAACAAAATGCTTGACAAAAAGAGAATGAGCAGATTGCAGATTGCACTATACACAATGCCCATGTAGGCATGTACTTTATTGTTATATTGTGGATTATCTATGGACCAAATGCGGGATCACTTCGTCTTATGTGTACATTAATGTATTCAAGTATAACTGTAATACTAGTTGCCTTACTAAAAGACTTATTTAAGAATTACATACAATCTATCACGAACTGTATCAATGACGCTGACATTGGTGACTTGTGATCAGATGTATGCAACACTAATTATACATAATTTGTGAGACTAATGCACAGAGTTATCAGAAAGCTGCATGTAGTCTCAGCAATAGTTACTCTCTTGCCTCTCTTGGAGGTGGTATATTTGTATATATATGCACTACCCTTGTGCCGTTATTTGCTTTACAACACGCGACGGCAGCATTGCTGTTGGACATGATGCCCTCCACAGGTGTTGTGCAAACGCATCAGATGAAAACCCACACAGAGAGTGAAAAGTGAGCCAAGAATCTGTATAGCCCAGGAGAAGTGTCTGCTCTTAGGGCTGTGTGAGGTAGCTAGTACCCGTATTGTTATCAGTAATCTTACATGAGTAACTTGGGTGACGATAGGATGTCCAAAGAAAAATGTTCTTGTCAATATTGACATGGTAACCAGCTGGATTATGGAAAGACCGTTGGCCCCCAGCTCCCACTCCCCTCGTCTCACAACCAGTCTCATGGCCGCTACACACGCAAAACTTTTGTCCTCTTAAAAAAAGCAAATAAATCAGCAGACGACAAACGTCGGTTCCGGTCCGGTGCTTCCGGTTCTTTCCCGCCCTCTAGCCGCGTCTTGGCGTCGTAGGTTCCAGAAGCCGCCTACAGGTGGCGCCAGGTGGCGCGGGGCAGGACGGGAAGGGCGTCTGGTCGGCGTCTGTGGTGGACGCTGGTGGTGGGGAGGGGGGGGGGGGTGGGACAGGGGACCGTGGAGGAGCTACAGAGCAGGGACCAGTAGGCACCTAACCCACACAGGTGGCGCCGCCACAGGCCTCTATGCCAACCAACAGAAGCACTACCGGCTGCGCACCACCCAAGCGGCATATATAGAGATAACATTTAATACAACTTACTTTTTCAGAAAGTATTGAATACTATTGGTTAGGAAGTGATCATAATTATTTGTAACAACAGGGTCGGTTGGCGCAAGAGGTGGGGTTGCCCGAATACCTAATCCCCTCTGTCTCTTACCCAGTTCATTAAACACGCCCAGGATGTTAAAAAAAGATAAAACCAAATACACAGTCACAGGTTCACCAGAGTAGTTCACCATTGAGTGCCTGTGGTGAACTAGTGCTACTTAGTACCTGTTTCATGTATAGCTAGATAATACTGTTTAAAGTGTCATTTAAGAGGCCTAAATTCGAAAGGCTATTTCATGATCGAGTATGATGATGCCACAGACCGTGAGATACTGGGTTAGAGTTATCTACAGGCGGTGTGAGATATGGCGTTCTTTGGTTATATCAATGGGGCTGCTGTATTCATCATGATATGAAGCCTGGTTCTACACATAATGCCTGGAAGGACATGTAGCGTCAATGCGCTACCTACTCCCTTACGCCCCGCACCTCCATGGCCTGGGCATGGTGCCATAACTGGGGTACTGATGAGCAGGATTATCAGTGATCACACAATTGCCTATTAACGTACATGTATAAGGATTGTAAGCCCAGTGGCGGACCCAGGAATTAGAAAGATGTAGGGTCTACTAAACACCAAAGTACCGAATAGCCAGTCGACTTTCGTGCAGCGACTCCCAACAGTCCAAATTATCATTATAATAATAAAAAGCATTTAATATAGTCAAAAGGCCGCGTCAAAAGGGAGGGGGTATTTCCCCTGGATCTGCCTCTGATACCAAGCCCTAACCAAGCAATAGGCATAACTTGTATCTCACTATGTATGACACAGTTGGTATACTACATGGGCCCACTGTATATATTACAGCATCCAACTGTGTATAAGTTTACTTTTACAACAGCTCCAATCAGGAATACAATACATGTAGATTGCAGTCAGCCAACAAGTCTCCGAGGCAGCATAACCTCACTACATGGATGACCCTGGAGGCTGATAGTACTGATAGCCCGGGGCTGATACACCTGGACAAAGCAGAGTACATGTCTGTGAACCACACCTGTCTCTGCACCTCCTCCCCCAGCCCAGCCCCCATCAAGTTGTCAGCTTCACGGGAGGCAGGGCGTCCCTCAAACCTGCCGCAGCCAATCAGCGGCCCGCATGGCCGTGACGTCACAGACGTAGTAGTCAGGGGAGGCGCGGGAATGGCGCTAGGTGGCGCCACTGGGAGCTGCGCAGGTACCGCTGGTAGCTGGTTTGGGAGGTGCAGGAGGCGGGCGGCAAATTGTCGTCTGGTGCGGGTGAATGGAAGCCGTGTCGTCTGCTGCAGCAGTGTGCGTGTTACCTGGCGGACGGACGGCAGAGCTGCTGGAGGACTGACAACTCTCCACAACTTTCACACACACAGCCCTACATGCACGTAGGTGTGTGAGCACCACTACTCCTACTACATTGTACTACTACTGTCAGTTTACACTCCAAATCGTCTGCTCTGAATTGATTCTGAATATTCCGAGCTTGGATACAACTTATAGAAGTTCAAGTGATTTAAAGTTTCCTGAAACGCGATAGAACTGAGAGAGAAGGTCAGACTGAGGACATACGATTGGGAAGTCAGCAGCTAGAGTTAGACTCTTGGATCATTGATTGTGCAGTGCCATTGGCAGATGTCAGTCTACATGATGTAACGTGGAGCAGCAGCTGATTGTGTCAGCGTCCACCCAGGAGGAGGAGGCTGGAGTGCGGCCCTGTCACGGCTCACTGACCACGTCACGGCTCACTGCCCTGTGCTCAGCGCCGTCACGTGTGACTGGCGGCCAGCCGATCCCTTACTGGTACCAGCCTACAAGAGCACCAGCTGCGGATCAGCCTCTACACTAATCCTACCAGCCTGCCCTAGTCACTAACCACCCAGCCATTTAAATAGTAGCCCTCCACCCGGCCTACCCAGAGCCGCATAATCTGATCAACCAACTCTATTCATATTTTTTTCTCAGCGATTTGAAATTAATAGTACCGGGATAACCCTGGTGCTTCCAGCCACAACAATGCGGATCATTGCCGTGTTGGCTGCGCAATGAAGTCAAGGGGATCGTTCCATTTGTGACGTCATTTTGTTCATTGTCGTCTGCCCACTGTCCGGGTTCATGGACTGGAAACTTTTTTCTCTGGTTTCAGCTGAGATTTAGCAGTAATTTCCATTTGAAATCAGATCATGCTCGCCAAACGTCGAGCCTACAGACACATACTATATCACGAAGAGAAGAGTGCATTTGGCGCTTCTGTGAATTGCAACTGAGAATCAGTCAACTGCTGAGGACAGGATCGGCATTCTATGTGTGACTAGAGTGACGTATATTTGGGTATACCGTGTAGTTACACCTGAGACGCCGCACTCTGTCCCTATTTACTAGACATCTTCACAGCACTGGGACCCTATCGGTCATAATCATGGCAGCCAGGTCACAACAGGTCACAGGGAAAGTGTCCCTGCTACAATTACGCCTTCGCGCCATGCCTCACGCAAAGAGAACATCCTGAGAACACTCTCTGGGAATGTTACTCGGCGTTCATGTTGGATCTGTGCAAAACAACAAATCAGCAAACAGACCAAATCAAAATAACTTTGTTACACGATATGTTAACTGTAATTGTGACAGATCGTGACACGAGAGAATAGAAGAGCGCCTTCTTTAGTGTGGAAGATCTGAAAGTCAGACGACATTTGTCTTTAGTTGTTGTAGTTGAGGATGAACGTGAACATGAGTTCGTGCGTGGTGAGTAACCCCTGGCACCTGCCCTCCTCCTACCGGGACGACCTGTCCCCGCTGGGTGCCGGCCTGCACACCGGCCTCAGCAGCATACAGGCCGGCTACCAGCACAGCGGCCTCCTGAGCTGCTCCCCATCCTCAGCTCCCCCGTTATCGCCCATCTCCTACAGTCACCATGGTTACAGCGTCAAGGAGGAGGGCTGCCCCCTCGCGGGACTCCATGAGCGGCCGGGCACGGGGCACAGTGAGCAGCACGGGGGGCAGGAGTCCAGTGTGGACACGGACACGTCGCCGGGCGCGCCGAGCGGTGACGGCGGGGACGGAGACGGCATGGACGGGGGGCTGGTGTCTCTGGGGGCACTCTCCACCCCGCCCCCTGTCGGCAACAGCCCGGGACTAGACCGGAAGGTGCTCACAAACTTAGACACATATAAAGACGCCTTCCGGGACGCCTACAGTCTCAAGGACGCGTCGTACAAAGATACGTCATACAAAGATACGTCATATAAGGACGCGTCAGGGGGGTACAAGGACACGTCAGGGGGGTATGGGGTACAGGTCGGCATGCAGCAGGGCTACGTGCTCAGCGCCTCACCCAAGGACAACATGACCCCTATGGGCAACAGCTTCAAGGAGTATTGCCCCACAGGAACCGGAAACGCCACACATTATAAGGACAGCTACGGCGGTTTCCGGTGCGCGCCGTCGCCGCTGGACATTGGCAATGGCAGTATACCTGTTTCCGCTGGCGTCTCCATGGCGCCACTTCCGGCGCAGTACGGCGGGGTACACTATATGCACAGCGGGCACCAGACGTCGACTTCCGGCGGCATGGTGGGTAACATGGGCGGCGGGAACCACCCTAGCTACCACCACCCACACCACCACCCGGGGCCGCCACCCCAGCAGCACCACCACGGTATGGTGGGCAGTAATAACGGCTACGTGAACGGCACCCACCACCCCCTCCCCCCGCACCACGGACAGAACGGCCTGGCGCCCTACCACTCGCCGCCCCCCGCCTATGTGGGCATGGACACCGTGTCGGTGCCGTCGTCGCCGTCGGCCGGCACCACCTTCCCGTCAAACAGCTGCATGTACTCGCCCTGGGGCGGGGGCGGGGGCGGCGCCGTGCCGCTCTCCTCCACCTCGGCGCCCGTCTCTCACGGGGGCGGCTACGGGGGCGGCATGCGGGGCGGCACGGGGTGCTCGCCGCCCACGGGCGGGGCGGGCGCCGCGTCCCCCGTCACCTCGGCGCCCCTCAAACCCTCCCCTGTGAGCATGTCGTCTGTGGCCGTCAGCCTCCCCAGCACCATCTCCACCTACTCACTCAAAGGTAAGCACTGACTGCATCCTGACTTTGTGTATCCTGACACACAAAGGGGCGGCCTCCATGTACAGTATTAATGCTGTGGGTAGGGTATCAGTCCTTCCACAGCGATACTGTGATACATACTACATTCCTGCAAGCAATCGCTTTATGTGATTCCATTAGTAGGGATTGCCCATAAACTTTGATAAAGTGATGGTTATTCCAACAGAAAAAAAACAACAGGTATTCAAGAGAAAAATGTGCCAATCTAATAATCATCTAATAGACAACTCGGCTGTTGTCTTGTCGTACACTTTCTTATTTTTACCAATTTATATCCACTTTAACTACAGTTATCTGCCTTTTTTTCATGCACAAGATAAACTCGCACAACTTCCCCCAGAAATGTCCACGTTTAGATGTACTCTGATCGTGTACACAAATGACGGGTACAATTTGGTCCTATTATACTCAAAGGCCCCTCTATACGTATAATTAATAGCAATGTATATAATTCTGCCTCTGTCCAATCTAGCCTCAGATAAGAGAACCCCCAGTTGATATGAATAATAGAACATATAGGTATGGCCAGTGCAGCTTCATAACAATACAGCCCAAGCCCCTTCCAGTTGGTCATGTTCACTGCCCTCCCCAAACGAACGCGTCCCTATACTACTTACACGTGCCGCATTGTTTCTCACTCAGTCCGAGTAATTCTGCCGCGCCAAACACCACGTGCATCCCAGCTCCCGGACTAGAAGCTAACTCTTTTTTTTTATTGCATTTTGGATGGACATATTATAGATGCTATGAGCCCTCTGTAAAGTATCTACGCTGTTAATAGTTAGTGTAGCTAAGCAGTATAATCTACTGTAGTTTTACAGTGTATACCACGGTATCAGTGTACATGAACATGAACAGTATAATATACTGTGAGATATTATTTAAACAGCAGAAAGGATTGCACTTTGGGTTCACTATTTGCAGTGAACAGATAAGCATATATTAAACTTTGGGACATTCTGGCTTAAATAACCAGTTGGCCACTTTGTATGTATATAGGTAGGCATACTTTTGGTGCCCCTTGTCCCGGTCTACAGGCCCGTAACTAGGGGCTGGGGGTCGTCGTTTCAAACGAACCACACCAACTCCTTGAGGGAGGAAAAGTGTTCCACCCTAGCTGACTGGAAAGAGGACATAATTGTCTACATCTCATTTTTTACGGCTTGTCAATCGGACAACCATTAAGGATTCTAGAGAGAAAACTATGAAAGATTGATTGGATACACAAAACTCACCTTCCTCTTTAAATATATAACACAAAGTTCCACCTGATATTAGAAAAGTCCAGTTCCACCATTGAAATAATTGTGTCAAGTTCCACCAGATCCACAAAAATTAACCACCCCGCGAAGAGGGCTAGTTACGGGCCTCGCCAGTATACATTCTGTAGTACAATGTATATGGTGGCGTACAACCTCTTGATTCCCGGTGTGGCTCCCACTGCCCCGGTTACGGGACCCTACTGCCTCATGTCATCACTGTTCCATGCTGCAAAACAGACGTCACGAACACACCATAACTTATTCATGTCAAGCTATTTTCTGGAGTGACGACGCTAATCCACGTTTAGGATAGGGGGATCAATTTTTATTGCACCTAATAATACACATACACTCAATGTGTATAACATGCATGTGATTTGTCAACTTTTCGTCAACAGTTTATTCTAAATTATTAACGATTTATTTTCTGACAGTGATATTCAGTTCTTGATACCAAACACGACACGTCTAAAAACACAAAATATGTGACATGTACTGGGAAAAGGGACCTTAGTGGACCCTGCACTAAGGGCGGGACTAAGGGTCTTTTTCGCAGATCTTGTCACATATATTTGGACAGTATTGACGTATAAAAGTTATGCACATTGTGTATAGACTAGGTGTGGAGTATGTCACCGTTATATTTAATAGCGTGTTCCTCATACAGGAGATGTGCTGGTTGACTGGATGTCATGTCGGCCATATTTACCCACAGACGTGTTCTTCATCAAGCTGACTGTGGTTGATGTTCATGCGTGTAGGCGTCAGCAACATTGATTCATAATTTCCCCCTGCCCCCCCCCCCCCCACTCTTACCTGCCCGTGTGGTGTAAAGATTATAATTCGGGCCAGGTGTTGGCGAGGTGTGCATGTGTGGCTGTAGAGGGTCTGTGATGTTGTGTAATACCTGTAGCATATAACGTGGTACACCGTGTATGGCGCCATCTTGTCCCCCTGGCCTTTACATGGCATGCCTGGACCCAAAACAAGATGTAGCGTTTCCAGTAAAAAAAAAGTGTTATTTTCAAAATTGAAGACTAAAATTGAAAATTAAAAAACTGAGGTCCGCCTTAGAAATTATACATTCACTTCATCATGGCGCTTAGACCCCTGTAACCCCCCCCCCCCCATCCCCACAACCTGAGGGTACAGGCCCTGGGTATAGGATGCTTATCTGTCCTCGTACCCCATCTCTGCGCATGCTCACTGCTACCCAGACCTCAGATGTGGCACTCATGATTCCTAGCATCTCTCAAGGTCATCATTATGACCTTAAAGTCACGTGAACCACGCACAGCATTGTGGGAGTCGACTGTGGAAGTCTAGCTGGTGGGTGAGCGCGGGGGTGTTGGGGGTGTGTGTGTGTGTGTGAGGGGTGTGTAGGAGGGGGTTGTAGGGGGGCAGAGTTATATGGCCGTGGGATGCATATCTGTCGCCAGGACGCAACAGAAATACTACATGCTGATTCCCAGATAAGATGCTATCTGTGTATAGTGGGGTAGGTGTGGTCTGTATCCATGTATATACCGTAGTGAGGGGTGAGAGTTGTGTGAGGTGTGGGCGGGTATCAATACTTGACCCCAATCTGCACGGGCTGGCACCTTGCTGCAGGTATCACCACATCCTCATCACTTATTGAGGCCGCTCAGATATGGAGACGTGCCGCTGATATACCGTGTCTGGGAACGCGCTGACAAGGTGGGGTGGACGAGGTCAGTAGTAAGGAGTTCCTGCTTTACTCCCTAGTAGATGGCAGTCAGATGGACACGCATGTTTGGGATTATTCAGTTGAAATTAAAATGACCAAAAGCATGTCACGGCACACTAAAGTAATTTCTATACCGATGATGTGCGAAGCTTTTTCTATGGCGCTAGGCCATAGAAATGTGTATGATACTGTGTGTCAACAGTAGAATAGGCTGAAGCTATGTAATTTGCCGGGTTGAGGAGCCAAGAGGATATGGATAACAGTCTATACGAAAACGTGCCGGACACCGGCTATAGCCGTCTTAAAGCCTACTGGACCGGCAGAAAGTCTGTGTCTGCCGGTCCCAATGACTGGCTGTGATCCTGGGCTACATGCCAGTTTTTACTGCGTGTAAATCGGACCATTATTAAGGTTTCTAGAGAGTTAACTAGAGAGTCTGCCTATTATGTGAAAAAACACACAAAAGTTGATAAACTATGATTTTTGATATAATTTAGATATACCAGCAACCTTTATTTAGCATTATTTCCTCTCTCTTTATATGTCAATTCTTGCTTATTACTACATTTCTGGATACAAACATTTCCCTGGGGTATCCGGGCCTGCAAACATATGCATATCTCTGATGGGGATAATAATCGTATTTTGCATGGTCAAAAACTTTTCGTATAGACTGGGATAAGAAAAAGATGACAAAGTGTCCAGATGTTTCTAAAATCAGGAATCGACATTCTAAGGTATAAAGATGGCAGTGTACTGTAAGTTGAGTGGCCAGGTACACACACAGAAAAGTGAGAGTCATTGTCGCTAAAACTACCCTCACTTGAGGGTCAGGCAGTTAAAACTACCCTGACCCTCAGGTGAGGGTAGTTTTAGCGACAATGACTCTCACTTTTCTGAGGGTGTTTGTGGACACAGGTATAGGTGGGAGGTGAGGGAACGCAGCAAGGCAGCCCAAGGTCACCTGTGTCAGAGGCTGTGACAGACTTAGACCTTTCACTAGCTGCCCAGTCCAAAGGTCCTGTGCTGATAATGTATATGGAGCATTAG
Organism: Harmothoe impar; assembly: GCA_947462335.1. Lineage (NCBI taxonomy): Eukaryota > Metazoa > Annelida > Polychaeta > Phyllodocida > Polynoidae > Harmothoe > Harmothoe impar. The sequence continues at coordinate 13,775,021 of OX381721.1, read as the reverse complement.
TTATTAGTACAAGTTGACGTCATCCATAATGTATCAGCTATTGTAGTGGTCAGGTTTGGCTGCAGGGGTGTGTGGATTGCCGTCTCCCGTGTAGACACACACCTTAAGGACACATGCATAATCATCTCTATTATACCCACACTGTGGATGCCGCCTGCTACATGCATACCAAGCACACTGGGAATAATGTAAGCCTCAATGTCGCCAAAACGAGGAACCTCTGACCTGACGCTCAGAAGGTGCTCATTTTGGCGACATTAACGCTGATGTTTTTCTTTGTGAAGCTGCCCACCGAGCAGGAAGATGGCATATAGTATGATATATATATAGAGACTATCAAGTAGCACGGTAACAAGAAAGGCTTAAATGAAAATGTGATGGTCACTAGTTGAACGCTCCTTTGTATAAATTCTTTTTTTTTGTCTTAATTGATCTTGGGACCAAACCTTGCTGAGGAGCCATGCCATTTTGTCACCAGTACCCCTGTTACATCTGCTTTCAATGCCTGAGATGAGAAATTCCCAAAATCTCCATAATGTTGATCCACATATCACTGTGATGCAATCTGAGAGTGTATGTTTATCTCTACAATATCATATATAACAATATATGCAATTATTGACCTACTGATGTAACATAACACACATTGTGCAGACGTTCTAGGGTCCACAAGCTCAATAACACATGTTCAGCACTCAGGATTCCATGTGGACACTAAATGCCCATGTCTGATAGAATACGACCAGGCTAGTTCTACACAAATGGACACGTGTGCCATTTTAGAATGACCTCTGTACATTTACCCCACTCCCCTCTATAGACTTTCACCCCTCCCAACCACACCCACACCCATATGTGCCTTCATTCTCCTCTGAAACGCAAGAATGACAAACCGTTCCGCTCCATGACACCGTTATCGTCGCGTGCCGTGACGTCACGGCTCTGTGACGTCACACTGAGGCAGACATGACGTATACACAATATAGCAAAGGTCATCCTATTCAGAAGACCAACACTACTCCGCCCTCCTCCCAGCCTCTCTCACATCTATCTTACCCCAAGCACCATCTGCAGTACGTCATGACGTCACAATGACGTGATTGGTGACGTAGGGTGTTGGGGTGTGCATGTGTGCGGCTTGCCGTCAAACAGAACCAATGATGACATGTTGGCAGTAGACAATGCTGGTGTCATCCTGTGTAAAAGGGCCGAGTCTGTATAGCAGGAGTTGTAGATTTAACACCAGGAAATGTTAACCACTATTCACGAGAGCTTGGTGGATACATGCTGCCCCCCAGTCCTCCAGCTCACTCTCTCTCTCTCTCTCTCTCTCTCTCTCTCTCTCTCTCTCTCTCTCTCTCTCTCTCTCTCTCTCTCTCTCACTCACTCTCTCTCTCTCTCTCTCTCTCTCTCTCTCTCTCTCTCTTGTCACCAGAGATCTACATAGAGCTCATGTACGTCTCTGTTGTCACATAGTGACCACTTAGTAAGGAACAGGTGTCTATGTGTGCGTGTGTGTGTTGAGGGGGGGGGGGGGGGTGGTCAGCAAGAGGGCTAGCAGCTATTAGGTGAAGTTGAAAATAGAGAAATGGCTCAGACACAAATTCAAAAGTCAGAGGGCGGAGGTTGTACATCCGATGGCAATCCAAGTGAGGATTCCCTCCATCCTGCGCCGTCTCCATGCCGCTAGTACGTACCTGACCTTCCCACGCCGTCACCCCCTCCCCCCCCCCCCCCGTGCGGCAGGTAGCCGCAGGTAGCCGTCGGCGAACCTCATGGTGGCCGTTACATGAATATGCAGACCTTGCTGTGCTCCTCCTCCCCAGGTCGTCCCAAGGTCGTCTCAAGGTCGTCCCCAGCTCGTCCCCAGCTCATCCCTGTACTCCTTCCCAGGTCGTCCCCAGGTCGTCCCCAGGTCGTCCCCAGGTCGTCCCCAGGTCATCCCCAGGTCATCCCAGGTCATCCCCATGTCGTCCCTGTCCTGCTCCCCATGTCGTCCCTGTCCTGCTCTCCATGTCCTCCCTGTCCTGCTCTCCATGTCCTCCCTGTCCTGCTCCCCATGTCGTCCCTGTCCTGCTCCCCATGTCGTCCCTGTCCTGCTCTCCATGTCCTCCCTGTCCTGCTCTCCATGTCGTCCCTGTCCTGCTCCCCAGGTCGTCCCTGTCCTGCTCCCCATGTTGTCCCTGTCCTGCCCCCCTTGTCGTCCCTGTCCTGTCTCCCATGTCGTCCCCGTCCTCCTCCCGCCCTGGTACCCCGCGTCCACACCTGTCCCGCGGCCCGCCAGCCGCCGCCTGCTCCTGGAGGATGGGGCCCGTCTACGCCTCACCCAGGTGTTGACAAACTAACGTTAGTCATGGCACAAACTGTTGCCGCTTTCATGACAAAGTCGGAAGCAATTCTAAGTTGGGTTCCTTGGCCTCGAACCTGGGTTCACCTTCTACGGTGTGAGCTACATGGATGTATCTATAGACCCATTCATCAAGGAAGGGTAACTTTTTCGTGATAAAGTTGTGTCTACTTTGGATTTAGCAGGATCTTCATAAAATTGTCTGCTATACATTATATAATTGTACACATCTCATAGCAGCATATTCACAAGAGAATTATCTTTCAAATAGCTTATTACGTACATGTAGGCCTATACATGTATTGGAAAGCAGGAGTTTGAGGATACATTTACGTCTTTCTTGGTGCATTGCTCTATAGGCTTGTGAATGTAAGTTATGGGCCAGCATGTACCAAAGATTACAAAGATGTCTGCTTCTTACACTTCTCCCACCTCCTACCGGGTACTGCTCGACACCACCTATCGCCTTCTACTGCCCAATGACCGACCTGTGCCTCCTACTTCCCAATGGCCACCTCGCGCATAGGTTCTACTGCCTTATGGCCACCTAGCGCTTAGGTTCTACTGCCCAATGTCTACCTATTGCCTTGTTCTGCCCAATTGCCACCTCTTGCCTTGTTCTGCCCAATTGCCACGTCCCGCCTCCTACTGCCCAATGGCCATCTCGAGCCTTCTACTCCCCGGTGGCCACCTATAGTGCCTTCTCCTGCCCAATGTCCACCTCGCGCCTTCTCCTGCCCAATGTCCACCTCGTGCCTTCTCCTGCCCAATGGCCAGCTCGCGCCTTCTCCTGCCCAATGGCCACCTCGCACCTCTTACTGCCCAATGACCACCTATAGTGCTGCCCAATTAATGGCCATCTCCTGCCCAATGGCCACCTATAGTATCTTCTCCTGCCCTGATGGTGTGCCAGCTATTCGAAGTTAACCAGCATATAGGCCTGCATTTAGTTGGGCCCATCCTATACTGCCTGCTGCCCGTACCCATACGTCCCCCGCCCGGCTCCCGCGGCCTCCCTCCCGGCTCGTTGCTGCACGCTCATCACATGCAACTTTGATACAGGTTGGCCTCAGGGCACCCCCCCCCCCCCCCCCAATCCCCTGCAGGTCCCCGGCCTCCCAGGTGTTAACGATATAGGTGAGAACAGGTGTTTACAAACTCTACTCTACTCCTGCTAGACTTAAACTTTAACGTATAAATTATCATTTAAAATTCACGTATATAGTTCTCTCTCTGACACAGATAATTGCTTATGACTAGTTGTGGACACCTTGCCTGGGTTCATGTACATGACAATCTGTATAGGACTGAGTTGTCTACCTCTACGTTATACTAGGTTTTACATTAACATGTGCATTTGATTGATTGCTTGATTGACTGATTGAATATCAATTGCATTAACTCACCTCGTGGCCTTATAATATGCAAATTGGGTTGACCAGACCCTCTTGCAGCATACATTTAAATGTGAAATCATGAATTCGTAAGGTGTAACATGTGGAAAGCATATACAACAATGTCTTGTGTTATTGTCTAACACTGATGACCTTCAAGACTTCAACCCACTCTTGCAGGTAGGGGGAGAAGGGGGTTCTCTGCTATAGACCTATTGTTTCCTGAACAGAGGGCAAGATGTAAACTTGTAGTTTGTGTTACACAGTATCACATGATGTTACATCGTTCGCGGGTGAGGTATCTGTGCGTTGCAAAGAGTTCGGTGATATATATATATATAACCAAATGCCCCGAAATGAAAAAAACACACACAAAAAAAACATAAGATAGAGTTATTGAATCAAAAAAAGTATTGAAGTGTTGGAAGTTTATTGGGCACATCACCTCAATTAGGAGTGTTTCAATGAACAAATCATGAGGCGATGCAGAGCTGATATATCATAAATATAGGTTAAGTAATAATTTTTAAGAATAAAAACAAAAGAAGGACAGCCTACATATGAATGTGGAGACTCCTCTGTGAAGGTCACGAGGTGTTGATGACCTCTCCCGTGACCTCTTGATCTTTGAGTGACTAGGACTAGACCCTGACATGACCATGTAGTCACCATGACCTTGACGTATCCAGCAGTTACATCTTAAATCACCTGTTTGTTTGTGACGTCATGGGTTATGCATGTCACGTCACTGATTAACCTCAAAACCATTGACTATGGTAACTTCCGGTTTGTGTCACAAATCATATTCTTGGGCTGCTTATTTGCCTCCCCAGGGATGGACCTAGGAATTTAGAACTGGGCGGGACGGTCCACTAAACACTAAAAGGGGGATCCCTAAACGCTAAACACTAAAAGGATCACCCCACTAAACGGCTTTCTGTCTGTCAATGTCTGTCTATTTATCCACATATGTGTATAGCTGTTTGTCTCATTGGAATAGTGATTTTGACCTCATTAAATCATATGCCACTATTTTGTACTAGTAGACGTATCATTCCCCATTCTTATAATGACCCCCCATCTCTTACCCCCTGTAGTCTACTGACACTTGTCCATGTGGAGGACTCCTCCTGTACCTGTCCCCCAGCAGGTAGTGGCCGTGCCGTCCTCCTGCAGGTAGCGGGGACTGGAGGAGGGAAGCGGGAGGTGTTGAATATGGACGTGTGTCCGCGGGGCACGGAGGCTGTCAGGTGAGGGCCCTGTCCGTGTCAGAACGTGGGTCGTGGGAAACTAGCCCCTGTAGACCTCCAGCCACACCGGCAGCTACTGTAAGGGCCGCATAGTGATTCAATGCGGGCTGTATTCAAGCATCATGCATCATGGGGTTGGTACACCCCCGTAGGGCCCCCTGGCGAGTTTATGGGACAGCCAGTGCTGCATTCATTCAAGCATCATGCCGACTATACTGGATTGATACACTCCGTTTACCTCGTCCAGACTGTATTCATGTATCATGACAACAATCAATATGCGACCCTAAAAGGGTTAAGATGCAGTATGTAAATGTAGCATTCCCAAACTGAGAGGTAAATATTATGAAGCTGTGCAGCTATGGAAAACACTTTTAATATTCGATGATAGAGACGATGCAGTAGGTCGGGTAGAATGTGCACTTTGAAAACAAACGTCTGGGTTCACATATAGGAGATGGTGGATGGTGCATGGTGCCCAAGCCTATTTAGACACTCATGCAACAGCACAGGATGGTCTGTCAGAACAACTGACGCAATCGTAGGCAATTTTTGACGTGACGAAACCTGTCTGACACCCACTAGTAAAAAGTGTTTCATAAGAGTTTGTGTTGAAATCTATAGAAAAAAAAGTAAAGTACCACATATTGCTAGTTACAAATGCTCTTATCAATTGCAAATATTGCAATCCACATCTATTGACGAAAATCTCATTATGACGACTGACGAATCTGTTTTGAAAGACCCTCCATGGGGGTGAGGGTTTTCCATCCCTTTATTACATACATGTATCCAATATAAAAGCCAACTTGAAGTAGCTGTGGCAAGATTATGATGTTGATGCCTGTATAGAAGGCAAGGTGCGCTGTCTGAGACAGTGCTATCGTTCTGATGTCGCACAGAAGGCAGGGTGCACTGTCTGGGACAGCAGCTATCCTCCTGATGTCGCACAGAAGGCAGGATGCACTGTCTGGGGCAGCGGCCATCGTCCTGATGTCGCACAGAAGGCATGATGCGATGTCTGATGCAGCAGCCATCGTTGCTATCTGGGGCAGCGGTTATCCTCCTGATGTCGCACAGAAGGCAGGGTGCGCTGTCTGATGCAGCAGCCATCGTTGCTATCTGGGGCAGCGGTTATCCTCCTGATGTCGCACAGAAAGCAGGGTGCGCTGTCTGAGACAGCAGCCATCATCCTAATGTCGCACAGAAGGCAGGGTGCGCTGTCTGGGACAGCGGCCATCGTCCTGATGTCGCACAGATGGCATGATGCGATGTCTGGTGCAGCAGCCATCGTTGCTATCTGGGGCAGCGGTTATCCTCCTGATGTCGCACAGAAGGCAGGATGCGCTGTCTGGGGCAGCGGTTATCCTCCTGATGTCGCACAGAAGGCAGGGTGCGCTGTCTGGGGTAGCAGCCATCATCTTAATCTTCATACAGATGTCAACGTTCAACGCTTGTGACAGATCTCATGATGTTAATTCTGGTAGAAAGGTAAGGTTGGGAGATCATGTCTACAGCTATAGAAAGGTAATGTAATTAGCCATGTTAACCACACAGGTAGTATTGTACAGCTTCCACGAAGTCCTGTAGTGACGTGATGTAGGAAGCTTGTGTCAGTGGGAACCCAGCCAGGGTTAGGCACGTCGCCACATGGTGGACTGTTCTACATGCTCCAGATCTACGTTACTCTTTTAAACGAGTTGGGGTGAGGCGGTTAGTACATGTATAGATTGTGGGGGGATGGGGTGAGGGGGGAGGCAACAGAAAGTGATCCCTCAAAGGAGGAAGACTGCATGTTAATTACATGTACAATATTATATTTGGGGCAGGGGCGGAGGTCATTACATTTGTACTTGATGTTTCTTCGCCATCCTCCAGCAAAAACACCTACCACTGCCATAGTATTTTAATTATGACCACTTCCTCACATGAGTGTGGACTCTTTAACTCTTTAATAATGGGCGTATTGTGCTATAATGCAATATGCCTTTTAATCATCATGATGCATGAATGCCTCATGATGCTTGAAGGTGCTTGATGGTTCCTGATGGTGCCTGGTTGCCTGATGGTTCCTGGTTGCCTGATGGTTCCTGATGGTGCCTGGTTGCCTGATGGTTCCTGATTGCCTGATGCTTCTTGATTGCCTGATAGTGCAGGATTGTCTGACAGTGCCCGATGCCTGATGGTACCTGACGGTGCCTGATTGCCTGACGGTGCCTGATTGCCTGATGGTACCTGATGGTGCCTAACGGTGCCGGATTATCTGATGGTCCCTGATTGCCTGATGGTACCTAACGGTGCCTGATTGCCTGATGGTACCTGATTGCCTGATGGTGCCTGATGGTGCCTGATGGTGCCTGATGGTGCCTGATGGTGCCTGACGGTGCCGGATTATCTGATGGTGCCTGATTGCCCGATTGCCTGATGGTGCCTGATGGGGGTGATGCGGGAGTAATGCAATGACAGGCCATTTCCTGTGGCAGACCTTCTCCAGGCGTGCACCGTGCATCTAGGACCTAGTGTGGATAACACCTTGCTTAGACGTAGCCTTTTGAGGAGGGGATATCAACTTTCAAAATGGATATGATACTTGATGATATTTTTTGTGCTCCTTTCACATTGAAATGAACTATTTGAAGTGTGTTGCAGACTTGTCCCAAAAGGGCGTTCCCAGTCTTTGCGAAAACTTTTTCATCCCACAGGACATTCGGTCCTGCAAATTTTCAATATTGAAGGACCGGCTACATTTTTAGAGGACCGGATAGCCACATATATCTGATGATTTCTGCATTTTAAGTATAAAAGAGTTTTATCCATTAAAAATACATTATATTTGTAATCATTTATGGCCAAATCAGGATAGATATATAGTTTTACACAGTATATTGACATACATGTTTCAGCTTTAGAAGCCCATATGAATTCTTCTCGTTCAGAAAAGCCCAACATGTGACTGGACATTTGGTCCTGCTACACTTGTCAATCTGCTGGACCGGTGGCATTTTAGAAGGACATTGCCACTGTCCTGCATGTTTTCGCAAAGACTGCGTTCCTTTATGCTGACTATTTGAGATGACATATCTGGGAGTTGTATATGATATTCCTTCAAGGGAGATTCAAGTGTTTTATACAATAAAATTGCTGATATAAAGTTAGATATCAGCCAGTAAATGGGAGCTAGTTCAGCAGACATCTACATGAGGCTTCCATGCAGGAGGTACATCCTGCAGGTATTCCAGGTATGGTGCTTTCATGTAACCCCCTCTACCACAGACTCTGTCAGCATGCCAGAACCCCACCTGACAGTGTGACAGTGCCAGCTGTCAGTGCTGCTGTCACTGTCTGTCAGGAGCTGTGTGTGACTTATGTAGGTTACTGCTGTCACTCAGCCTCCACTCTCCCCGCACAGTGTGCCTGCACTCCCCAGCACAGTGCTAGGAGAGTGTGGTGCCTGACCCTGTGTGTAGAGTAATGGCGGCCCCCATTAGAGCAGGCACCCATGCGGTGTATATACAGACACACCTCTAAGCACTGCCTGTCCAACCCACCTCTCACACCTGCCGTCCTACCAACATGGGGAATTTGGGAAGGACTATCTAAATATGTATATCTACTCCAAACTACACGGCCTGACTCTGGGACAACCAATGGTTCCCACCCTGAAAACACCAGGACATTATAGACCTAGCTAATGTACCTGACAGATTATCCATTGGAAAAGATGATTCTTGATTACATAGATTCATGTGATCCTTCATATATATGCTCTGAGTGATATATCTAAGATCTAATCAACTGTATATATATGTGTAGGAATACTTTAATACATATAGTAGATTCTATGAGCAGAGTTCCATAGCCCTCTAGTTTCTTTGTTAGAGGTTCTGGCTTCCCTCATTTCTATAGAAAGGACATCCAACTTTCTGTACGACCCGTGGAGGAGCTGGTAGAGTATTGAGTAACCAGGCCCCAGGTCAGAAAGGTTTCTACATCTATTGACATGTTAGTCTGTTTAACAGACACTTCCCTAGTGCTTTAAAAACATGGCCAGTGCTTATTACATCAGTCCATAGTGAATTGTTCAATGTCGCTGTACGCCCGGCGCTTATTCAATACAAGAGCTTATTTTAAGATCTGGCCTTTAAATGAGACATTACAGTATATACAATGGTATGTACCAGTGTACATGTATACACCATTTTGGTTCAAGGACACTACTGTTGCATAAAATTATAGTTAAACGTTTTCAATGGATAAAAGTAAAAATAAGACACTATGTGGGTTGCACTCCATGATCCCTGCAGTGCAGTGCTTGACTCCTCTTCCCAAGTGCAGCGTTCTGCATTTAGAGGCTCCCAATACAAATGCACCATGCCATGGGGCAGGGGCTGAGGTAATAACGGACCCAGGTCACCCCCAACTGTCCACAAGTGCCAAATAAACCACCATAAATCTTACTTAAAGTGGGACATTACAGACACAGCCTCCTAGAACCTACATCCCGCATGCACCGTTACCCTCTTCTTAGGAAGCATGATGTCTCAAGGTGTCATAATGCATGTCTTGTCATGATGCACTAGCACTGGGCAATAATTCGCCTACACTGCATTGGTGCATCACAATGACCCTCACGTCGACCTTTCATGTAGAGGCGGCATGCTGCATGAACGCGGTCCCGGCGAGTTACTCACCAGTGACGTGTTCATGCATCATGAGGACAAAGGACATTGAAGCACGGTTCTGGCACTAAATGGTTAAACAAGACCCAGTCGGGGTGAATCCGTCTCACGCTCCCTGAGTAGGCTAATTGGTGTAACTTGGACCTTCTCCCAACATGTCAAGTGAACATAGTGTTGGGGAAGTAGGGACTGTACCTAGGCTATCAAGTCTACATGCTGGCCCTTGGTACATGTGCCCCCCCCCCAACACACACACATCAAGTAGGGATTGTACCAGTCCCCCTACACACACCAAGTAGGGACTGTACCACTGTGCCTTTACATGGGTCCTCAAAATATTGACCGTGTCACCGTGTCGAATTTTAGCAAAGGGACCGTGTCATTGTGTCGAATTTAAGGTATATAAGAACTTAGAGAAAAAAAAACCTATGGGTCGATTTTTATCCCTAATTTTCCTATGTCCGTCGATTTTTAAAATGGCCTAAAAGGGCCGTGTCACCGTGTCGCCCGTGTCGATTTTTACCCATGTAGAGGCACACCACTCCCCCTACACGCACCAAGTAGGGGCTGTACCACTCCCCCATCACACACCAAGTATGGACTAAATTTATATATAAATTTTAATTCAAAAATATAGATGTTTTACAATATAGACGTACGGAAATGAACAAGAATTCAGAACTTAGGAAAATGTATGAAGGTTTTACAATAAATGTACATATATAAAAATCAATCATAGATTATGAATCACAGGAAGATTAAGTCAAGGCACGGCCTGGTTCCAGGACCACTTTAACATTATAGACATTAGGTGGTTGCTCCACATGCAGTGTTCCCGTGTACATAGTGCATTATGACTGTACGACATGTGTACAAGTGTACATTAGTGCCAGTGTGTAGAACAGTCAGAGTGTCTCCTACAGCGGCACTCCACCCTCAAACACACACCATCTTCGTCACCAGAAACGCAGAGGATGCCTGCTTTTACATCCTGGAAAATCCTCGATTACTGAGAAATTGTTTTGTGTGTTTCTTGTTAAATAGAGTGCACGAAAATCAGCCAAAGGGGGGATATTCATATATATATATATATATATATATATATATATATATATATATATATATATATATATATATATATATATATATATATATATATATAATATAAATACATTTATATTTAAAACAAAGTATATATAGGTTGTGGAAATGGAAAAGGGGTCCCATTATGTTCGTACAAATTCATAACAGATTCTATCAATATTATAAGAAAATAGACTCTCAGCCTTTCACAGAATTTTTTTATTGCCAAATATCAGCATTTTTAAAGAACATGGGTACAGTGTGTTTGAAAAATTATAACGAGTATGGTGTTCACTTGGCCTATGGAGTGCGGGTGGAGGGCGGAGATTGCATGTAAGCACGGAGCCTGTCCCACCCAGCACTAGCTTCAAGCAGCCACATGCAAAGTGTCCGTTCTGCATTTTTGCGGCGTGGCTGTGAAGCACTCGGACACCGCAGCTGTCAGGGGGAAGCCTTCACGTCCTGAAATGTGTGTCTAGCATGAGATGACTCCAGCGGACATGTGTGTTCTATACTGGTGTTATAGGACCTTGTCACATGGGGGGTAGACTTACATATAGATGACTCCAGCAGGCATGTGTGTTCTATACTGGTGTTATGGGGCCTTGTCACATGGGGGGTAGACTTACATATAGATGACTCCAGCAGGCATGTGTGTTCTATACTGGTGTTATGGGGCCTTGTCACATGGGAGGTAGACTTACATAATATAGTTGACTCCAGCGGACATGTGTGTTCTATACTGGTGTTATGGGGCCTTGTCACATGGGAGGTAGACTTACATAATATAGATGACTCCAGCGGACATGTGTGTTCTTTACTGGTGTTATAGGGCCTTGTCACATTGGGGGTAGACTTACATATAGATGACTCCAGCAGACATGTGTGTTCTATACTGGTGTTATAGGACCTTGTCACATTGGGGGCAGACCTACATATAGATGACTCCAGCAGACATGTGTGTTCTATACTGGTGTTATAGGACCTTGTCACATTGGGGGTAGACTTACATATAGATGAGTCCAGCGGACATGTGTGTTCTATACTGGTGTTATGGGACTTTGTCACATGGGAGACTTACATAATAATATAACTAGATGTACATGAAGTAGATGTGCATAACACACAGGGATAGTACTGTCAACTCCCTCTTAACGGCCACCCCTCTAATGGAGCCAACCCCTCTAATGCAGACACTTTTCATTGTCTCACATAGTACACAACTGTGTGCCTCTACATGGGTGCCCCACTTTTTGGCCATGTCGCCGTGTCGATTTTTAGCAAAACGGCCGTGTCGCCGTGTCGATTTTTATCCATATAGAATATATTAGGGCCTAATAAAAATGTCTGTGTCCGTCGATTTTTAAAACCCCCGTGTCGCACGTGTCGGATTTTAAAACCCCCGTGTCGCCGTGTCGCACGTGTCGGATTTTACCCATATAGAGGCACAACTGTGTGTAGAAAATAACTCCCCCTTATGCAGCCACACCACTTTTTCACAGTGCCAAAGTTATTTTACAGGGAGTTGACAGTATCACATTACCCGTTTACTATATACACACTCCACCCTAGTTTATAGAACAATGGTAGAGAGATAGACACACTTGGGCTATCCATGTTATGATAGTTCTACATCACTTATCTAGGGTAGGATCAGGCTGGAATCCCAAGTATGACTTGTTTCAGGATAACAAGTATAGACAGGGCTATTATGGGCTGTATTCCTGTCAGAACGAGCCACAATCAAAGCTATAAGCTCTTGGCACGGTGCAGGGGAGGATCATTCTCATTATACAAATCCACAATTCGTGTTTGATGGCGGGATCCTCTCCCATTTATCTAAATTCTACGACCTAGTTCTATAGCACTTGTAAAATCATAACAATTCTTTCCAGAAATCAAAATAAAGCTTCCTGTTGACTCTGGTATACATTGAACTCCCCAGGTAGCACACTGCTGTTCTGCTGCTGTGGGTTCGACTTGTCAGAAGAGATGAAAGGGCACTACCCAGTGAATAAAAAACCATTATACATCATTATATAAAGTTTCTTTATAGCTCCTTATTGTGGCGAAATGTTGAATAAAGTTAAAAACGTTATTTTGACGTAAAATAATGTATTTCTTGTTAGCTAATTGAGAAACACTTTATGTCAAAAACGTAAAAGTGACAGCCAACCTCTTCAATGACCAAGTGGATTCAAATTGAGATGCAATTTATAACATCTACAGCGCAGTGATGGCAATCTTGTTAATATTCGGCCTAAATGACTACCCAGTGTAGTCGCCAGCACAATTAGACTCTCTACTTGAATTAGAGAATGTCACACGTGATATCAGACCTATTATATAAACGTGTGGTGATTAACTAAATATGTGCAGCATTTGCATAGAATGTGACCATGGCCCCAGATATTCCTTATATATAAATTATCAACAAAAACTAAAATCCCCGAGGCTATACACACAAATAGCATTACACATACGATGAGTGTCCATGGTAGTGACTACCTGACGTATTAGAGTGGCGGTCAGTAGTGTGGTAGTGGAGGGAGCTGTGGGCCTGATCCCCCCGGGCGCTAAGGTCAGTGAAGGTATGCTCAGAGCAGGCCCCACCACCTGTTACCACGCCCCCCCCCCCCCCCGCCGCACCTATAGACACCCACACCTGGAGGTGCCCCTGTGGGTTGTCTGCCTATGTCCCTCTACTGACCACTGACAGGCTGAGTACCAGTAGTACCCCCTAGTAGCAGCTACCCACAGGATGATGCCAAGTTAAGAAAAAAAAAGGTGTGTATCAGGTTACCCGATCCTACCTTGCACAACAGGGCCCACCCTAGAAAAGTTTATCCAATTTTGAGAAAGTATTTACATTTAAAGTAATTTGGAGTTATTTCAGAGTCGATTTGATAGTTAATGAGTCTATGCTGTTGTCAGCTAGTCAGCGCTGAAGTTTGCTGGTGAATTTCTGGGTACTTTTCATGCCAAAGTAAAAACGTTGTTTTTTTTAATCAAAAAGATCCGACCTAACCTACCTAGATTTTCAGACTATGTAACCTGAAACACACCTTTTTTTTTGGCCTGACAGGCCTGCCTCCACCCCGTCCCCGACAGAATGACATACTAACATGGTTTCTCTGAGGCTCTGCTCGTTTACACATGTATAGCAACATCTCTGAAAACTGTTGAAATGTGCCCAGTCACATATCGCCAGATCAGGAAGCTAATTCATAAAATGAAAGAAGTACTCAAAAATTGTAATTCACACAAAAAAAAGAGGCTGAAGGAGCAACCGACAACATGGTCTTCAATTATTTCCAATTTTCTATTGCAATTCACAATGTTTTGGAGAATCATTCTTCACATCACTCTAATGGGGGTAGAACAAGAAAATTATCCAACATAATACTACGATCAGAATGGACCTTATATCAGAGCATTCATTGTGTGCCCATTTGAACATGCTCAGAATGCTGAGTAGTATTCTGTTTGTAGCTGCACAATGCAGAGCCTCCCTCTGCATTGCTGAAAAGCTCCTCATATACCATAAGGCCCAGCCTTGTCTGTGATGGGGCTGCTTACACTAGGTTGTCTGAGTTTCTTGGGGTTGAAGCCGGGGTCCGAAGGCGGTTACTAAGATTTTGCAAAAAAAACATTGGTAATATCTTTAAAAGTGCGCACAGTAATATATATGGAGAGACATGGACCATGAGCACAACAGAGGACAACAGACAGTCATCTTGGGCCTACTCACCCCATGCCGTACATGCAGGTCACAACCATTGAGGTCCTTTCATTACCGCGACATTACCAACTGTCAATATTGTCACTCACTAAAGGTTAAACACATACGGCCTTGACCTGACACTGACCTTGATCTCAGAGCGGTGTGACCTTGACCCACGGTGACCTTGACCTTAGGCTGGTGTGACCTTGTCCTGCGCTGACCTTGGCCTCAGACTGCCCACCATGGTGTGAGGTGGGTGTTGTGTGTAGCGGTCAGTCAAGGTGAGCCGTGTCAGGTGAGGGTAGCAGGCAGGACGGCAGGTGTCAGGGGGTGGGGTCATGTGGTATTAAGGTGGGAGGCTTGACGTGCAGTGTACTTGGGGTATGGTCACTGCCTGCTCCACAGCAGTGCTGTCCAGTCTGCCACCTATCAGTCTCAGGCGCCGACTCTATACAAATTAAAAAAAATAGTAGAGTCCGGGCAAACTCATATGAAAAACTTGTTTCACTAACTTACCCCCTCAGGAGTTGACCAATCAAATTCTGTACGCCAATTCCTGTGCACATCCTGACAGGAAGTAACAATCTAATTATAGCAGTTGCACCAGTCCCATTTGCTGCCCTTGTGACGGAAAAGGGTACCGGTTAAGCGAGCCTGGGCTTTAGACTAGTAGCCATAGCAGCTGCACTCCAAAAACATATCGGTGTGCACAACACTGACATTCCCCGGGATCGTGCGCTAGTTGTGGCTTGCTCATCAACTAGACAGGTACTAATGAAAAGGGTCATTCTATTCATTTTAATTGTATGCAAATAATTTTCAAATCAATATTCAATATTGATTGACTGATGAGCAACGTCTTCAGAATGCATTGACTAGCAGGGTGATCAGCAATAAGCCTCTGTTACAATGGACACAACACACCGCAGTGGCTCATTTAAGTGCTTGTAATAGAGATTCCAATACCGTTGTACCCCCAGCACTTATACAAGACAGACGCTTATTCAAGATACGGTTTTTACAACACCCCTATACTCCGGCGCGTATTCAAGACCGGGGCTTCTATGAATACCTAGCGCTTAACGGAGCCATTACTGTATGACACTATAGTATTTAAGGAACCATCTGTAATTTTTTTTAGGAGGCCTGAATCTGTATTGAATTTGGGGGGAATAGGGACTTTCACCTTTAAAGCCCCAGCGCCCCTATATATAGGGCTGAGTACCTGTCTCGGCCCCACTGCGACTGCCGCTGGAGGGGTAGCGAGATCTGCGCCTTTAAGGTGATCAGCACCCTGAGTCAGCGGCTGAGGGGTGGTCAGGTGAGGTGAGTGGCGGTCAGGTGAGGACGGAGGGTGGTCAGTCCCTGGTCACCTCAGGTGAGACTGAGATGGGGGGGGGGGGGGGGTGTTGATAGGGGTGTTGATAGGTGATGATTGTGGTAGGGATGCGTGACCACCCTCCCCTCCCTCCCCTCACCCCTGTGGTCATTTGGTCACCACTCAGGGAAGCAATTTGTATCACATAATTACCCGCCCTACCCCAGCCCCCTGGGGTCTTTGTTTATTGTCACGTGACTGAAACTGATACTTTCACACAATATAGTAGTCAGGTATTCAGTCTGTGAAATCAAACTTGTAGTCTCGAAGCTATGACTCATGCTTTAAGTGTCACATTAGTATATCTTTAAACACAATGTCATCCTGTGTGGGGAGAGAGAGAGAGAGAGAGAGAGAGAGAGAGAGAGAGAGAGAGAGAGAGGGAGAGAAAGAGAGAGAGAGAGAGAGAGAGAGAGAGAGGGAGAAAGAGAGAGCGAGAGAGAGAGAGAGAGAGACAGAGACAGACAGACAGACAGACAGACAGACAGACAGACAGACAGACAGACAGAGACAGCGAGAGGGAGAGACACAGAGACAGAGAGAGGGAGAGACACACAAAGACAGGCGGCGTAGAGTGGTGGAGGAGGGGTGGCTTTACGTATACGTACGTTTACGTATACGTATCTCGAGCGTTACCCAGTGAACAAAAAGACGTTTTCTGACGTTTTTAAACATCATTTGAAAGTTGATAAACGTTGGTAATGAACGTTTTCTAGCGCTAAAACGTTGACTCATTCTAACATTTTCTGACGTTCATCATGAACGTTTTTTTCTAATATTTCTTAAAGTTTTTTGCTGACATTTTATGACCAGTATTTTAAATTGCCCCGGGCCCAAAATTATACATCCAACATGTAGACTCTATACAAATGTACATTGTCTAAGGTTCCATGTGGGATAAGCCCAATTCTAAAATGTTTGGGCTGAATTGGTTCCATTCCCACTTCAGTTCCTATCCTAGTACCATCTCCTATCATCAGATCTTAAATCATCCTATGATTGGGGAATATATAATGCCTTTAAGGCACCTCACTTTTCAAACTATGAGCAAATGTCACTCTCAGATTGATACAAACCAACACTGACAGTCACTGGGATATATATATTTCCTATCACCAACCGATGGGTGTCTTTATCATTACAACTACTTCACAGAATATATCATACATATATCATACAATTTCTCCCAAACGTCACTTTGTATTGGAATATTGATGGTATATTCTATGAAGTAATTGGGAATTCTTAGTATATTCACACCTTCAGACACCCTTTGAGTACAGAAGCTACAGCAAAACTCTGGCCATGAACTTGGATGCCACCTAGTGTGAAAAAACGTTCAAACGTTATAAAACGTAATTATAACGTTTTTTTCACAAATAAACTTAAACACTAATTATCATCTTCTGCAAGCACCCATAACCATTTGGTAGACAAACTGAGATAACACTGCATGTTGGTTCAATATGAAGATAAAGAAAATAAATGAAAATGCTATTATTGTCTGGGTTAGGTCTAGATATATATAGAAGGTTCTCTCTCTATCTTAGTGGCTGCAGCCCCAAACAGATATGTATGGATAATGATTGGGTAATCCATATATCAATGTACATTCTTATCATATTGAAACAGATATATGTATAGGTATTCCATTTAGATCTACATATTTGAATTTTGAATCCTATTAAAGTAACAGTCGCCATTTCAATTTTTCTATGGGGATTCACACTGTTTTATGATTAGGCTTAGTTTGTGAGACATATAAGCAAATATAAGGTTTGGTATCAAGGAATATACAAAATATGACATATAGAGCACCATTTGGCAACATATTATGTAATATAAATATGTATATGCTGAGCAGACAACAGAACTATAAAGTTCCTTGGGCGATAATGGGGAGCCACATGGTCACAGAATAAAAGGAAAATGTTAAAAAACGTTAGATAAATGTTTTCTGATGTAAGTAAAAGTAAAAAATGAATATTTGTTTAAAAATCTGTATGAACGTTCTTGAACATTTATTTAATATCTTTTCTATGTTAGAAAATGTGAAAAAATAAACATTCAAATCCCAACCTTGTTGAAACATTGATAAACATATAAAAACGTTTAATTAATGTTAGAAAACGTTAGAAACAAATGTTCGTTTTTTAGCTTTTACCAAACGTTTCAAACTTTTTTTGAATGTTTGTTGTTCACTGGGTAACCATCAAACATATACATGTATAAATAATCCACACCCCCACGACAGCCACCCATTATGTCTCAACACTATCACAACATTATCTATAAACCACATCTCCTACCCACACACACATTATTAGCCTGCACATTATTATATTTTTAATCCGCTCCCTATAGAAGTGAGCCAATGCGTTTCAGCGTTCTTGGCACTGTCTGTGGTCATTAGTGGCACCAAGCCGCAGGCTACAGGTATCAAAGATGCACGCGTCCTCCAGTGCTGTACTACTGCAGTGTATGTAATAGATAGACTATGGTTATGTGAGGCTAACTCACATTTGAGTTAGCCTCACATAACCATTGTCTATCTGTTTTAAACCACAGCTGTAAGGTTATGTGAGTCTACACAGAAATAACCAAGGTGTGAATTCCTTTGTCTTAGCCCTCCGCTGTGGTTTAAGATGTATCAGAACAGGACAATGCAGCTGGAGGGAGGTTCTGATGTATTGGTATATGTACCTCCTGGGTTGAACATATGGGATGAGCGGATGTTATGATCGTCATGGTAAGAGTAAAATAATGACCACACACACAGAAAAGTGAGAGTCATTGTCCCTAAAACTACCCTCACTCAGGCCCTGCCTGACTCTCAGGTGAGGGTAGTTTTAGCGACAATGACTCTCGCTTTTCTGAGGTTGCAAGTGGCCTCATATGTATTGAGAAAGTCCTGAATGCATCCCATAGGATCCCATCATAGGTAAACCTACTTTTGTGGATGGGTGAACTGATGTGATTAAGCTCTAGAGTGTCAAAGGTGTTT
The DNA here is from genome assembly GCA_947462335.1 of Harmothoe impar. Taxonomy (NCBI): domain Eukaryota; kingdom Metazoa; phylum Annelida; class Polychaeta; order Phyllodocida; family Polynoidae; genus Harmothoe; species Harmothoe impar. The sequence goes on along the minus strand of OX381721.1, from coordinate 13,756,162 downwards.
CCATACAATTATACTGAACAAAGTATGATTATGCACTTCACATTTGAGTAAAAAGACTCATGATGTATGCATGTAACTAGATATCATCTAAAACAGTTTAATTTCAAACTTCCTGAGAGTCAACCTTAGCCAAACCATCAGCCCCCTTAGGCATGTGCCAATGTTTTGTAAACTTGGTTTCTGGTATGTTTGTTCGGGACCATCTTTTTCCTGCATCAATTATAGAGGGATGCCATGCGTGAAGTCCCTCCGGATTACGGCGGGTAGGTGTAGAGATGAAGTCATGCATAATTGTAGACTGTGGGATTAGGACGCATTGTGGAGGTTCAGGCGGTGTATGGGTGATCAGTCACTGTCTGTGGGGCTAACCCTCTACATGCAGCATACTGCTGTAATGCACCATGACTTGATGCATTCATGGAGCACTGGCCAGTAATGTGGCTATGATGCATGAATGCATCAGGCTGAACATTTGGGGTTGATACACTTCCAACACTATGGTATATAGTTCTCCTTGAGTGTAGATAGATAGATAGATTTCATTGGCAGAATCGTTCTGAACCATGAATGAGGTGACCTCTATTTTTCTTGATGTGATAGTTCTTAGAGTTGTATTGACGTTTAAAGAAGTAATTGGAAGTTGAGACAGTACAATTAGATTTCCAAGATAACCTCTTTCTGAAGCTGTCTCTCAGTGACTTGGCATTTTACACCAGTCACCAAACAACAATAACAGGTGGCTCTGGGACTGTTCTTGCAGAATGGGTTCTGTGTTCTATGCAAGTGGCTTGTATTCATCATAAGCGTGTCCGAAGTCAAACAATTACCAATGGCTACACAGAGAAGTATGTACACAGTGAGAGTCAATGTCGCCAAAACGAGCACATTATTCTGAGTCGTATGGTAGCGAACTTTACGAGCAATAATTTTGCACTCTTAATCATTGTGAGTTGAGGAACACAAAGAAAAGAAATAGCATCAAAAGGGAGTCCAGGTTTCCTCCAGAATGACTCCTCTCTCTAGGGGAGCTCTGGTCCTAATGTGACTCCTTTAGGCCAGCCAGAGAGTCACCTGGGAAGACAGCCTGGGCCCCCCTAAAAAGGGGAGTCATTCTGGAGGCAACCTGGACTCCCTTTGACTCTGTTTCTTTCCTCTATGAAGCTCTATGATAATGTAATGTAATTATAATGTAACAGAGCACAACTTCTAGCCTCAATTTACACATGGCATCTGTCCCCTTGCTGTAACCCCATCACCCTGTGTAACCACCAAAGGAGGACGTTTGATCAGGGAGTCTGCAGTGGTGCATACAGAATTAGCTACACACATAGTGCCACACAGTGTCATACTCAGTCTATCAGTAACGCTCCACGATAAATCAATATCTGACACATTAATAAATGCAGCAACCAGCCTTGACATTTCCACCCAGAAATGGCACATCCTACGGCTGAATAGAGAGCCGATAAATTTGTAAACAGAATTGTGATTTCAATACACTAACATCCTATAGAAATATGGGTCTAGTGTTAAAAGCTAATAGTTTATATGTTTAGTTTAATTATATATGATTATATATGTTTTATACAGCATTGGATACACGTAAAATAATCATCAACGTCTGTTTGGACATCTAATGAATATGGTCTCTTTACCAGATGTTACATATATTCTACAACCCAGTAGAGTCGGTATCTGGAGTACTTACACTATTGGGGTTGGTGTTGTATCGTATCCTGTAATTTATTAATACGTTGTTTGAGAACTGTCTTAGAACCTGTTTTATAAGGGTTTAGGCCAAATAGAAAAAAGGGTTGGTTTCCAGTTACATGCATGACCTGACACACAAGGTCCGAGGGGCCAGATTTTTCTTTTGATTTCCTCCCTTTTTAGGGTCTGTTTTTTTGCGTTTTCGCTCTAAAAATCCTTAATAATTGTTAGTTTTAAAAACCGTAATACATCTAACTTGCATGCAAAGAAAAAGAAGTCAAAAGAGGCTGATCCCGGCACTTTTTTTGAGTGACCCGGTCGGGCGAATGGAAAACTTTTTTTTTTTGGCCCGAGTAACCGACCTCCAGTGAATTATTGATCTCAGAGTACACTATAGTGTTATACGGGAAACTGCATCGTATACCTTTAACATTTATTACTCTGGGTAGGCTAATCCTTGGTCATAGTGGCAAGAGACAATGAAAAACACGACAATGATTGAGCAACAAGGACACTGTTGGCCGACGTGCCATACGGCCATCATACCAAACACCCCGCACTGCAGCACGGGTAACCACGGCACACAAAGTAGCACCAAACTCCAAAGTGTACCTGGGTCAAAGTCCTTGGTCCAGTTTCTAAGTGTATAATATCAGCGCAACCATCGCGCTGCTAAAACTTTCACCCCCTTTCTATATATTTTATGTCATATTAAATTCCATGATCATTTTTGGTAGGAGATAATACATGAAACACGTGTCAGAAATGATAAGGACGATTGTGTCGGGTTAGTATGACATCATGTATCCTGTAATAAAATCAGATAATAATATACAAGTGAGATATCATAAGATACCGTAGATTTCACGAAAATTAAAGTTGACAAAGATTTCAGCTCGTGTTTGACAGGTCCATACCATGGTCTGGCATTGGTAGACAGTTGTGGTATCCCCCCACCCCACAACCACACATGTTTGGGACTCCCGCCTCACACTCAGCACTCAAACTGACGCCATCCTCGTTGAGGAGACCTGCAAGAGAGGGTCACATTTCAAGCCCTCTCATGTCCTCAAAACCTAAGTGAAGTGATACTCAAACTTTGTGAATTACTTGAAATGTGATTATAATATGGGGGACATTATGCACATATCTTATTTGACATGCCAGTATTTATCTTCATATAAATGGGGAACCTCTTGTGCAAAGAATAATCAGCCAATTTCACGATGAGAGCTTTTTTGTGTTCAAGAGTTGGTGGGAAGGGAGACCATGTGTATCTGCATTTAAAAATTGTTGGGAAGAGGGTGTTCTGAAAACATGGACCCACGCGTGTTGTGTTAGTTTGTGTGGCGAGTGCGGGTAGGGGAGAGGCGGTGTGTGTGTGTGGGGGGGGGGGGGGTAGCCCCCATCATGTTGTCAGCTAGAGGAGGTGGTTGGCAGCACACCTTCGTGTCTCACCTGTCACCTTGTCTCAAACCTATCTAATAATTTGAGGCTGTGTGGCGGCCAGGTGAGGGACGCGGGGCGCAGCACACGGCCTGCCCGGCCTGTCCCCCCGCCACCGATACCTGTAATCTGCCGGCCTGCACCCCTCCCCCTGCCGCCGCTCGGTGCGGGTAGGCCGGGGGTAGGGGTGCGTGTAGGGGAGCACTGACACAATATGGACACACAGATAGGCAACTTGTCTACTTGCTGCTGCCACATCATTTGTGATATTCTATGTATGATCTTCCCTTTCTTAAGACGAACAGATCAATATCTAAACAAGTATATGCTGCATGGTTAACGGGAATCGGTGGGCCAGTTTGCAGGGCTGGATCCCATGATGAAAGCTTTATGAATAATTGAAACAATGAAGAACTGAAATCCAGGGCTGAAACCTGATAAATTCCTGGTCGGGGATATGTTGTTATTGCGATACATTTCCAAACTCGCGACTCAATCCATTGAATCAATGCAACAAAGAGAATAAAAAAGAATCAAATATATAAGGCCAAAAAAAAAAAAAGGTTGGTTTCCAGTAACATGATCCTAGAGCATAGACCCGGCCGGTCGGATTTTTTTTTTTTTTTTTTTTTTTTTTTTTTTCGATTTCCTTCCCGCAAGGCCTGTAAGTCCACTTAAAAAATAACTTTTTTTCTTTTAATTTTTTTTTTTGAAAAATATGTCACAAAGTGGCCAAATATAAACTTTCAGTAATGCAGTAAGCTAGGAATAACTTATAATAGAACACCTTTTGTGGATCAGTAACTCTTAACTACTAAAATGTAAAAGTCATTCACGAAAAGTCTAAAATTTCCTATACATTTTATACGGCAGTGAAAATGTGACAAGGGCGTTTTTATTTATTTATTTTTTTACTGGGAGCTGAAATATATGGGGAAATTAAGAGTTTTGGCACACGATTTTCATATTTTGGTGGTTTTGGGTCAATAACTTCATTGGGCTAACTTCAACTATTGGAGGTGGGAATTTGAAAAGGGGGGGAGGGTCTAAATATCATCAGAAAAATCTTTTCTAAAGGGGAGGGCAGGTGGTCCGGACCCCCAGGACTCCTCCCTTGGATGCGCCCCAGCCACACCTAGAGTTTGGGCCGATCCTATAGGCATCTAGCCGGTTGCATTATCAACCAATGAGAAAATTCCCTGGCCTTCACTGCGGAATTCTTAGGGGGCATTATGTAACAGCCTGTACCCATTGTGATTGCTGTACCAGTGCTTATCTCGCTGGTTACCAGATCAAGCAATGGTGCCCCCTACTAAGGAACCTGCAACATCGGTATAAGGCGCAATGGCGATTTGATGATGGCTTGTGCTTGAGGTTTTACAGTATAGGATATTCTGGTGGGGCATTTAATAAAAAAAGATTATCTTACAATTTTCTCTAGAATCTTTATTAATCATTGTCTGATTCATGAAACGCAAAAACTGATATATAGCAAGAAAACCCCAAAATAATCCTATGAGATTTCTATGCCTCCTCAAGGGGGGGCCCAACCAAACATGTAAGTACCTGGAACATCGTGCCGCAACTCGCGGTGGATGAAACTTTTAATAAATTTTTAAAAGTTGATCTGCCCTTGACTGATCTAAAATATATTCATACTTTTTTTTTTTTTTTTTTTACAATTCCACCTACAGACCATAAAAACTGGCATGTAGGAAATGAAATAAAAAATGTAATGGAGTATAAGATATTTTGGTCATCCAATTTTCCAGGGGGAAAACTGATTATCTTACTATTTTTGCTCTAAAATCCTTAATAATTGTCCGATTTACAAGCCGTAAAAAACGGCATGTAGCCAAAAAAAAAAAAAAAAAAAAAAAAAATCCCCAATCCTGCTTGGGTAGACCCGGTCGGGTGACTGGAAACAAACCTTTTTTTTTTTTTGGCCTAAGGTGTGGGTGAATCCCTTGCATTCAAAACTAAATCTACTGGCAGTAGTCTTACATTTCTCTCTTGATATCAAACTTTTTGACGTACAATGTGACGTCACAGAGGTGGTTAGTACGTCGTACGGCTGGTGTGCGGCGTGTAGGGAGATAAGACGCCCATGTCCGCCCGTCACCAGCACAAAACACCACAAATTGGGCCTTGTCACTCTCACCGGACGCTGCAAGGTATGCTGGGACGGCTCGGGTCGGTAAATACACACTACTAGTTTCTTACAGCAGGGCGCTTATAATCTAGATCAGGGCACATGGCCTTGACAAATGTATACACATCATGGAGGGGAATGATTTTTTTGACATATATTTTCTCTAGGAGGCGTTTATTACGTCACAATAATCCCTTATCACAGATTACAGCCCTAGTTGTGTTAAACAGGTACATGTACAATTGTACCAATATTACCATTCTAGATTATATGGTATGAAAAAAAAGTTATTATGCTAGCTATGACACAATAGTATATTTATGCAAATAATAGCAGGTTCATCTCGAAATTCCATTTTAATATGTTATTACTGAACCATCTCAAATAACGATGACCATTATACCACTTATCATTTAGAATATACGTGTATACTTTTATACACATATAGAAGCTTCAAATCTAACACGTTCTCCTCTGAACTCAAAAAAAGAAGCATACATATATAAATATAAAAAGATAAGTCCCTTGGAAATCTCCGCCCTGACTATTCCTGAACCATACATAAACACCCTTCAAGTAGTTTGACATTCATGGTAGTTATATGTACACAGTGTTTGAAAACAGACAGCGGTTTCTGAATTGTGGCACACCCCCTCTCCCCCCCCCCCCCCCCCCCCACACCCAGCACACACCTCCAGCCGCCATAATGGCGGTGGTTACAGGACAAGGCGCCGACAAAGGCAGCTTGCGTGTGTGTAGGCTGGTCGGCCTAAGCTGAACTCTAAGGTCAGGCTGTTGGAGATAGAGGTTTGGCACCCCGGTCACACAGACAGCATGTAGAGCCCCCCTGACACACTGTGGCCACCACTCACTGCCACTACCTGCAAACAATCATAAACTTACACATCCACTGCTACAAAAAGTATCTTATCTCATTTTGTGTCATATTTAATGTGCTTGATTATTATTTTTTCTTTGGTTGAAACTCGAAGACAGGGTCTACTGTAGCACTACATACAAGTGGCGAAAAAAGTCTCCTAACATGGCATGTATAAGCTACATTGTACACAGTATATTGTATCATAGTTTGATGTTTGCAATATTTTCTGAGGATAATATTATCATGACAAATATCTGAAATGGAAACCCCCTTTATTTTGATAATCTACGTTTGTTGTGGTAATGTACATTTAAATAACTAGAGGTAAATAGATGATTATATTGACATGATGAAGTAAAATGTTCAAACACGTACCTTACTGGCAAATGAGTAGCTGGAAATGCATGTACATGTGTGTAGCTTTGTCCATCATCAGTTAGATCATTATCCCTATCACGACCTAGGGTATCATTATCCCTATTATGACTTATAGGCAGTCAGTTGGGTCAAGAAATCACGTTATTGTGTCCAGTTAACATTGGTTCATTCATCTTTATCATTTACATTTTTAAGGGATGATTCGGAAAATCTTCTAATGATTATTCGCAAAAAAAGGTCCCCAACCCCCTTAAGGTAGGACCAACAGATCAGCTATGTCCGGCGACTTGAACACAACCATTATTTGGCCCTAGGTTCCACTCAGTGCTTCTACAACACATCCAGGCAACCACGCTTCAGCAATAATTTTAGTACACTAAGGTGATGTGTACCCAGACATGTAAACACACACAAGTAATGTTGAATCTTTACCAGGGTAGTCAGTAGCACTAAGACAGGGACTATGGTTGCCCTTTCAGATTTCATGTCGTGATATCCACTACTTTGGCACTTTCATAATTTTCCTGTTTTTGTCTGAAACTCTGTAGTTTAATGGGATGTGAGTGCCATGTTTCTTTTGAGAAATCTGGAATATAATGAAATGTGTAAATATTTCTGAAATGGTGTATGTTTATTGACATTGATTCTAATAAGGACCATAAGGTCATGTAAGCCTTGCCACACAGTGAAATCGACATTTATCAACATTTCCTGAATTCAGGATTCAGGAATCTCTCTCTCTATGAGAATGTGCATTTAGCAAATAGAAAGAATGAACCTTTTCCCTGGTTAGAAACTGAAATGAACCTGTTGCAAATAAGGTAAAGCAACTACTTGAGACAGGTCAGAGTCAGCTGAGCAATTAATTAACAGGGAGACACTACGGGTTGCTGGGGATGAAGGCTACATTGCCCTACATTGTAGTAAAATATCATTTCTTTCTCATGTATCTGTGCATGGTTCCCCACCAGGAAATATTTTGTACCAATTTGAAGTGTTTTTACATATTATTTGGCGTGGCTAACAAGCCTACAATAGTCCCTGACCTGGTGCGGCGGTCTTTTAACCCTATACTATATAGGCGATAGGATACACCATGGCGTGTTTAGTACATGTACTTGATGCTTGGGGAGTCCATACCCCAACGGCCCCTTTTTGGGGGAAATCAATGAGAAAACGTGTGCCATGCCTTGAGGCAAAACCACATGTAAATAGAGGAGGTGTGAATGGAACTAGTCCCACTATGTACACCAGACCCGAATTAACCAATTACAGACAGTTACATGTTCTGTCACCACTGACAATTACATCATGTTGGCGACAAGTTGTAATTATCACCAAAAACACAAGGTAACACTCCAGGCTGTCACTGCTTGTTTCTATCCACTCAATCTGCAGATCTCTCTCTCTATATATCTATATCTATATATCTATATCTATATATCTATATCTATCTATATCTATATCTATATATCTATATATATCTATATCTATATCTATATCTATATATACATATACATATATATCTATATCTATATCTATATCTATATCTATATCTATATCTATATCTATATCTATATATATATATTGATATATATAAATACATATAATATATATGTATGAAGAGGTAGATCTATCTTTCTATATCTATCTATCTATCCATCTATCTATAGATATATAGATATAGATAGATAGATATATGAAGGGGTAGATCTTCATATATTTATATTATGTGTGAGTTTTTCCTTTTTGTTAAAACAGAAAACACCATGATGAAACCATGCTGGCCACCTGCTATCTAGTAGTTCATGTTTTGGGGCACTGTATGTGGGATTTACAAACCCAATATATTGAAAAGGCAATCTTCTTGTTTTGGTGTTATCTGGCATGTGTAGACCAAAGAGAAGTAAACACAACTCCACAGCCATGTGCTGGCCTTGTTGGTGCCAAGGCCTGTTTACCTGTCACTATAAAGTGGCTGCAGTCAGTGGTTACATGTTGGAGCAGGGGAACTCACTCTACAAGGGGTGGGGCCATCCAATCTCTGATAAAGTGGGAGTGCGAACACAAGGAGAACGTATAGATTGTACATTCTGTAGTGGTATGTACGTCTTTATATGTCTCCTTTGAAGGCAGCATGATGCCTCACCACTTCATGTTCATGTGTTAAATGAGACAGAAAAATACTGGCGAGTTACTCGCCACTGTTTAGCTCATGTACCATGACCACAGCAGAGCATAGTGCAATAGGTCACTATGCTGCCATTAGAGTGTTAAGACAAAAACTAGGTGTGTTTAAGCCCACCCTGCCGTGCACATCATTTGGGCAATTATGACACAACATAGCACAACTCTCACTAGTGTCAAGGTGTATGAATCTGTGTGAATAGCATGATACACTGTACATGGAACAGTGCAACTTGCTGCAGGTACGGCCTCAGGACCCCAGTCTCGGACTCCCATACCAACACTGCTCCGTCGCCTTTGCTGTGCATGGTATGGGAGCAGAGCTTGTCTCCAGTTGATACCAATTTGCGCCAGATTGGTGGCGCAAATAGGTGTGTATTGGCCAATACACATCCCACTACAGACAGATTTTAATCTACATCAAAGGGGTAATTAAATTAACTGGGGCCTACTGTATAAACAACACATATACTTGACAGAGGCAGGTTGTAGATGTGTATTGGGGTAGGATGACTACATGCTCCCAGGCTATCCAACTGGTATGATAGGCGCTGGCCGAGGCTGTCAGGACCCCCCCCCCCCCCCCCCCCCACCCCCAGCTGGGTACTAACTCTGCAGCATGGCGGCGTGACATTACGGAGTGTAACGTGAATTAATAGCTTCTTAATGGCCGCTTTATTGGGTGCCTCTCACTAAGGTAGCATTCAAACACGGTCTTTAGGGAGGTTTTTATGGGATTGACCGGTGGTTGGGTCTGAAGTCAGTTTGTTCAGTGACATGTCTCACTTGCCCTTCTCAGTAGGAAGGTAATGTTATTCGTATAGATTGCATCTAACGGCACTAGCGCATTTGGCTATGGGGGCCACCATCTTGACTCAGAGCAATGCATTCTGGTTAGGTCCCCGACTCCGGTGCAGTGCATTATGGGTGAATTTGTTATCAGTCCCTTTGTTCCAGGTGTGATAGCAGGGGATTAACCTGATATTATCATAAGGAGATAGGGATGTAGCCCCCGACTACCTGAGGTAATAGGATATGCTAGTGCCCACCATGTACCTGGGTAGACATGTTCACCAGCAGACGCTGAAAGTGCCCTCAGCTCCTCCAGCCCTCTATTAAGGGCAAACGAATCGTATGGGCACCAGCTTTCTAATGATAGCAAATATGCTATCCTAACATGAGTACTGTAGTATGCCCCTTGTCGGCATGATGCATGCATGCAGCCCTAGTGAGTGGAGTCTCCACCACTGCATTCATGCACCAAGGTATAGTACATTAAAGCACTATGTGGTCTTTAACGGGTTGAGGTTGTCTCCGTTGTCTGAGACACTGGAGGCTCCAAGAACCGCCACCAAGTAGACACAAGCACCGTCGTCTCCTGGATGGTGACTTTTATAGTCCCACTTATACACTCTCCTATCACATAAACGTCAGCTCACCTGTGGGGGGAGAGCTCTACAGGGTCACCTCATCACGTCGGCACACGCCCGACCTGTGCCCTAGTGTAAACATGGCTTAACCCCCCGTGTAAACAACCCTTAACCCCATTTACACCTTCAGTTTTATAGCCGTGCTGCCACCACATCACTGTATACCATGTACAGGTATGGCATGGTGTACACACACGGGCCACATACAGCCACCCCCCCCCCCCCCCCCCCAATATAAGGGGCATATATCCAGATACATGTTCACAATATCTAGGCATATACTTTTTCCTATTTTAACATATAAAGTATAGGAAACATTTTCTAACCGTATAAAAACAATTGATAAAAACACCTAAAATGGCATTGAGCAATGCCCCTGCATCATGACGACAAAGGGCATCATCCATTGCAGCACTGTCTTGTGTTTCTGTGCTCCCACTGGCGGCTGGCTAAGATGAGGTGCACTCACAAAGTAAACTTGTCTCCAGACTCTTCAAGGTGACGATCATAAAATAAACAAGTTAAAAACTTGTTTAGGTGACAAGGAATGGGTCTTCTAGCTGGAGATAGAAGACCCACTTGGCATGTGCCAGCCCAAAACCCGACATTTGCCAGCTCCAGATTCTATTTGTGGGATGGTAAACTGATAGGTTAGACAACTTTTGACTCGTTTATTTTATGACCTTCACTTAGACGAGTCTAGAGACAAGTTTATTTTTTCAGTGTGGGACTTAGCGGATCAGCCCCTTCTATACCGTTCTTAGGTCCTCGCGACTGCCACAGTAAACGGCTGGACTAATGTGACATACTACTGGAGGGGTTATCTGATACTTTATAAGGGATAAGTAATACAATGCACTGGTTTTGAATTCCCACCAAGTCTTCACACCATCTCCCTCCTCTTGCTTCAACTACACCACGTTTTTCCTCAGAGAGGGTCAGGGTTGTCCGGTGGAAATGCACAAGAAGTGCAGCATATAATCCCCGCACCATAAGAAGCATGGCCTCTTTGGGCGCTCACCAACTGGAGCACAGTTACACATGGAAAGGCATATCATTGCCTGCTGTAAGATGCTATGGAGTCTAGAAAACCACCTCTTGTGCCACTGGCAACAAATACAGAACCCTGATAAACGTTCATTGCCAGACTGCCAATTTAATTTATGTTACAAGTTGGAAACGTTTCAGCACACACTATTATTGGTCTAACCGAGGGGACCTGCTGGAGAGATTCGGTGGATACATGGGTGATATGACACCACCGTGACTCGCCAACAACAGGGATAGATCCAGAACTATGCTGGTCAGATGGCCCCACCGTAAGCATTGTTAGATTCATAAGACACCCCCCCCCCCTACCATCCGATAGGGTTGCAGAAAGGAACCAAGGGAAAACGTTGGATGAACCGATTGTGCACGATTATTCCTCACGGAGTCGTAACAGAATAATCAGATATAGAGCCAAACAGGCCGAATAAACCGTCCCCACGGAAAAAGATCTGATAGAACTTTTAAATATGACATAATTGGGCTTCAGTTGCCGTCTTCAATTGCCATCCCCATGGATGGAGGGGGAAAAGGTGGAAGGGATTGAATCTTTATCCCGGAGCATCAAGGGAACCCATTCAGGTCACATGCATGACCATAATATTTATATTTTGTCCTTCCTTCTAGGTCATATTCAGAGGCTTATGATTGATGTAACGAGAACATGAATTACTGGGGAAATATTAACTTTGTGGCTGACCTGACGGATATCATGTTTAGCATGTCTAACATGAATTAGACCCTTCAGACAATTTGGGACCCGGCGCTGCTTTAAGAAAAGTATTTCACCTTCTTTAGTTCATATAGAAAAATACTAGAATCACCACCTGAGAGGAACATACTGGGACGCTGATTATAACCTGGACGTCTAGATCATGTCACCAGAGGTTTTAATTAATCTGTACCCATTAAAAGACAGGCCACCATATTCCTAGACACAGAAAATAGCTGCAAGAGTCTGGCAGCTTTCTGTGCATACCATGCCCTAGATGTCTATAGATGTTAAAATAGCAATAACTGGCATACAAATATGAAAGAAAAGGCAGACCTAAGTTTTCTAGCTCGTCCTTAGAGTTGTGGAATCTGCTACTATAATTACAGCTCCTCCTGTGCCTGTAGTTTGTCGTAACCTCTCCCACCCTGCCACACAGCATTACATGTTCCCCATACATGTGTACAATGGGTGACAACAAATCATCAATGTCGTTGGAACTCTCTGCCATGTCGTCCCCTAAGCAGCCCCCTCCCCCACCTGGGCTCCCATTCATGTCGGCTCCTCATGCAGATCGCCATGACAGGCTACATGACAGTCAGGGCTAGCTGGGGGCAGGGCAGAAAGCAAACATGTTATTATATCTCTCTGAGGTCATCTGGCTGTCAGGGTGACCCCTGGGTGTGCCACCACAGCACTCAGTCAGCTGCATGGGCCATGGCCGCATTACTGGACTTGGCACAGGGTACTAGCGGAAGTGCCAACTGCTTCCACAGCAAACTTCTTCATAATTTGCTGTGGTTGGGGATTGCTTTCTTATCATGGAGTATCAAATTGACAAGAATGTACAAGAATGCTGGTATTTATTTTTATCCTGGATACAAAGAGAGTAAGCAGTAGAAAGTGTCCACTATAAATTATGGCAGACAAGTTTAAAAAAGACATTCCCCTCACACCCACCTAAAATAACTTATTCATGATATCAGACAAAGATTTCTCATATCATACAAGAAAGAACCCTTTTCTTCTGTCATACATACGAGAGATTATAATGGGATACCACAAGATACATATAACAATAGGATCATTATTCAATTATCACATACTTGATCCTTCTGAAAGTCATCCATGCTATACATGTCAAGTTAATAATAGGCACAGGTGTCCCACCTCTTACCCTGGTATCAGTCATACACAGGTGGTCAAGGCGGTGCAGTGTGATCTATTGTTGCTTCGCCCCCACCTCCCGTCATGCCCTTCGGCCATTTTGACAGCCTCGGTGTGAGCAGCGTCCGTGGGGGTGTCACCGAGAAAGATTACCCCCATATCAACTTAGAGCATTCAATCAGCGTGAGGAGTATATTTACTGCGGTGTGCAAGGGGTATGTGCTTCTGTGTACGCAGGAGGCACAGAGGGGGGGGGGGGGTATTACCACCGCCATTCTAACTTAGCTTAACTTAACAATTTGTCAATTAACATCTGTTGTTTTCTTTGATGCAAACCCGGCCTGATATAAATGAGATTCCAGCCCAGAGAATGGTGTGTGAGTGGTGTGTGGATTGTCCCATTGTTTGCATTATCCACTTATCTGTAATCTTCAGATCTGGGGAGGGTGGAGGCAGGTACGGCTCTAGTCACCCACCACCCACCACAATCACCTGGAAGATGTATGTATACACCGTATGTATGTATACAGTATGGTATACATATAGAGAACTAGTACAAGCAATTCCAAGTATTCTCTAAATGAAACAGTATACGATGATTCCTTTTTCATATTTCATCTAAAATACTTTTACAATTGTGCAAATAGTTTCTCTGCCCAATGCCATGTAAAAGAGAAAGCTGCATGGCATGGGAAGGGTTCCTTGGATGATGGATATCATATCTATTTGCTACAACAATGAAAGTATCTAAATATTGGGGGTTGGAGACATGGAGGTAGATGAGCGTGGAGGGGTTACATGCATGCAGGTAGATAGGTAGGTAGGTAGAGAGGTGGGAAGGAGGGTCCCGCATGCTGGTTTCCTTTTCTCAGTGTCTCAACACCCCTCCAGAACCCAAATACCCGGATACTATCCAGTATACACTTCACGTGCTACTCCCATACCACATCCTCCAGAACCCATAATTATACTGATATACTTCTCTATCTCGTCCTGAATGGCACCCTCTCCAGCCAGTGCCAAATACATACATGTACATCATGAGGTTGTGGTACACTCCCGAAGGGTCAGCATGCATCCCTGGCGAGTAGGGTCGCCAGGGCTACATAATATGCATTGTATTGATGCAATGCCCATTGTGAAATTAGTGCAATGTGTGCAATGATCATCATGATCCCTTTCTCCTCTACAATTTATTGAACTTACCAGAATTGTTTAACTTCAGCTTTACATTATTGAAGTTGTACAAATGACATACCCCGATGGCATCATAACCTTCCACTGGTAATGATTTAGGACTCCTCCCTCTTCATGCCTCACCCAATTACGATTTCCGTGTGAAACATTTATATTCTATAATTATATTGTCTTTTCATGAGAAGATCCCATAGAACCACAATTTATTGGGAGGTAGAATGAATGCCTTGGTGGTGTCCACAAAGGTTTGTGTTGGGGTGCAGGGGGTGTAAGTACATGCTACCATATGGTGCCGGTAACCACCCATGCTACCCACCACGCCCCTTCTACCCCCCCCCCCCCCTCCACACACACACCTGCATCCTTCTCCAGGCCTCACCTGGCCGACACCCTCCTAATCAACCCCCTCACCCCCACCCTGATGGGCCAGTCATCTATTACTACATAGGGAGGGGGTAGGGTAGAAATGTGGCCCCTATATACATGGTCCAAACGAAGCTACACATTGTATTTATCAAATACATGTATGTATTCCAGGTAGGAGGGGGGGGGGAGGGCAAATAGGGTAGGAGGGGGGGGGGGAGGGCAAATAGTGCTTGTGATGAGATCCAGTATAAATGAAATAAGAGAAACTGCGAGTGAGTGGAATTGGTATAACTTCATTTAATAGTAAGAAGATTCACATCTTGAGCCTCGATGTACATATGCTAATATTAAAGCTCAACCTTGAGCGTGAGTGGGTCAAATAAAAACTACATTTGAAAAGAAAATTACCTCCACCAGGCACCGAGTGCATCCAGCACTACATGCACATCTCCCCCTTCAGCGGACGTCTATCCTCTCACCCACACTCCCACCTCACATATTACCACGCGATAAGACACTTCACATACATTTGATTTTATAACATTTTTAGTAGCTTCCTCATCCAGATTTAGGTCTTGGTATACTAGTATCAAGAAGGCGGTTTCTGTCCTATTGGGTATGTTGATCACAGTCGGACAGTGTGACTACCTGCAGGTAAATCTGGGTTTCATATAATTGGCTTGTGGTGTTTTTTTGAGGAAGGATGCTAGCCGACATGTCTGTACTAAACTACCATGCTGAGGTTTACAGGATTTTGAAAAAAAGGGCGGGGGATTGTCAAACAATCCCAAAAGAATATTTCCACTAAAAACCTCAAATTTTGGCCCAAAAAGGACCAAAAGGTAGTACTGGTGTAGCATGTTACCCAGACCGGGTGTGGTGTAAGTGTGGGTGGTGCTGTGTGGGTTGTGGTGCGTGTTGGTGGTGACATGGGTCTGTGGTCTGAGACCTGATCAGTCTCTGCTGTCAGCTGGTCTCCCGGAACCCCACCTTCTGTCACCCAAACCCACCACCGTGATCTGCCTATCTACTCATTGCCTTTTAGGACTGCTTTGGTGTGCCATGGACTATTATGTACCTCCCCAATGCATCATACCGACTCTATGGGGTTCATGCAGTCCTGAAGGGTCGGCATGATGCAATTTTGCTGATGCATTATTACAGGGGGTGAGCAGTAGAGTTTTCATGCATCATGTGGCTCTGACAAAAGGACATAGTGCATTAAAGAACTACCTACTTCATGAATGATATGGGCCATTTACAAACACATTTTATATATACAGAACAAGTAAATCATATAGATGTATCTAGTTAGGTACATCTGAACTGATGACTTACTGAAGGGTACATGTATCATGAAGCAGTGCATTCTGGGGGAGTAGCTCGGGGTGGTACACGACCCCTCCCCCCATGTACCCCCCCTTCTCTGACCCCCCCCCCCCCCCACCACCACACACACTACTGTGGGGCACCATATGACACAACATGGAGGCTACTTTTGTGTTTTACATTATTTCTGGATAACAGCTTCCCTGACACCATGTTATCTGTGTAGAATCCGCTGCTGGCTATCGCTATCGCCCGATCAATCCCTCACAATCAGACCAGGACCTTTAAAATGGTGTTTATTGCACTTGAGCCTGGTTGCAGAGACGTGCCTGCAGGTAGGTAGAGAGGGGTAGCAGTGGGCAGCATGCATGTCAATAATCATCAGGTATCACATTAATCAGGGCTCACTGTGGGTGTGTGTGTGTGGGGGGGGGGGGGGGGCTGGCCACCTGACGTGCCACATCACAAAGACGTACACACCGCGGCCACCAGGAGGCACCACCCCTTTGTCATGATACCCCATCCAGGCCCGCCGCCTGTAGTAGGTGTGTATGTGTGTGGGGGGCAGGGGGGGGGGGTTGGGGTAGGCTCAGCCTCCCTCCATTAGGCTGAGTTGTGTAGGCTTAATGTGTGTTTGTTCTGTGCTAATCATCACTAGTGTCTCCTCCCGCTGAGTGCGCAATCACCACATAGCAAGAGGGAATTTAGGTTTGTGATCGCTGTCCCATACTTCAATGGAAATACTTGTACATAATAAATTGAATCTAATTATTAAGGCATGCCTAAATACATTTCAGTATACATGTGCAATTATTTTTGTGAATATTTATTAATGCTATATTGTACGAAGCATATATATATAGCTAAAATATGAAACAGAGTTCAGTGCAAATTGCTACTGGTATCTATAGCTGTTAGATTTAACCCACCTTTGGTCCTATTCATTCTGCCAATTAGAGTTCATCAAACAGCCAAGGGTGGCACATCAAGTACAGGGGACTTACACGTGGGTGAAGTCAGTACCCATCTACTGTCAGACTCTACATCTTTAGTTAACCCATTTAGGGCAGCATAGGTATTGATATTTGTTGTTTGTTGGACTGATGCATGATTGCAGCGCCAATGAGTAGCTTGCCGATTCTGCATTCAAACGTCTGGGGGCCTACACATCCCAAAGGGTCAGCAAAGGGTACCAATGCACTGGTCCAAATTACTAACTCAGCGGTGCTGCAGTGGTGCATCATGTGCACAATGAACATGAAACCTCGCTGCATGAAGTCGTCCTTAAAGGGTTATTGATCGGTCAAAAGAAGCTACCCGTAAAGGCAAAGACACTCTGACCACTTCAGAGTCTGTACATGAATGAGGAATGTTATCTTTGACTTGACAAGTGTTACCTTTGACTGATCGATAACTAATCAATAACGGCATGTAGGGTGTGTGGTTGAGGGAGGAGGTCACTGTTGGACTGGGTGTGGGTGTGACCAAGTGTTGTGCCCAATTAGAGAGGGACAAACCGATCTGAAAACACTTCCAACAAGCCATGTAGACCCACTTGTGTCAGGAGCTTTGTGCCAGGACCACCATAGTCGCTTTGTGATTAGGGTGCCACTTCAAGGACTGCATGTGCGTCTTTTGATGCTGCTCTATAAACGATTTGATATTGGGTGTACCTTTTAACGGGTCGGCTTCTTGTATCTGTCTACACCTCCCTTCACAGTTCACGCCGTGAGTCGGTCGTCACTGTCCACACTGGTAGGGGTTGGGCTGTGTGTGAGTAG
The DNA here is from genome assembly GCA_947462335.1 of Harmothoe impar. Taxonomy (NCBI): domain Eukaryota; kingdom Metazoa; phylum Annelida; class Polychaeta; order Phyllodocida; family Polynoidae; genus Harmothoe; species Harmothoe impar. The sequence goes on along the minus strand of OX381721.1, from coordinate 13,738,380 downwards.
TACAGAAAGTGGGGTTTGATGCAGACCCGTAGTATGGCGTGAACAACATAGATGATGGCATTAATGTATGTGGCTCTTATTTTAGCGAGAGGTAACTAAATATAAGCATGTTTATATATGCTCCTATTGAGGAGATAGTGATCTGACATTTATGTGATGGGTTTGGTGTTTATTTAATGTAGTAACCAGCGGGTTAGCAGTAGGGTGGGGGGCATGTGGGACCATGTGGGGGTGGGGGGGGGGGTGGGGAAGTGGGTGGTCCAACCCTAACCTGGTACAGCAACTCTTTATAACCACAGGAGAGGACGTGATCATTCACCAGGTGTGTCAACCCCTCCTTCCCGCCTCACCACTACACATTATACCCACCCATCCACCCACCCACCACACTCACTCACCCACCCACCCACACTCACACACAAATCACCCCACCACCCTGGTGTCGATCAGCCGCTGATTGATGAGGTGTGTCACATCAAGGTGTCGATCAAGTCATGATCACGGGCAGCCATCGATTGGCCATGCACACAGGTCTGTCGGGGGTAAAGTGTGGGGACTAAAGTGCTACCGGGGCTGCGGGATTGGGATGGGGCGGGGGCTGGGGGGGGGGGGGGTAACCACCGGGGCTATAGGGCGTCCCTGAGGACATGGAGAAGACTTGGAGATACCACTTACATCGTGATCATACCGTGATCATACTGTGATCATACAGTGATCATACTGTGATCATACCGTAATTATACCATGATCATACCATGATCATACCGTGATCATGCCGTGATCATACCATGTTGGTCGCCTAGTGAGACTCTAAAAAGGAAAAGTACAATGCATGCATGCACTACCAGCTGATGGCATTATATTGCTGCAGTTGCAGCAGGGCTAAACAGCAATGCCTCTGTTTAAAGATGACAGGGAAACTACAGTTATTAAGCAAAGCCCATGAACTGTATCACTTAAGTGGCAGACCCCCTACCTTATCTTATGTCCACCGACCACTGTCGTGGATCCTATACATGGCTCAATTTTCCGTCTGGAGCCTAGTTGAAGGTGGGAGTGGTGCAAGCAGTCCGGGGACAGCCTGTGGTCAGGTGGTGGGGGTTCAGCAAAGTGTGTGCATTACGACCTGGGGCTGGGCTGTGTTTGTTTGCTCGCCATACATACATTGATGAGCCCCCCTGGTAGAGGGGGGGGGGGGTGGTAGGAGGCAGGGGGTAGGGGAGGGGGGCAGCTCCAACAATGGTCTGTAAATGAGTGGCGGATGTGATGGATGTAGTGAGGCTGATCAACGGACACCTTTCGCGTGATCAAGCCGATACCTGGCCGACCTTACCCCCCCCTCTTACACCCCCACCCACCCACCCACCCGAGGAGTCACTCACCTGCCACTCACTCTATACCAGGGCTCACCTGGAGTAGACCTGCTTACGGCTCTCTGTGTGTGGGTGGGGGGGGGGGGGGCGGTGCACGGGGAGCTGGGATACCTGGAGGAGGTTGTATTTGAGTCATGGTTGACCTTTAACCACCAGCTGTTTAACTACGATTAGCGCAAGATGTAGTCTATGGATGTGGTGAGGAATATATACACCTATCGGATTCAAATCGATCTTGGGGTTTCATTTGCCCCCATTGCAGTGAGTCAATTTCACCGTGCCATTAATGAGCTCTGGAGTTTTTGGAAGATACCAGTCCCTTGATAGTGCCCAATAACGACTTAACATAACTACACAACAGCTAAAAAAGCTGGACCTTGATTCCAGAAGATATTGTAGTATACATATAGTTTATTTATTTTGCACAATGAATACACAAGCACACCGTCAGTTTGTGTGACAATGGCATACGTTGTGAGGAGTTATCATCCGTAAACGCATTCATTTATGTTATGTATGGAAAATAATTCTAGAGTAAGGCTAATCAAAAATACATCTGCACGACAATGGCAAATGATGTCCGGTATACATTATTTGTTGGATGTCACTAATTGCTCGTCAACTATGAGCACACATGCTGTCCAGTTGTAGGTGAGCAATGTGACAACTAACCAAGCCAGAAGAGACTTATTTAAAACTATTCATTAACTGTGTAACATATCATTCTATGCGCCCTAACTATCTACCACTTGTCCACAGGGGAAAGGGTTCATCCAATATTGTATTAGTTGATACTAATATTGCATTCCCTTAGTTTACATAGCCAACTGGTTTACATCCCCTCATTACCTCGACTAGTACCAAATGTGATTACCGGTATGCTATTCATTTTAAATGACTATGTTGATACTGGTACCAACGGGCTAGATTAATGTTCACTACACATATATCCAAGGGGCACACTTTAACGATGTTGTTAAGCTGTTTGGACAATTCTAATGATTATTCCAACATCGTATACTTTAAAACCTCAAAGGTCAATTTGGGTTGGAGGAGGGGGGGGTGGTAAAGTGATATGAGATGATGGTATAGCCTGACATGATGTGCATCAATGTATAATTTTTGATCTAACATTTCCTTAACCTCCATAGCTAGAATGTTCTTCCTCCCGTTACCCCAACTGACCCTTTAAGGGCCGCATAGCGCTTTAATGCCTCATGCCCATTGTCATCATGTAACTCACCATGCAGGACTGTAGTCATGGCGATCCTACAGGGTTGATGCACTCCCGTATGGGTGGCATGATGCATGAATGCAGACATAGCGAGTAATTTCCCTGCATCATGACAACAACTGGTATCCTGTATTAAAACATGAGGCGGCCTCTGAAGGGTTGTACCCTGTCCGGTGTGCGGACGTTTTGCTCCGGTGGCTGAGCGGGCTGCCTATCAGTACATAATACATGGTAGTCTGACTGCAGACTGCCGCCTTTGTTTTTGTGCCTCCTCACCACCTCCATAAAACATGAGACCATCCAGACCAAGGCCAGACCCGGCCAGGGTGAGGCATGCAATACGCATGCGTGCAGAGTCACGTGGGAGGGCAGCAGACAAGAGGCGCCCGAGAAGGTGTCGGGGGAGGGTAAATTAGTATAGGCAGAGGGGAGGGGGCATCAAGGGATGACAACCATGGTGAAGGCAAATGTTGGACCCAGTGATGAGGTTGGATATAATATGTGGGGACTAATTGGGCAGGTGCCGCTGATGGTGCTGAGTGGTGGATGATAATAGGGGATGATTCTGAGTGGTGGACGATAATAGGGGATGGTGCTGAGTGGTGGACGATAATAGGGGACGGTCCTGAGTGTTGGCCGATAATAGGGGACGGTGCTGAGTGGTGGCCGATAATAGGGGACAGTCCTGAGTGGTGGACAATAATAGGGGATATTCCTGAGTGGTGACCGATAATAGGGGACGGTGCTGAGTGGTGGATGATGATAGGGGATGGTGCTGAGGGGCAAACGATAATAGGGGACGATGCTGAGGGCCAGATGATAATAGGGGATGATGCTGAGCAGTGGATGATAATAGGGGACGGTGCTGAGTGGTGGCCAATAATAGCGGATGGTGCTGAGTGGTAGAAAATAACTAGGGGATGGTCCTGAGTGGTGGACAATTATAGTGGATGATGCTGAGTGGTGGCTGATAATAGGGAACGGTGCTAAGTGGCGGACAATAATAGGGTACTTTCCTGAGTGGTGGCTGATAATAGGGAACGGTGCTGAGTGGTAGACAAAAATATGGGATGATGCTGAGTGCTGGATGATAATAGGGGGCAGTGCTGAGTGGTGGCCGATAATAGGGGACAGTGCTGAGTGTCCCTACAAAATGGTGCCGAACTAACAGTCATCACATATACATTGTATATATACATTATCCACTGTCAGAAAGGAGAGCCCTGTTCACAGAAGTCAACAGTATTTTGTTTCGTACATTTACATGGTGTTGAAACTTTCCCTATTCTGGCAGCCGTTTAGAGGAGCCACATATATCTTGTGTCAGACAGCCCCCCTCCCCCTCCCTCCCTGTGGTGGGTTATGTGCATTGGCCTATGGTCTGCTTACATATATGACCATGTGTGGAGTGAGTGTGTGTCAGTAGAACATAAGCCGCTGCCCGGGTGTGGTTAACACCCGGCCTGCTGCATTGTGTTGTATGATGTATGTGAGAGACCAGCGCCCTAACCACGGCCCTCATCCCTCCTACCCTGAAATTAGGCCCCCGCGCCGCGGCAACATTACTCCGCAGAGGCTCCAACTTCGTCGCTCTGCCTGTGAAAAGCCAATTACCGCGTAGTTACCGCGGCCGGCGCTCCGCGGGACATAAATTATGAGCACTTTGGCTCTAATTTACGGCTGCTTCACATGATACTGTCCGTTTAGAGGCGGCGTGGTAATGTTTGGTTTGGTAATTTATGTTTGTTCAGCATTACACGGTGCGGCCGTCACAGCCGGACAGCACGACGCGCAAAAAAGTAGTGCCGCGGTGACCTTTTAGTTCGGCAGCGTCCCGCAGGGGGCAGGGGGCGCCGGGTGCCCGGATGTAGGGGGAGAGGGCGGGATAGCGGCTATCGATCAGGTATACGGAGTAACGGGAGCAAATATAGATTGTGTAGCACAGGTCAATGCATGTTTTATAAAGGTGCTGCGACTCAGTCTGCAAAAATAAAAGGGGAAAAGGAGAAGGGGAATCAAAACCTGCCGCCCCAGAATACATACATGTTATTGGAAAGCTGATGAGATTTGGTCACGCTTTATTTAAAGTACATTTCTCACCCACTGTTGAAAATGTTTCAAATATTCATGGAACTTTAATCTATCACTGTCTATAGGGGAGGAGTTTGAAATGAAATATAGACATCCACCAGTACCACGCCAGAAACAGTAATGTATTGATTATAATGGAACATATTTTGACGTAAATATTATTGAAGATGCAGATATAAGATTGCAAAATACAAGACCCATGTTGTCCTTTTTTCTGTTTATAACGTCATAATTATTATCAGTATGCTTAATGGTTTAAGGCAGTCAGAACTCTCCTCCTCTCCGATATGCATGTATGATTATTCACTAACATCCCTCTCTTCCTTTCCAATCTATTCACTGGTATCCATATCATTGCATGCATTAGACATATCAACTCCATCGAAGGGATATCTCACGATACACTAAATATCAGTGTCCCAAACACCGGACAGTGACGAATAACACCAGTCCCAATTTTATATTCTATAACACAGTTGAGGAAACTGTTTCGATTGTTTATAACCTTCTTTAATATCAATCATTTGATTAAGTGCAGGTTAAGATGAGATCATCACTTCATTTGGATTGGGCCAGTTCTGTTGGACCATTTCATGATTTTGTCGAGTAAATCAGTCACAAGTTTACAACACTCCATGAACTTAGTATATATGTGTGGGTAGGTGGTGAGATAATCACACCCCTAGAATCACCCCCTCCCCCCAGTGTGCGTGGTCTATACACATATTGGGTGTGAAATCTCCAAGTTGCATGTCAACTTCACATAGATCTCAGCGTTAAAACAGAACACACATAGCCTCCACACACCAGCCCGTCTACCTTACACAGCCATTGTGTTGCACGTTAAATATCACGGCCTTCATGGCTACCAGGCGGGGCAGCTGATTTCTATGACATGATAGACTTGCCCTGGCAGCATGGAGCATTTTGTAACTTAATGTTCCAGTGTGTTAGACGGCTTATGCATGGATTGCATTAGGTAAACTGAACAAGGAAGGCATGACACAGTCCCTAGGTGCTTTATGGTCCTCCTGTATTGAGGCCTCGTCCTTTAGTTATTCAGCCCAAATGTTTCCCAGCTTATCATAACGGTTTCCTTGGTAATAGAGATATTGTGGAGAAGTGTCAGGTATCTCATATTTCTGGCCATAATGGTTTAACTTTCATATACTAGACCCTGTTCCCCCTTTAGATATAGGAACCACGGTACGGGCCCTGCTTGTGCTCTCCGACCTTGCTTTCCTGGATGTGCCCCCCTCATAAAACATAAATAAATAAATATCAAAATATTTGACTGTGACTATTGTTGGTTCTCTTAATTGCAGGACAGAATAAAATAATGATGTTTACATTCTGCAAAGTTTTTGCTAAATCTGGGTTACCTACCCCCCTGGAGGAAAGATCTTCTGCTCTCCAAAAAACATTCAGCATTCTTTCCAAATATATCAAAATGCAATACTAACCAAATGCAATGCAAGTACAACACAGCACACATACACATGGGTGTAAAAGAAAACATATGTATAACCTTTAACTGTGGAATTTAACTTTTGCACTGGATGGTGTTGCAGTGGATGATTTCACCTTAATAATGTGGCTTTAAACGTCCACTTAGGTTATAACCACATGTAAATATACATATGGATACAGAGGGTGCACATCAGCCAGGCCCAACAAGGAAGGTCTACATGGACACCCCTCTCTGTTGCCAACATTGGGGGCCGGCAAAGGGACAGGGGCTGCTCCTAAACCAGTAGGCCCCTACTCTATGTAGGACAGACAGGCTGAGAGATGACATTTAGGTGCCGACCACAGGATCACAGCCAGAGCCAACTCAGACAATGCACCCTTGGCACTGGTAACACACAGAGGAAGATCTTGAAGCATGATATTTGTAAAATGTCACAAAAAATAATGTAGCCATTTAAAGTCGAGAACATTTCACTTCTTGACTTTGCCTGTTCACTCACTTGGCTGGACACTGCCAATGATGATTGGATGAACAGCAGATTTGATGGATAAGATCAAACATGATATCTATCTTGAAGAGGCTATGGCATGATGTGTGTGGTAAAGGAGATTGTGTTAAACTGTAGATACCCCGTGTTACCCAGGGCGGTGGTCACCAGGGCCGTCATTATTACATAAGTGGGGGTGAACACATCTCGGCAGTGCCAAGTTCAACACCAACATGTCAGGACCAATATACATGTTATTTCCACCAACCCAAGGAGTGCGATTAAAATAACAAAAACCTTTCTTCACAATTCAGAACTAGCACTAACAAGAGGTCTGAGATAGCATCAAGTCTTTACTTCACCTACCAAACTGGGCCACTATCACGTTATACATAGTTACATACATACAGTCTTACTGATAAACCACGCCACCTTTGATCACGTTCAACATAATTTCTCAGTTCTAACGCATGCCTGTATTAATATAAGAAATTGTTGATAGTTCTTTTCAAATGTTTCCTATCGAGAGCAATTATGTTTAGGTTATCATAGTTTTATTCTAGATACCAGTATCTATCAACCCCCCCCCCCCCCCCCTAACGTTCTAGGTTAACCCCTAATTACCTGCCTACACTTGATGTTGGCCTCCCAATGCTTGTTAAAAATGGGATAGGAGTTGGCTAGTTGGCATAATAAATTATCATAAATGGTGTTCTGCATATTCGGAAACACACTCTACATATTTATCAAAACGCATTTTGCAACATTCTAAATTCCACAACCGATAGAAAGATTTACAAAGTTTTTTTTTCATGAGATGGCAATCATGAAGAACTCAGATGGCTGTGGCCTCACTTGGTGGAGGGGGGGGGGGGTGACAACCCAGTAGGCACAAAATTCTGTCCAACGTTGAATCCACGTTGATCCAACATTGAATCAACATTGACAACTATTTATCAATGTTGATTCAATGTTCTGTGCCCACTGGTAATAGGTGACACTTCCTATAAGCAGGAATTATAAAGGGAAAGTAATAACTCTGCTCCTTAGCTATCCCCAACTTGAAGCTGAGCCTTTTGCCTTATGGTGCACCTATAGAGTCAGCAGACAATAGCTTGTTGTGCATACCTGAGCGGGTCAGGGCCCGGAGACATGGGACCCACCTGGGGGCTGGAAGATATGGTTATTCATTATGGCACTTAAGGCCTAATTGTGCATGAATATTCATCCTGCATCTATTATACTCAGCCTTATGGAATGTTGGCTTTCAACAATCTAATATATACACATACTCCTCAATATGTCAAAACAATATCTTCATAAAGAAAAGTAACAGAGTCAAAAGGGAGTCCATGTTTCCTCCAGAATGACTCCCCACTCTAGGGGAGCCCCAGTGGTCTTTATGTGACATCCTTAGGTGAGCCAAGGAGCTATCTGACTCGACTATAGGCGAGTCTCTCTTAGGTGAGCTAGGGAGTCACCTGGTCTCTTTTAGTCAGCCAGGACAAAGGGGTTTCGGCCTCATTTCCTATTAGCAACTATGATATCAAAACCCAGCTAAAATGCATCTATCATAGCCTAAGACTAGTGATAAGACCTTAATATTACGGGGAATATTCAATCTTAATATTACGGGAGATAATGCACAGAGTTAAGATTACTAGTAATATGCATTTTTAAGATCATGGGAAATATGCATGGCGTCTAGTCATCTGGTCAGTTCGTCCCCACGAGCATCCCCGCCATTGCCACGCCCCTGCATGCCTATATTAAAGAGTAATATATAGTCATGCGGAATGGGGGACTGCATTACAAAGAGAAACTACTACCCAGGGTAGCATAGAACAGGTCTTTGCCTTGTGGTAAAAGGAAGCTGTGTGTATAGATGAAGGGCCCTATGGTGCCCCAACCCCACCTTGCGGGGTTGGCGATATGGATTTACAATATGTATGCAGTAGCAGGTGAACATGCGACTGCAGGTTAACTAGCACCGGGCTACTTCTGAGATGCTGAAGGTTAACTGGTACTGGGGCTACTTCTGAGCTGCTGAAGGTTAACTGGTACTGGGGCTACTTCTGAGCTGCTGAAGGTTAACTAGCACTGGGGCTACTTCTGAGCTGCTGCAGGATAACTAGCACTGGGGCTACTCCTGAGCCTCTCCAGTTGGGAGGACTGTACATACCTCATAAGCCATTCTTATATAACATTAGAGTTAAAAGGTTATTCTTACTAACAAAGGCCGACCAGAAGGGGGGGGGGCTATTATAATATGTTGATAACTAACAATTCAAGTGTCCGACTTAAGGTATGTGTCCGACTCTTGTGACCCCTGTACACTTCCTGCTGTCGTCTTCCTGATGTATAAAACAGGAGACGTGTCGGCGCCATGGCCTGCATGAGGACCAGTCTCCACCCCCACCAGGTATTGTCTGCTACTGGCACTACCCCCTACACTCCTACCCTGCATGCCAAGGCACATAGTGAAAGCGCTGTGCTATGGACACACTTAACCACTTTAAACGGTTAGATGCAGGTCCTATCAAGTTAATTTCAACCATAATATTGTTGATGGCCATCGCTCAATGGAGTGTAATCGGCCTAAGTGATATGGGACCTGTGTGGGATTAATTTGCTGGGGTTCCATGTATATTGTTTTATTACTAATCAGCACACCTAATCAACGGGCGAGGGGGGGTGTGTGTTTTGGGG